>CM054060.1:3427488-4027488 GCA_028641055.1 Alopecurus myosuroides | reverse complement strand
AAATAGAAGTGGGAGTATCATCCACAAGGTACACAAGGAAATCATCACCAAAGGACTTTGCAGTCCTCTGTCTCTTGCCCCTACCAAGGGTTTCCTCGTCATCCTTCTCAGGATTCTCATCATGTGTTTGTTCATAATATTCCATAGGAATGGCAGGTTCAGGAGTCTCCTCTGATTCCTGTCTAGAAGTGCTTTGTATATCTCTCATAGGAAAAATATCCTCAAAGAATGTAGCATCTTTAGACTCCAAAATCGTACCGACCTTCACGTCAGGTACCTCATATTTCACTACTAGAAATCTATAGCCAACGCTATTCTTAGCGTATCCCAAATTAACGCAATCCACGGTCTTTGGTCAAGGTTTACGCTTTTTGGGGATCGGCACATTGACTTTCGCCAAACAGCCCAAGTACGTAAGTACGGGAGTGTTATTTTTCTCTTCTCCCATTGCTCAAAGGGAGTGATGTAACATCCCAAGTATGAAAAATAGCCATTAGAATGGTTTGCTCTCTGTTATTTTATGTTTTGCATCATGGCATCATGTTCATTGCAATTGTTTTGCTTGTTTTCCATTTGTTTTCCTCTGTTTTCATTTGTTTTCCAACTGTTTTCCTTTGTTTTCCTTTGTTTTCTATTTGAATTTCAAACCAAAATTCAAACCTTTTGTTTCATCCTTGTGATGTTACAATTTCCAAAATGAATGTTTCAAATCAAAACAATCAATTGTTTCCATTAAAGTGTGATTTCAAAACTGTTGTTTTGTTTCTATAAAAATGCATCCAATAACCAAACCCTTTTCAAATTCAATTACTTTCCAAAACAGCAACTCTGTTGAAAATTATGAAAATTGCAAAACAAATCAATCAATTGTTTCCATCAAACCATAAGGTTCAAACCATTAAAATTATGGCTTTTAATAATTCAATTAATCCAAATGTTATTTCAAATTCAAATCATTCACAAACAGTACCCAATTTCAACTTATGAAAATCACCAAAACAACTTTGATCATTTGTTCTATTTAAGCAATAGGGTTCACCCTATTAAAAATATTGTTTTCAATATTAATCACTTAATAAGCAAATTCTTTCAAATATGAATTAAATCACAAACACTAATTTAAATTTGAACTTTTGAAAAACCAAAGTTGGTAAGTGGTTGTTGTTGACCTAGTTAACTCACATAATTTTTCTCTAAAATTTTACTAACTCAAAACCCTAGATTCTTCCTATTTCTATTTCTGCAAAAAAAAAAAAAAAAAAAGCAAAAAGAAAAAAAAGAGCAAGGGAGAGAGAGCAGCCAGAGCCCAGCCCAACTTACCTCCCTCAGCCCGGTACCTCTTCAGGTCGTCTTCCACCTTCGTACGGACGATCATCGGGCATGTCCACGTGGTTCAGAGAACAGGCAAGGGCCACCACTCCTCCACCCCTCCCTATAAACTCCATGACTAGCTCTAACCCTAACCCTACTTCCTTTCTCCTCCTTCTCCCTCTCCCCCGCCGTCCTCTCTCTTTTCTCCCTCTCTTTCTTCTCTGTTGCTCCCCTCTCTGAAACTCTCTGTACCTGTACATCACACCTGAACCACCGAAAATCCCCTCTGTTCTCCGGCGATCGCCGCCCTTCCGAGCCACCACCGCCGTGGCTAGGTGCGGGAATGGAACCCCCAGGGTTCCCTCTTCCCCCTCCACTCCTCGGCGAGGGCCGGGAGGGCCGGATGCGCCGCCGCCGTCCTTCCCATCGCCGCCCGTCACCACCGCTGCTCTGCATCGACCGCCTCCCCTTGCCGCTCGAGGTGAGGCCCCTCGGTCCCCTTCCTCCCTCACCTCTCTCCCATCTCCCTTCCTTCCTTCCACCCCCACGCACCCGAGCACCGCACGGCCACCGCGGCGAGCACAGCCGCACGCTCGCCGGCGGCCAACTCCCCTCCGTCCAGGTTCAGCGATCTGAACCTGCCAGGTTCAGTTAAATCCGCTAACGGAACCTCATACGGAAACATGCCCTTAACTGTCAACAAATCGAGCAGCACCGCACTGGTTAAGGTCCCTTGCGCGCGCCCAGCAGCTCCCCGGGTCGAATCCCCAGCCCCCCACCTTTTCTGTTATTTTTCCGAATTGATTTACAGTGCAGCCTGAACCATAACCCCCCGAGTCCCCCTTCTCTGTCACCAAACAAGTCATCAGCCCACTGGTAGCTGCACCCTTTGCGCGCCCAAGAGGGCAGGGGTTCGAGTCCCCCTCCCAACCATTAACCCAAAACTTTTTTTCCCATTTGTTTGACACATCACCTTCCAAGAAATCACCAATAGGTCCCTGCAGTTTCTTTTCTAGCCCTGTAATATTTTTCCTAAGTCCCTAGAGGTGATAAAAATGGCAGATTTGCACCTTAACTTGTAAAATGCATAAGTAATTCATCCCAACTCCAAATTCAACATTTTTAATATGTTTTCTGTACCAAATTAAATGTTCTACCCAAATATAAAATTTGTTTAGTGTTTTGAATATTTAAAATGGGTGAAACATTTGAATTCTTGTTTAAATCACTTAATTTTGCAAAAATCATAACTTGGGCATAAAAATTCCAAATTCCACAAACTAAATATGTTTTCCAATCAACTTTTCATGTACTTTCCATATATAAATTTTGTTTGCTGTTTTGAATAATTTAAATTGCTGAAAACAACTGTTTCTTAATTATTGCATTTAAAATTGCCAAGATAATAACTTGCTCATTTTAAATCCAATTTCAACAAATGAAATATGTTTTCCATGAAAAATTAAACCCTCTTTCCAAATATAAAATTTGTTTCATGTTTTGAATAATTAAAATTGGTTAAATAATTTAAACCTTGTTTAAAGCATTTAATATTGTTAAATTCATAACTTGATCAAATTAAATTCTTTTGGGACATATAAAATATGTTTTCAAACCACAAAAGTATAAAATTTTCAAATATGAATCTCACTTAATGTTTTGCACAAATAAAAATTCAAATAAGTTCATGTTTGAATTAAATTCATTTAATTCTTGCTTAAACTTGTTTAATTCATAAATAATTTATGTGGAATCCATTTTCAACAAGTGAAACATGTATTCCACCCAAAATTTTGTGTTTTATTCAAATATGAACTTTGTTATCTGTTTTGAACAATTTAACTTGATGAAAACAACAAATGCTTGTGTGACACCTTTAAGAAACCAAATTTCTTAACTTAATAAACAAATTTTTAAACTTGGTAAACCTTATTTCCAATTGATTCTATTGTTGTTATTTTGCTGTTTTCCTCATCCATGCATCATGCTAACTCACTTACACATGATGATTAGTTGTAGAACAATTAATTCAACCATAATTCATGGGCTTTTCATATGCCATCCAATTGCATGTGGGTCCATTTAATCATGTTATGTTATCTTGTCAACTAGTTTATTTTGATGCATCAATTAAATGGTCATGCATCATCCCATGTTTGTGCACTATGCCATGTTATTGATTGTTTATCTTTCTGCATTGTTTGTTTGCTTCTTCTCGGATAAACGACGACGTTGAGACCGACGATACTTACGACACCCCTTCTAAGGAGTTAGCTCAGTACCAGGCTACTGGGTTTGCAGGCAAGTATTCACTCACATGAACCATCGTGTTCCTTTCAACATTGGATACCGATACTTTTCCGTTGTCTATTCTGCTAGCCCTATGAATAGTTGCTTCTATTACGAACCTATCACATGTATCCTTTAACCCTGATATTGCCTCACCTCCATACCTATAACCTTTTGCTTGTTGCCCGTGTCTTACTAGCATGCTTAGGGTTGTTTTGCTCGAGTCTGTTACCCGTTACTTTCTGTTTCTATTTCATTATGTTCTGGGGGCTCGATGTTAAACAATGAATCATGCTAATGTTATTGTTAATAATAATTTGATGATAAGGCACTGGCAGGAGGCCCTGTGTGGTTTTGAGGCCTGCTAGTGTCGACCCTAATAGGAAAAGGGTCTTGTCTACTGATCCATGATGAGCGCACTAACCGCATGTGGGAAGCGAGTATGGGCGCCCCCCTCAATTTGATTCGATTCGCATCTCGTCCAAATCGCCTCATTTAGTTCGGGTGTTCCATTTGCCGCATGCATGTTTTTGCGAGCCCAGGCCAGGGTGGAAACTTTTGTAGTCGGCATTTAGGGAGACACGTTCTTAGAGTGCTATGAGGGTCCCCTTTTCTTCGGGGGCTCGATTAGCCGTGCGCTCACTGAACGGGGTTCTTTGGGCTTGATGCGGAGAAGAGTTGAGTTGTGTTGAGTGCCCCGCTTGGTGGGAGGCATTCCATCTGGCGGGTTATTCATACGTGTACGGCCAAATTGGTGCATCCCTGCAGGGTTAAATCTTCTCGAGAAGCCGTGTTTTCCGCGGTTATGGACTACTTGGTGAAAGTACTGGCTAACAAGTACTCAGGACAACTTAAACCTAATGTTTAACAACCTTACACCCAATGATTAACAACTTGACTAGTAATAGGCTTATTGACACAATAATCTGAACCATCATTAATCCAACTGTGTGAGTTATCCTCGGATTGCTTCTTTGGATAAGGGGCGAGATCCAGGATGGGTTTGTTTGGAGTTAGTTGGTAGGTTGGTTACGATACGCGATCTTATCTCCTTTCTGTTAGTCGGAAGTTGTAGTATGTTTCTGTAGTTGGTTAGAGCAGCCAGTTGCAGCATCTTTCATATCCCCTTTCTTCCGTTGAACCCAAAGCATCTGTGCTTGGTGTTGACGGGTTACACTTTGGTGAACTGTGAGTCTTGCTTGCCAGTACGTTTATGTACTGACCCCTTTGGGGCTGTGGTTTCCGCAGACGATGTTTCCGAGGATCCCCATGGTGGCTACGACGTGGAGTATGACGAGACTGCTGACGAGTAGATAGCGGACCCGGGCAGGATCCGAGACTTCGTGGATGGGCTCCGTCTTTTTGTTTCCGGCTTCTTAGGCCTATTTGGATCTTGTCTGTACTCAGACACTTTGAATGCTTCCGCTGTGATGTAATGATGAATTGTTGGGACATGTGTCCTCTGGATGATTGTATTTGCTATCTCTGCTCAAGTGAGAGCTATTTGCAACTTATTCCCATCTTTTGTGTCGTAGAGATCTGTTGTGATATCACTTGTTCCGATGACGTTGACGTACCATGTGTGTATGTTTTGAAGTACGTCAATGGAAGTATCTGGATTTCTACGGGATGGTTTGCGCAGACGATGAATAGTACGAGAATGGTTGTCACACGTTTACGTGTTGGCCTGCTCATATTGAGATGCGGGTGCCGGTATGCCTCGTAAGCCATTTCTCTACTGTTTAGCGGACTGTGAGTATCCCCTAGAAGTCCGGGTGCGACAAATGGTATCAGAGCCTGTCTGCCTGTAGGATCCCTTTTACTGGTCGCAGTTGAGTCTAGAAACTATTTTGTAGCTATATAGGAAAAAGGAAACGTGAGAGTAGGAATTCTGTTCTTTTTCTTCTTTCCCCACCCACCCTCCTTTTTCTGGTAAGGAAATGCAACGTTGTTTTCCATTCTCATCTAAACTTTCAAGTTAGGTTTTCACGAATCTTGGTTTCTCTAGGATGGTTATATCTACTAGACCATAAGAATGGAGGTGGTTGTGACATGATTTATCATGTTGCCTACTCACGATTGAGAACGGAGGCGTGTAAGCCCCGGAAGCAGATCCTCTATTCCTTAAGCAGTAGATATTGATCCTTTAGAAGCCCGGATGGGTTTTTCCGTAGTACCTCAGGAGTGTTTTGGCCTCGTTTTTCCCGGTGTTGCTTCGTTATCCTGTTCTTCTCAACATCCTTTTCGTCCGTTGATTCTTCTACCGGTGTCTAATCAAAACTTCCCAAATATCAAGTCTATCTGGCCAGAAAGGTTGTTGTTGTTTCGAAAACTACCAGGCTATGAGAGCTGGCATTCCTATCACCTCGGGTTGTTTCGAGGAAGCATTCCTGAATCACCACATTCCAGATAGTCTATTCTCCAAATGAATCAAGTCCTATTCAGTTATACACCCTCAATACAAAACCTCTCCTTTTACTTGAAAATGTTCCGGTGGTTTCCAAATTCCCTGACATCTTTCCAGAAGAGTTGCCAGGAATGCCTATCGTTTTGAACTTCCAGAAAAACTATCCAAGGTTCACGATGTGTTTCACGTGTCACAGCTCAAGAGGATCTTCGCAAGAAGTATCCGGACCTTTTCTTTTCTCAGTAGGAATCTCGGGGCGCGATTCCTTCAAGGGGGGCGTTTTGTAACATCCCAAGTATGAAAAATAGCCATTAGAATGTTTTGCTCTCTGTTATTTTATGTTTTGCATCATGGCATCATGTTCATTGCAATTGTTTTGCTTGTTTTCCATTTGTTTTCCTCTGTTTTCATTTGTTTTCCAACTGTTTTCCTTTGTTTTCCTTTGTTTTCTATTTGAATTTCAAACCAAAATTCAAACCTTTTGTTTCATCCTTGTGATGTTACAATTTCCAAAATGAATGTTTCAAATCAAAACAATCAATTGTTTCCATTAAAGTGTGATTTCAAAACTGTTGTTTTGTTTCTATAAAAATGCATCCAATAACAAAACCCTTTTCAAATTCAATTACTTTCCAAAACAGCAACTCTGTTGAAAATTATGAAAATTGCAAAACAAATCAATCAATTGTTTCCATCAAACCATAAGGTTCAAACCATTAAAATTATGGCTTTTAATAATTCAATTAATCCAAATGTTATTTCAAATTCAAATCATTCACAAACAGTACCCAATTTCAACTTATGAAAATCACCAAAACAACTTTGATCATTTGTTCTATTTAAGCAATAGGGTTCACCCTATTAAAAATATTGTTTTCAATATTAATCACTTAATAAGCAAATTCTTTCAAATATGAATTAAATCACAAACACTAATTTAAATTTGAACTTTTGAAAAACCAAATTTGGTAAGTGGTTGTTGTTGACCTAGTTAACTCACATAATTTTTCTCTAAAATTTTACTAACTCAAAACCCTAGATTCTTCCTATTTCTATTTCTGCAAAAAAATATAAACAAAGCAAAAAGAAAAAAAAAGAGCAAGGGAGAGAGAGCAGCCAGAGCCCAGCCCAACTTACCTCCCTCAGCCCGGTACCTCTTCAGGTCGTCTTCCACCTTCGTACGGACGACCATCGGGCATGTCCACGTGGTTCAGAGAACAGGCAACGGCCACCACTCCTCCACCCCTCCCTATAAACTCCATGACTAGCCCCTAACCCTAACCCTACTTCCTTTCTCCTCCTTCTCCCTCTCCCCCGCCGTCCTCTCTCTTTTCTCCCTCTCTTTCTTCTCTGTTGCTCCCCTCTCTGAAACTCTCTGTACCTGTACATCACACCTGAACCACCAAAAATCCCCTCTGTTCTCCGGCGATCGCCGCCCTTCCGAGCCACCACCGCCATGGCTAGGTGCGGGAATGGAACCCCCAGGGTTCCCTCTTCCCCCTCCACTCCTCGGCGAGGGCCGTAAGGGCCGGATGCGCCGCCGCCGTCCTCCCCATCACCGCCCGTCACCACCACTGCTCTGCATCGACCGCCTCCCCCTGCCGCTCGAGGTTAGGCCCCTCGGTCCCCTTCCTCCCTCACCTCTCTCCCATCTCCCTTCCTTCCTTCCACCCCCACGCACCCGAGCACCGCACGGCCACCGCGGCGAGCACGGCCGCATGCTCGCCGGCGGCCAACTCCCCTCCGTCCAGGTTCAGCGATCTGAACCTGCCAGGTTCAGTTAAATCCGTTAACGGAACCTCATACGGAAACATGCCCTTAACTGTCAACAAACACTACACCACGACACTGCATCTTTGTCAGACAAATCGGTCGGGAAATCGGCTTGCGCCGACAGATAGTCGGTCGGGAAATGGTATTGCCGACCGACACTGTCTGTCACCGAAAGACCAGACGGGAAAGCTCATTCCCGACCGACATTGTTTTACCGACCGACAGTTGGATGGCTATCGAATTTTTTTACCGACCGACGTTTCTTTTCCGACCGACTTTTGTTTTCCGACTGACATTGTATGCCGACCGACAGGTGGACGACGTTTTCTTTGCCGACCAACATTTCGTTGGCCCTACATTGTGCCTTGCCCGACCGACTGTTAGATGCTATTGTTTTGCCGACCGACTATCTGTCAGCCTGTCATGGATCTTTGGCTGTCTACTGTCTCTGTTTCGAGACAACAATTCAGATAGTATTTTTTTTTCATAGGATAATATTTAACTTACCGGTTGCCTTATTACCAGGATGGTAACATCCAATTACAGTATATTAATCAAGTGGAATAACAAATAAGCAAGAACCAAGGAATATGGATGTTCCATTTCAGCAGATAGGTTCACAGTACACTAGAGTGACCAACAACAGAGGTTTGCACAAAATAATGGCTAAAAGGTGCATGCCCAACGATTTCTAAATGGTTTCCAGTTGACAAGAAAGGGTAGATAGGTTTACAAATGATAGCTGCACGACAATACATAATTTTCCACATTACACAAAATTATTTCTCTCAAATCGATGGCTTCAGATTCCTCCTCTTGGCACGTCAGCGGCGGGATGAGGAAGATGTCCCTGGCCTGTAGGGTTTCATCTAGCAAAATGATCATGGGTCAAAATCTCACATCAAATTAAAAAAATATGAGCTAAGTAGAGAGCACATATTGTTGATCATTACCTTGCTGGATGGCCATGCAATAGACCTTTTGACAGCATCGCTGATACGGAACCATCATATTGATAAGGCAGTATAGCGTCTTTTTTTAGAGGAACGTTGACGATAACCTCATAAGTATCAGGTCCAAGGGTCTCCCCACCCACACTAGTGTCAGGATCAGTTGATATAATTGTTGCCTTAGCAACCGGAGTTTCAGGACCAGACCACTCATAGAGTAGCACATCCATACCAATCTAAAAAATAAATACAAAGCTTTAATATAAGTGACCAGAAAAATGCAAATATAATTGTAGGAGCCCCGAGATGACAAAAGAACGATTATAGATGTACACAATTAGAGATGGCTAGCAAGTACGTGCATATGATCATGCTAATCAAGTACAGAAAGAAAACGATGGTAGTACTTACTAGTGGCCACTCTACTGTTTCAGATAAAAGAGACTAGGAAATATTTGTTGCCTAAAGCTACAGACTGAACCCAAACAAAAGATCAAAGAGAATGCACTATTATACATGGTTGCCGAACAAAAAAAGAGACTAAGAAATATTTCATGCCTAAAGCTATAGACTGATCAAAGAAAGTTGTTCATATCTGTTAAAATTTGATGAATCAAGCGTGGGCACCTGGCAGCCACAGATTCATTAAAGCCCAGAACAACTGAATCATTTGTATTGTTATAATCAGGTTATCTCGCATAAGTAACTAGTTTAACAGTCGAGAAACTAAAATTTCATGTAAGATACCAAGACATGTTGCATGAAAAATTAGAGGCTTTCATGCAAGTGATTAGAATATTACAAGATTTTCATCTTGGTGGGCTGAGGATCTATTTGCAGGAGCAGTTGCAACAACTCTTCTATTAATGTAGGTTCCTTCATCATCGTCTTCTTCATCATCATCTTGTTCACCATTGTTATCTTCGTCGATTTCAACTCCTGACATCTGTGAATACAATTATTACACCAACACCACAAGGAAACAATAATGCAATGAATACATTTGGAAATAGTCCATTACTTGTCGAGAATTAGAACCATGATGCGAGCTTGGAGCCTCCAGATTATGCCCTCCATGTGTACCTAACATCAATTCTTTCATTTGTTTTAATTCTTCCTGCATATGTTGCATCTTCTCCTCCATCATGTTCATGCGATTTTCAGCCTGTCGGCGCCCCTCCATTTCAACTAGAACCCTTGTGCTCATTTTACCTCGTGTACCAGGTGTGTGCAAATCTTGAGGTGTTAGCCCAAGACCTAACACACGGACAGAACCTCTTGGCTCCTTCATTCCACATACATGTGCGAATAGATCACCTTCCTGAATACTTTTTTCCTTTAGCTCGGGGTGCTTTTTAGCCTTTTCTATGAGATTTTTCTGCAGAATGTATTTCATTTACTTGGTATGCAAATTCCACTTTGAATGATGTACAATATCCGAGCAAAGGAAAAAAAATACTTACAATTGTTGTTGCTGCCTGCGGCACATAATCCCCTGTCTTGCGCGTATGTGTCCTGATATAAACTTCATCTCTTCGAGGCATATGCCCAAGTTCGTCAGCCTACAAACATTTGATGTTTTATACATTAGTTCTTGAAACATAGTGGATCTCAATGTTAATTAGGTAATTGTTTTACCATTTCTTGGGCTACACGGGCATGACTCTTGCTACCGGATGTATGAGGCACTGCTTTGGCGCGATTATTTTTGGCGATAGCACTGCGAGACTACAAAGAGAAAAAAATGAATATATGATGCTAAAACAGCTAGCTATGCATTCATGTATGGTAACAAACTCGGTCACTGGACAAAATATAGCATCAAACTTGGAAGGCTATGCAATACAGTAGCATCTCCACTACTTATAAAAAGAAGAACTCTGTGGGAGTGTACATCATTATAACACAAATCAGCTTTGTGAAGCAGCGTATGTCAGTACAACACAAAGCAGACGTCGATACAAATATAAAGACCCAGATGCGTTGAAGTTCTCACATTTCACAGCAGAAGGAAATACAAAAGACCATACAGAGCTCTAAATAAGTCAGAAACTGCATGCTGTATAATCTCCGGCAAGATCGGAACAGAAAATTTAAGTAATGTGTAGATAAAAAAATGCAAGAATGTAAGCAAAAGCATGAATAAGCTGAGATGAACTTGTCCATTAGCTGTCAGGAAAGAAAAGGCAATACTATCCTCAAATTCCTCAAATGTGTGTGCATCAAACCTCAAGTGGTGATCTGCACTTAAGAACCTACGATGTCCCATATAGCAAGTTTTGCTGCCATTTTTCAGCCTAACAGAATGTATGTCGGAGTGGCACTCAGGGCAGGCACCTTCTCCGGAGGTAGCACACGCAGCCACACATCCAAGACCCGGAAAATCTGTTATTGTGCATAAGATGGCAGCTTTCAAATAAAAAAATCCCCCGGTTGTAGCATCATAGGTCCTAACACCATTAACAAACATATCTACCATATCATCAACCAGGGGCTCAAAGTAGACATCAATATCACTACCAGGAGCATTTCGGCCCGGAATCAACAACGATAGGATGAAATTTGCTTGCTTCATAATCATCTCAGGTGGGAAGTTATAAGGAATCAATAAGACTGGCCAAATGCTATAGCTGAGATTCATGGATCTAAAGGGATTAAAACCATCTGTAGCTAGTGCAAGCCGAATATGTCTACTGTCTTTTGCAAAATCTGGGTTTTTTTTATCAAAATCTTTCCAAAGTTCAGAATCTGCCGGATGCCTAAGCAGACCATCGTCTATGCGCCCTTCTGCATGCCATCTTGTGAGACCCGCAGTTCTGGAGCACAAAAACAACCTTTGTAGCCTTCTCTTTATCGGGAAGTAGCGAAGAACCTTCTTAGGAACCTTGTGGACACGTTTTCCATCTGCACTCTTCCTCTCAGATTTCCATCTTGAAGTTTTACATTCTGGGCATGAATTGGCATCAACATTGTCCTTCCAAAACAGAATGCAGTCATTTTCACATGCATGGATATTAACATACCCAAGCCCTAGACACTTGACTAGTTTTTTTGCTTCATTGAAGTTCTTGGGTGTTTTGGACATAGGGTAAGCATCATTGAGTAGATCTAGCAGCATATTAAAGCACTTATCAGACCACCCTCCGAGCATTTTGGTGTGAAGAAGTCTCACTAGGAAGCGAAGTTTTGAGAAATTCTTACAACCAGGATATAGCTCTTCTCTAGAATCAGCTTCCAGCTTGCCAAGTGATTCTAACACAGAATCATCCTGATCTGAACCAAAATCATCTTCTAGATCTCCCCTTTTATCTAAACCAGCTCCTATGTCTCTTAGCAGATCAGATATATCATCGCCCTCATCCCTATCATGACTCTCATCAAGATTTGGAGGAATCGCAGAAGAAGAGTCACCCTCCCCATGAAACAACCATTGTTTATATCCTTCTATAAATCCCTCGCATACTAGGTGCTCACGGACTTTCGATTCTTCCCTCCAATATGAGTTCACACATTTTTTACAGGGGCATAAGATTTTGTTCTCAACCGATGATTTACTAAATGCATAGCCTAGAAATATGGCAAGCCCTTGTAAGTACTCATCCGTATGCCTACATGCAAGCATACATACGCAGTGTGTTATATATATGTCAGCAGGTACTAACTTCTGAAAAAATTGAAATATGTCACATTATACCTAGGCGCATCCATCCAACTTTTATCCATGATACCGGTCAAAAAACAGCAATCAGGAAGGGCAACCAGAAAGAGAGCAAACAGAAACCTGAAAAATACTAGCTACAGTAGTCAAGACATATACAATCCACCAAATCTGGCAAATTAGCATATCAGATCCACACACATGAATATGTAAAAATATCCACGCATAGAAAGCAAACTAGTACCGTACTTCTTTCCTCACACAAGATCAAGCTAGACATATAGAAAAATAAAGGAAAGCGGTTATTCTAATTAAGCTTTACTAAATCTTGAAAGTGCATATCCATAAATTAATTCATTGTTCGACAGTCTGATTGTGCTTCATTGTGTGAGCCCTGTCCTATTTTCTTAAATCATAGTAAACCAAACTTGGAAAACATTTAGATATGGGGCTTACGCGGATGAATAATAATCTAACGGCACTGATATAAATTCATGTCAAACATTATACATTTACAAGATTATGTACCACACTGTCACTGTAAAAAATTGTTTGAATAAAATGAACAAAACTGGTAGATAGAGTATAAATTCAGCATGTTTCAATTAGGAGTCGGAGTATTTGATTATGAAATGTGTTTCTTCTGTTAGATTTCCTACACTAAAGCAATCCACTAATTAAGGCCCTGTTCCGAATGCTAGTATCTAAATCGCATAAATAGAAAACTGTACTAGGAATATGATGGAGAATAAACAGAGAACCTATGGGCTGCTAAACCATAGGAATAACATAATGCCACTCAACCTAATCTGCTACCCATTCCATGTTTCCGTTGCAGACTGTGAGACCACAAATGGACTACTATTTTATTGGGCATAAACACAAATCTGCTACCCATTTCCATGTTCCAACGCACATAGAAGCTTTATTCATTGCTGTACATTGGCGCTAGCAAATCAACACTACTGCGAGGCACTCAAGGATGCCTGTTCAGAGTTTATGTCGAAGCCAGGAGTAGCAGCGGACATTACCGATGGGTTCAACCGCCTCATGGCACGTCCCACGCCACTGATTTTGGAGGAGAATCTAGGAGACAAGGAGCTATCCAGGGCAAAATCAGATGCCCTGTGCCAAAATCTAAGATGGGCCCAAACTCTTATAAGTAGTTTTCTCTGTTTGTTTTCTCTTCTGATTGCTTTAGGAACCAAATTCATGCTTTCTAGTCATGACGGATGACTTCCCCAAAGAAAAAAGTAGGTCTTAGAACACTAGGGTAATGTTTGGATGGAATAAGGTAACCGCAGTGTTAATTGTATGAAATTACGCTGCTATCGTAAATGGAATGGATAAACATGATTTGTTTGGTTCAAGGATAGTATTCTGATGGCAAAAGTTGCTTAGAACAAACAAAAAAATCATGAGCATATCAGTTTGGATGCAGTATTCAGAGTTAGCGCTGAGAATGGTCTAAAATCCAGACCAAACTTTACAAACAAACGTGTACGGTCCAAACCAGACCAAATAAAAATTATTTGCTGGAATCCAAACCAAACCAAACCATATGCACTATACAGGCAAACCGAACTAAACTATTTTGTAATTATGGGTTGAACCCACAGATTCAAACCGAAGCTAGTTAGTTCTCTTCAAACCGATTCAAACCAGTCGCAGCGATGGAGACGAATCTCAACTGCATATGCAAGCCTACAACACTGTCAACGACAAAGCATCCAGGAAATATTCATGTCCACCTCTATTCAAGATTGGACCTTATCAGATCTCCTACACAATACCAATCCACTAATTTCTGCACTCAACCTAATTCAAGAACCAAACGGAATCAAATGTCATACTCACAGGGACAAGAAATAAAAAAAGAGGAAGGACTGCAGGACTTACTATTGGCCAAAGGAGAGGCAGCGTCGCTGGGTGCTGCTATGCGAGCTCCTGAAAATGATTAAGGACGAGGGAGCGCAGAGAGGGAGCGCAGCCGGCGTAGAGAGGGAGCGCAGCCACCGGGAACAGGGAGCAGCCGCCGCCTCCGAGGAGAGGGAGCAGCCGCTGCCGTCGGGAAGAACACGTCGCCGCCGGGAAGAGCACGCCGCCGGGAAGAACGCGCGGCAGCCAGGCGCAAGGGCAGCCGTCAGGGTGGAAGGTCGCTGGGAGGGCGTGAAGAGGAACCTCCTTTTCGCGGGCCGCCGGGAAGAGCTCCGCCGCCGGCCGGAGATAACCTGGGCGGCAGCGTAGCTAGGGTTCGAGTGGGAGCGTCGTGTGATTTGGGGATTTTGGTATAGTTGTCTACGGTGCGCCAAAGTACCTAACTTTTCGCGGGCTGGGCCAAACTTTCGCGCTATTTCTTTCGCCCGCGCGCGAAACCAACCCGCCAGCCCATTTAGAAACCGCTTGTCGGTCGGCTTTTTTCACCGACCGACGATCAGATGGGCCCACGCGAATTTCCGACCGACTGTGTGACAACAAAGTAACGAGAATCCCCAACCGATTTTCAAATGGCATACATACGTTATCCCGTCCAACATTCTGTCAGAAGTTTTCTTGACCAATAGTCGGTCGGTGGAAGTCAATATTGCCGACCCACAGCTGTAGGGAATTTAGTGTCGTGGTGTAGTGAAATCGAGCAGGACCGCACTGGTTCAGGTCCCTTGCGCGCGCCCAGCAGCTCCCCGGGTCGAATCCCCAGCCCCCCACCTTTTCTGTTATTTTTCCGAATTGATTTACAGTGCAGCCTGAACCATAACCCCCCGAGTCCCCCTTCTCTGTCACCAAACAAGTCATCAGCCCACTGGTAGCTGCACCCTTTGCGCGCCCAGGAGGGCAGGGGTTCGAGTCCCCCTCCCAACCATTAACCCAAAACTTTTTTTCCCATTTGTTTGACACATCACCTTCCAAGAAATCACCAATAGGTCCCTGCAGTTCCTTTCAACATTGGATACCGATACTTTTCTGTTGTCTATTCTGCTAGCCCTATGAATAGTTGCTTCTGTTACGAACCTATCACATGTATCCTTTAACCCTGATATTGCCTCACCTCCATACCTATAACCTTTTGCTTGTTGCCCGTGTCTTACTAGCATGCTTAGGGTTGTTTTGCTCGAGTCTGTTACCCGTTACTTTCTGTTACTATTTCATTATGTTCTGGGGGCTCGATGTTAAACAATGAATCATGCTAATGTTATTGTTAATAATAATTTGATGATAAGGCACCGGCAGGAGGCCCTGTGTGGTTTTGAGGCCTGCTAGTGTCGACCCTAATAGGAAAAGGGTCTTGTCTACTGATCCATGATGAGCGCACTAACCGCATGTGGGAAGCGAGTATGGGCGCCCCCCTCAATTTGATTCGATTCGCATCTCGTCCAAATCGCCTCATTTAGTTCGGGTGTTCCATTTGCCGCATGCATGTTTTTGCGAGCCCAGGCCAGGGTGGAAACTTTTGTAGTCGGCATTTAGGGAGACACGTTCTTAGAGTGCTATGAGGGTCCACTTTTCTTCGGGGGCTCGATTAGCCGTGCGCTCACTGCACGGGGTTCTTTGGGCTTGATGCGGAGAAGAGTTGAGTTGTGTTGAGTGCCCCGCTTGGTGGGAGGCATTCCATCTGGCGGGTTATTCATACGTGTACGGCCAAATTGGTGCATCCCTACAGGGTTAAATCTTCTCGAGAAGCCGTGTTTTCCGCGGTTATGGACTACTTGGTGAAAGTACTGGCTAACAAGTACTCAGGACAACTTAAACCTAATGTTTAACAACCTTACACCCAATGATTAACAACTTGACTAGTAATAGGCTTATTGACACAATAATCTGAACCATCATTAATCCAACTGTGTGAGTTATCCTCGGATTGCTTCTTTGGATAAGGGGCGAGATCCAGGATGGGTTTGTTTGGAGTTAGTTGGTAGGTTGGTTACGATACGCGATCTTATCTCCTTTCTGTTAGTCGGAAGTTGTAGTATGTTTCTGTAGTTGGTTAGAGCAGCCAGTTGCAGCATCTTTCATATCCCCTTTCTTCCGTTGAACCCAAAGCATCTGTGCTTGGTGTTGACGGGTTACACTTTGGTGAACTGTGAGTCTTGCTTGCCAGTACGTTTATGTACTGACCCCTTTGGGGCTGTGGTTTCCGCAGATGACGTTTTCGAGGATCCCCATGGTGGCTACGACGTGGAGTATGACGAGACTGCTGACGAGTAGATAGCGGACCCGGGCAGGATCCGAGACTTCGTGGATGGGCTCCGTCTTTTCGTTTCCGGCCTCTTAGGCCTATTTGGATCTTGTCTGTACTCAGACACTTTGAATGCTTCCGCTATGATGTAATGATGAATTGTTGGGACATGTGTCCTCTGGATGATTGTATTTGCTATCTCTGCTCTAGTGAGAGCTATTTGCAACTTATTCCTATCTTTTGTGTCGTAGAGATCTGTTGTGATATCACTTGTTCCGATGCCGTTGACGTACCATGTGTGTATGTTTTGAAGTACGTCAACGGAAGTATCTGGATTTCTACGGGATGGTTTGCGCAGACGATGAATAGTACGAGAATGGTTGTCACACGTTTACGTGTTGGCCTGCTCATATTGAGATGCGGGTGCCGGTATGCCCCGTAAGCCATTTCTCTACTGTTTAGCGGACTTTGAGTATCCCCTAGAAGTCCGGGTGCGACAAGTGACCTCATTGTCTTTCGTCAGAACTTTATTCAGGACATGACATGATGTCAATATAGCCTCCCCCACCATGCCTTGGATAAACCCTATGTATCTAACATGGCGTTAACCAAATTTGTTAGAGTACGGTTTTTCCATTCGGCAACCCCATTTGACTGAGGTGAATAGGGAGGCGTCCTCTCATGAATAATGCCATGTTCCACACAGAAAGAGTCAAACTCATTAGAGAAATACTCTCCACCACGATCTGACCGGATTCGTTTAATTTTCTTTTCAAGTTGATTCTCAACTTCTGTCTTATAAATTTTAAAGTAGTGTAGAGCCTCATCTTTAGTGTTTAACAGATATACATAGCAAAACCTAGTGGAATCATCTATTAACGTCATGAAGTATCTCTTTTCACCTTTAGTCAACACACCATTCATCTCACAGAGATCAGAATGTATGAGTTCTAATGGCGCCAAGTGTCTCTCCTCCGCAGCCTTGTGGGGCTTGCGAGATTGCTTTGCTTGTACACACGAATGACACTTAGAACCTTTGGCTAAAGTGAAACTTGGAATTAAATTTAGTTTTGCTAACCGTGTCATGCAACTGAAACCAACGTGACAAAGACGTGAATGCCAAACTTCTGTTTCATTAACACTCGAATGAATATTGTTCACGACTTTATTACAGAAATCAGCGAGGGAAAAGCGGAATAGACCTCCGCACTCATACCCTTTTCCAACAAACAGTCCATATTTCGTTACAACTACTTTATTGGACTCGAAAACCAACTTAAATCCTTCTCTACATAGAAGGGATCCACTAACGAGATTCTTCTTGATGGCGGGGACATGCTGCACGTTCTTGAGCTGCACGATCCTTCCCGAAGTAAACTTCAGATCGACCGTGCCAACACCAAGTACAGAATCACTTGCGCCGTTCCCCATCAATACGGACCCGTTCCTTGTGACCTGATAAGAAGAAAACAATGAGATGTCAGCACACACATGAATGTTTGCACCTGTGTCAATCCACCAATCAGTAGACTGACAAACTGAAAATACAGTAAACAAATTACCATACCCAGATGACCCATTCTCATTGTTGCTCACAATCATGTTGACAGCCTTGGAATTCTGTCCTGGCTTCACGTACTTCTTTGGGCACTTCACATCCCAGTGTTCCAGTGAACCACAAGTGAAGCAGTCATCTTTCTTCTTATCCTTCTTGAAGGTCTTCTTAGCCTTTTTCTTGAAGTCGGTATTCTGCTAGACACCAGTCCTCGCCTTGTTCTTGTGGGAGTTGTAGTTCTTCTGTACCATATTGGCCGCAGAAGTCCCTTCGTTCCCTTTTTCATGCGAGTCCTTTGCCCTCGAATTCTGCTCAACACTCAGATGGCCGATGACATCCTCTACTTAGAATTCACGCCTCTGATGTTTCAGAGTAGTGGCAAAATTCCTCCAGGAATTAGGCAGCTTGGCGATTATGCATCCCGCGACATACTTGCCCGGTAGCACGCACTTGAGAATTTCAAACTCCTTAGAGATGCACTATATCTCATGAGCCTGCTCCAATACAGAACGGTTTTCGACCATTCTGTAGTCATGGAACTGCTCTATACTGTACATCTCGCTGCCAGCATCGGTTGCGCCGAATTTGGATTCGAGCGCCTCCCACAAGTCCTTGGCAACCCGCACATGTAAATAAGCGTCAACAAACTTATCTCCGATCACTACTTACAAAACCCTAAACTTCCTTATCGGAATCCTACCCGGACACTACTTACAAAACCCTAAACTTTCTTATCGGAACCCACAATCCGGGTTACGAGGCCTACACTCCTGGGCCTTCTAGAAGCTCCTTTTCCCTAAGTCGGGTCTTGTACAGCGTCCTTTGGGCCGAGTTACTCCTTGACGTTAGTATACCGGGTTATCATCCCTCCATCACTTAGAACGCATCCAACAAAGACGACGGTGGCATCCCTAAACGCCTTCTCCTGTTCAGGAGTAATCGTTCCCGTGGGAGTGACACCGGCGACTCAGAACACGTTTATAGCCGTGAGCCATAAGATTTTTTGGTCTGCCAACGCTTAAAGTACGTCCCCGTAAACGGGTCCGGTTTCAGTGCAGTAGCAAAACCATGAATCGAAAATTGCCTACACATATTAGGTTTTTGGATTGTTAAGAATTTAGGCAATTTACAGATTAAATTAATCCAAGTATAAATCATGAGCATGACGTAAACATACTGATAATTAACCATATTCCTGCATACTAGATTGTCAGTAGACACATCTACGCAAACTACTAGTATGTCACACATGGAAATAATAAGGGCAGGGATAAGCGTGTTATACCCTGCGATCGGCCAGTTGGCAGTAGACGTAGCAGTGGCGGCAGCAGCGGTGGCAGCAGTGGCGCCTCGGCGGCAGCAGCAGCGCGTTCGACTTCGGTGGACATGTTGACGAAGAGGGCGACGCGGTAGTAGACGAAGTAGATGTACAACAACATTGAGCAGTCGCGTAGGAGACGCTCCCCAAAAACCTAATCGCCCCTCTCCTATACAGGATCTGGAGAGGCGGGGTTTCGGAGGTCTGCTCTCCGTCGGCCGTGTACGCGCTAGACGGGATGGGATCACCGGCGGCAGCAACAGGAGGTGGAACGATAGTGGGCGCAAAGAGGCAGAGTGTATGAGTTGTGTGTACTGTGTCCGCCTGAGCCTCCAATTTATAGGCACGACTGAGAAGGAGAACGGTCAATTTAATTGGCGTTTAGGCGTTTTACTGCGCGCAGTTATCACACGCGATCAATACGGCTGTTACCAATATAAATGTGACGCAATTAGACAACAATAATTATGACGTCTCGTATTATTGCCATGTCTGTTGACTCTCCATTTCCGACTGCCAAAATAAAGGCATCGGCTCATTCCCGCAACCCGCGGCGCGTCGTGACGTGTCGTGACGAGGCGAGGCGAGGCGGGCGGCGGGGGAGCGCGCGTGTGGAACACCTCCACTACTCCTCTCTCTTCATACCAACTCACACTAGTGGGGAGAGAGCTCACCTTATAAACTGGTGCAAAACTCTCCCAACTAGCAATATGGGACTAAACTCCCACCATTTGCTATGGCAGCATGGGTCTTAGGGATTAAATGGAATTTGCCTAATGGGCCTGCAAGCCCATCCGAATTTCAGCAGGTATCTACGTATGTTACGGTATCATAGCACATAAAACAAGATATTTTAATAACAAATAAATCTTGTACACATATTTGTATTGGGATATTACAAAACAATAAATGAGATGTGTATATGATACTACTATATGATACTATGCATTAGAGGGGTGGTATCATACACTAGTATCATATGCATGATACCAATATATGATACTCCCCACTATGGCTAGTCTTAGAGTAACATAGGTAGATATCGTATCATGACACGTAAAACTAGAAAAATTAGTTGCATGTAAATCTTGTACACATATTTGCATTGAGATTATACAAAATAATAAATAGAATGATATTATGATACTACTATAAGATACTATGCACTATAGAGGTAGTATCATAAACAAGTATCATGTAGTATCATAAAGTAGTATCATGTGCATGATACTTGTTTATGATACTCTCCACTATGACTGGTCTCGGTCGTCACGTAATAAGGGCATCTCCAGTCGCCCCCCCCCCCAGAGCCCCCCAGGCGGCCTTTTTAGCGCCGAAAGCGGCGAATAGCGTCGTTTCCCCACCAGTCGCCCCCCAGAAGTCCTAATAGCGCCGTTTCGGCGCTATTTCGCGCCGCGGCACCCAGGCCAAACCCAGCCCGCTGGGTTCGGCCTGGGGGGCGAAACTGCGCGGCAGCACGCGCGGGCCAGCTCTGTCAGTGACGCGCCGAAAAAACGCGGGAACAGAAACCCCCGCCCGTGACCTTCTTCTTGGCGCCCGCGCCGTCAAAGGCTGCCGGAGTAATGGCGTGGCGGCCGGCCAGTGCATGTGCCCCAGTCAAAGGCTGCCGGATTAATGCCGTGGTGGCCGGCCAGTGCATGGCGGGGGCGGCAGCGGTGGCACGCGCGGTGCAGGGACTGGCCCGCCAGGCTATGAAAAGGGCGCTTGCCCCTCGCCGTTCTCCCATTCTCGCTTCCTCCTCCTCGCCGTTCTCCCATTCTCGTCTCCTCCTCCTCGCCACTCTCGCCGCACCTAGCAACGATGCCTCGCCTCTGGGATGCGTGGCCCGACAGCGACGGAGAGGAACAGCAGCCGGCGTAGGAGGTGGCGCCCGAGCAGCCGCCGGCGCAGGGAGCGGTGGCGCCCGAGCAGCAGCCCGCCTAGGAAGAGCTGGCCCCCGAGCAGCCGACGCAGGCTGCCCGGCGCTGGAGGAGGGAGAGGAGGAGGCAGTCGGTGTGGCCGGAACAACACGCTGCCTACCACTCCTTTGAGACCGCGCGGAACGAGGAAACGTTCCACCAGGTCCTCGGCGGCCTCGAGCAGGCGGCGGCGGCCGAGGCTGCCGCTGTTCGGGCATCTCTGGAAACCCACCGGAGGGAAGAGGCGGAGCGCGAGGCGTACCTGCAGCTGGCCGAAAACGAGGCGTTGGCCGAGTAGCAGGCGCTCATCGTGCAGTACGAGGCCGACCGGCGGCAGGTGGTACTGCAGAGCGAGCGGCGCAACCGCCAGCCCTCCGAGCAGGCGCAGCTGCACCGTCTGCGGGTGCAAGGCCGGGAGGAGCGGCGCTGGCTCGCCATGACGGCGAAGGATGACGGCGAAGCTGGCCCCTCCAACCGGCTCGCCAGGGTGGCGAAGGGTGACCGCGAGGAGGACGACGATGAAGACGACGACGCCTAGAATAGTCGCCGACGTAGATTTATTTTCGCACTGTTTAGTTTATTTCTCGATGTTTTAGTTCAAATTTGCGTCGAATCAAATAAAATGTGTCGAATTTTTCATTCCTCAGTTTTTTGGGCCGAAAATTGGGCTCGGGGGACGACTGGGAAGTCTGCCACCCCAGGTTTCAGATTAGCGCCGCGGCGGCCCCAAAACGGCGGCGTTTTGAGCCGGGCGGCCCCAAAGGAGTGAAGAATCGACAAGAACTCCATGGGCAGGAGTAAAATTCAGTGGCTGGCACGCGTCCCGGTAAATCTGCATGCGCACCGTTTCCAAAGGAAAAAAAAATGGATGCAAGGTAAAACATCGATGGGGGTAAATCTGGGCTAAGAAAAGAGGAAATATTCCTGCAGAATCACACACATATGGCACGTACCCACGGCGTTATTTTTGTGGTGAAAAAAAAAAACTCAGAGAACAGGCGCGAGCCAGCATCAATGCGCAGCGGTTTCTCGGAATTGCAACCGGCCGGGCACGGCAGATATCGATCTCTCCTCCCAATAGTCCACCATCCTTCCCGTTCCCCTTCCCCACTGCAGCGGCGGCAAGGACTGTAGATGGAGCGAGGAGCGACGATGGAGGCGTCTCTAGGCGGCCTGGTACATACGATTTACATTGGAGTAGATCGACTCTTGTAGTAGGTTTTCTTTGGTGTTCCAGCAAATCTTGATCCACTTTTGTCTACTCAATCGATCTCGTCCAAACATCTAGGGAGATGCGTGCATGCTGGACAGCGAGCTTGACGGGCAGATTGAGAGTGGCCCGCGCCCAGTTGGGACATCTGGTACAGCAGCCACACCTCATAGTGAATGCAGCAGTCTAACTGATCCATCGTCAGATGTTGAGTGCCCTCCTCAAAATGATTCCACAAAGAAACAAGTCCGCACTGAGGTATGCTGCACTTTAAGGGTCACGGTTCATAGTAATGTTTGAATTTTATATATATTTATTCTGCTTGTTATACAAAGTAAGTCAAATATGTCACTTAGTTACGTGTCAAATAGTTTGATTGCTCGAGGGAAATCATTGATGCCAGATATACCGCGAGTCAACTCTAAGCATAACAGTCAGGTTATATGCAAGATTAAGTATGTCGTTGTCATAAGCTCATGGTTAGCATATCAACTGGTCACTCAGGTTATATGCAAGATTAAGTATGTCATTTTCATAAGCTCATGGTTGTTGAATATATTAGCAATTTAGCACATGATTTAATTCGAAATAGCAGCAGATGAATTGCGACAGTAGCAAATACAGTAATCATGCAAATATCTAGATCTAGTACAGTAGACAAACTGATCCAATCTATAGCTAGAACTAGACATAAGAATTCCAGGAGTATCTCATACAGATGGAATAGAATTACGTACGATGGAGCGGTAGCGGCACCGCCGTTGTTGTTGTCCACGTCGGCCATGTCGTCGATGAAGAGGTTGCCGATGTCGGGGAAGAAATCGTCGTTGGGGAAGTGGTCGCCGTCAGCAGTCGCGCTCATGCGCTCCCCAAAAACCTGATCGCCCCTCTCCCGTACAGGATCACAAGAGGCGGGATTCCGGAGGCCTGCTGTCCCTTCTCGCGGTGCACGCCGGAAGGAGGGATGGAGAAGACTTGAATTGGCGGCGCAGTGTTTTGGAACGGTATGACGAAGTGGCGGCTAGGGTTTACCGTATGCGCGTATTTATATGCGGGCTGGGAGAGACGTGGGCGTAACTCCACGTCTGAGTCGGTTCGGATCCACGATTCAGAAAGGAAACGGAAACGGTTTTGGAATTAACGCGTCCATCAATTACCCGCAACCCGCGGCGCGTCGTGACTTGTCGTGACGAGGCGAGGCGTGGCGAGGCGGGCGGCGGAGGAGGAGGAGCGCGCGTGTGGCACACCTCTCCTCTTGCCTTGCCTACTCATACATGAGCTAGAATGGCTCACCTTATAAGGTGCTTCCACTCTCTTCAAACTAGCAATGTGGGACTAAACTTTAGTCCCACTCACTCCACTTATTATTCATGAATGGGCCATGACAATTTCAGGATTTTTAGTGGGCTTAATGGGCTAGCCAAGTGAGCCCATATGATGGAGCCCATGTAAAATTCCAACAATCCCCCACAAAGTGTCATTAGCACATTTCATAAACTCTGTTCCAAAACATTGTTTATATACCGGTGTTAGTGGAGACTGTTAAGTTGAACTTCCACTTAGAACATCATGCTACACTAGTTCACAACTTGAATAGTGGACTACACCTTGAACTACAAGTTTGCTGTGATACCCGTTTCACACAACGTCTGAACCGATACTAGGCTGCCGCAAGGCTTCCCCGCGGTTTGGAGCGTATGCGTCATACTCCGAAGGCCTTTCATGAGTTTATTAGAGAACACCCGATTCTCATAGACTGCGACGTTTAACAGTCAGACTCATATAGGTGAGATCCTCAGGAGATGTTCTGTAGGACACATCTCTGCTTATATAAATAAGCCACTTGGAACACATTAAGACAAATGTCAACCTACCGTACAGATCAGGAGAGTATTGCATCTTTTATGGAGTGGAATAAAATATAAGGATACTCTCCTCTCAGCCGACCAACAGCTTGTCTCCCACTTCTAATTCACGGGATCTCCGATCACATAGAGTGGGTTACCACTGTGGGCAACTCATAACGTGGGTCTCAAACCCATCTCCCTTGATGCATTATCTATCACATTCCGTGATAAACCCTTCGTGAAGGGATCTGCCAAGTTCATGGACGTTTGGATATAATCCAACGCAATAACTCCGGAGTTCTTCAATTTCCTGACAGATTTTAATCTCCTCTTCACATGTCTTGATGACTTTGCATTATCCTTAGAACTGTTCACTTTGACGATCACAGTTTGATTATCACAGTTCATTAGGATTGCGGGTATTGGTTTTTCAACCATAGGCAAGTCCATCAAGAGCTCACGAAGCCACTCTGCCTCAACAGTGGCTGTGTCTAATGCTGCGAGTTCTGCTTCCATAGTTGACCTCGTTAAGATGGTCTGCTTGCAAGACTTCCAGAAAACAGCGCCACCACCAAGTGTAAAAACATAACCACTAGTGGCCTTAAGCTCATCAGCATCAGATATCCAATTAGAATCACTATATCCTTCCAGAACCCTCGGGTTTCAGGTATAGTGAATTCCATAGCTCGCAGTGCCTTTTAAATAGCGCATAACTCTCTCAAGCGCACGTCAATGATCATCTCCCGGATTGGAAACAAACCGGCTCAATTTGCTCACAGCAAAAGAGATGTCAGGCCTCGTGGCACTCGCCAAATACATAAGCGAGCCTATAATCTGAGAATATCTCAGTTGATCTCTAGTAATCCGTTGATTCTTTCGAAGCAACAAACTAGCATCATATGGAGTTGAAGAAGGCTTGCAGTCAGTATACCCAAAGCGACTCAAGACCTTTTCCACATAGTGAGATTGAAGCAGTGTGATCCCACCATTATCATCTCTCAACAGCTTGATGTTCAAGATAACATCAGCTACTCCTAGATCCTTCATCTCAAAGCAGCGAGATAAGAAATCCTTAACTTCCTTGATTAAATCAAGATTGGTCCCAAAGATCAATATGTCATCAACGTATAGACATAGAATAACTCCCTCGCCCCCACCATGGCGATAGTACACACACTTGTCAGCTTCGTTTACAACAAAGCCTTCAGCAGTCAAAGTCCTTTCGAACTTTTCATGCCATTGCTTAGGTGTAGGGCTGGAATTAAAACTCGAAGCTCGCGAGTTAAACGAGTAGCTCGCAACTCGACTCGGCTCGGCTCGAGCTCGCTGTCCAACGAGCCGAGTCGAGTTTTCGTTTTCGACAGTAAACGAGTTCAAGCTAAACGAGCCGAGTTTACGAGTACTCGTTTAGCTCGTTTAACTCGGTAAAAAGAATTTCTAATAATATTCTTATATATGTAAACATTTTTTTACTGATTATTATAGTTTATTTATGACAAATTATTTTATGGTGACATCTTTTGATCGATTATTGTGATGATTTTATTATACGTGCCTCAAATAATGAAAAATAAGTATATGTATAATACATAATGTTGACTTTTTATAGTTTTATAAAACTAAAAAAGTTAAACGAGTAGCTCGCGAGCTACTCGCGAGTTCACCGAGCCGAGCCGAGTTTTGTTTTCGGACTCGTTTGTTGAACGAGTCGAGCCAAGCTCGACTCGTCAGTTGACCGAGTTTGAGCGAGTCGAGCCGAGCTGACTCGGCTCGGCTCGAATTCCAGCCCTACTTAGGTGCTTGCTTGAGGCCGTATAATGACTTCAATAACTTGCACACCTTGCCTTCCTGACCGGGTACTACGAAACCATCTGGCTGATCCATGTAAATTTCCTCGTCCAACTCTCCATTAAGGAAAGCCGTCTTAACGTCCATTTGATGAACGAGAAGACCGTGTGAGGCAGCCAGTGATAGCAGCACACGAATAGTGGTCAGTCTAGCAACAGGTGAGTAAGTATCAAAGAAGTCTTCACCTTCTTTCTGGGTATAACCCTTGGCCACAAGCCTTGCCTTGTACTTTTCAATTGTACCATCAGGCCTAAACTTTTTCTTGAACACCCACTTACATCCTACAGGTTTACACCCATAAGGACGATCGGTGATTTCCCAGGTTCCGTTAGCCAAGATGGAATCCATCTCGCAACGGACAGCCTCCTTCCAGTAGTCAGCATCAAGAGACGCATAGGCTTCTGAAATAGTCTTGGGTGTGTCATCCACGAGGTACACAATGAAATCATTACCAAAGGACTTTGCAGTCCTCTGTCTCTTGCTCCTTAAAGGAACTTCATTGTCATCCTCCTCGGGATTCTCAACGTGTTCTATCGGAATGGTGGATTCAGGAATCTCAGCTAATTCCTGACTAGATGAAACAGGTTTCTTCTGATTTGATGAGCTAGACATATCCTTCATAGGAAATATGTTCTCAAAGAAAGTCGCATCATTCGACTCCATAATCGTACCAACATGCATGTCGGATACCTCAGATTTTACTACCAAGAATCTATAACCAATGCTATTAAAAGCATAGCCCAGAAGAACACAATCTACGGTTTTAGGTCCAAGCTTGCGCTTCTTGGGAATTGGTATATTGACTTTCGCCAAACAACCCCAAGTACGTAGGTAGGAGAGTTTCAATCTTTTCCTTTCCCATTCCTCAAACGGAGTAATGGTTTTATTCTTTGTGGGAACTCGGTTTAGGACATGACATGCAGTCATTAGTGCCTCCCCCCACCATGCCTTGGAGAGACCCGAAGTGTCTAACATGGCGTTAACCAAATCAGACAACGTTCGGTTCTTTCTTTCAGCCACCCCATTTGACTGGGGTGAGTAGGGAGGCGTCCTCTCATGAATAATACCGTGTTCAGCACAAAAGGAATTAAACTCGTTGGAAAAATACTCTCCACCACGATCAGACCTAAGCCGTTTAATTTTACGATCAAGTTGGTTCTCAGCTTCGGCCTTATAGTTCTTGAAATAAGTTAAACCTTCATCTTTAGATTTCAGAAGATACACATAACAATATCTAGTGGAGTCATCAATAAGTGTCATAAAATATTTCTTTCCACCTTTTGTCAATACGCCATTCATCTCACAAAGATCAGAATGTATAAGTTCTAGTGGTGCCAAGTCTCTCGCCTCCGCAGTCTTATGAGATTTGCGAGGTTGCTTAGCTTGAACACACACTTGACATTTGGAACCTTTAACAGTACTGAATTTCGGAATTAAACTCATATTTGCTAACCGCGTCATGCAACCAAAATTAATATGACATAGTCGTGAATGCCAAACATCACAATCATTATCGTGGCAAACATTATTAATAACTTTGGTGCAAATATCTGACAAGGATAAGCGGAACAAGCCTCCGCACTCATAGCCTTTACCAATAAATTGTCCATACTTGGAAATTACAACTTTATTAGACTCGAAAACCAACTTAAAACCATCTCGACATAAACGTGAGCCGCTGACGAGATTTTTATTGATGGAGGGCACATGATGAACGTTCTTCAGTCGCACGATCTTCCCCGAAGTAAACTTCAGATCGACCGTACCAACACCACGAACAGTAGCATGTGACCCGTTCCCCATCAGCACGGGGGAAGTCCCTGTGACCTGATAAGAAGAGAACATGGAAGCATCAGCACAAACATGTACATTGGCACCTGTGTCAACTAACCATTCAGGTGAATGACAAACTGAAAGAATAGTGGGAACTATACCGTACCCAGAATCTTTCATCTCAGTGTCAGCCATGACAACATTAGCGGTCTTGCCGCTGTTCTCCTGCTGCTGCAGCTCATAACGCTTAGGGCACTTTGGAGCCCAATGGGTCAGTTCACCGCAAACGTGACATGACCCCTTTCTCTTCTTGAAGTTGGTAGAGTGCGACGGCTTAAACTTGCCATCGGGTTTGCCTTTACCCTCGGATTTCTTCTTGTTATATTTAGCCTTGTTGGGCGGGTAATGTTTCTTCTGTACCACATGAGCAGAAGAACCTACCTCAGCAACCCGAGCACGTGTATCCTTTGCTCTCGCCTTCTCTTCCACATCAAGAGATCCGATGAGGTCCATTACGGAAAACTCCTGTCTCTTGTGTTTTAGAGAAGTAGCAAAGGTGCTCCATGAAGATGGAAGCTTGGCAATAATGCCTCCGGCCACAAACTTGTCCGGTAACATACACTTGAAGTGCTCAAGTTCTTTAGCGAGTGACTGTATCTCATGAGCCTGTTGAACAACAGAGCGCTCATCAGTCATCCTGTAGTCATAGAATTGCTCCATGACATACAGCTCGCTGCCAGCATCCGAGGCCCCAAATTTGGCCTCGAGTGCAGCCCACATATCCTTGCCGTTATCAAACGACATATACGGATCGACGATGGAATCATCGATAATACCGAGGAGGGCACTTTTAAACATAGTGTCCATATTCTCAAAGGCCTCCAGCTGTGCTGGATTGAGATCGCCATCAGGCTTGCCCTTGGTGGCCGCATAGCAGCGCAAGGTTTGAAACCATAGCACTGCTCTCGTGCGCCACCTCTTATAGTCCACACCCTTGAAAGGGATTGGCCTTGTCGCCGCAATGACAGACGGCGCAGGTGCAAGAAATTTCCTATAATCAGGTTTTTGGATTGTTGAATATATTAGCAATTTAGCACATGATTTAATTCGAAATAGCAGCAGATGAATTGCGACAGTAGCAAATACAGTAATCATGCAAATATCTAGATCTAGTACAGTAGACAAACTGATCCAATCTATAGCTAGAACTAGACATAAGAATTCCAGGAGTATCTCATACAGATGGAATAGAATTACGTACGATGGAGCGGTAGCGGCACCGCCGTTGTTGTTGTCCACGTCGGCCATGTCGTCGATGAAGAGGTTGCCGATGTCGGGAAAGAAATCGTCGTTGGGGAAGTGGTCGCCGTCAGCAGTCGCGCTCATGCGCTCCCCAAAAACCTGATCGCCCCTCTCCCGTACAGGATCACAAGAGGCGGGGTTCCGGAGGCCTGCTGTCCCTTCTCGCGGTGCACGCCGGAAGGAGGGATGGAGAAGACTTGAATTGGCGGCGCAGTGTTTTGGAACGGTATGACGAAGTGGCGGCTAGGGTTTTCCGGGCTAGGAGAGATGTGGGCGTAACTCCACGTCGGCGCGTCGTGACGAGGCGAGGCGAGGCGAGGCGAGGCGAGGCGGGCGGCGGAGGAGGAGGAGCGCGCGTGTGGCACACCTCTCCTCTTGCCTTGCCTACTCATACATGAGCTAGAATGGCTCACCTTATAAGGTGCTTCCACTCTCTTCAAACTAGCAATGTGGGACTAAACTTTAGTCCCACTCACTCCACTTATTATTCATGAATGGGCCATGACAATTTCAGGATTTTTAGTGGGCTTAATGGGCTAGCCAAGTGAGCCCATATGATGGAGCCCATGTAAAATTCCAACAATGGTTAGCATAACAACTGGTCACTCAGGTTATATGCAAGGTATTAAAAACAGGTGGGAACCAACCAGTTACATATAGTTTCTAGTTTCGCTTGGAGGTACTTCTATAGCAGAGGCAATAATTTTTGAAGCTGAATTTCTATTCTGCAGTCCAATTTGATGAACAGTCGGTATGCTGCATGGAGTCTACTTTAGATTTGTCTGTATTGATAACTAATGGAAATTTGGCTCTGCCAAATAACCTATTACCGTCTGCCTACATTTATTTATTCAGTATGGTAATATGTTTTCTCTAATGCCTGTAAACAGTTCCTATGAGCTATCGTAAAAAGTATTTGTCCATTGCTCGGAAACAAAACAGAGAGTCTGAGTTGGGAGGGTATTTATGGAGTAGTTTCAACCAAAATGTTTATGACGTAACAACTAACAAGTAATAGTACGGAAATACTGTGTGTAAATAGAGCTTATTGATGATATCTTACTCCTTTGGGTGCAGATTTTCGTAGCAGATTAGTTCACACCTTTTTTTCCCATAAAAGTCCTGTTTTCTTGTACTAGTAAAGTGCGGGTTATTAGGCATACATACTGACAGCTAATTCACTGCACACCACTTCTTGGCAGCAGCCAACAATTATTAGCTGAAATGGTCAAATAAATCAGAATATACTGACAATTACATGGCAATCTTGTCATATGGGAATTTTATCATGGTGGGCTTCTTAAGTTGTATTTACCTTATCCATTATCTTTATATCCCGCACATAAGTAAATTTATTATGTAATGAGTCCATATGTTCCATATTAGGTGGTGTATTTATTTTTAGAATTCTTCTTATATTGGCTTTCACTTATAAGGCATTAGGCATACGGAGGGCTAGTATGTGTAGTGGGGTCATATGTGGTCACTTTTGCGTGGGTTGTGGCAAATAAATCGCATGCAAGCTCCGTGGACGTGAACTTATAACCCCATCAGTTCAAACATGGATGCTATTGCTGATTAGCCTTGTTAGTTTTGCTTCTTTACCATCTAATTTTTTTTGCAGTTGTGTTGTTGTCTCAGGGCTATGTACTCGTGCTAGTCTTTATTCTACCTCTTTCTTACTAAGCAGATTGTTCCGTGAACTATATCCTGGTATCTCTTTTAGGTTTTGCTAATGTGGTACCTCCAATGAGTTTAATTTGATATACGCGATATGGTTATGTGAACAGTCTCTGGGCCAAGCGTGTGAGTGCAAGATTTAATCCTATTTGCTATCGCTACTATTGTTTGCCATGTTTTAGTCATGTACTACGATGGGTGGCTGCAAATTGTTTCCTCGCAATGAAAACGTGTAGCCGACAATATTGTTTTTGTCACAGGTGATGAATCGAAGAGACGGTGGTGCTCTGTTGATTTGTCCTGTTGACCACGCGCCCTGCTTCTGTATGAAGCCTGGGTGCACTTTTGTCGCCCCGCCCCGGAGGCTCCTACAACATCTCTTAACCGATCACTCCTGGCCCGCGTACCGCCTCGCCTATGGAAAGGTCTTCCGCCTCCGCGTGCCTGTGTCGGAGCCGTGTCGGCTGTTATTTGCCGAAGATGACAGCAGACTGTTCACGCTCATCGTGCACGATCTTGGCGTGGACACCGCCTTGTCGGTGGTGTGTGTCAGGGCGAAGGACCGTGAGCCACGGTACATGGCCTCGTTGCGTGCCACTGCGCCCCCGCCCAGTGTGGCCACGGTCACAGCGGAATACATGACGGTGGTGAGCAGCGACAGGCCCGGCGAGGTCGCCGTGGAGAATCTGCCGTGCTACTTGAAAGTGCCACGGTCATATCTGCTGGCAGGGGCTGACGCGGCGTCCAAGGAGGTGTCCCTGAAAATCTGGATTAAAAAAATTAGGAAGTGATTAGGAGTAGTTTGTTGCATGAAGCTAGTAACTGAGAACTATATATCTATGTGGCTATGTTGTTGCAGTCAACCTTATTGTAAGACTTGTGATCTTTCTCCCCTGGTAATGTCATTCCATATTACAAAGTCTCATGGTGAGAAAATATTTTGGCTTATATATTTTGTTATGGGTGATTAACATCTTGCCAAATTGCTTGCTATCACCATGGGAGTAGTTTTCACTTTTCACCATGGTTGTTGCAGTCAACCAGTATGCATCTGAGAGGGATTTTGTCTACATCATCACATCTTGGTCCTGTGTACTGCATCGATCATCCTATGAACCCAAGCATTTTAAAATATATGTATCTTATTTTTCTTGTGCCATCTCCTTTATATTTTTCCTAAAAACACATTGACATTTGTAACATTCAGATCCTGGGCATGCATTTCTTTGAGACAATCAAATTCATTCTCGGCGGAAGTTGTGACCTACGGTTCATGCTCCCAACAGAAGATATCTATTTTCCATCTTAGTTTGTGAGCATGAACTGTAACTCAAATGAATATGCAGGAATGACATTTGACAAAATACAAACAGTGAGACCATGTGTCGAGCAAGAGGATCTTAAACTTTGCATCTTGTTACTTATATCAAGCTGTACTGCTGACACCTGCGAATCCTTCAAAACTAAGATGGAAAATAGATATCTTCTGTTCCAGTCTGATGCTTCAGTTCAGTTGAGTTGAATTGGAAACTTTGATGGAACTTTAGACTCAGTGTAAAATTATATGAGATACTATAACAATTTCCCGTCTCTCACATTTTTTTCGTGAACAGCAGAACTACTTCTTGAGCAGAAGAAATATTTGGTAACCTTCAGGAATAGGCATTTTTAGACCGCTCACCCACCGTAAAAAATAATCAGTTAGTAGAAGAATTCATCAATGTACAAAGGACACGAAGAGCAACATAAAAGATGAAAAATAAATTAGTTTCCTCTGGGAAGAGAGAAGTAAAAGGAAGTGAGCTAACGAACTCAGAAGCAGCATTGCACTTGTGCTGCTTCAGTTAGCATTGCGCTTGTGCTTCTTTGGAAACGTCGAGTGTAGAAGGCCTCGAGGAAACGAGCTGCCTTATTCACCCACCCACATGGAGAAAAAGTGAAAAAAATAAAAGGTCAGCCAAGAATCTGTGTTCTCCCTGAACCGGCTCCGAGCATCCACTTCTGTAACTTCAACGTATCCACTATGCTCGAAAAGGGAGGGCGCTGCCTTGAATCACTGATAAATAAAGCAACATCGTGTTATTAACAATGTTTTGTTCTACCGCGATAAGCACAAATGGATACCATACCATCGTTTCAAATTTTGATCAGGATAGCAGGCAGGTCACAGAAAATACTTGCTCTTCCAGCGACGGATTTGGACGATACGAACGTCTATTCTGCATGTAGAAAACAGCGTGGTTTGGAGATAGGATATAACTCATCGGTGGATACGACGCAACCAACTGAGGTTGGAAATTGGGTACTTACGGATGGTTGTATGTACTCATGTGATTCATCTGCATTTTCGGAGGCCATCTGCGTTTTTTCCAGTTCTGTTTTGAGTAAGTGCGATCCTGCTGCATCCAGAATCCACGTCGCCACCTCCCGCCCCGCCGCAGCGGCGGCTCGGCACGCGCCAAGTGCGCCGTCGAGTTGCGCGCCGCCAGCCGCAGCGTCTCGCGGCCGGAATGGGCCGCAGGTGGTTCATCGCCAGCAGCGCTGGATGTCCGTACATGTGCAGCACGTCGAGCACCGTCAATTCCATCATGAGCCTGATTTTTGTAGTCAACATTGTATCTTGTTACAGGGACCTCATCCTTTGTATAAGCCTGCAAAACAGAACATGGTTCACCCCACGGACTCGCTCTGTCAGGACAGGAACTGTCAGTTCCTTGTCGAACACACTGATACTTTGTCTGCCTACATATTCAGGGTGTCTACTTCGGAAGAAAAGACTAATTCAGCGCGTGGAAATGGTAACAAAGTATTCAAACATTAACTTTCTTTCTTGTGCTTTATCATCTGAAAACCCATTATTGTTCCGACGATCTACAGGAGCTTCTGCATTCAACGTGGGGTGTGCCACGGTGGCTGGAGGCGCACAGCAAGCAGGTAGGTGAGCTAAGAGCGGCCGTCAGCGCCCACGTTCTTCAGGCCATCATCCACACCATCATGGTACGCTGAGACGAAATCTTCAGGCTGAAGGGCGCCACCATCCAGGTCCTGTCGGGAACGTGGACAACCCAGTAGACTTCTGCTGCCATGGCCGGCTTCAGATGTACTAGGGCTTACTGAACCGCTTTCGGGTGATCTGCTGTTCTGCTTCTGAAGGCAGATGATACTGACCACACGCCAGTGTGCACGAGCGGCTGCTTCTTCCGGCTGCGCGCTCTGAGCTCCGTCTGGATTTCCCGTCCACCCAAACAGTCGACAACATGTTTTGGCAGTAGCTACTAGCTAGGAAAATACTGCTAGCTAGGAGTAAAAGCTACTGACAGTAAGAACTACTCCATGAAAATCTACTGACAGGCAACTGGATTTATTTGGACAGCCAACTGAATTTATTTTGCTAGCTAGCTGTACTTTCAGTTCTGACAGCCAAGTTAAGCAAGATTACAGTTTCACTTTCAGTACTGTACTCCCAAGTTACTCCATTTTACAGTTAGCAATTCATGCAAAGTACTCATGCAAAATTCGTGCAAGTAGTTAATCTTGAACAAGGAACTCGCTCAATGCAAGTAGTTTGTGCATGAAAAATTCATGCAAGTAGTTAGCGCAGAAACCAAAGAAAACAACAAACTCGCTCAATGACCAGCAGAGATATTAATTTTATTGAATTAATATTCAGTTAAGCTTGAACAAAGCCCAATTAATATTCAACCTACTCAAGTGGACAATTGGCAATAGCAATTGAAAGCTCCTACTGCTAGCAATACCAAGCAGTTCCTACTGCCGGAGACAATATCGACTCCAAGCAAGGCAAATGCCAAGTTCTTACTTGAAGTAATATGAAGCAACTACTGCGAGAGTGTTCAAGCAATGTCAGTACAATGTCCAAACAATATAAAGCAAGAGTACAGAATCAATATCTATAGAGGGAGATCTAATGCAATCAACTTTACCATCTAATATTTTATTAATGATTGTCATGAGAGTTTAGGAAGTGTTAAAACATTAGGAATTAACTATTAAGGAAAATAGTGTTTATGAAGGTTATCATAGTTATGTTGGTATAATATAGAATTCCATTATACTTTTCAAATTAGAGTTTGTTCCTATTTATAAAACTTATAACTTAAGATCTTAGTTTCACTTTTTAGCAATATGAAATACTAGTAGATCCAGTATTTGGAAAATATTGAGTGTTGATTTGGAAACACAAGGTAGCAATTTTATTATGTTTAAACACCTACTAAAATGGTAAGAACATACCCAGACACTATTGTACTGCCATAATAATAATATAGATTTTGATTCCTTAAGACACTCCTAGTAATTGCAATGGAGTTGAAATTCCCATAATACGGCATTTCATAACCTCTATGTTTGAAAAACAGGGTTCACTAATTGTATTCCACATTTGGAATTCTATTCTTCACTTAGAAATAGGACATTCTGGTCCTAACATATATTTGGAATTCATAAGTTAAACAAAAAGTTTTGTTTTAGATATATTTTAATTCAAAAATGGTTTCTTCTATAATTTGGTATAACATTTGAAACTTTCTGAAGTCTTTTTTTAATAAGTTATTATTATCTCAATTTTAAATGTATTATGACTATTAAAAATATTGCTCATATTAAAACTTGTTCAAATGACTTAGGAAATATCATTAATGGTTTGCATTTTGTATTTTTGAGCAATTTGATATATATAACTTGTATTTTTCTGAATTATTCCTTATTTTTTTCAATTTTCGATGAATTGTTTTGAATTCAAAAAATGTTTAGATTTAAACTTCATCAAACATTTTTGAAAATCTGATATGCATTTAGATTTTATTTTTCTAAACAATTATATATTTTATTTGTATTTTTGGATAAACCATTTAAAAGATATAGATTTAATATGATTATTCATTTTTCTGCCTTTTTAAAATTGACGGGTGGGGCCCACCTAACAGTTTTAATTTTAATTCGAAAAGAAAATAAAAATTAAAATAAAAATCTTCACGACGTCACGATGATGTCATGATTGCGTCATGAATGGAGGGGATTCCTCCTTTTGCTCTCCAATCCATCGATTTGCTTCGAATTAGTTCAATTTTGTTGTTCCATTAGCTCTAGAGGATTGCGTTGAACCGAAAGGTGGCGTCGCCGCTAACTTATAGCCACCGGAGCGATGTCGGTGACGAAGACAACGGCGGACAGCGACGATTGTTGGCTTGTCCCCAAATACTAACTTTGCTAGCAATGTGCATCTCCTAAGAAAAAATGCATTCACTTGATTCGGTCACCATTTTCATTATCCAATTGTACTCAACTATGATTAAGATTAACTTATTGGAACTCAATTGTCTAGTGCTTACGGGAATAATTCAAAAGGTTGTTCAAACCTTGTAGCCAAACTATTCTTATATAGCACCAAACATTTGGATTTCAACATATTACGTGTTTTCTTTCTTATCTTGGTTCCTTTCTTTATTTTATCATTTATAGACTTTGTCATGCAAGAATGCAGACATAGTGGTTTGGGAAGATCATATGTAATGATCAGGGTTTATTACCGGTTTAAGTTGATATGTTTCTTCTTTTAAACGCTTCCTTTGTTGTTGATGAGATATGTACATATTCTATAAATATGTTATTAATTATAATTATGTCCTTCCACACCTGTGGGTTTTGAGTTCATGCTTGTTTGTATTAACTGTGTTCTATTGAACCTTGGTCATTCACTTGTAAAGGTTCACTTAATAGTTGTGAGATAATTTATAAAGGAGTTCTGTTAATTAATTAATAACATAAATGGTTCATGATTTAAAAGGACCTAGAATCTATGTTGATGAGACTATTGAATTGTGGATTGCTAGTTTGTGAAAACAAGATCATCAAGTACGTGATTTGGATACTCACCACTCTTTGAACTCTATGTACCTAGTTGAATACTCCCAAGTCAATTATAGACTCGTGTTTAGAGTTGTTGAGAATTAGTGTTGATCATAACCAATTGTGGTTTTCCTAAACAAATAATTTTGTTTATAAGATACTTGTTATAAAGATTACTCCAACATGTACTCTTGGCCAGATGATATGAATCTGTTTCATCAGATCAAGTGAAACATTGGTCACTTTGTTTCGTTTAAACTTTTGCGCTAAAATTTCCCGTATTTTTGGATCATGCTTCGAAAATGCACATATTATATTTTGATCCTTATAACTTCCCAAACACTGGGATGTTACACCTTCGGGGCTAGAAGTGCGAAAACGCCAAAGGCCCGGGACGAGCATGTGCCCACTATGTGGGATCCTAGAAACGGGAATCCATATCGTGTTCACGTGCCCACGGCCCTGTTCCTATGGAACTTCATCCACGAGGCTTTGGGGCGCTCTCCTTGCTGGCCTCAGACTTTGGTAAGTTCCTGGAAGTCGAGGCAAATCGGAACGTAAGGAGGCGTCGCCTCTTCTGGGTCGTTTTTGCTAGGATGATGTGGGCACTTTGAACTATTAGGAATAAGATGGCTATTGAGAAGGTGTTCCTACGGCGGGCCACTGACTCTATGTTTAAACTTCATGCTTTCTTGCAGCAGTGGCACCTGTTGTGTAGACAACAGGACATGGCTCGGCTGGACGGCATGCTGGATCTCCTCGTGGCGACGGTGCGTCGTATCTCTTCCCCATCATGAAGTTGAGTGCCCTGAGCTGGAGGGGCGCCTACTTGCCTCTCTGCCTTTTGCTTCTGTTTAGCTGCCCTCTCACCCCCTTTCGCTGGTTCTGGGCTTACCTGTGTTGATGCCCCAGTAGACATTACTATACTTTTGCTTTTCTTGCTCTTTCGGCTTCTATTGTATGAACTCTGGATGTGATGGTGCTTTATTTGTAAAGCATGGCGAAAATGTAGTTTTGTTTCTCTTACGGTTTCTATCTATTGTATGAACTTTGGATGTGGTGGTGCTTTATTTATAAAGCAGGGTGAAAAGACTATTTCAGTTAACAAGCTCTAGAGGAGATAGAGGGAGAGGATAAGGAGGAGCTCCGATGAATATTTTTTCTTGATTTGCTTCATTCCATTATTTTCCGTCGGACAGGAGAGGATATGGAGGAGCTCCGGTGAATATTGTTTCTATTTGCTTCATTCCATTCTTTTCTGCCAAACCTCCCGACGGCTCCTCAGGCTCGGGCTCTGCCATCAGCTTGGGATGACCAGCACACATATGGACAACACTAGAGGCTGGGGCGCCCCTTGGGGCGCCTCCTAGCTGGTCATCTACGGTCAAATTTTTCGCAAGCACAATAAAATTCTACCCTTGAAGTATTGTGTGTTGATATTTGGATAAACTGCGAAGAAGAAAAGGCAAACTGAGCACAAAGGTAAATGGTACAGGACGTACAGGAGTACAGGAAAGTAAGAGCTCTCAATTTGTTCAAAAATGAAGTCATACGTTAAGACAATATCCAGCTTTATTTACTCTGATGCACAAAAACAGGTGATATAGAAAGTGTGCATCAAGTATTACTCTTAGACAGATCAGAAACATATTTGCAGAAGTAGAAGGATCTGTAAGAGAATTCTGAATGAGCCAAACTTTGTATCTGCCTTACAAGAATAACCACAATGACAAAATATGAGCTGAGTACAAAATAGCTAAGACCTACACGACAAAGCCACACAACTATCAAATGAGAATCAAGTGCAACAAACGCGCTTCAGAATAAGCATGAAAAATTATAAACATGGCAGCAGAATTTTTTCGCCTTGAAGAAGCTAAGAAAAATATCTCTAACGAGAGTTAGCCAAAGATACATGTTATTCCGTCCGAAAGGATATACTGCATGCATAAAACCTTGGAGGTAGAGCAATGAATGAGATGTATGCCTAGACAATGCCCACATGCCAATGTAGAATCCAACAATCATATTCGCCTCATCCGCTAGTTTAACCAACAATCATATTCCTCATATCTTCAACGACCACCTTCTTATCATGGGATGTGAGCCAACATCATGTACTAAGCATGATAGAAAGACCATAAACACAATATGCACCAATACATTAGAGTCAACTTCTAAATCAAAGGTTGTAAGATAGTACATAAATATTGGAAGGCTCATTCTAATATGTTTATGTATATACTGCTCAAGAGAAAATCTGGTTTCATACCTTCAAGGTTAAGTCTACATCATGCTTCTGCTCTGGTTTTGGAACACAATTCATTTATCATCCTAATCTCACCTTACTGCCCATGTTTGCAGGACACTGATAAAATATGAAAAAGTTAAGATATTGTCTTAACTCATAGAGGACCTCTAGCACGTTCATGGTTTTAAGCATATATTTTTTTATCTTCTACCCTGTCCACAAATAAGTTAACAAGGTTTTCAGCCACACATCAAAGAGCTATCAAAGAGAGAATGCTAATCCCCTTTTCTGCAAAGAAGAACATGAAAAATTTGTAAACACGTTTGACAGAACTGTTCTTATGTATCAAAATAGATAAATGTTTTGTTAACATATTAACACACATATGTACTCGTCTAATAATCAGGTTATAACAGCGTTACCAAAATATTTCTATCAAAGGACTTGAAATCGCAAAATAACAGTTTATCTGACCATGTCTGACGTTCTGGTTGCACCACGATAATGAGAAGTGATGATGGCCAGCTGAACAACTCCGCTTATCTCGATGACACGCTAGAATAAGGTCCCCTTGCTGCCACGCCTAACCATATTCTTTCTTCCCACTCTCCCTACCAAGAACAAAAGAAACATGATCAACGGGTGAGTTAGAAACGACACATGACTCATCCTTAGAAACACCAAGAAGAGTTAATGATTCAAGATAGCATTTTATATCAACAAGCGACACATTTTCCCGAAACGACTGACATGACCAAGAAGGCAGAAATCCAACAGTACTGAAATGGCCAACATACACAAAAAAATAAAGTGATTTCTTATGGTCAATAGCTAAGTTTCAACAGTATGGTATCAGTTAAGGGCTTATGACCACAAACTCATTATAGTCAGTTGTTTTCTTCTCCGTTTCTCTGCAAGAAACTTTTCACGAAACGACTCACATGACCAAGAAGGCAGAAATCCAAAAGACCTATTCCCACATAACAAACTGAGCAGCATAGAAAAAATCCAAATACCTATAGAAAAGAGCGGGGGAAATAACAGATCAACAGACATAAGAGAATCATGGTTCTTGGAGCCAATCCACTATAATTTGTTATTACTAAATGTTGTTAGCCTTCATATCTATAGTAAAAAAGTTTATATTAGAATAGGACCAGATATGATTCTTAAGGAAGATTTGTCATGGTACTTCCACACGAAGAATTTGTACTCTTCATATCATAACAGCTAAATGATAAACTAATTTAACTGTATTTCCTAGCTACATGAGTCACTGTCAATTTATATTTATTGAAATCCCAATTTAATTATTTTTAAAGAAACCATATGGAGATTAGTTTATCCACCGGCTGGATAATATCTCACATTTTATGTTCAGACCCAATTTTTAAATTTAAACGCAAGCAATGAATTTTCAAATAAATAAAAGTGTATAATGATTTGTAATGAAAATTTTCAAACAATCACCTTGCTCAACGTTCGACCCCAGCTCATGCGTAGGGGTGTCCAACAAATGTCCAAGCAAGTCGCGGTCTCCTGGTCCCGCCGTGCCACGCCTCTCAGTTGTGTCAGTGGCCAGTGCGCGGAGCCGTCGTCGCAATACGTATTGGGGATCATGGACGATTCAACCCTGCATTTGGATTTCAGCGAGACTTCAAAACCCTTCAAACCCACACTACTCACCATCTATTGAGGAAAAAAGATGAAATTTCTTGTACCTGCAGACCAGAGAAGGTGTGGTCGCCAGTGGTGCTGCTACAGATGAGGATGGACGCGGAACTGCGTCGACGGCCATGCGCGAAGAAGAGGGTGGAGCTGCGACGGCTCGGGGTGTGGCCAAGGTCCCTGGTTGCTCTTCATCCTCTTCAACCTGCAAAGAAAGGTGACATCAGCGAAATAAACAAGAAGGCGACAAATGGTGATGCAGTATCAAATCAATGGTACATGATTAGCAAGAAACACAAACAAGATCATGCCTCAATAGTCCTTGATTTCTCCTGCCATGTATACCTAGGGAGTGGCGCAAAGTGGGTTTGATTCTTAACTAAACATAGAACCCTCATAGGCCAGCAAACTCATACTTATCATCAAGCTACATATGTAGAAAGTAAGTATGGTATGTGTCACAAAATATCCACTTTATGACAATAAGGCGAGCTTCTTCTTACAAATAGAGTGATATGGGTGACATAAAAGATACGCTCAACCATGGCTTGCCATACATATTGTTTCATTGTTTGTCACTTTTCAAGTTGCCGCACCCTATTCCATCTCTCAAGGAGTCAGAAGAGGACGAGATCTTCTTGGCATGTTGAATGACGACGTCCTAATGAGCAAGGATAAAGTAGTTCCGTGTGCCGCCGCCGGTTACCTGGCCCCACAACGCTACCAATTAGTGCATTTTTTTTGCATGCTCGATAAACAAACCTGAGTTACATATATGACATGCAGATCACTCAAAGACCAATACATACCAATGATGAGAAATGAAAGACATGTGAAGTGTTGAAGAACACTCTGTTACCTCTAAGGAACAATGTATATAATTTTCATATGATTTAATTAGAAGATTAGTAGCAGGTTGTATACATGGGTCAGTGGCAGAGTGTCAAAATAGATATAAGGCGGTCACTAAACTGAGAGTATATTCAGAAACAAAATAGCCTAAACATGCATGAGAGACGACAGCTGGAATATTTCTCTTAAAATTATTTTTTGACCAAAGAAACTCTTTTTTTAGCAAACAACCACAACTATTTATGGCATGACGAATTTTCTAAGCCAAGCTGAATCAGAAAACCATAATATTACCCAAGATAGGTAAACCTAAACGAGGTCAAACTCAACAAAGTAATTTTACAATTAAATAACTTGTTCGAGTTTTGTAACAAGCTCACCCAAGTAAAGAATAGAAATATTGTCAATCCAATTCGAAGATGAGTGTGGTAAGGTAACCATATTGTTCAAATTTGTCCTGCAATAATGACAGATCATATAATTTGAGTCCAGAGTGAGATTTCAACTCGGCATACTTCTTATGCAAAGGTAGAAGCACAACAATTTGGAAAACAAGATAAATTAAAATATCTACTTAGAGATAATTGTAAAGCATTACACCAGAAAAATAAATCTAATAGGTGATGCCAATGTGTAACATTTTCAGACCACCGAACCTTGATAATCAATGCTGGAGAAGCAAAAAAATATTTTATGCTTAATAATCTAGGATATGCAATGAATTTAAATTTAGCAGTCAACACCAGTAATTCATTTTCCTTCTAGACCACGGTTTGTACATGCTAATGCCATTTCTTTTCTTCGCAAAACAAAATATAAATTTACAAACTTTTAGTTAACTGATAAAAGAAGATATTTAAGGGGGAAATATGGTTCATAGAGTGAACTGCAGTATCACATCATCTAACAAGGCCATGTGTTATGGAGAATTAGAGAGTACCATAAATACATATGAATTCAAAAGGGCACAAGATAGCATGTATTGGTATTGAAATCAGTGATTACCTTCTGCTCAATAATAGAGACCCTATCCTTATGGTCATAGAGATAAGCCTTAGCTTGAGCTAATTCACAGAGTTTCCTTATTAAGTACCCACTACTGCCCACTACCTCTTGCACTATAATAGTATTACGGGTGTAATCATTATAGAGGAAACATAGAAGGTGATATCTCATCAGATTAGTAGATACAACAGCAGAAGATGCAAGATACTTGTTTTATTTTCCTATAAATCATATAGCCAGGTAACGGAAGCTAAATATTACAACAAACAAATCAACTTTCATAGCAACTTGCACTAACTTTGAATAGATGTACATGAAGAGAAAGAGAAAGAGTGGAGGGGGAGAAGGATTGGACCAATAGGCCGTACCAGACATGATGCTTCCCGTGCTCTGTCGCCTCCGTTCCAGTTTCCCAAGGAAGGAGTGCGTAGATGTGGGATGGAAAAATCCAGTTGACGCTGCCATGGAGGAACTCTCCACCAGCACCATGCCGCAGCCAGTGATAAGATTTCTTCCCAGGGAGTGTCGGCACGTAGGGGAGGGGCCGGTGGAGAGCTGCGCTACAAGGTTCCTATTTAAAGAAGCCAATGCTTATAAATACTCAATGTGGCAGAGTATATTTGTATATCAGGGATCCATGTGGCAGAGTTCTATGTGAAACCTCTAAACGGTAGGAGCACTGCAATTTAATTAGCAGACTTGTTGCAGGTGATACAGGGTACACATGGATGACATCTAAAAGAAGATATAACAGCACACTGGACATTTTCTTATGTGTTAAATATAATGGTGTATCAACTACTGCATATGTTCAGGTTCACCACGATTCGCAAAAACTTAAAATTAAAGGTTCAGGTTCATCACAAATCGTCACCACGATTCACAAAAACTTAAAATTAAAGGTTCAGGTTCATCACAAATCTTCAACGAACCTCAATTTGGGCATATATCAGGTTCCTAGTTGCAAGTGCGGGATGGCCGCCTTAGCTACCATTGATGGTATGGTTCATCTGGACGACGGCCACCATCCTCTTGAGTCTTGAAGGCATCTCACCACCGCAGGCATTGGCCTCAGGTCGACACGCCCGCCAGGGACGGCCATGGCGGTGGGGCTGCACGTGGTCGCCGTCAGTGGCAGTGCCAGCCTCAGAGCCGGCGCTATCTCTCCGCACACACTGGGACGGCGCGGGGCAGAATGCGTCGAGAGACCGGCCGAGAGTTACAGGGATCCCACAACTACTGGATGCAAGCTGCGCCAAACCGTCGCTGTTAAATCCGTAGGAGCCGGCCACATAGGAAAAGAAGCACAATCTGAAGATGGGACTGGGAGGAGCTCACCTTTGCGTCTCAGCCGGGCTTGTCGTCGCTGTGTCCGCCCGCCGTGCTGGCCGGTAGTCGCCGTCTCCGACGTTGCTCGTGTGGCCATATCAGGCGAGGGCGCGCCGGACCATCATCTGGCCGATGAGAGGACGGCCTGGGCCTTCCTCTCCTGACTATGGCGACGACGCGTGGAGGTGGTGCGAGCAGATGTCTCGGTATGGCGACGCGACAAGCTCGACGAGGAGATGGCATGGTGGCGACGACTCGATCAGAAGATGGTGTGGTGGAGGACGAGGAGAGTGGAGCAGGAGGGGATTTTGGGAGGAGACGGCGCCATTGAGGACTGGGTGGCGGCGGCGACATGGGAGGGATTTGATATGTGCGCACCTAGGTTTCAGGTCTCGCGTGCTCTTTTCCCCGTCCAAGCGAGCGTGGACCTTTTTTTTCGCGGAACAAGCCACATGAAGCAAGGCGGAATGAGACAAGAAAGGGCCCAACGCGAGTGCGCCACGAGGCTGACGTGGATAGCGCCATTGGCCTCCCAAGTCCTCCGCGATTACATGTTGTAATGTATGGAGAGCTTTCATTTCCTTTCAATTGAAATGATCAAACTTCACCATCACGAAGGAGAGAGAATTATTTCGTAAACACAGCAAGATACAAGGATTATGTACTCCCCCGTCTCATATTAATTGTCTCAAAGTCGACAAACTAGATGTATATGGACATATTTTAGTGTTATACCCACTTTCTTAGATGTATGTGAACATATTTTAGTGTTATACCCACTTTTTTTTGTCAAACTTTGAGACAACTAATATGAGACGACGGAGAGAGTACTTAACTGATTAGGTAAAGATGCATACATACTTGATAGTACAAAAGAGAAGCAGCTTAACATTCCTTAATGTTAATATCTTTCAGCGACACATTCCTTTACATAACACCACGAACAAAACGAAATAATTCAAAAACTATTTGACCACAGTAACAAACATGTCTCAACACCTCAATGCTTACTTAGCAACCTTCTCGATAAATCCAATGAACACTCGGGGTACACAAGCTTTGCTTGATGATCAGCCCTGAATGTTGGCCAACAGTGCAGTATGGCGAAGGACTCGATGTCCGCCATAACTCGCTTCTTCAGCGACATCCTCTGTCTTTTAGTCCGAGGGAACTTGACCGGCTTCGAATCCTTGCAGTTGCTGCTGCACGCACACCTAATGTACAGGAACACGTCCTGTAGATTCACCGCTGCTTTCATAACACATTTGAGATAATTCTCCATGTAATCTTCAGTTTCAAAGCCAAAGATGACAAGTGTGACCAAATTGTGGTGTCTGAAATCAGATGCAGCCAAGCCCCACTCCACACCCTTGTTCTCGCTATATGATTCTGCTTTCCTCTTCTCCTCATCTGTTTCCACTATACAAGCATGATCCCATACCTGCATGCCAGCAATAGTACAAAGGCAAAAATAATTTGTCAAGTGAGCAGAGACATGTGTATCTGGTGAGAAAACTTGCAAAACCTAACGTTAAGACACATACTGTCATGTACAGCTCCTTGAGTGAGGGTGCAGCTTCAAGAATAAACATTGTCCATGTGAGATCACACCCTTCTGGAACATCAACCAGATTCACAAACCTTAGTTGGCGGAACACAGATGCCAGACTTGCCGTCAGACGTTCTGGCTGCACCCAAATCTGCAACAAATAAACACATCATAATGAGATGAGTAGAGAATAATATATGCCACAGCTAGCAAAGCAACAATCTTGACTTTTACCTTTTCGGATCTAAATCCCAACTTCAGATCCCGTATAGAGGTACCGCTAAGAAACTCACTCAAGTTGACCATCCTGTGATAACTATAGCCAGTATTTGTGAGGGTTACAGTCTCGAGCAATGGGACATGACCAAGAACCAGTGGTTCCTGGTAATCTATCCAACCATTATAGGTCATGTGTGTGAGTTGCGGCAGCCAGTTCAGCTTAAGTTCGAGGAAACAATTGATGATACTGAGCTCACTGAGATGAGCGTGTTCAACTTGGAGTGTGCTTAGATCACCCGAGTCGCAATTGCACAAACGCAGATGCTTCAACCGCTTGCAAGTGCTGAGGATGTTGGATATGTCTGACTCACCAAATCTCAAATCCTCCATGTCAAGGCTAGTGAGACCACCAAATGCATTTTGACAGGCATCAAAGAACCGCATGAATTCTTTCCCACTTATGAGCAGCTCATCATCATCAAGGTCATCAATGCCAGCCTTCCCTGCCATAACACTGAATTTGGCCATCTCAACCAAGTGTGTCTCCATGGCACGACCAACAGCTTGTCCAATGGATGTGGGGACATCATCTCTCAGGTAGAACGTGGTAGACAAGAGGCGGATGGTGTGTTCACCTGGACTTCTGCGTGCCAGTATGCTCTTTGTGGCTTCGACAGCAGCAGCATTCACCCGAACCATGTCATCATCAGACATGTTTACGTTTAACGCGTCCTCGGGCAGGAAGTCCTGAGCATTTATTATCAGTTGAGAAAGCTTGGCAGAGAGCTTAATCCACCTTCTGGAGAGGATGCTGGTTCTTGCAGCATCGCGGACAACGAGTCGGTCAAGAATGTTGACCAGAATGTCATCAGGCAATGCGCTGAGCCTATCATGTCTTTTTCCTTTCTGCATTTTGCATGGAGGCAAATAAGAGTTAGCTTTACACTGGTCAAAGTTGAAATACTGATATCTCGGATAAGCAATTTCCATATATGATCACAATGTTCAATTATGTAACTTTGATGTAGTAAGGCCATGTACAACGCGGCCTCTTAACTAGAGGCGCTAGGGGAAAATTCCAGGCAATTTGGCAGTTTATGTGATGTTCCTGACTTCATTTTTTAGCACCGACGCATAAAGAAGCGGCTGACGCTTAGAAAATGCGTGCAAAATACTTGCTCTTAGCGACAGACGCCAACAATGCCACAGATTTGACTTTTTAAGCGTTCTTGCAAACACTTTGCATTGTACCTGCCCTAAGAGGCACAGACTTGATGATATTTTTCTCCAAACAAATTATGAAGCAATTTTGATTCTGCTTCTGAGTTGCAATTTTCATATAATATAAACAAAGATGTAATTTCCATTTAGTACCAGAGGTACAGACAAAAAAAAATTCAAACAAAAGGTTGCAATTAAGGAAGAGGCAATTTTGATTCCGACCGATTACAGACAATCACACACAGTAGACGTACAAGCAAACAAATCCAGAAAGACCTGATATCTAGAAACTACTATTGAGATTCAACGCCTATGCCGGTATTCACATTTCTTTATATGGGAAGACAAACAACATAAGTAGCATACACAACAGTAACATGCAAAGAGAAGGAACTGTTGACATTTAACTAGGTCATGACTGCAAATCATGTATTTTCGATGTAGTACAAGAGGGACAGACTTGATAATACTTTTTTCAAACAAAAGATTGCAACTAAAGGAAGAGGCAATTTTGATTCTGACTGATTACATTTTCGATACAATCACATAGATGTATTTACGATGCAAGAGGTACAGACTAGATGATACTCCTAAACAAAACATTACAATTCAGAAAGAAGCAATTTTGATTGAGCTTCAGAGTTACAATTTCCATACTGTCGTAAAGATGCAATTTTAATGTCGTCCAAGAGATACAAACTTAATCTTTTTCCCGTAAATAGGTTAAGTTTTAAGGAAGCGACTCCGATTAGAGGAAGGGTGCTCTGAAAACAAAACATCTAGAGGAAAAGAAAGGAAAAGGAACTCACCCCCATTGCTGCCGCGGTTGAACTTCTGAGGCTGAAAACTGGCACTTCAGTCTCCTACGAATTATGATGGCTGCGGGGGAAATCCCCTGGGCAGATTATGTAGCGGCTTCGGTTCCGTCTACGGTGGCAACTCGGAGACTGAAATCGAGTAGGATTCGAGCTCCGTCTGTAATCCAAACCGAAAGGGGGTCGAATTAGGACCGCAGCTCGCTTAAAGCGAGATGCTTTGATTGCGGACTGCGGCTCGGAGCCGCTTGATTGCGGAATGCAGCTCGAAAATGAGCTGCTTGATTGCGGACTGCCGCTCCGAAAGGAGCCGCTTGATTGCGCACTATCGCTCCCAAAGGAGCTTCTCGATTCTAAATTGCAGCTCCCAAAGGAGCTGCTTATTTCCTGGCCTCGACTGGAATACGGCTGGATCCTCATACGAGGAGCAGTTTGGTGGCGGGGCGGCGACGGCGGAGGAGCTGGGCACACGGCTGGCGGCGACGGCGGAGGAGCTGGGCACACGGCTGGCGGCGGTGCGACAGGCGCATGTCTGATCTACAATCTCTCTCCTCCTTTCCCCCTCCCTAACCCTAGGTCGGGGTTGAGATGGCCATTATATATGTGCGGCCAGCGGTGGAGGAATAATGGGCCAGAGCTTCTTGTTCGTGTTTGTGTATATGAGGCTGCAGAGTTTTCCGTGTAAAATAAGATTCACCGGCCCATAACATGTTTCTCTTTTCCTCTTTTTCGGTCTGGTTTCTATTTAATTTTTGGAAAATATGAACATCGTTATAAAACATAGTTGTTCAACACATGCTTTCCAATCATCACATACGGAGACGCACAAATCGCAAGAACACAAGAACTAGAGAGACACCAGGTAGGAGAGAAAGTTGGGAGCTCTTAATTATTTTGTGAGTACCGTACAATACAAGAAGCTTTTTCCCTAGCTCTCCGAATCTGCATTCTATTTAGCCTCACTTGAGGAGGCATTTTAGGTATAAAGCTCACAAATATATGATCAGCCTTACCCTACAAGGAGTATGACTCCTTGGCAGCCAAGGTAGCTAACTACTTAGTTAGTAAGGTAGACTTGCATTGCCAGGCAAGGAAATGATCGGATATTTAGTAACACTTCCCCTTGGACGTATACCGCGAAATGCACATGTCTCATTAAAACTCCTCCCAATAACCCATGGGAAAAAGGGATCAACGGAGAAAGAGTACATTGCACATGCAACTTGTGTTGCACTTGTTGACTCGTTAAAAACCTTGAGTGAGAAAACCCAGTGGGAAAAAGTCACTAACACCCTGTTTGGATGTCGGAAAAACTGGCTCAGAAATAAATTGGATTGGAATTCCAAATCCAAGATGTAAAGGAAATGACCTCTAATTTGAATTATGTTGTTTGGATGTGTTTGGTATTTGTTGTTGGAATCAAGGATAGCAACCAATTCCAAATCTGGTTTGGATGTGGAAACCATGGAAAGGAATGTTTTGTTAAACTAGTAAAATGTCCGTGCGTTGCTACGGAATAATAGATTTAGACATAATGACATACCAAGGTTTTTAATATATCCCATGGTAATTATAAACAAATATTCTGGAAAAGATTTTGTAGGATAACATTATGACATGCAAAATATTACATCCAACATAATAATTTTTTCACATTGTGGTATCAATATGAGAGACCCTGTATTTTAATTTCACACCAGTAGCTTGCACTCATAAACATAGATTAAGCTAATGCAAAGGTACTTGTGGTAAATTATTAACGTATCACACCAAAGAAATAATCTATTTTGCGCTGGGGGGTGTTTAAAAGCATTAGTAATTTCACCTCTCAACTATCAAGTTTTTCAGAGCGCATGTATTGCAAAAAAAAAAACTCAAAGCACATGCCCACATTTCCTCATCAATAAGAAACTCCGGACCTAGTTTAGAAAATAAACAAATCGCCAGGTACATCATGTCAAGAGTATATATAAGATTTTTTTGCGCACCTTTCAGAGTTTGGTTAATATATATATACAATCACTGAAGTCAGTGCGGTTGACAATCGAGTAGTACCTGACTACAAAAAAAATGGTTCCGAAGGAAAAAAAAAGCAATAAGTAACCTTATCTGAACCAGCGATTCAGTCAAAACAATGTGAGTTTATTACTTGTGCACAACTAATGAAGGAATCGCTAGTAGCCAACAAACCCCGAGTAACAAAATCAAAGAAATAAAGTGTCTACTACTCAAGTCTTGTCATAGAAAATCAAAATCCACGAACGATGATTACATCAGCATAGACCGAGCTTCATTACCAACATGGGCATTTAAATTTACCTTCAGCCAATGCACCTGATCTCTATACCTGTACTTGAGGCGACCGCGTAAGGCCTTCTGTAATGGTGGTATCTTAGCGCGGTATCATAGGCAATATGCTGATGTGGAACCATATTTAATGAAGAAATAGATTGGGGTTGTATCTTATATAAGCTACGGCTCTAGCACAGTATCATAGGCAGAAAATGTTGTTAGCCCAATCACATATAAGGATAAGGCCAAAATCATTTAATACAAGTATGCTTAGATACACCTCTCAAGAAACAATGCATTAGGGATGTTATCTCTTATAATTCTCCACCACCTAGGATGTCGCGCTAAGATACAATGCATTAAGGAAGGCCTAAAGATGTAATGTGGCCCTTCCGGTCGCTGTAACTGCATGATTCGCTGGGGGCGATTGTGCACAGCGCGGCCGCCTCCTCCACCACAACTTTTGGTTGCCGGTTCGGCCGCTGTGATCCTTGCCTGGACTTGATTTAAAGTGCACGATTTTATATTAAGCATTTATCACGTCACGGGGATCTAGACCCAACATCCGGCTCGTGGAGGAATGCCCACAGGTTCCGGAGTTATGTTGGGAGATGTTGTCGGCGAGCAGAGAGGAGGACTCACTACCCTAGAGTCGGGACCAAGTGCAGTCCGCGGGCGGAGCGCACCGCGACCATGGAAGCTCACCGCAGACGGGGCACTCTTGAGGGATAATTTTTTTCTTCCATCAAATACGGCAAGGTCATCTCCTTCCATACAGTCCGCAGGCTATCGCCGCCTAGAACGTAGAGGCTCGTCACGGGAGGAGCCGAATATCTCGCACGGAGCATTGTCGAGGGAAGATTGTTTCTTTCAGAAAATATGGTGATATCGTCTTCTTGAGATCATCGGCCAGAATGTCTCGTCTACATTGTTTTCGCGAGTTACCGGCTTGTGGCCTCCATGACTTATTTCTGTCGGCAACCTGTGAGATCATCTCTTACGATGATTTGCCTTTTTTTTGCAACAATGATGTTTTGTCTTATTCTTATATAGAGAGCAAGTAATTGCTAAGGCGGTGCGTTGGTATAAGGTGTTCACGCTGGACTCCAACTTGAACTTACCTACATAGAGCCATAGAGACAAAAGGAGAACGGTGATCCAGACGACGTGGATAAAGTTCGGCCTGGTCTGGACAAATAAGAAACAAACTAAATCGAACGAGAGAACAGACAGATTTATGACTTATGGGTGGCACGGTGGGTAATTTTTGTTAATTTGGGTGGCAATTTTATTGACTGACCAACCAACTAACCAACCAGGGAAAGATAATATCTGAATGTTTATATGTTATTTTCACACATAATAATAACATTATTGTGTGTATGCAAACGGCGGCGGTCTCCATCCCCGTCTTACAACAAATCGCGTATGAGAAGCAAATTAAACAAAATCAACCGCGAACAACAAATCCAAGCGGAGGACCTCGAGCGGGGACTTGATGGGTTATCGATCGATATTTTCCTTTTTTCAGCGCACAAGTACACGGGTGCGGACGAGAATTTTCCGAGTCTTTCCGAGCTCGCTCACTCGGAATTGCTTCGCGTGGCGCTGAAGCGCGCGGGTGGGTCAAGCAGAATTGCTCTATTTTTCTGAGCCCAAATCGTAAGCCACCCCAAATGGTTGAATTTGGCCCAGAATTTTGACCCGTTTTTCCGACGTCAAAACAGGGAAAAAGAGTGCAACAATTTATCTTCAGGATTGGCTATGATCTTTGGGATCAATATGAGTTCTAAGATCTCATATTACGGGTTATGATTCAAGCTCTCCCTGAAACTTGCATCTCTCTAAGTCGTCTCATATCAATATCGGTGAACACATCGGAGGAAACTAGGTGGGGGTAGAAACTTTGTGAATAAATCAACAAGATATTCACAAGACTTAGTGTGCATGATTTTTACTTGCCCGCTCTTTTGTAGATCGTGAGGGTAGAAGAATTTTGGAGCAATATTCTTCATGAGATTGCTCTTAACATAGCTCATATGCATTTGTGCAACACAAACAACGTTATCTTCATAGATAATGGTCGGGGTATTGGCGATATTGAGTCCACATAACCTTAGGATGTGATTTGTCATCCTTCTGAGCCAAACACACTCTCGTGCGGCCTCATATATCGTAATTATCTCTAAGTGGTTTGTAGACGTGGGTACTAGGGTCCGTTTGAAAGACCACCAGAAAATGGTCGTACCACCACAAAGGAATACGAATCCGGTCTGTGATTTGCCATCACGAGGATCAGATATAGCTAGCATATGCATAGCCCACCATGGACAGGTCTCGGTTTCATTCATATAACAATCCAAGATCTTGAGTACCTTGGAGATATCCAAGGATAGTTTTGATGCCAACCCAATGTCTTCTGGTTTGGGGCAGCACCATACCTAGCTAGGAGGTTTACCGCTAATGCAATATCAGGCCTAACGCAATTCGCAAGGTACATTATTGCTCCAATGGCACTCAAGTACCGTACTTTGTTCCCAAAACTTTCTCGTTTTCTTCACAAGGTCAGAATGGGTCTTTATCTGCTTCAAGGGATCTTACGACCATCGGGGTTCTTAGAGGGTGAGAGTTATCTAACGCCCGGGTATTGTCCCCAATTAGTTTTGCTTGTTTTGTTTTGCATCATCATGCATCATGGCATCATGCATCCTTCACATATTAATTTTTAATACCCAAAATTATTTACTAAACTCTATATGGCTTTTTACCAAAATTGTTTCAAATGGTTTATCCTCCCATTTTCTCTCTTTTGATGTTTCACGACAACCAACAATTTTCTCCTAAAAACTATTTTAACTTATTCTGAAATTGTTTTGTGAAAAGGCTTCGGAAAATAAATAAATAAATAAAATGTTTTGAGGAGGCAGCTACCCAAGAAACCAGCCCACCTCTTGGTTTTGGCCAAAGGCCCAGCCGAGTAAACCACCTACCACCCATCTTGTGGCCCGTTTGGCCCTTCCAGTCCAGTGCTGTCGCTTTCTTCTCCGTAATGGTCATGCAAGGAACGAGCATGGCCACCTCCTGGTCCCGTCCCCCCCTCCTTATCTACCCCAAGCCGCAACCTCTCCTCCCCAAACCCTAGCCCCCCTTCCTTCATGTGCTCCGCGCAGCCGCCGCCATCTGTTGTCCTCTCCTCCCTCCTCCGTCTTCTTCCAACATCCACCTCCATGAACGAATTTGAAGCTCACCGAGCCGGTTGTGGTGTGGCTACGAAGGTCCCACGAGGGAGGGAATGGACCCGTGACGACGACCGCGTCCAATCCAGTGGATAAAGAAGCAAGCCGTGGCACCAGAGGCGATGCACGCATCCCCGACGACCACGACTTCGGGAAGCCAACACCGGCCTTCGTCCTCTACAATTCCAGCGGCCCACGCCTCCCCGAGCTCCTTCTGCGACCATGGCTCCTCCTCGAGGTGAGCTGCACCTCCAAGACCCCTTTCCCCTCTTCCCACCCTGCTCTGGACGTCCGCCATCGAGCAGCGTCGTTCCCGTCTATCCGTCAACGATCAGAAACTGAACTTGTTCAGTTCAGTTTTTTCGCGCGGCACACACTCGATCACGGGCCGGGTCTGAAACATTGCACCAACACGCGGCACAGCCAGTGGTTTGGTTCTCCGTCCTACACCCTGGAGACCCAAGATCGAATCCTGGCCAAGGCAAAACCCTTTTTATTCCGGTTAGATGATCTATTTTGCAGGTCTGAAAACTTGTGTGTCTATTTTGTTCAGTTAACGCGCCATGTCCTACCACATCTTATGTCTGATTGGTATCCCATCACAACCAGCACATTAGCCCATTGGCTAGCCATCTGTACCGCAAGAGGGAGGTCCATGGATCGAATCCCTTCGGATGCGAGGCTTTTATTTTGTTTCTGTCAGCCTGAATCTGTCCCAAAAATTCAGTTCCGCCTCTTCATCGATTTCTATTGCTGCAGTTACAGAATAAATCACAGCAGCGTGCATAGCCCAGTGGCTTTGTTCCGTCAGACCCACCATCAGGTCTCGAGTTCAATCCCCATCATTGGCGAGAGATCTCTCCTGTTATTTTTATTTTGTTAAATATGTACCTGCTGCTCCTGCCCGTGATGTTCTGAATATTTCGATTCAGTTAACTCCTTGTCTGCTACCTCTTCCACAATCGAACTCCAGGTTCATCACGATCACCTTGGTGGCCTAGTGGCAAGGCATGTGATCCTCTTCCTTGCAGTCCGAAGTTCGAATCCCACCCGTGGCAAAGCCACCCCTTTTTTCTCCATTTTCTTTTATTCTCGAAAATCCAGAAAGACAGAACTAAATCTTTATTTGTAAAATCAATAACAAATTGAAAAATGCTCCAATTTCAATGATTCAAATTTCTATGGATTCAGCATCTTGTGCTCCTTGTGTTAGTAACAAAGTTGCAACATGTTTCTGTAATAAATTTTGCACTAAATAATTAAATACAGAAATGACAATTAAAATTTGAAACTTTGGAAATTCATAACTTGAGTTCTGTTCACCCAAATTGAACAAACTTGGGCTCTAAAATTTTGTCTTAACAAAATCTATACAGTGGTATTTTATTTGGTCACAATTGAATTAAATTTGAACATGTTTCCTTCTGTTTACTAAAAGGGGCAGAATAAAGATGCTTATGGAAAAAATGCATAATAAATTCAATAATGATCCAAAAATTATGTTTAATAGCTCAAAATGTTCAGTGAAACATTTGCTACATGTTTTCAACCTTTTCAATACAATTTGTTTACTGTTTTTCCTAATTAAAATTGGTGCAATAATTCAATACTTTAAATACACCTTTTAAATTGCCAAATTCATAACTTGCTCATTTTAAATCCAAATTCAACAAATGAAATATGTATTCCATCTAAAATTTTGTGTTCTTTCCAAATATAAATTTTGTTATCTGTTTTGAACATTTAAAATTGGTGAAAACAACAAATGTTTGTTTAATCATTTAAAATGCCAAAGTTCATAACTTAATAAATAAAATTCCAAACTTGGTAAAAGACATACCAAACTGAAGCTATTGTTGTTTTCTTATTGTTTTCATCATCCATGCATAATTCTAATCAACTTTCACATGATGGTTATTTGTAGATCATTTAATTCAACATTAATTCATGGGCTTTTCCATATGCAATCCAAATTGCATATGGGCCCATTTAAATATGTTTACCATGTCAACTAGTTTATCTTTGATGCATCCTTAAACTTGTCATGCATCCATATCTTGATCATGCTGGATCTTTTGCCGTAGAAGTAATTGTTGCATCTGTTGATTCTTTTAGTGTTTTGCTTCTTCGCGGATAGGACGTTGAGATGATGTGAGCAACGACAAGTTCTTCGGATGTACCTCTACTTGCTGGATCTCAGGCAAGTATACTCACTTGCTACCTATGTTGCCTTTCCTCACTTGTTACCGATTCTTTCCGTTGTCTTTATGCTAGCCTAGTATTTTCGATGCTTGTGTCTCGATCCTATCATATGTTTACCTTGCAGCCATGATATAGCCTTTCTTCCACTTCCTATTACCTGTTGCTTGTTTACCTTGTTGGCCTGTGTCGTACTAGCATGCTTAGGTTTGTTTGTGCTCGAGTCTTGTTGTCCTTTTGTCGTATCACCTGTTTAGTTGATAGTTGGGTTTCAATTTAATCAACAACATGTTAATGTTTGGGGTAATAATAATTTGGTGATAAGGCACCGGCAGGAGGCCCGGCGTGGTTTTGGAGCCTGTTGGTGTCGAAACTAGGAAAAGAGTCTTGTCCATTGATCCATGATGAGCGCGCTAACCGCATCCGGGAGGTAATATGGGACCCCCTGGACTTAGACCTGATTTGCAGCTTGTCCGAAGAGCCACACTTAGTTCGGGTGTTCCATTTGGCTCGTACGCATGAATGGGTCGCTCCCATGGTTAATGTTGATGATGATGATGATGCATATAGGGCGAGGCCTGTATTGCCGGGGTGTTGCGTCCTGCGGGAGTTTTGCACACTTGCGCTGAGTATTCGGCTGCGTGGCTGGGACCTTATAGCTCCGTGGCTCCTAGGACAGGTTGTAGAGACGGTTTGGGTCGTGTCGAGCCAACCTGAGTTTTAGTTGGTGGCTTGAGTGTGTACGGGTACTGTAGCGCACCCTGCAGGGATGAATCTTCTTGAGAAGCCGTGTTGTCCACGGTTATGTGACGACTTGGTGAAAGTGCCGGCTAACAAGTACCCAGACAACTTACACCTAAGTAATAATAATATGACTAGTAATATAGATTACCTCCACCATAAAAATGAATGTCACCTTAATCAACAGTGTGAGTTTCCTTGGGTTGCTTCCTTAGTAGTGGGTAACACTGGATGTGTATTGTTTGGTGAGTAGTTGTAGTTGGTATTGATACGCTCTCTTATCCCTTTCTATTAGCCGGAAGTTGTAGCGCGTCTCTTTAGTTGTTAGTGCTGCCCGCTGTCGCTTCTTTGCAATAATCCCTTCCTTTCCGTTCTACCCAAAGTATTTGTATCTTGTGATGATTGGTTACGCTGGTATCTTGTGAGTATGATTTATCCACTTGCCAGTACTTAATAGTACTGACCCACGAATCCATTTCGTGGCTGCATATTCCACATTGCTGTCAACAGGTTTGAAGTCTGACGATGTTAGCTTGGGAATCCCTCCGGCTTGGCCTGGGCAGGGATTGGACGCCATCGGTTATCTTCAGGACTCTTAGTCCAATTTGTATCTTGTCCGTAGTCGGACACTATGTTGTTTCTTCCGCTGTTATTTGGATCTTTGTATTGTATCAGTTGTATCCTTGACTCGTTTGAGTCGTCTTGTATATATCTTTTCTGTTGTTGTTGCGGAATATTCGTGAACTGTTGTAATGTTATCACAAGTGGCAACCTGGAACCGGTTATTATGTGGATTTTGGCGGAAATGCTGAAATCTGCATAGTGCCCGATCTCGGGGCGTCACAAATGGTATCAGAGCATGGTTCCGATTCCTGATGTTGTTTCGATACGAATGGTTATCGAAGCAACGGGTCCGCAAAGCCTGTAGGATAACCTCGCTAACGGTCGTTGTTTCTAGAGTGTCAAAAACTATTTCTGCTAAACTATTTTGGAAATATCTCACTAGGATTCTGTTGTTCTTCTCATCTCTATTCTATTTCTCCTCCTATCCTATTTGTTTTGGAGTATCTCTTCCTCTCAATCTTTCAAAGTTTAGGATCCTACGTGGGTTGGACGCTTTCTGAGCCTTTAACCTAATAGGTTCGATCATCGGAAGATTCCTGGTGGACGAACATCGTCATCAATCCGAGCAAGAATCTCTTGTTAGTGGTGGCGAGAATTCTTGTTAGTGGTGTCGAGGAGATCAACTTGAAGCATGAAGACACGATAGATCCAACTCTTTCCCTCTCTCTTGGCACGATATCCTTCCTTTCCACTCGCACCCTTCTTAGAGGATTGTTCGGCGGAAGCAGTTTTAGGTAGTTCACCATCAACCCCAATCTTGGCACCCTCCGTTTCCGGAGGGGATGAGTCGACCACCTCCGGTTCCTTGGTTTTGAGGAGTGTTGTCATGAGTAGACGCAACTCCTCAAATTTAGTGTCTATGGATGAGGTCAATGATTCTCTCAAAGCTTTGAGATCATTCATGGACACATTTACTTCGGACGGAGCGTCATCCTCATCACCCATGCTTAAACTCTTAGGCGGTTAAGCCCGATAGAAGAGCCGAGGCTCTGATACCAATTGAAAGTATAGTATGGGCACCTAGAGGGGGGGTGAATAGGTGCTACGGCAAATTTTAATTTTTCTCAAATTTAGGCTTGACAAGAAAGGTAAATTCTCTAAATAGTGCGACTAGTGATGAATTTACCTATATGACAAGACAAGCAATCAATGCAACAAGTACAAGTAAGTAAAGAGAGGGAGGAACGAGGTAACCGATGGAAGCACACGGAGACACGATGTATTTCCGAGTTCCTCCTTTTTAGGGGAGTACGTCTCGTTGGAGAGGTGTGAGCTCGCCACAAAGGCCTACTCAACGCCACTAAGGCTTCACCTTAATCTCCGATGAACTTCGCCACAAAGGCCTAGTTCACCTTCCACTATAGAACCCCTTTGAGGCGGGGATCAAATCCTTTACAAACCACTTGGGGCACACACCCACAACTTAATTGGGGGGTCCCAAACCTTCTTGAATCACCAACAAGAAACAAGAAGCCTAGGTTCTCCACAAGAGGAAACCCTAGGCAAGATCCCTCGAGCTAGAGAGGGGGAAATGAAGAACGGGTTGGTGAAGATGTAGATCCGGTGGTCCTCCTTCAATCCTCAAGGAATCAACGAGTTTGGGTGGAGGAGGAGGGAGATCTTGCTAGTGGGTGAGCTCCATTAATGGTGTCTTCAATGCTGGGAAGAGCTAACCCTTGGAGAGAGAAGTGAAGCTCTATTTATAGCCTCCAAGAAAACTAGCCGTTTTTGGGCCAGATTTCGACCAGCCCGGAATGGTCCGGAATTTTCCGGACCCCCGGAATATTCCGGAGCAATTCGGATGCCACCCGAACAATTCGCCGTTGTGGCCGGAATGGCTCCCGGAATATTCCGGATGCCAACAGAACAATTCCCCGTTGTGGCCGGAATGGACCCGGAAAATTCCGGCTGCCGGAAAGTTCCGGAATATTCCGGATTGCAACAGAGCAATTTCCTATAGTGGCCGGAATAATCCGGAACCAATCCGGATGCCCGGAATTTTCCGGCCTTTCCTTTGAAACTCTGTAGAAGGCCAGAAAAGTTCCATTAATCTTCGAATTCTTCACCATTTCTTTGACACCGTATACGTGCTGATATAGGACCAACCTTTTAACAAGAAAATCGTATACGGTTAGCAACTTCTTTATGTTGTTAACAAACACACAAAACCGTGAGATATCAAGAATGCACTTTCAATCTCCCCCTTTTTGGTGTTTGATGACAACATAAAGATTTCACGGGATGAACAATATGAACTAAAGAAATGGTGTCCAAAAAATAGACGGAGTTCTACCTCGATGTGTGTCGTGAGACACACACTTCATAGGTTTTGCTCCCCCTACGTTTTAAACACCAAGCCGGGAAAACAAGTTCATACAATCATGCATAGATAATCATAGACAATAAAGGTACGCATGATAAAAGTAACATAACCACGGGAGGGGTGACACGAATACGTCACGAGGTTCCACACACATAGAACGAAGTTTTAAAACTAGGAAACGAAATAAAGATACCGGAGCACAAGCCTATAAGATCGAAATAAAAAGCAAAAGACTTGTGCCCCAACCCTTGCAAATCCCGTGGAAACCTAATATGGGGGACTCCTTCTCCCCCTTTGGCATCAAGACGCCAAAAAGGGACAAAGAGCCCACTAGCGCCCCAAGAGATCACTCCATGAAGTCATCTTCTCCATGCTCTTCCTCATCATCGCCTTCTTCCTCATCACCGCGTCCTCCAAGCCCAGCAGCATCAAAGTCATCATCATCATTGGACAGCTCCTCCTCATCATCAACATCTGCCGGTGGGACCCCGAAATAGAAGTCATCATCATGGATCTCGGGCATCTCAATGGGGACCAAAACAGCAGGAGCAAGTGAAACGGGATCAGCAGGTACATCAATCCCAGCAAGCCTACGGTCGGCGTTCTGAATACGCCGAGTCTCCTTGGCCAACTCATGCGCCTCATGGGCAATGGCCCTAGTGTCCTTGCACATGTTGAACATAGCCTTGAAAAACTTTGCAATTCCACCAGAGGGACGCTCAGGAATGCCACTTGAGGAAGCAGAAGGAGTGGCCGAGGGGGACTTGGACTTGGCAAACTCCGGAATCTCATCACCATTGATCAACCGGGGTGCCATCTTCTTGCACTTGATCACATCAAAGTTTTCCATGATTTCAACCCCCACCTTGAAATTGATGAACTTCTGAATGAGTGGGCCATAAGCGGGCTTCCTCTTCTCCATGACCCCTAGACAAATCTCCCGGTAGATGAAATCCATCACGTCAATCTTCCTTTGGTTTTTAGGCCTTGTGAGGAACATGAGGTTCACCATGAAGGCCCTCATAGCTGAGAAGTCACCGGCCTTTATCACAATGGAGGCACGGAAGATCTTGGAGAGCAAGTTGTAGTAGGGGTACATGTTGGAGTTGAAGGGCTTAGTCTTGCCCTTAGCATTGGGGGGATAGCAGAAATCCAGACTGGAGATATCATACTCAGGGGCATCATGAATCCTGTAACCGTGATCAGCATAGGTGGCAGTCCAGGTGTATCCCAAGGCCTCAGCAAACTCAGTCAAATTGCTGGAGATCTTCTGCTCACCACACATCCAAGTCATGGAGCGTGTGGCATCACCCTTAGCATGGAGTGTGCAATAGAACTGAGCAACCAACTCCGGGCAGTACTCACCCTCAGTGTTGTCAAACAGTGGCATCATGCCAAACTTCTCCAAACAGGCATGCACATGGCGAAGCTCAGAGTTCTTGTACCTATTGTAGACATCCATGTCCACTTGAGCTTGCACACAAGTAAGAGGCTGCTGAGTAGAATAGAATTCATCCCAACACTTGAGCTGCAGATTTGTCCAGAACCGAGGATCCTCACAGGTGGAATCGGGGAAGCGGTAAGGATTCTTCCGCTTGATATACTTCCACTGAGGGACGGAGCAGGTTTTCAGATCAATATCAGGAACTGACTCAGTGTTGGCATCCTCACGAGTCTCATGGAAGGAGGAGGAACGACCAGCCCGTCCTCTGACCGGACGAGCACCCCTTGAAACAGATTGCTTCCTTTTCAGACCAGTACGAGCTCCAGGACCTGCGAATGGAGGATACAGGAGTAGCAAAGATAAGTGCATATGCCATATGGGTCAAAAGGAACTCCAAAAGGTTAGGTGTAGTGCAAAAGCTCGAATTCCTGGCAGCATCCGGAAAATTCCGGAGTGATCCGGAATATTCCGGCTGGGCCGGAATGGTCCGGAATATTCCGGCTGAGCCGGAAATTTCCGGAGCAATTCCGGGCTCCTCGATCTGATTCGGGGAACTGCCTAAGACTTCGAATTTTTGTCTCACAACTACACCAAACATCTAGGAAACCAGAGAGGATGCGCCTAGCATAGATCTACGTGCTGGAATACATGGGAAGGCCACAAACTAAGATTGGGATCTAAGTCTAGATGTAGATTGGTTAGACTAGATCGAAGGGAAGCATGGCATCTAGGTAGTGAATGGCAAGATAAACACATTGATAGAACTTGGAACTAGATCAAACCCTAGTGAGATTGCATCTAGAGCCAAAATCAACCAATCAAAACGAAGAAAAAGGAGATGCCAATCAACATACCGTCCATGGGGATGTCCTTGTCCACGGGAGGGATCCAACAATCCTCCCTAGGGGCAACGGGGACGAAATCGACGAAAGGAGGCGGCTAGGGCACGGGAGGGGTGAAAGAAGTGGAGGAAAAACTTCCTCCCGTGCGTGCGGGGTATTTATAGACGAAAACTGCCCATCCGGAATGGCCCGGAAAATTCCGGAGGTCCGGAATATTCCGGGGCAATCCGGCTATCCGGAATGATCCGGAAAATTCCGGATGGTCGGAATTTTCCGGCAGGAGCAACAGTCAGCTCCAAAAATTTCGGAGTAGGCAAGTTTTGAAGGGCAAGGAATGATGTGTGATGTGTGGAGTATGGCATATGCAAAGATGAACATGGGAGAGGATACAAAGAGCAAAACACAAGGGTTAGGTTTCCTAGTCTTACTTCTCGGAGAAGAACCAAATAAGATCGAAATAGCAACGAGAAGTAGTATTCGGACAAGAAACACAATAACCATAAGATATGCAACTAAGAACCAACTCTTCACGTGGGGAGAGGTTGGTGGCCTAAGCCACCATGTAAGAGTTCATGGTATGCAACCGCGAAGATATATCTTGGGGGCATTGCCAAAACTCAACATTGAAGCTCACAATTCAACATTAGAAAAGAGAGATCACAATGAATTTTTGCTATGGGCATAATGGGGGGAGGGAGAACCCAATGTGTTAGGATAGCACTCCCCCTATGTCCATGCCTACATCTAAGCTCGACCACGTTTCATCTATAGGGGTGTGCGCATGATAGTCAAGCCAAGCTCCTCGAATCAATCACATTTAGCTCATTCCTCAAGAATGTGAACCTTGCATCATCAAGTGGCTTCGTGAAAATATCCGCAAGATTGTCCTTGGTGGGCACATAACCGAGTGCAATGTCTCCTCTTGCCACGTGATCACGGATGAAGTGGTGGCGAATCTCAATGTGCTTCGTCCTTGTGTGTTGCACCGGATTGTATGCAATCTTGATAGCACTTTCATTGTCGCATAGAAGAGGCACTTTGTCCAAATGAATTCCATATTCCTTGAGAGTTTGCCTCATCCATAGCAATTGGGTGCATGCACTCGCGGCGGCAACATATTCCGCTTCGGCGGTGGAGAGAGAGATGCAATTTTGTTTCTTCGAGGACCAACTTACAAGGGACCTACCAAGGAATTGGCAAGCCCCCGAAGTTGACTTCCTATCATCTTGATCACCCGCCCAATCGGAATCCGTATATCCATTGAGAGTAAATTGTGCCCCCTTTGGGTACCACAAACCAAATCTTGAGGTATGAACCAAATAACGAAAGATTCTATGAACCGCCATTAGATGGCAATCCTTAGGAGCCGCTTGATACCTTGCACACACACCTACACTCAAAACGATATCGGGCCTAGATGCACAAAGATAGAGCAAAGAACCAATCATAGAACGGTAGAGCTTTTGGTCCACATCCTTACTCCCTTTTGGATTGCGAGATAGATGACATTTGACTTGCATAGGAGTGGTTTTGATCTTTGCCTCTTGGAAGTTAAACCTCTTGAGCATGTCTTGAGTATACTTGGCTTGAGAAATGAAGGTACCAAAGGCCAATTGCTTGATCTCAAAGCCAAGGAAGAATTTAAGCTCACCCATCATAGACATCTCGAACCTGTCAGTCATAAGCTTAGAGAACTCATTATTGAAAGCTTGGTTAGTTGAGCCAAAGATGATATCGTCCACATAGAGTTGGCATATGAAAAGCTCTCCCTTTACTCTCTTGGTGAAGAGAGTGGGGTCAATCTTCCCAACTTCGAAACCACGATCATCTAACAACTCCCTAAGGTGCTCATACCAAGCACGAGGTGCTTGCTTGAGACCATAGAGAGCCTTGTCAAGTTTGTAAACGTGGTTGGGAAAGTTGAGATTCTCGAACCCCGGAGGTTGCTTAACATATACTTCCTCTTTTAATGGACCATTCAAGAAAGCACTTTTCACATCCATTTGTTGCAATTTGAAATTGTGTGAAGAAGCGTAAGCGAGGAGGATACGGATAGACTCAAGGCGAGCCACGGGCGCATAAGTTTCATCAAAGTCAATGCCTTCAACTTGGGTGTAACCTTGAGCAACCAATCGAGCCTTGTTCCTAATGACAATGCCATTCTCATCTTGCTTGTTCTTGAATATCCACTTGGTGCCAATAACATTGTGGCAATCCTTGGGTTTCTCAACCAATCTCCAAACCTTGTTGCGCTCAAAGTTATTGAGCTCATCATGCATAGCTTCAACCCAATCGGAGTCCTCAAGAGCTTCATACACTTTCTTAGGCTCCACCAAAGAGATATGAGCTTGATGCTCACAAAAATGAGCCAATTGCCTTCTAGTGGATCTTCTAGTTTGAACATCCTCCAAGACCTTGTCATCTTGGGCATCAATTAGCTTCAAAGCTCTTCTTATCCTTTTGATGCGACGGGCTTCAATCTCCTCATTATTGCGAGGAGGAGATACTTGATCATCTTGATCATTTGGGTCCCCATCTTGACCATAATGGCCTTGATCATCAACATCATCATCAACAATATCTTCACAACTAGCTTCAACTTGAGAAGAGGATGACGAGGACGATTGATCTTGGCCTTGATCTTGACTCGCATTAGTGAGAGGAGTGGGTACGACTTGCGAAGTCACTTGATCAACGAGAGGAGGGTCTTGAATATGTTCTCGGTTAGGTGTAGAAGGTGGCTCCTTGGCTAGATCTTCAAATGTAGAGGAGGGCTCCACTTGGGTAGAGCATAGTCCTTCTCGAGTCGCCACAAGGTGTCCCTCGATGGGGCGGAAGAATCCCACGCCCATCCTTCCTATGGCTTCTTGAGGCATTTCAACATCTACATTTGAAACATGAAATTGCGCCACTTGGGAGCCGTCATTTTCCTCGAAAACCACACTACAAGATTCTATGACAATCCGTGAGGCTTTGTCATAGACTCTATAAGTGTGGGATTCGGCACCGTAACCAACAAAGATACCCTCAATAGTTTTGGATTGAAATTTCGACAACCTAATACCCTTGATCAAATAGAAGCACTTACAACCGAATACACGGAAGTAGGATACGTTGGGCTTGTTGCCGGTGAGGATCTCATATGGGGTCTTGCACAAGCCTTTGCGGATGTAGAGGCGGTTGGAGGAGTGGCATGCGGTGGATACGGCCTCGGCCCATAAATATTGGGGAGAAGAGTACTCCGCCAACATGGTCCTTGCCATATCCAAGAGAGTGCGATTCTTCCTTTCGGCAACGCCATTTTGTTGAGGAGTGTAAGTGGCGGAGTATTGGTGACGAATGCCTTCTTCACTAAGAAATTCATTCAATGTATAGTTCTTGAACTCCGAACCATTATCACTCCTAATAGCCAAGATTTGCACATTGTGTTGTCGTTGCACTTCGTTGGAGAAATCGATGATGGTTTGTTGAGTCTCACTCTTGCACTTGAAGAAATAAACCCAAGTGTATCTTGAATAATCATCGACAATCACCAAGCAATACTTCTTGCCGCCAAGACTTGCCTCGGGCACGGCACCAAAGAGATCAACATGGAGAAGCTCCAAGATCCTCTTTGATGAGATAATAGTCTTGGCCTTGTGCACAATATCATGCATCTTCCCTTCAACACACGACCTACAAACGCGATCCTTTGCAAAGGAAACATTTTCTTTTAGTCCGACAATAAGGCCACTTTTGTGAAGACTTTGCAAAGTTCTCATGTTGACATGGGATAGGCGGCGATGCCACAACCATCCCAAGTCCGCCTTCCCGAAAAGACACATTGCTTGAGTGTTGGTTGACTTCGAAAAGTCCACCACATACAACTCATTTTCAACATGTCCCACGTGAACGACGTCAAGAGTCTTGCTCCTCAAAAGGACCACAATATCACCATCAAAGAAGACGGAAAGACCCATCTTACTAAGAGAACGGACGGAAAGTAAATTGTAACCAAGGGATTCGACAAGCATGACGTTCACGATAGTGATATCGGGAGCCACCACAACCTTGCCAAATCCGGATACCTTAGACTTGGACGAGTCCCCATAGGTGACGGTTGCTTGGATATCATTTGGTTGCAACTCCGTCACAAGTTCTTTGCTTCCGGTCATATGATTAGTGCATCCACTATCAAGAATCCATTTAGCCCCACCGGAAGCATAGTCCTGCAAGAGATCATTGACTAGAGTTAGGACCCGAGTTGGGTCCCTTCATGTTAGCAACAAGGGTCTTTGGAACCCATATAGTGTAGTCAACAAAACTGATGAGGGGATAGTAACCCGGTATCCCAACTCCCAGGTGTGACCCGGCCCAAACGGCGGCTGGACCAAATCCGGCTAAAGACAAAGAAGCTTCTGGAAGGCCCAGGGCATGTAACGTTCGTGACCCGGATTGTGGGTTGCGGTAAGGAAAGTTAGGGTTTGTGTATAGAGTTCGAGTAGGACTCTGGAGGCGCTTTGTAAAGGCAAGCCAAGGGGGGTATGAGTGCTATATAAACCAACCCCTAGGCTTAGCCTCAGAGAGATTCAAGCCATAGTTGTAATACCTGTTATCGAGTATCCAGCATTATTGATATCGAGATCCGGCGAGTTATTCTCCGGTTCTTAGATCGCTTTCGCCATGTCTTCCTTTGAGCTAAACCCTCTCCCGAATACCTGTGTCGACTTGCCCCAAGATCAGTTACCCCAGGTAACATCTGCCGTGATTATCCCACGACAGTTGGCGCCCACCGTGGGGCCTGCGTCCAAAGGTGTTTGCATCACGGGAGAAGCTCGGAAGAACATGAAGAATCTCATCGTCGGAGAAATCTACGTCAACAGCCAAGGAAAGAAGATGGTAGACGATTCTGGCTGGGGGCCAGAGTCGGATCACCTCGAAACCGGATCCGTCGTGACAATCGGCCACATCAACGTCTTCATCGGTATGGTATGTACTTCCAATTCGAATCGTGATAATCTTGGATCTGATTCCGTGTCAGGGGAAGATGAGCATGTTCAATCAGAAAAAGAAGAATCGATCGGAACAACGGATCAGACAGAGAGGGAGGATGATACCGAGTCTATACGGGATTTGTCGGAGGATCGATATGAAAGGGAAAACAGCGAGGAAGAACAGTACGAATCTACACCGGGCATCATGCGCCGGGTTGCAGTCTATGCGGCTCCCGCGACCAATCTCAATCAAGAAAACGCGGCCGCAGCGCCAGCCGGGGCGGTTCAGGCAGCGGCCCAGCAGCAAGGAGCAGTTGACCCGGTCTTGGTCCAGGTCGATGGAGAGTCGGCGTCTGTCACCAGTCGCCCAGCAGACGAGGAGCGACACGCAAATATGTTCGGGTTCCAAGCAAACCGGACACCGGGGGCGGGCCCCTCAAACCCGCGTCACCCGGCTCTGTTTGATAATAATTTGATTTTGGACCCCACAGTCTTGGCCACAGTTATTACCCCAGAAAACGCGGCAGAGCGTGTAAGAGACCTGGACGTGGCTCGTCGTGCATTGGAGCAGCAAAGAAGGCAAGTGGAAGCAGAAAGGCAGGGGATGGTCGCGCGGCAGCGCGAATTGGATGACCGAGAGACCCGGCTTCGGGAGGAAACGACAAGGATGCACCAAAGGCACCGAACTATGCTGCCGGCAACAGGAGGGGTTATTAACCCGACTGCCCTGGTGTTCACGCCTCAAGATCAGCCGATTCCACCGACGAACCAAGGGACCATACCGCGACCTTCAACGGGAGCACATCCGGTAAACGCGCCAGCCGGGTTACCCTTGCCACAGACGGGGGCGACAGCCGGCAATACCATGCCGCCACCACCGTCACGATTCCGCACACCAGCAGGTCATTACAACAATCCCATGGACAACGTGTACGCAGCAACGCTCGCATTAAACCAGATTCCTGTGGGAGACTCGCCTCATGCGGAAGGAACCCGACGAGCAATCGATCTGCTACACACCGCGGTAGCACAGCAAGCCAATTATCCGGATCATAGAAGCGGGATGCATGGGACGCCGTACGCCAGTCAGCAACAGGGCAATGTCCAAACAAGTGCGGCACAACGAAGGGAAGAGCAGCAGCAAATGCCGCCTCCACCGCGTATCCAGACAGTACCAGTAGTATCAGCAGCGCAGGCGGTGGTGGACAGTTCCAGAGCCAGAAGAGCCGGGGCCGGGTCTGCAGCACACGAGTTACCGGCGGTGCCGCACCCCGCGGTACCCCCAGCCGGGTCACGCGTTTCCCGGGCAAGACCAGCCCCAACCACCCTTGCGGGACCAAAGTGCCTCTCGGACGATATCAGGGCAGAACCTTACCCGGAGAAATTCAAAGAACCGGGGAAAGTAGTGAATTATGAGCCAACAATGGATCCGGAAACGTGGTTGAGCAGCTACGAGATGGCAATGTCAATTCGCAATGCATCCGAGAATCTCCAAGCCAAGTTCATGTACTTGATGATGTCAGAGGGAGCAGCAAAGTTGTGGTTTACCAATTTACCGGAGAAGTCGATCAAATCGTGGGAGGAGCTAAAAACCGCATTTATCAAACACTTCCATGGGACATGTAAGAAGTTATTTACTATTGATGATTTAGAAAGATGCGTTCAGAAGAAAGGAGAGTCAGCACGCAGCTGGGTACGCCGGGTTATGGAGATACTCCACTCGTCTACAGATATCCAACCAAAGGACGCGCTACAAGCCATGGCGAAAACATGTAAGTATGTTCCCTTAGTGCAAAAGCTAACCCGCATGAAATCCAGTAGAAATGCAGCGGAGGTTACGATGGGAGAGTTAATGGATGCATGCAACAAGCACGCTGCAACGGATACTACAGAGGAGGAAGTTGATGACAAGAAGGCAAAAGCAAACGCAAGTAACAGTGGGAAAACCGGCAATGGATCGGCGCCAAACAATAATGGAAGTAACCAGAACAAGCGCCCGTTTGAGGGGAATTCCGAGTTTGTAGCCAATACGGAGGCCGGGTCTTCAAGACCTAGATCCGAAGGGAATTTTAATACTGGAAATCACAATGGGGGACACTACCAAGGACCTCCAAGACCAAGCAACAGTTGGGACATATTTAGGATGGCGTGCCCGAAGCATAGCAGGAATGGCAAGCCGGCCAATCATTCATTGGAGCAATGTGCCGACTTACAAAGGTGGAAGAACGAGGAAGTGAACAGAGCTATGCGAGGTGCGGGCCGAGGAGGAGGTCCGGGTCTAGGTGGAAACTTGGGTAACGGACCGCCCCCAGCCGGCAATCCGCCCGCTGGAAGTCAAGGTAACAATCAAGGTGGAGCAGGAGGTTTTCAAGCTAACCCCAAACAGCTGGGTCAATATCATGTGCACACTACTGGAGGCTCTAGCAAGGATAAGAAGATACTGAAACAAGCAGTTAATTCGGTCTCTTCCGCTGTTCCAAGATATTTGAGGTGGTCAGAACAGGAGGTAACATGGAGCAGGAGAGATCACCCGGACAGGATTGATCACCCGGGAGTCTTAGCGTTGGTAGTAGCACCACAGGTCAACGGTTACGAGCTAAAGAAAGTCTTGATGGATGGAGGGAGTAGTATCAACATCCTATACTGGGAAACTTTCCTGCGCATGGGCTTAAAGGAATCACAGCTGCAAAAAAGTACAACAGTTTTTCACGGGATAGTGCCAGGTCATTCGGCATGCCCCGAAGGAAAAGTGGCACTGGAAGTAGCTTTCGGGGAGTCAAAGGACAATTATCGAGTCGAGTGGCTTACCTTTGAGGTAGTAAAGTTGCGCAGTCCTTATCATGCATTGTTTGGAAGGCCGGCTTATGCCAAGTTCATGGCAAGACCGTGTTATGTGTACCTACAGCTGAAGATCCCGGGTCCTAAGAAGACCATCACTGATGGGGGAGTAGTAACCCGGTATACCAGCTCCCAGGTGTGATCCGGCCCAGACGGTGGCTGGACCAAATCCGGCTAAGGACAAAGAAACTCCTGGAAGGCCCAGGGCGTGTAAGGTTCGTAACCCGGATTGTGGGTTATGGTAAGAAAAGTTAGGGTTCGTATGTAGAGTTCAAATAGGACTCGAGGAGCGCTTTGTAGGGCAAGCCCAGAGGGGTATGAGTACTATATAAACCAACCCCTGGGCTTCGCCTAAGAGAGATTCAGGTCATAGTTGTAATACCTATTATCGAGTATCCAGTATCATTGATGTCGAGATCCGGCGAGTTATTCTCCGGTTCTCAGATCGCTTTTGCCATGTCTTCCTTTGAGCTAAACCCTCTCCCGAATACCTGTGTCGACTTGCCCCAAGATCAGTTACCTCAGGTAACATCTGCCGTGATTATCCCACGACAGTTGGCGCCCACCGTGGGGCCTGCGTCCAAAGGTGTTTACATCACGGGAGAAGCTCGGAAGAGCATGGAGAACTTCGTCGTCGGCGAGATCTACTCCAATGGCGAAGGAGAAAGAATAGTGGACAATTCCGGATGGGAGTTGGAGCCGGATTACTTCGAATCCGGATCCATGGTGTCAATCGGCCAAATCAGTATCTTCATCGGCATGGTACGTACACTTAATTTGAAAGGACAATATCATGTGCACGTTACAGGAACTTCCAGCAGGGACAAAAGGGCGTTAAAACAAACAGCGAATCTGTCCTCCTCGGCCACTCCGGGGTACTTGAGGTGGGCAGAGCAAGAGGTAACGTGGAGCAGGAGAGATCATCCAGAAGGAATAGAGCGCCCCGGGACCTTGGCGTTAGTAGTTTCGCCACAGGTCAATGGTTACGAACTGAAAAAGGTGTTGATGGACGGAGGAAGCAGCATCAACATCCTATATTGGGAAACTTTCTTGCGCATGAACCTCAAGGAGTCCCAGCTACAAAAAAGTTCGACGGTGTTCCACGGGATCGTGCCGGGTCATTCGGCACGCCCCGAAGGGAAAATTGCATTGGAAGTAGCCTTTGGAGAATCGGTAGATAACTATCGGGTGGAGTGGCTCACGTTTGAAGTAGTCAAGCTGCATAGCCCCTACCACGCTCTGTTCGGAAGGCCGGCTTACGCTAAATTCATGGCCAGGCCGTGTTACGTATATTTGCAGTTAAAAATTCCAGGCCCCAAGCGGACCATCACTATCCATGGGAACCGGGATATAGCAGCAGAGTGTGATGAGGGAGATTCGGTGATGGCCGAGCAGGCCTGCAGAAAGGAAGAGCTTAAATATTACCGGTCTCAGGTGGACCCTGAAGATGGCACGGCATTGAGAAGACCAGATTCTGAAGACGAAAGAGTGAAATTTAAGGCTGCTCAAGACACCAAGAAAGTAGATTTTGTGGAAGGAGACCCCACCAAGCAGTTCACTATAGGGTCCAATTTGGAAGACGCGCAAGAAAAGGCCCTAGTGGAATTTATACGCTCAAATGCGGATGTGTTCGCCTGGACACCCAGCGACATGCCGGGTATCCCCACCGAGTTGGCAGAGCACAGTTTGCATGTAGATCCCAGGGCCAGGCCTGTAAAGCAAGGTTTGAGAAAAATGAACGAGGAAAGGAGAAGAGCCATAGGTGAGGAAATCGCACGACTATTAACCGCAGGCTTTATCATGGAAGTATTTCACCCGGACTGGTTAGCGAATCCGGTTCTAGTGATGAAAAAGACGAATGAATGGAGGATGTGCATCGATTTCACGAGCCTCAACAAGCATTGCCCAAAGGATCCGTTCGCGCTGCCAAGGATAGACCAAATCATAGACGCGGTAGCCGGAAGCGACTTGCTATGTTTCTTGGACGCATATTCGGGATACCATCAGATTAAACTCAAAAGGGAGGATTGGGAAAAAACCTCATTTATAACCCCTTTTGGGGCCTTCTGCTACAAGACCATGACGTTTGGATTGAAAAATGCGGGCGCAACTTATCAGCGGTGTATCCAGAAATGCTTCGAGGATCAAATTGGGCGTAACGTGCACGCATATGTGGATGATGTGGTTATTAAGACCCGGAAGGCAGAAACGTTTATTGATGATTTAAAGGAAACGTTTAAAAACTTGAGGAGGTATCAGATGAAGCTCAACCCAACGAAGTGTGTGTTCGGAGTCCCGGCCGGGAAGTTACTTGGCTTTATTGTCTCCGAGAGAGGAATTGAGGCAAACCCGGATAAAATCAAGGCCATACAGAATTTGAAGAAACCGGAAAATCTGAAGCACGTTCAAAAACTCACGGGCTGCGTGGCAGCCCTGAGCCGGTTCATATCCAGGCTTGGAGAAAAGGCAATACCCTTGTACCGGCTTTTGCGGAAATCAGATAAGTTCGTATGGGACCAGGAGGCAGATGAGGCGTTTGAAGCACTAAAGAAGCAGTTATCTGAAGCGCCAGTACTAGCGGCGCCGGGTCCTAAAGAGCCTATGTTATTGTATGTGGCAGCCGGTCCCCGAGCAGTTAGCGCAGTGGTTGTCGTGGAACGCAAGGAAGATGGGAAGAGCTACCCGGTCCAGAGGCCAGTTTACTATGTCAGTGAAGTGTTATCGGAAGCGAAGCAGCGTTACCCGCATTGGCAAAAATTGGTGTTTGGGGTCTTTATGGCCAGCCGGAAGTTGAAGCCATATTTCCAAGAACATCCCATAACAGTGGTTAGTTCAATACCAATGTCGGATATCATCAGAAACTCGGATGCAACGGGCAGAATAGCCAAATGGGCAATAGAGATGGGAGATTATCATATCAGCTACGAGCCTAGATCGGCGATCAAGTCCCAGGCCTTGGTTGATTTCGTTAACGACTGGACGCATACTGGGGTGGTTACCGCAGTTCCAAGTTCCGAGTCATGGACCATGCACTTCGATGGATCAAAGCAGTACGAGGGGTCAGGAGCCGGAGTGGTGCTGACATCGCCAAAAGGGGATAAACTAAGTTACGTGCTACAGATTCATTTTGATTGCTCAAACAACGTGGCCGAGTATGAGGCCCTGTTGCATGGCTTGAAGGTAGCCAAGGAGATGAACATTAGAAGGATACGATGCTTTGGAGACTCCGATCTCGTGGTGCAGCAGGTGTCAGGAACCTGGGACAGGAAGGACGCCACTATGGCAGCGTATCGCAGGGAGGTGGATAGGGTTGCTGGGTGTTTCTCCGGGTATGAAGTGGAGCACATAGACAGAAGAAAGAACGAGGCGGCGGACGCACTCGCCAGACTCGGCTCGCGCAGGGAGCCGGTTCCACCTAATGTTTTCGTGGACGAGCTATGGCGGCCGTCAGTTAAATCCGAGTCTGAAGAAGAATTAGCAAATCGAGACCCGGACGTGGAGCTCGTGGCTACGATACGCGGCGTCCCCGAATGGACGGAGCCATATCTGGCATACCTATCACGGGGCGAACTACCAGAACAGGAGGTACTAGCAAGACAAATCGTAAGGCGGGCAAAAGGATACGTTATTATCAATGGAGAGTTGTACAAGAGAAGTGCGGCAGGAGTCTTTTTGCGCTGTGTGACACCAGAGGAAGGCCGACAGATTCTTAAGGAGATCCATGAAGGTGATTGCGGGCATCACGCGTCCACAAGGTCTCTTGTGGCCAAGGCCTACCGACATGGGTTCTTCTGGCTCACAGCTCTAGCAGACGCGGAACGGATAGTGGCAAGGTGCGACGGATGTCAAAGGTACGCTCGTCAAACTCATGTGCCGGCTATGGAGTTACGGACCATTCCATTAACTTGGCCATTCGCTGTTTGGGGTATGGACATGGTTGGCCCCTTCCATATGTCACCTTGCAAGAAGACGCACCTTTTAGTTGCTGTTGATAAGTTTACCAAATGGGTGGAGGTTATGCCGGTCACCAATTGCGAAGCGGCCACAGCAGTCAAATTCCTGAAAAGAATTATATACCGGTTCGGGTACCCCCACAGCATAATTACCGACAATGGAACCAACATGTCCCTTGGAGAGATGGAAAAATTTTGTGGCAGCAATGGAATCAGGCTTGATGTAGCATCAGTAGCACATCCGCAAGCCAACGGGCAAGTGGAGAGGGCGAACCAAGAACTACTTCGTGGATTGAAGCCAAGACTGAGGGTTCCCTGTATCAGGGCTGCTGGGGCATGGGTTGAAGAGCTCCCTTCCGTGGTCTGGGGTATTAACACTACACCCAACCGATCCACCCAGATGACGCCTTTCTTCATGGTCTACGGCGCAGAAGCGGTATTACCAAGCGACATCATTCATGATTCACCAAGAGTGACAGCTTATGTGGAAGTGGAGAACGAGAAAACCCGGCAAGACGCCGTGGATATGTTAGAAGAACAGAGGGAGCAAGCCTTGGAAAGATCAGCCATATATCAGCAGGACTTGCGAAGATATCATAGTCGGCGGGTGAAAAGCCGGGTCTTTCAGGAGGGAGACTTGGTCTTGCGCTTGGTTCAGACAAACGAGGGAAGGCACAAACTATCGCCACCATGGGAAGGACCCTTCATCGTAAGCCGGAGCCTGCATAATGGGTCATATTACTTGATAGATGCAAGAGAAGAATCGACCACACTCAACGATACTGCTCACACAACTGCACCTATGCAAGAAAGAGATAGACCGTGGAACGTGGCTCAGCTACGTCCGTACTATACTTAGCGGAAAAAGATGTAACAGGCAGCAGGTTTCAGACGCACTCTTTTCCTGTCCAGGGCACCCTTGGGGACTGGATGGGTTTTTAATGAGGCGGCTTGCTGGCCTAATTTTTTCATATCAAATAAAAAGGGATTATCAAGAAAAGAAGCAAGTGTTATTTATACGATGTGAACATTCAGGTCTTGAGGGCTGGTTGCTCATACAGGCACAGCTGTAAACTCAAAAAAGACCCGGCCTTGATGCCAATGAGTTATAGGGGCCGTCACTCGAAAAAACGAGTGCGGCTACAATCTTATAACCGGACAAAGAAGTCCAAATTTCTCGGCTATTCTTACTTAAGCTCGATGTGACTCGCAACGAAGTGGCATGATTCGTTCGCTTACGACTAATGTCGGTCATGAGACCCAAACGGGACTTGCTTGACCCCGTTTTCGTATTGATGTAACAACATGGTATCCACGCGAAAGCCGGCTTATAGTACAAGATAGTCGAAAGGGTCATCTAAACCACAAGTTATGCAGAGTATAAGGCCGATAGCCGGAAACTCAACGATTATCAAGCATAACTTCAAACCTCATAAAAAGCTGTCCTGAAGTCTTGGGCATTCAGCAACAGGCGATTCGTTTACTTGAAAGAAAACAATCATGTGTCCTAGACGCGGAAACCCGGACTGGGGACTTATGAGCTCTAAGGAAGAAACAGCATCATCCAGCCGTTAAAATTAAAACGAGCCACGCATCCGGGTCTCAGGAGCTTAGGGATTCAGGTGTAAAACCGATCCCTAGACGCCAACGACACCCGGAGGGCGGGTCTTGCTAAGGAAAGTATAAAAAAATAAAAAAAAAGTATAAGGTATCGAGAATAAAGCAAGTGGATATCAAGAACAAGCAAATGCAAAGACACATTCATCAAAAAGCCCAAAGGGGCGCAAAGTGCATCGGGAGTTTAAGTAAAAGTGTTACAAAAACCATAAAGTATCAAAAGAGCACAGGCGCTCTGCTTAAATGAATAGTAAAGCTGTTTTAACGATGCTTTGCCGGCTGACGTATGTGGAATGATAGGCATTACTTCAAGCTGCAGGGTCCATCTTGGCCTTGCCCTTGTCGCCACCTGTAGTTGCGGCGCCACTCGGGTCAGCAGCAGTTCCGGGTTGTGCAGCAGAGGTTGCAGGAGCAGAGTCGGCCTCGGTCTTCCTGGCGGTTTCTTCCTTCATCTTGATCGCCTGCTCCTTCCAACGGGCAAGCATATCGAACGGCTGGGGGCGGTTCGCCTTGACAACCTTGTCATTAGCATCATAAGCAGGGAGAATCTCATCAATCTCTAAGCTGTCAGCAATAACGCTAGCCGGATGGCGGACTTCTTTCTGAATAGCCTTGGAGTCCTTTGGCAAAAACTTGGACCCATCCAAGTTGAACTCTGGAAATCCACTCATAAGTTTAGCAAGTTGTAGCTTGGGGGCGTAGGCTTTAGCCAGTGCGAGCCCCCGGGTTACCCCAAATCGGCAGGAGGACCGTTTCCAGTGCCAAATCCACTCGGGGATCGTGGAGCAGAATTCCAGTAATCTCTTCATATTATCTGGCTTGACATCCGGCAGTCGCAACTCATCGAGTATCCAGCTAACTCCGCCGCAAAGTTGGCGAAGAGTATTCTTGATGGTTTTAAGCTTGGCAGCATCATCTTCTTCGGGGGCAGCATCACGTGGGCCTGCTAAAGAAAGGCAAAAGGAGCAAAGATAGTAGGCAAGCAAGCGCGGTTGTTCAAATCAAAGCAATCCGAGTTATAAAAAGGTGAAATTCAAAAATCTTACCAGTCGCAGTACGGTGAACATCAGCAATTTGAGCAGAAAGAGTTGTAAGTTTTTCCTTAGCCCTGTGAGCTCTCTTCCTGTATTTTTTCGTCATCTTTTGGCACCTGCGAGCCTCAGTCTCAGCAGCTTCACGAAGGGCCGTTTCTTTTCCAATACGCTTGGTGGACTTGGCCAGCTTCTTCTCCAACTGTGAAACATAGTCCTGTAAAGAAGCATGAAGAGGGATCAGCCGGAAACATTATGCAAAGTTCCAAGCAAGTTACCTAGTAATTTACTCGGAACTTGGGGACTAGGCATGGAAACAATTGATGATTAGTCGGGATTACCTCGTGCTTGGTTATTAAGGCATCTAGTATGTTTTCTTCGTCGCCCTTCAAGGTATGGAGGGCATCTAGCATTTGAGCAAAGGTCATGTCTTCAGGGCGAAGTTGAGAAGGGCCGGAGGATTGGCCCTCTTGTGGAGGAGTTGTTCCGGGTTTGGGGGTCGAAACCCGGATTGTTTGAACGTCCGGGTTAGAAGAGTCCGGCTTGGTCTCCAAAATGATGTCTTCGTCCACTTCTTCAGAGGGCTGGGGTGATGCAGTCTGTGGTGGAATTGGGTCCTTAAAAGGATCTTCTCCATTTCCGTCCTCGGCCTCGTCCTCAACCTCAACGTCCATGTCATCACTCGGCTTCTCTTCTCCCTGATCTTCTGATTCAGGGATATCCGGGTCGCTTAGCGTAACTGTGGCGCTGAAGAAAAGAAGGGAGACATTGATCAAGGGAATATACGGAAAAAAGAAAGGTAACCAGTACGAGAAAATGTAAGTAAAGGTAGTTTACCCGGTGTTCACGGCATAGTCCGGGGGAAGCTCGCCGCTGGAGGCGGATGACGTCGGCAAGAGCACTGGTTGCGGCACGCGAAATTGCCCGGCAAGTGGATGATTAGGAGACGGATGACGCTGAGGAGATTGGGAAGGCTGAGCTGGAGGGGTACTGGCTTGATGAGTGGGTGAAGTGGAGGTACCCGGGTTAAGGGGATCATCCCCCGGAGAATTCCGGGTCACCCTACGCTTAGTCGGGAGAGGGTCCTTCAAGAAGGATGAATGTGATAATTGCTCGTTAAGTTCATGCATAGCAGCAAAGGAGTAAGGCGCACGAGACATAGAAGAGAAGGGAACCTTTTCAACTACCCCTCTAGCCTTCCTTTTGTTCCCAACTGGGGGCTCCTGGTCAGACTCGGTGGCTTCCGGGTCATTTTCTTCTTCCTCCTCTTCATCCCCCGACCCTGAAAGCCGAGTAAGTATCAGATAAGAGAAATAACACAGATGAAGGGCAGGTGTAAAGGGTATGGGAGAGTACCCTCATCATCATCAACAGACTCGTTTTCCTCTTCAGGGTCTTGAGAAGGGGGAGGGTTTTCAACTTTCCAGAAGGGATCGTCATCCTGTGAATAAATAAACACAAGTGGTGGTTAGAGACTATAACGGATGAAAGTACTGAAATGAGAAAAAGGAGCCGGGTGTTTTCCCTGTCTTTTAGGAGCCATGGAGTTGACCTGCAAGGGACGAGGAATATATGGAGTAAGATTCGGAACATCAGATCATTCGAATATGGAGACATTAAGGCGCTAAGGCTAAAATAAGACCCGGATAATGCGCTACGATGCTAAGTGCTGAAGATTTACCGGGTATCAGATGAAGTTGAGTAAATTGTTAATTACTTACGTATTGAGGTGGGTTGGGTGAACATGGATGGTTGCCCATACCTTTATTGTGGAGGAATTAACTGGAAAAGGAGGATTATCCGGGTGTTAATGCGACAGGCGGAAAAAACAAGGCGGAACGGATCTAGATCGAAGAACTTGCAAGTAATCTTATATGAAGTTTGATGGTTAATAAGGGTGCGGGGGTGAATTGCGACTGCGCATCAGGTGCTTGAAGGAGCTAAGGACTATCGAAGCGGATTAATTTGATGATACCCGAAAGTTATTTACGGGTTGACCCAGATCCAATCCTGGTCAAATTGAGGAAATTGCGAGTTTCAGTTGGATGATTGAGAGAGGCTTACCAAAGAAACTAGGGTCCAAAATGAGGCTGGTGCGCGGCACGGCTTGAGTGTCTCACCACGGCCCTTGATGAGAGAAATGAAGGCGTGACGGCGATGCTTGATGGCGGCGTTGGGAAGCTCGGGGTCGATTGCGGCCGGAGATGGCCTTATCTTTCGCAGTGCGCGCGAGCCTGGAGGCAGGGACTGCGAGGGAGCGAGGAGAGAAAGGATGTTGGGGCAAAGTGAAAGGTTTAGGGTTACTTTCGGTTGATCTTTATAAGGGAAGTGGTGAGCTCACCCGCGGCTGGAGAGCCGGAAGTTACGGAGCAATAATTATCCGCACAGGTTTGGCGTTGCGGGCGTTCGGAGCGAGGTGAAATGTTCCGTTGACAGGGGGAACGCAATTTATCCCGAGATATCAGGGATCCTTATCGAGAGTAGGGCCTTAATATCTTAGGGTTCAAATCTGGAAAGGTCCGTTAAGCACTCGAGGAGGGATCGAGCTGTCGAATGACCGTCACGGAGCTGTGTCTAGTCATCTGTTAAAGTAACTTGACCCGGTTCATGTAAGCTTGGGCGTTTCATATCTTTTTTAGGGAATAGCGAGCGCTTCAAGAATGAATCTGTGAAGCCCGCGCTATCCTGGGGACTACTGATGGGGGAGTAGTAACCCGGTATACCAGCTCCCAGGTGTGATCCGGCCCAGACGGTGGCTGGACCAAATCCGGCTAAGGACAAAGAAACTCCTGGAAGGCCCAGGGCGTGTAAGGTTCGTAACCCGGATTGTGGGTTATGGTAAGAAAAGTTAGGGTTCGTATGTAGAGTTCAAATAGGACTCGAGGAGCGCTTTGTAGGGCAAGCCCAGAGGGGTATGAGTACTATATAAACCAACCCCTGGGCTTCGCCTAAGAGAGATTCAGGTCATAGTTGTAATACCTATTATCGAGTATCCAGTATCATTGATATCGAGATCCGGCGAGTTATTCTCCGGTTCTCAGATCGCTTTTGCCATGTCTTCCTTTGAGCTAAACCCTCTCCCGAATACCTGTGTCGACTTGCCCCAAGATCAGTTACCTCAGGTAACATCTGCCGTGATTATCCCACGACAATCACCATACATGGAAATCGAGATATAGCAGCTGAATGTGATGAGGGAGATGCGGCGATGGCCGAGCAAGCTTGCAGGAAGGAAGAGCTCAAACATTATCGTTCTAAGGTGGACCTAGAAGAGAGGACGACGTCAAAAAAGCCAACCCCTGAAGGGGACAAAGCAAAGATTAGGGCAGAAAAGGACCTTAAGATGGTAGGTTTCATCAGGGGCGAACCTTCCAAATCCCCTAATAGAGAAGAAGACGTACTGCCACACGCAGCTGATCACGCTTCAAGGACAGTATACCCGGATTGGCTAGCAAATCCGATACTCGTTATGAAAAGGCCCAGCGAATGGAGAATATGCATCGGCCACGCCAGTGTGAGGCCGATTCCCGAGAACAATTAAAGCAGTGTAATCGACGGCAGGTTTCATACGCACTCTTTTCCTTACCAGGGTACCTAAGGGGACTGGAAGGTTTTTAACGAGGCGGCCTGCTGATTCAAAAAAGAAATTTTTATCAATAAAAGAAGATGGTTTCGAGTCTTATCATGATCCTTGCTTCAGTTACAAGTAAGTAACGTTTTTATTATCAACACATCAATATCATCGAAATACATTGCGTGAATATAGGTCTCCGGGGGGCGATCTGCTTCAATAAGTAATCTCAAACCCGGAGACCCGGCCATGATGCCTATGAGTTATGGGGGCTGATTACTCGTAGAAACGGGTGCGGCTACAATCCTATAACTGGACGAAGGAGCCAAATTTCTTGATTATTCTTACTTAAGCTCGATGTGACTCGCGCTAAAGTGGCATGATCTGTTCACGTACGATTACAATCAAACTATGCAGCCCAATGGGGCTTGCTTGATCTTGTTTTTCGTATAGATGCAACGACATGGTATCCACGCGAAAGCCGGCTTACAGTACAAGATAATCAAAAGGGTCATCTAAACCACAAGTCCATGCAGAGTATAAGGCTAAAAAAGCCGGAAACTCAACAAGTATTAAGCATGACTTCAGTATTTATGTGAACAGCTATTGGTATTCAGCTTGGTAAACAGCAGTATGTCATCTGAGAAAGGCCACGCCCCCATAGCTCGTACTTTGGGTCATGGGGACTGGGGACTTCGAAACAGAAACAAACTGTTTAACTACCAAAGCCTGTAAACCTTAATTTCCGAGTATTGGGGACTTAAAGAAAAGTTCATCTATCAAAACCTACGATACTCGGTTAGCCGAGTCTCAAAAGGAAATTGAAAACAAGAGTTCGAAGTATCGAGAATAAGCTTATAAGTAACACAAGGATGGATATTATCAAAAGCCAGGGGAGGCAAAGAGTTATCATAAGTTCACAAACGCAAAGTCATAGTGTCAGCATCAATGGTGCACAGGCGCACCGCAAAAAAAAATCATATCAGTCTCGAGAAACGCAAAGCACCAGGCAGCATCCTACTCGGCATCCTGAGAGCGGTCCTCCGGGTCTAAGTCTTGGACTTGCTCCTTGGCCTTGCCAGCAGTTTTACCCGGGCTCTTCACATCTGGACGAACAGGCGGAGGCACGGCTGGGGTAGAGGTAGACGGCTTTACGCCCAGCTCTGCTTCCCTCTTTGCAGCCTCTTCCTTCCTCCTAGCCAGATCAGTCGACCATTTGTCCAACATATCAATAGGGGGGGGTGCCTCCACCAGGATAACCTTGCCCTCAGAATCATACGAGCTCATAATCGTGTTTAGATCCATCTTGTCGGCCAAAGCTGTGGCTGAAGGACGTACCGCAGATTGTATAGCTTTGAAATCCTGGGGCTTGAATTTGGATCCGTCAGCTTTAAACTCTGGGAACCCGGATACTACCTTCGCCGGGTCAAGCTTTGGAAAATAAGCCTTCGCCAGCGTTAAAGCCCGGGTCATCCCAATTCGGCAGGACGAACGCTTCAGTATTTCAATCCATCCAGGCGCTGTGGAAAAGGCCTGCATAAGGTTCTCCTCGCCCGGGTATACCTCAGAAGGCCACTTGATAGCATCCAGCAAAAGTTTCGTGCCGGCAAAAAACGTCCGGAGCACAGTCTTCAGAGTTTTAACTTGAGTAATGGCATTCTCCTCCGGAGCAGCAAGGTTAGCACCTGCAATCGAAAAACACAAAAGCATATCAGTAATTTTGGTTATTACAACGGCAAAATGGAGGTAAGCAAGCTAGTTGCAGATAAACAAACTTACTTAGCAAAATACGGTAAGTGTCCGTAATCTGAGTCGATAAGTTCTTCAGCGAGGATTGGGCGGCATTGTACTTCTTCTTGTATGTGGAGACATCTTTTTTCAAAGTCTTTATCTCCGCTTCAAGGGCCTCCCTACGCTTAACTTCAGCCAGCAAGAGCTGCTCAGCCTTAAGTAACGCTTCATCTGATTGAGTAATCTCTGCCTGCAAAGACCGGGTGAAGCTGTAAGCCGGATATCACGAGAGTATTTCCTCTGAGGAAATGATTACCGAAAAGTATTATGCGAAGTACCGAGGATAATTACAAAAAAAATTATACTCGGGACTTGGGGACTGGATGTATAATAAAGAGTATCAAGTAAAAGTTACCTGATGTGCTGCAGCCATACGCTCTAGGACATTTCCTTCTGAAGCTTTCATGGCGAGAAGAGCGCTCATCAGCTGGTTAAAGTCAGCGTTATCCGAGTTAGATGGCTCGGGTACCTGGAAAGTGGGAAAAGGAGCGTTTCTTGTAACAGGAGGTGGCACCCGGGTCATCCGAATATCGGAGTTTGGTCCTCCTCCCGCGCTCGAAGTTGTTCCCGTCTCCTTCTCGCCTGCGTGCGAAGCGATGGGATACCCAGTATCATGCCTAGCCAGCTCCGGTGACGACGCTTGCTCGTCGCCAGTTGCAGCGAATGCGTCATCGGCCGGCTTATTCTCGACTCGGACCTCAACCTCCGTGCCCTCTTCGTCGCTAATAACAACCGTGGCTCTGTAGAAGGTACGAAGGAGCAGTTAGTTTTTAGCTGTGAAAAGGTGATAAAGTTTGGTATAACTCTAAGGAAAGGAGTTTACCCGGTGTTCACCGGGAAGTCCGAGGGGAAGCCGTCACTAGACCCGGAAGAGACTGAAAAATGGCAAGAAAGGTCTGGGATTACATTACAAAGGAATGCCCGGAAAGAAATTTTGTTTACAATAAATACCAGGGTGTTGAACCGGGGGCGGCGAAGCGACCGGGTTAAGGGTCTCGTTGCCCGGATGGTTCCGGGTTACTCGGCGCCTAGTCGCGGGTGGCTCCTTCAGTTATGATCAAAAGGGGTGGAGATGGGGTTAGCCCCGGAGTGACGTTATGGGAACAGAAAACCAAAGTGTAAGGAGATGAAGTAAAAACCTGGAGGGCTATCCTCTGGGATTTCCTCTTTGTTCCGGCTTTGGTGGCCAGCTCCGGCTCTTCCTCCTCGCTGGCGGATCCGCCCCTGCTGTCCGTTTCTTCTTCTTCGCTTTGGTCCTCTTGCTCTGAAAAATATCCGAGTTATAGCATAAAGAAGAAGAAAAGGCAGGATATAACGTGTACAAGGGAATCAAGTATGTACCTTCATCCGAGTTAACAACATTGTCTTCCTCCTCCGCATCTTCGGAATTAGGAGGGGTGTCGACCGTCCAAAAGTCATCATCGGCCTGAGGAGAAGATGCCCGGATAGTGATTAATATCGAGTCAAGAGAAGAGAATAAAAGTAAGCTGTTAGAAGTCAAAATCAAGAGGTAGGAAACTTACTGCGGGGGCTGGATTCTCGAGGGTAAAAGGTTCTAGTCCGGCTATGCTCCGGATCACCTCGAGCTTCTCTGTTAAAAAACCCTTGATCGTCTTGTTCATATCATTAGGAGCAAGGGTGCTAGGAGAGTATCGGATAGGGTCTGTGGGAAGACCCGAGTATTCGCACATCAGCTTCTCACGAATGGAGTTTGGCTGGATGCGGAAGCTGACCCAGGTCTTCACCAGGTTTAGCCCGATGAGACCTCGGGCTGACAAGATGGAGATCCTAGCTAGCAAAGGCAAGATCGCCTCCCTGTCCGAGTCAGGGGCGAAGGCGTTGAAAGTCTCGGAGATGTCAAGCTGACCCTCCGAGTAACCCGGCAACTTCTTTTCGCCGGGTGGAGAGGTATCCTGGCAGTAGAAGTATGAGAGCTGCCAGTGCTTCACATGAGAATTGAGAGTAATAGGAGGCATCAGGGAGTTCTTGCGGCGCTGGATGGAAACCCCGCCGCAAGTAAGAAGTGCGCCGTCGCCGCTTTCGCGACACGGCTTGCACTGAAAAAGTTCGACGAAAAGAGCCAGACTTGGCGGAGTGCACAAGTAAGACTCGGAAAGAACGATAAAATGGGAGATGTTTAAAATGGAGTTTGGGCCTATATCGAAAATACGGAGTTTGTAGTGGTCTAGGACGTCGCGGAAGAAAGGGTGACCCGGAGGCCTGAAGCCCCGGGTCACGTGTTCAACGAAACATATCACCTCGTCCGTTGCTGGGGAAGGTCGGGTTTCGTTGCCTGGTACTCTCCAGTGGATAGCTTCCTGTGGAGGTAGGGTTCCAAGCTCGACCAACTCCTCCAGTTTGGCCGTGGTAACAGAGGATTTCCCCCAATTGGCTGATATGGAGTTTGTGGATTTAGCCTTAGCCGGCTGTTTCCCCTGCCTCTTGGGTGCCATGGGATTGACCTGGTAAAGCATTGAAGGAAAGGACGTAAGAGACAAAAACTCGGAAGTTAGCGGATAAGTGGTCACCGGCGATTTAAACACAATCCGGGTATTGCCTTGCGGGGTCAAGCATGTTTTGTCCGGGTATCGTGTGCCATTTCAAAATTTATAGAGTTTTTCGTAAAGGCAAATGTTTGGAGAAGTTGGGAGGGTGTTTGTATGCCTACCATCTGCGAATGATCCGGAGAAGTGAGATTCTCTGAGGAGGGAGAACAAAGGCGGAAACTTTAGATGGCCCGAGCCCAGATTGGGAATCTTATTTCTAAATTTGTGGCCAAGTTAATGATTGCTGGAGTTAGGAGAGCAATACAAGCTATGAATCCTATCTATGGGAATGATTATGGTAAATATCGGTGAGTTAATCCGGCGCGGCCCGAGAAATCGCGGACCACTCGATTCAGACCAATATGATCCAGAGAAAAAGGAAGGGGAAATTGCCTTCCTCGTATCAGCGGTAATTATCAAGAAGGATGTGGGGTCAGGGAGTTTCCTATTAAGATTTAAGTCTGGGAGATTAAGGGAGAACCTAAGAAGGGAGAGCCGGGTCTTTACCTGGCTTCCTTGGTACCAGTCACGGCTATTCGTCGACGCGCTGCGTCTTGATCCTCATGTGTTTGCATCTAATATTTCTGTAGGGAATAGCCAACGCTTCGAAGAGTAAATCTTGGAAGCCCAAGCTATTCTGGGGACTACTGATGAGGGGATAGTAACCCGGTATCCCAACTCCCAGGTGTGACCCGGCCCAAACGGCGGCTGGACCAAATCCGGCTAAAGACAAAGAAGCTTCTGGAAGGCCCAGGGCATGTAACGTTCGTGACCCGGATTGTGGGTTGCGGTAAGGAAAGTTAGGGTTTGTGTATAGAGTTCGAGTAGGACTCTGGAGGCGCTTTGTAAAGGCAAGCCAAGGGGGGTATGAGTGCTATATAAACCAACCCCTAGGCTTAGCCTCAGAGAGATTCAAGCCATAGTTGTAATACCTGTTATCGAGTATCCAGCATTATTGATATCGAGATCCGGCGAGTTATTCTCCGGTTCTTAGATCGCTTTCGCCATGTCTTCCTTTGAGCTAAACCCTCTCCCGAATACCTGTGTCGACTTGCCCCAAGATCAGTTACCCCAGGTAACATCTGCCGTGATTATCCCACGACAAAAACCCTCAATAGGACCAACATATTTAGCTTGCACAACACCATAATAATCAACATATAAGAAATGGTGTGGGTTGTTAGTTCCCGCGGAGGAGCTACGGGTAGTGTTGTCCCTCATGACAATACCACCCGAAGCACCATGTTTGTTCTTCTTCTTGTTCTTCTTCTTCTTGTTCCTTTTCTTGGCTACATAGCCAAGACCTTGCTTGCCCACTTGTTGCCTTGGAGCACTCACTTGTGGTCTAGAAATGACCGCATTAGTGCTTGAGGCAACCACTTGTGGGGTGGCAAGCACCACCTTTTCAACTTGAGTGCTTTTACCCTTGAGCCTTGCAAGTTCATCCTTCAACCTAGCATTTTCTTCAATAATATTTGCATGATCACAAGAAGAAGTAGAAGTGCTAGGATGGTTAGCTTGAGTAAGTTGAGTTTGAAGTTGTTCATGCAACTCTTTGAGGGATGAGTGTTGGCTTTCCAAAGCTTTGTGAGCAATGGTTAGCTTTTCAAACTCCTCGGTTAGTTTACCATGACCAACCCCAAACTCTACTTTATCCTTTTTAGCCTTTTTATATTTAGCAATAGCAAGATCACGTTCCTTAATGATTTTAGAGACAAGTTCATTGTGAGTGGTTTCAATAGTTTCAAGTTCATCCTCTAGAGAAACTCTACCATCATGCTCTTCTTCAAGAGTCATTGAGAGAGATGCAATTTCATCCGCATCCCTTCTCTCAATCTCACCTTTCTTCTCAAGGGCCTCTTGGGCCTCTCCCAATTGCCTCATGAGATGCTCAAAGTACTTCTTGGTCTCCCCTTGCATGTTAGACATAAAACGATCCAAGGAGGCTCTTTCCTCTTCCTCTCTAAGACAAGCAATATGTTCTAGTTCACTAGGGGTCTTAGAGTTAGGAGAAGATGATACCTCCGTGGCCTTAGCCATGAAGCACTTGGCATCGCGTTGAGGAAGATTTTCATTGGGAGATTCAAAGAGGGATGACGAAGATGGAGTGGAAGCAATAGCTAGAGCGGCTACTTCACTTGTTGTTTCTTCTTCTTCATCACTCCCGGAATCATACTCCTCTTGAGTCAAGAGCACAAACTTGGTAGGAGTCTTCTTGTTGAAAGGTTTCTTCTTGAAATGAGGTTTCTTGTATTCAACCTTGGACTTGTCCTTGCGGATGAGCTTGCCACTATGGTTTTCTCTATTCTCATATGGGCATTCCGCGATGAAGTGGTACTTGTCTTGGCAATTGAAGCAAGATCTCACTCTTTGAGCCCCATCATTACCATACCGAGACTTGGTCTTCTCCTCAACAAACTTCTTGCCTTTAGGGGGATTGTTCCAAAACTTTTGCACGGTGAGGGCAATTAGATCCTTTAGAACGGGATCATATTCTTGTTCCTTCAATGGAGGCAATGCTTCTTCCCCATCTTCATCATTCTCAACTTCTCTTGTCAACACCTTGGCCTTCAAAGCAACGGAAGCTCCTTGATGCATTCCAATGGCTCTAGCACGGTTGTCAAGAGCATTCTTGGTTTGCACTTTGTAGGAGCTCAACTCTTGCATGACTTGGGTAGAGGTCATGGTGGAGAAATCATGTCTCCCTTGAATGCTCTTCATATCCGTGCCCTCGAAAGGCATCACGGCAATTATGAACTTCCTCTTGATCCAAGCATCATCAATATGTGTTGCACCCGCATTAGAGAAGGCGGTGGCAAGAGACTTGAGCCTCCGATACATGTCAACGTGATCTTCTCCATCACGCATGAAGAATCCTTCGGCCTCATTGGTCAAGGTGTCATAGCGATTTCTTTGCATGCTTTCATTCCCAACAAACATGATGACAAGGGCATCCCATGTCTCTTTGGCGGTGGAGAAGTGTTGAAGATGCGGCATGTGATTGGGGCCCACGGCTTGATGAAGGATGGACAAAGCGGTGTAATTGAGTTGGCAATCTACAACCTCTCTTCTTGTGAGATTCTTGGGATCATATGGCTTGTATCCATCACGAGTGATTCTCCAAAGGTCTATACAAGAAGAGTTCAAGTGAGTCTCCATGTAGTATTGCCATTCACGAAAAGAATATGCATCAATTTTAGGTGGATCTCCCCTAGGAATTATATGAGGAAAAGGAATGGGAGGATCGGGAGAATATGAGCCTTCTACGGCACGATATCCTTCCTTTCCACTCGCACCCTTCTTAGAGGATTGTTCGGCGGAAGCAGTTTTAGGTAGTTCACCATCAACCCCAATCTTGGCACCCTCCGTTTCCGGAGGGGATGAGTCGACCACCTCCGGTTCCTTGGTTTTGAGGAGTGTTGTCATGAGTAGACGCAACTCCTCAAATTTAGTGTCTATGGATGAGGTCAATGATTCTCTCAAAGCATTGAGATCATTCATGGACACATTTACTTCGGACGGAGCGTCATCCTCATCACCCATGCTTAAACTCTTAGGCGGTTAAGCCCGATAGAAGAGCCGAGGCTCTGATACCAATTGAAAGTATAGTATGGGCACCTAGAGGGGGGGGGGGGGTGAATAGGTGCTACGGCAAATTTTAATTTTTCTCAAATTTAGGCTTGACAAGAAAGGTAAATTCTCTAAATAGTGCGACTAGTGATGAATTTACCTATATGACAAGACAAGCAATCAATGCAACAAGTACAAGTAAGTAAAGAGAGGGAGGAACGAGGTAACCGATGGAAGCACACGGAGACACGATGTATTTCCGAGTTCCTCCTTTTTAGGGGAGTACGTCTCGTTGGAGAGGTGTGAGCTCGCCACAAAGGCCTACTCAACGCCACTAAGGCTTCACCTTAATCTCCGATGAACTTCGCCACAAAGGCCTAGTTCACCTTCCACTATAGAACCCCTTTGAGGCGGGGATCAAATCCTTTACAAACCACTTCGGGCACACACCCACAACTTAATTGGGGGGTCCCAAACCTTCTTGAATCACCAACAAGAAACAAGAAGCCTAGGTTCTCCACAAGAGGAAACCCTAGGCAAGATCCCTCAAGCTAGAGAGGGGGAAATGAAGAACGGGTTGGTGAAGATGTAGATCCGGTGGTCCTCCTTCAATCCTCAAGGAATCAACGAGTTTGGGTGGAGGAGGAGGGAGATCTTGCTAGTGGGTGAGCTCCATTAATGGTGTCTTCAATGCTGGGAAGAGCTAACCCTTGGAGAGAGAAGTGAAGCTCTATTTATAGCCTCCAAGAAAACTAGCCGTTTTTGGGCCAGATTTCGACCAGCCCGGAATGGTCCGGAATTTTCCGGACCCCCGGAATATTCCGGAGCAATCCGGATGCCACCCGAACAATTCGCCGTTGTGGCCGGAATGGCTCCCGGAATATTCCGGATGCCAACAGAACAATTCCCCGTTGTGGCCGGAATGGACCCGGAAAATTCCGGCTGCCGGAAAGTTCCGGAATATTCCGGATTGCAACAGAGCAATTTCCTATAGTGGCCGGAATAATCCGGAACCAATCCGGATGCCCGGAATTTTCCGGCCTTTCCTTTGAAACTCTGTAGAAGGCCAGAAAAGTTCCATTAATCTTCGAATTCTTCACCATTTCTTTGACACCGTATACGTGCTGATATAGGACCAACCTTTTAACAAGAAAATCGTATACGGTTAGCAACTTCTTTATGTTGTTAACAAACACACAAAACCGTGAGATATCAAGAATGCACTTTCACCTATCCCCCCTTCCTTCCTGTGCTCCGCCCAGCCGCCGCCATCTGTTGTCCTCTCCTCCCTCCTCCGTCTTCTTCCAACATCCACCTCCATGAACAAATTTGAAGCTCACCGAGCCGGTTGTGGTGTGGCTACGAAGGTCCCACGAGGGAGGGAATGGACCCGTGATGACGACCGCGTCCAATCCAGTGGATAAAGAAGCGAGCCGTGGCACCAGAGGCGATGCACGCATCCCCGACGACCACGACTTCGGGAAGCCAACACCGGCCTTCGTCCTCTACAATTCCAGCGGCCCACGCCTCCCGGAGCTCCTTCTGCGACCATGGCTCCTCCTTGTGGTGAGCCGCACCTCCAAGACCCCTTTCCCCTCTTCCCATCCTGCTCTGGACGTCCGCCATCGAGCGGCGTCGTTCCCGTCTGTCCGTCAACGAAGTTCAGAAACTGAACTTGTTCAGTTCAGTTTTTCCGCGCGGCACACACTCGATCACGGGCCGGGTCTGACACATTGCACCAATACGCAGCACAACCAGTGGTTTGGTTCTCCGTCCTACACCCTGGAGACCCAAGATCGAATCCTGGCCAAGGCAAAACCCTTTTTATTCCGGTTAGATGATCTATTTTGCAGGTCTAAAAACTTGTGTGTCTGTTTTGTTCAGTTAACGCGCCCTGTCCTACCTCATCTTATGTCTGATTGGTATCCCATCACAACCAGCACATAAGCCCATTGGCTAGCCATCTGTATCGCAAGCGGGAGGTCCATGGATCGAATCCCTTCGGATGCGAGGCTTTTATTTTGTTTCTGTCAGCCTGAATCTGTCCCAAAAATTCAGTTCCACCTCTTCATCGATTTGTATTGCTGCAGTTACAGAATAAATCACAGCAGCGTGCATAGCCCAGTGGCTTTGTTCCGTCAGACCTACCATCAGGTCCCGAGTTCAATCCCCATCATTGGCGAGAGATCTTTCCTGTTATTTTTATTTTGTTAAATATGTACCTGCTGCTCCTGCCCGTGATGTTCTGAATATTTCGATTCATTTAACTCCTTGTCTGCTACCTCTTCCACAATCGAACTCCAGGTTCATCACGATCACCTTGGTGGCCTAGTGGAAAGGCGTGTTATCCTCTTCCTTGCAGTCCGAAGTTCGAATCCCACCCGTGGCAAAGCCACCCCTTTTTTCTCCATTTTCTTTTATTCTCGAAAATCCAGAAAGACAGAACTAAATCTTTATTTGTAAAATCAATAACAAATTGAAAAATGCTCCAATTTCAATGATTCAAATTTCTATGGATTCAGCATCTTGTGCTCCTTCTGTTAGTAACAAAGTTGCAACATGTTTCTGTAATAAATTTTGCACTAAATAATTAAATACAGAAATGACGATTAAAATTGGAAACTTTGGAAATTCATTACTTGAGTTCTGTTCACACAAATTGAGCAAACTTGGGCTCTAAAATTTTGTCTTAACAAACTCTACACAGTGATATTTTATTTGGTCACAATTGAATTAAATATGAACATGTTTCTTTTCTTTACTAAAAGGGGCAGAATAAAGATGCTTATGGAAAAATGCATAATAAATTCAATAATGATCCAAAAATTATGTTTAATAGCTCAAAATGTTCAGTGAAACATTTGATACATGTTTTCAACCTTTTCAATACAATTTTTTTACTGTTTTTCCTAATTAAAATTGGTGCAATAATTCAATACTTTAAATACACCTTTTAAATTGCCAAATTCATAACTTGCTCATTTTAAATCCAAATTCAACAAATGAAATATGTATTCCATCTAAAATTTTGTGTTCTTTCCAAATATAAATTTTGTTATCTGTTTTGAACATTTAAAATTGGTGAAAACAACAGATGTTTGTTTAATCATTTAAAATGCCAAAGTTCACAACTTAATAAATAAAATTCCAAACTTGGTAAACAACATATCAAACTGAAGCTATTGTTGTTTTGTTATTGTTTTCATCATCCATGCATCATTATAATCAACTTTCACATGATGGTTATTTGTAGATCATTTAATTCAACATTAATTCATGGGCTTTTCCATATGCAATCCAAATTGCATATGGCCCATTTAAATATGTTTACCATGTCAACTAGTTTATCTTTGATGCATCCTTAAACTTGTCATGCATCCATATCTTGATCATGCTGGATCTTTTGCCGTAGAAGTAATTGTTGCATCCGTTGATTCTTTTAGTGTTTTGCTTCTTCCCGGATAGGACGTTGAGATGATGTGAGCAACGACAAGTTCTTCGGATGTACCTCTACTTGCTGGATCTCAGGAAAGTATACTCACTCGCTACCTATGTTGCCTTTCCTCACTTGTTACCAATTCTTTCCGTTGTCTTTATGCTAGCCTAGTATTTTCGATGCTTGTGTCTCGATCCTATCATATGTTTACCTTGCAGCCATGATATAGCCTTCCTTCCACTTCCTATTACCCGTTGCTTGTTTACCTTGTTGGCCCGTGTCGTACTAACATGCTTAGGTTTGTTTGTGCTCGAGTCTTGTTGTCCTTTTGTCGTATCACCTGTTTAGTTGATAGTTGGGTTTCAATTTAATCAACAATATGTTAATGTTTGGGGTAATAATAATTTGATGATAAGGCACCGGCAGGAGGCCCGGCGTGGTTTTGGAGCCTGTTGGTGTCGAAACTAGGAAAAGAGTCTTGTCCATTGATCCATGATGAGCGCGCTAACCGCATCCAGGAGGTAGTATGGGACCCCCCTCGACTTAGACCTGATTTGCAGCTTGTCCGAAGAGCCACACTTAGTTCGGGTGTTCCATTTGGCTCGTACGCATGAATGGGTCGCTCCCATGGTTACTGTTGATGATGATGATGATGCATATAGGGCGAGGCCTGTATTGCCGGGGTGTTGCGTCCTGCGGGAGTTTTGCACACTTGCGCTGAGTATTCGGCTGCGTGGCTGGGACCTTACAGCTCCGTGGCTCCTAGGACAGGTTGTAGAGACGGTTTGGGTCGTGTCGAGCCAACCTGAGTTTTAGTTGGTGGCTTGAGTGTGTACGGGTACTGTAGCGCACCCTGCAGGGATGAATCTTCTCGAGAAGCCGTGTTGTCCACGGTTATGTGACGACTTGGTGAAAGTGCTGGCTAATAAGTACTCAGACAACTTACACCTAAGTAATAATAATTTGACTAGTAATATAGATTACCTCCACCATAAAAATGAATTTCACCTTAATCAACAGTGTGAGTTTCCTTGGGTTGCTTCCTTAGTAGGGGGTAACACTGGATGGGTATTGTTTGGTGAGTAGTTGTAGTTGGTTCTGATACGCTCTCTTATCCCTTTCTATTAGCCGGAAGTTGTAGCGCGTCTCTTTAGTTGTTAGTGTTGCCCGCTGTCGCTTCTTTGCAATAATCCCTTCCTTTCTGTTCTACCCAAAGTATTTGTATCTTGTGATGATTGGTTACGCTGGTATATTGTGAGTATGGTTTATCCACTTGCCAGTACTTAATAGTACTGACCCACGAATCCATTTCGTGGCTGCATATTCCACATTGCAGTCAACAGGTTTGAAGTCTGACGACGTTAGCTTGGGAATCCCTCCGGCTTGCCCTGGGCAGGGATTGTACGCCATCGGTTATCTTCGGGACTCTTAGTCCAATTTGTATCTTGTCCGTAGTCGAACACTATGTTGTTTCTTCCGCTGTTATTTGGATCTTTGTATTGTATCAGTTGTATCCTTGACTCATTTGAGTCGTCTTGTATATATCTTTTCTGTTGTTGTTGCGGAATATTCGTGAACTGTTGTAATGTTATCACAAGTGGCAACCTGGAAACGGTTATTATGTGGATTTTGGCGGAAATGCTGAAATCTGCATAGTGCCCGATCTCGGGGTGTCACAAGTTATCCATGTTAAATCTTTCAAGGACCCTCTTTATGTATGTAGACTGGTGTATCAACACTCCTTCAGGGAGGTGCTCAAACTGCAGTCCTAAGCAAAGCCTGGTTTTACCCAAGTCTTTCATCTCAAACTCCGTCTTAAAGTAAGACATATCTTCCTTTATGTCTTATGTGTTTCCGATGATATTCAAATCATCGACATAGACTGATATGGTGCGAAATCCGTTCTGGGATTGCTTGATGAATACACAGGGACAGTCATCATGATTGGTGCAACATTCCTTCAGGAGAAATTCACTTAGACAGTTATACCATATTCTACCGGACTACTTTAAACCGTATAGTGACCTCTGCAATTTGACGCTATACATGTTGCGATTTTCTTTGGGATGTAGGATCTTTAGTCCTTCCAGGACTTTCATATAAATCTCTGAGTCAAGTGATCCATATAAGTATGCGGTCACCATATCCATCAACTGCATTTGAATTTTTACGCTAGCTTCCATTGATATCAACTATCAAAATGTGATACCACTCATCACAGGAGAGTATGTTTCATCGTAATCGATGCCCGGTCCCTGCAAAAAATCTTGTGCTACCAACCTCGCTTTATATCTCACCACTTGATTATTTCCATTCCTCTTCTGACCGAAAACCCATTTATATACAACGGGGGTAATCTAAGGGGTTCGCACTACTAGGCCAAACACGTTCGTATGATAAAGCGAGCGTAACTCAACCTCAATTGCTTCTTTCCATTTAACCCATTCTGAGTGCTTCTGGCACTCTGCCATGGACTTAGGATCTGGATCCAGTCCATTGGAAGCAATTTTTTAAGCAAAATATATGTCACAATAGTAGTATTTCTGTTATATAACTCTCCCGAATCAATATAGTTTATACTGATTTCATCATTCATTTGCACCATATCGTCATGATTTCCCAAAATGACCGAGTCCGGGTGTTCCGATGTCCAGTGCTAAAATCATTTAGCCCGCGTGATTGCGCACTAGGCATTTCATCTTTAGGATGGCTCACTTCATGGAATTTCTCAACACCTGGTTGAGATTATTCAGCCGACTTAGTGTGTGACATACCTGGCTAGGGAATTTGTTTCTGCGAACGTCTGTGCGGAGCTTTGTCTCAAGCACCATGTTTCCTAGGGGACTGGCCCAAATTTGAGTCAATAGCCTTCGGTCATTTATACTCTATTTGGTACATTTACAGCAGGTATATGCGATTTTGTCACTCCACTAAGATCAGTGAAGGCATCCGGCAGATTATTAGCTAGATTTTGAAGGTTTGTGATCCTCTGAACTTCATTTTCAGCTTCGCTAGTGCAGGGGATCCAAGGACTGAAGGCCCTCGCCACTCCATGAAATTTCTCGGCATTTCTTTTGGTACTTTTCTCCCCCCCCAACGTTGGGAAATGGTCTTCATTAAAAATAATATCAACGTAACGAGCTGTGAATAGATCCCCAGTCATAGGCTCAAGGTATTTTATTATAAACGGAGACTCATACCCCACATAGACCCCAACTTCCGGTGAGGACCCATGGTTGTACGTTGAGGTGGTGAGATCGCCACGTACACTGCACAACCGAATCTTCGTATATGGGAAATACTTGGTTCTTTCCATGCACTACTTATAGAGGGGGTGCAGAGTGATATGTAGTTGTCCTGAGTTGGACTAATGCTGCTGCATGCATCACAGATGTCCCCAACAAGTGGTTGGGAGCTGGCAGATCCGCAAAAGTGGCCTAGCAATCAATTTAATCCTTTTGATCAATGACTAGGCAAGGCCATTTTGAGTGTGGACACGAGGAATCGAATGTTCCACTTGTATGCCCAGAGCTAGAAAATAGTCATCAAATGTTTTGGAGGTGAATTCTCTAGCATTATCCATCCTTATAGATTTGATCCGGCTATACATGAATTTTGCCTTAGTTTTATTATCCGGGCAACTAGCTTTGCAAAATCATGGTTCCGTGTAGATAATAGGCATACATGACTCCATCTAGTGGAGGCATCAATTAGGACCATAAAGTACGTAAAAGGGCCCGACAGGGGTTGTATTGGTCCACAAATATCTCCTTGAATTATCTGTAGGAAAATTGGCGATTCATATTTTACCTTCAGGGTGGAGGGTCCAAGAATTAACTTCCCCTTGGCACATGCATTGCACATAAAATCTTCAGGATTCGGGAAGTCTTTAGTTGTCATGTTATGGAAAATAGAGCCATTGATGATTTTCCTCATCATGCCCAACCCAGGATGCCCAATCTATCATGTCATACACTGTATGAATCTAGGTTCCTGAAAATTGTTTTCAGTGCAACATATTCCTTCATGGGCTTTATGTGTGTGTAGTACAATCCAGATGCTAGGGAAGGGAGTTTTTCAACCTCTTTCTTCTTAGATATGTTAAATTAAGTCATGATTAAATATTCAGTACCATATTCAACTTTTGTTTCAACATGGAACCATTTGCACGGATAGCTTTAAAGCTTAGTAGAGTTCGCTTTGATTGAGGATACAACAAGGCATCCTTGATTACTAATTTGGTACCCATAGGGAGAACTATTGTGGCACTTCTGATACCTACAATATGAGTATTGCTTCCGGCAATGGTCATAATATTTCCAGGTTGGTTAGTAAGATTCTGAAAATATGTTGTCTCCCGAAGAACCGTATTTGTGGTTGCACTATCTATAAGACAGATTTTCTCTTCCTCCATTAAATTGACACATTGTGCTCTATAAAAGGCATCAACATTCATATCTTCTTCAGAAAGACTGATATTATCCAGGTTGGAATCACCACTAGCAGGATTTTCCTCAAGATGCAGATTTTCAAGCTTCTTAAGTGGGACTCATGCGTATCTTGCTTGTTATTAATTTTAATGGATTGTTGATATAACCCAACCAAATACTTAGGGGTGCGGCATTTGCGAGACGAGTGATCCTCGCATCCACATCTGAAGCATTTTCCTTGTTTTTTCCTAGCCCGAGCACCTGTCGAGACATCGTAGTAGAGTTCATAGACGGGGGTACCATGAGACTACTGATAGAGACGTGGGGGGAACGTGGTAATATGACAACCAAGGACACCAAAGTTTACCAAGGTTCGGTACATCGTAACTAGGCGGAGTTCCTACTTCTGCAATCTCACTAAATCAGGGCTGAAGCCTGAAGTATACAGAGTACAATATGAGTTTGGATTTGCTAACTTGACGAGGATCAATTTCTCGGTGAGTTGGCTTCTAGCTGATTGTTCATGTCCTTCTTCTCTCCCGTCCGGCTTTATATAGATAGCCGGGTTAGGGCTTACAGAAAGGAAACCTAGAAGACTACGGTAATCTTCTAACTTGGAAAGCAAGAATCCGCCTTCTACTCCAAGCCGCACCACGTGGGACGTGGTCCGGGTCCTTCTAGAATTCGGCTTCTGCGCATCAGCTTACTGGGCCGCCTAATGGACTGTGATCCATTACCATTCAGGCCACCCTGGTAATACAGCTCTTTAGGACAATGCCGGATATACCCCTAATCGATATATATCCGACAGTAGCCCCCAAGAAGGCTTGAGACTCCAATTCGCCGTCTTTCGTCAATTTGCATTTTTTCCGAGAAATGTTGGCTTTTCGTCTCGATTCTTCTTTTCCTCAAGTCATGCTTTAACGCGAAACTCGGATTTTGGGGAAAATCCGGCCTTTTCTTCCACGAGCCTTCACGGAGAAGGAACTTCCTACGTCAGCGATAAAATCATGCTGACCCCAGGGACGTTTGGGTTCCAAATGTGAAACCCTGAAACGTATCTCTGACAGATTCTCGCGGGAAACGAGGAGATAGCAATAATCACCCGTCCCCTCATTTCCCGGATTTTCCGGCGAGTGACACACGTCGAAGATCTGACAGTCAAAAGAGTCGTTGCAGTGCATCTTTAATATTTTCCGGCTATAAATAGCCTTCCTCGAGCCCTCCGGTAATCCTTCCGCTCTCACACCGTCTCCTAGCCCTCCAGGTCCTACTAGTGCGAGAAGAGCCCGTCCACACCGCACCGTCCCCGGAACTTACCATCGGAGGTTCGGGATCCTCTCCGCGCCGCCCACAAATGGCATCCAGCGATTCACCGCGCGCCACGGAGGAGAACGTCGTCGCCCACGACATTGACTCCATCATCAACGACATCGACCCTCTACTCGATTCCCCGAGCCGCGCCGCCGCGAACGCGCCGGAGGGAGCTGCTGGTGGCATGGCCTGCGAGGATCCTCCTCTCGCGGCCGGAAATCTGGTGTCTTCTTCTACTCCGCCTCCGCCCTTCTCCGTCGAAATAGCGGAAGAAAAGATTGTCCTTGTCGGCGAGGAGCTTGCTGCTGCGGCCGCCGCCGGGGCGGAGGACGAAAGCAAAATGTCCGGGAACTGGAGCCAGTGGAATATGGTTCCATCCCTCCTTCCGACTATGGAAAAGGAGGGGTTGATATTGAAGGGGAAATGGCGGCAGGAGGATGACTCCGAGCCAATGCCGAAAGACGGGGAGAGGGTTCTCCTCACCTCGCATATCAGCCGAGGTATGGGCTTCCCACCTTCCGCCTTCTTTCTCTAGATCCTTAACCATTACAAAATTCAACCCCACAATCTTCCTCCAAATTCCATTATGTATTTAGCCGGGTTCCAGGCCCTCTTTGAAGGGTATCTAGGAATAGAGCTTAGGCTAGACTTTTGGCAGTATTGTTTCGATGTTAAGCGAAACCCCTCTGAGGGCGCACTCCCGACTTGCAGGACCATATCCTTCACCCTACGTAGATTTAGGGAGGATTGGTTCCCCAAGATCAAAACCTCAGAATCCATCAAGTTTTGGACGGGTTCCTTCTTTTACCACCAAGACGTCCCGTATCCTAGAAAGGATACGGGGATTCCACCTTTTGTCAACTGCGCTACCACTCCCCAGGAAAACTGGGCAGTGGAGGCAGTTCAGACTCTACCGCCGGATCTGCTTAGGATCAAGCGGCGCATCGCCAAAGCTCGTTTCCGCGTCTCCACCACTTACCGTCATGGACACAGTCCTATGATGGTTAGAAAGGTGGATTCAGCCTCTGGACCATCACGGTCTCCGGCTCATGTGCGAATACTCCGAAGCTGAAGACGCGATGCGGACAATGAGCAAATCTTTGTCGGCCAAAGATTTGAGGAAACATGTGAACCAGTTGGTCATAACTCGCGACCAATATGAGGAAAGTTGGCCAATGTACACGGCGACAAACCCAGCTTTAAAGGTATTACTATTCATTTTGGACTTTGGTTCTGCGTTTCTCCTTTGTCGGATATTTATTTTAACTCGAACTTTGTCGTTTTTTGACAGCTTGTTGATCTTCCTGAGGAGGACCTTGCGACCGATGTCGAGTTAGATGCCATGCGTGCTAACTTCGCAGGTGGGCGGAAACGCAAGAAACCTTCTGCTACTCAGGAAATAATCGACCTTGACGGGGTTCCCGTCGCTACCTCCAGGTAAGACATCCGGGTTTACTTTTCTCGGAACTCTAATTTCTCGGAAATTTTCTTTCTAGCCTGGCTCCAACAACATTGAATCCAAAAAGGCTGAAGAAGCTTAAGTCTGTGCCCCACAACGTGTTCTCTCACGAGGCTCTTGGAATTGGTCGTTGCGACATTCTCTCCCACCACGGCCCCAACCGTCCAAGTCACCCCTAAAAAGCTTTGTCTTCTGTCTTCCCCGTTTGATCACCTTCCATATCGGATCGGGCCATAGTTGAATTCCATGATACTCCGGCCATTGTGATCAGTCAAGGTATGGATGAAATCTAGGAGCCCATGTTTTCTTGGTCGTCACAATAGAGAATTCGTAATGTCTCACCGTGAGTGGGTGATTAATATCCACATTTAGAGTGTGAGCCACCGTTAGCAAGTGAGATCAAGCGAAATGCAGCAACCGTGGCCTTTCGCATGTGCAGTCACAATTCTTGAAAGAGATCTTGAACGCCCGACCTCCATATTGGACACCATCGGCCGTAGTTCCTCCGGGCTCGTTAACTTGGTATTTGGGAGTCTGCCTTCCTTGATTCAAATTGCATGAAAGCATCAACCTTTGGAGGAAACTCATACTTGTATTTGTGCTTGTTGTCTCCCACAATCTGCTTATCTGTTTCCTCCGAGTACTTCAGAAAATACTCATTCAACTTGGTGAATGGGTACTCAACTATTGCGGTCACGAGCAAAGCACGCACACCCTTCAGAACCTTTTTGAAGCATTCTGCCATGTTGCTTGTCATTCGACTGTACCTACGGCCATCTTCATCAAAAGCTCTTGCCCACTTCTTGGTAAGGTGAATGTGCCTATTTAGCCACTCTTGCCCACCGGCGTTGAGGGATCTATTAGCCAGCAGTTTATTGTACAAATCTGCACACCGCATTTCGTAGAAAGCCATATAATAATCTTGAAAATCATCGGTCAACTCCTTGCTCCCACATTCCCTATAGAAGTTTGAACAGAAATGCCTCATGCACCATCTATGGTGCAAAGGAGCATGGTCGGGAATGTCAATATCAACCTCATTTAGAATTCCTTGATGGCAATCCGAGATGACACATATTTCCCTTTGAGGCAACAATACCTTGGTCCTCAAAAGATGAAAGAACCATGCCCAGTTAACATTGTTCTCCGCATCCACCAAAGAAAAAGCCAATGTCACCAAACGATTATTGGCATCATTTCCTATTGCAACCAATAGAGTGCCCATGTATGGACCGGTCAAAATGTACCATCAACGGAGATGACCGGTCTACGATGTTCAAAAGCACTCACACATTGTTCAAATGCCCAAAATGCACGGCCAAATACCCGGACAATCTTTCCGTTGAGGATCCTTGTTTTTTCCCCAAAAGGCTCAACCACATGAACCATCCCGGGGTTAGTGGCGGCCAAGGCTACCAACAACCTAGGGATTCGGTTGTATGCTTCCTCCCAGTCACCGTACAACATCTTGAATGCGGCTTGCTTCGTCTTCCATGTCTTTCCGTACTTGACCTTGTAGTGAAAAAGGTTCTCAAGATGTTCCATGACACTCTTAATACTCATAGTTAGAAGTGGGGAGATGGAGTTGAAAAGTCTATAAGTGATGAACTCGGAGGTGAGTTGTCGGTGTTCTTGATTCACTTTCTTTCCATCGGCACTCTTGTCGTCAAGCTTCTTGCCTCGGCACATGTGAGTTGCCGCACAAGTAGATATGTGTCATTCAGGCCCTTTTTGATGGTTTTGCACACACAATCCATGGACATCCATCCTCTAAGCAAACAACCGTGTAGCGCTTCCTTATGTCCGAGTGAACAACTCTAAGTGGACGATGGTACTTCACGAGTACTCCTTGATCCATATCCGAAATTCAAACAATGTTGGAAACTTCAAACCAGGATATATATGAAGGGAATATGCCCGAGAGGCAATAATAAAGTGGTTTTTATCTTATTCCTTGTTTATGATAAATGTTTATTTCTCATGCTAGAATTGTATTAACCGGAAATGTTAAAGCCTCTCTTTTAACTAGCTCGTTGATTAATAGACGATCAAGGTTTCCTGATCATGAACATTGGATGTTGTTAATAACGAGGTCATGTCATTAGAAGAATGATGTGATGAACACATACCCAATATCAAGATAATAATACGATCAATTCATTTAGTTTATATTGTTATATCTTGCGTACGAAGTAACTTATTCCTTAGACCATGAGATCATGTCAATCACTCATACCAGAAGGGTGCTTTGATGTCATCAAACGTCACACCGTAACAGGGTGACTATAAAGGTGTCATTAGGTATTCGGAAAGTATTAGTTGAGGCTCATGGATCATGAGTGGGATTTTTCCATCCAAAATGACGGAGAGATATACGCTCGGCCCTCTCGGTGATATCACATCGACACTGCTTGCAAGCACGTGATATGATCACAAGGATGTCATATCACGGAAACGAGAAAAGAGTACTTGTCGGTAACGAGATCAAAACAAGGTATGGGTGATACCGATGATCAAATCTCGGACAAGTAAAATATCGCAAGACAAAGGGAATAGTCACGACGTTGATGGTTCACACGATCACGATAGTCATCGTTGAATACATAGGACTCATCACAGATCTCCAGATCCCCCTGTTGATTATTGATCGGAGAGAGTCTCGATCATGTCTATGTTATTTGCGAACCGTAAGGTGACACACTTAAGGTTCGATGACGCATTTGAGAGGATACGGGATATCGGAGAAAAGTTTGGACAACACCAGAATTGTTTCTGGGAATATTGAAATAGTCATCAGAATTGTTTCGGGGAATATTGAAATAGTTCAAGGTGGTATATGTTAATGTTTGATTAACAAATAGTTCAAGGGGGTAAGTGTTAATGTTTGTTAATAGGATTAACAAATATTAAAATAAAGAAATAAAATTATTTTATTTATTTATTAAAGAAAACCCTGTGAATTTTGAGTGGGAATTGATGAGAGAATGAGTGGGTTGAGTGGAGACTCCACCCACATGATGCGGGGAGAGGTGGAGGCACCAAAACTTCGTGGTTGTCTCCCCTCCTATAAATAGAGGGCATGAGATCCCACTCCCTCACACACTTGGTGTCATCTCCATCTCCATCCTCCCGCTGATCCACCTCATGTTCATGCGCTTGGCGAAGCCCTGAACGAAGCTTTCTCTGTTGGGGCGCGTAGAGATAAACGAAAACTTTTTCCTACGCGGTACTCCCAAGATCTAGCCGAGGTAGAAGGCCACGATGATTACCACTAGACGCGCACGTGCGGATTATCGATGCAGCACGTCGAGGCAGTGCAGTCCCACGATCCGGTCCGGCCGATCCAATCCCTCGAACGTCGAAATGTTGAACGTACAACACCTCTGCCGGTATCCACGTGTACGAGGAGGAGCTCCGACGACAGACTGCTAGGTCTGGTGCGACGGCTGGACTGAGTGGGGCTAGGGTTCCCAACGCATGGGAGAGTGGACTAGCAACCTGCGCCCCTCTTTATATAGCGTATGGTAATGGGCTTCACAACACTTGTGGCCCATTCCATCTGTGAGTCCGACTCACAAACTCAGTCCATTTCCGGCTCGGGTCCAACCCGACCAATACATTGCTCCCGCTCTTAAGTGTGCGACCCTGCAGGCTCATGGCGACTTGGACACGATTGGAGTCCGAATCTCAATCGATCAATCAGTAGCGGCTCCTAGCAGAACGTGCCGACTCCCAAGTCCCATTGAGTCATGACGACATACCTTCAATGTGACATTCGTCTTAGTCCCTTTTGCCTCACGATATACCTTGTCGAACTATAGGCGATTTATCGTCATCCCTTTAACAGTTCAACTCTCTTCTCGATCGGTGATATGTGATTCATCTGACTAACTCTTAGTCAACAGACTCAGTTAACACTTAACTGAGTTGCGCATGGCCATGCTTCCTGAATCATATCACTCGAGAGGGCCCAGAGAATATCTCTCCATTTGGAGGGGCAAAATCCCATCTTGATTATCCACATCGCGCAGCTTGCTTCCCATTCGACCCGAACTCTGCCTTTATAGTTGCCTTGTCACAGAGCAGCGTTTGACAGAACCTAAGTCAGTGATCCACAACTCGGATTGTGCGACAACCTCAGGTCTAAGGATTACATTGATTGAGACATGCAATTGACGACTTGCTCGTTGCATCTCAATGTGGGTCAGTCCGACTTGCTAAACTCTTTAGCCAAGTCCGTGAACGTTGGAATGGCATCACCATGCCCATGACAAGTGGAACCGTGTCATCATCCAACACTCACATTAGTCTAGGGTGTGTGTCCAGCACAACCTAAATGACCAAGTACAATCTAGTATGAACAACATGAATATATAGTTCCACAATCGAATCACATATTCAATGACATATATCAGATGTTCAAAACAAGGACAACTTAATAACTTTATGAATACAGTGGGAATTACATCATACATGATTGCCTCTAGGGCATATTCCCAACAGTCTCCCACTTGCACTAGAGTCAATCATCTTGGCATCATATGCCTAGGCATCGTATGCCCATACCTCTCGTGTGTGCCTCATGCTTAGGCTGTGGTAGCGCCTTTGTCAACGGATCTGCAATGTATGCATCCGTGTGTACTTTGCATAACTTGATATCACCTTGTTCGACGAACTGGCAAATGAGGTGATAACGCGTGAGTATATGTTTGTTCTTCCGGTGTTGCCTAGGTTCCTTGGCTTGTGCGATAGCACCATTGTTGTCACAATATACGTCCAATGGATTGGACGCGCCCTGAACCACACCAAGATCTATCAGGAGGTTCCTGATCCAAACAGCTTCCTTTGCCGCCTCAGATGCAGCAATATACTCAGCCTCTGTTGTAGATGCAGACACCGTATCTTGCTTGGAACTCTTCCAGCTCACAGCCCCTCCGTTCATCACGAACACGTATCCAGATTGCGAACGAGAATCATCTGAGTCGGTGAGATAACTTGCATCAGTGTAACCCTTTACACTGAATTCCTCATCACCACCATAAACTAGGAACATTTCCTTAGTATTTCTCAAGTACTTAAGGATGTTTTTAACCGCTGCCCAGTGGGCTTCGCCAGGGTCAGCCTAGTATCTGCTCGTAACACTTAGAGCATAGGAAACATCTCGCCTAGTACAAATCATGGCATACATGATGGATCCGATTGCCGAAGCATACGGGATCACACTCATCCGATTTCGCTCATCAGTCATCGAAGGACACTGAGTCTTGCTAAGTTTTATGCCATGGGAAATCGGTAAGAATCCCTTCTTGGACTCTTCCATTTTGAACTTCTTCAAAACTTTGTCCAGATATGTACTCTGACTCAATCCAATGAGCCGCCTGGATCTATCTCTATAGATCCCGAGTCCTAATATGTAAGTTGCCTCACCCAAATCCTTCATTGAGAAACTCCTTTCCAATGACTCTTTGGTTTCTTGCAACATCATGACATCGTTTCCAATCAGTAATATGTCATCCACATATAAGATTAGAAAGTTTACTTTGCTCCCACTAAACTTCTTGTACAAACAAGAATCATGATCGCTCTTGATGAAGCCAAACGATTTGACTACCTCATCAAAGCAAATGTTCCAACTCCGAGATGCTTGCTTCAACCCATAAATGGATTTCTGAAGTTTGCATACCTTGTCAGCATTAGCTAGATCGACAAAACCTTCGGGATGTATCATATACACGTCCTCAGTTAAATTTCCATTAAGGAAAACCGTCTTGACATCCATCTGCCATATCTCATAGTCGAAATAGGCTGCTATAGCTAACATGATCCGAACTGATTTAAGCATCGCTACGGGAGAGAAGGTCTCGTCGTAGTCAACTCCTTGAACCTATCGAAACCCCTTCGCGACAAGTCGTGCTTTATAGACGGAAACATTTCCATCCATATCAGTTTTCCTTTTAAAGACCCATTTGCACTCGACGGGTCTTGCACCGTTAGGCAGATCAACCAAATTCCAAACTTGGTTTTCATCCATGGACTTTAACTCGGATCTCATGGCTCCAAGCCATGACTCGGAATCAGATCCCACCATCGCTTCCAAATAAGTTGCCGGCTCATTACTGTCTAACAGTAAAACATCTCGAGAACTCTGTAATCTGGCAGATCTTCGAGGTTCAGGTGCTGTAACCGGTGTAGGTACCACGACCGACTCAGCCTCCAAGGCCATTGCCGACTCGCCCCTAGCTGGTTCCTCTCGAATTTCTTCGAGTTGCACTGTGCTCCCACTGACTTCCCGACCGAGAAACTCTTTCTCAAGGAAGACACCATTCCGAGAGACAAACACTTTGCCCTCTTCCCGGTTGTAGAAGCAGTACCCCAAGGTTTCCCTCGGATACCCCACGAAAATATACTTATCCGACTTGGGCGTGAGCTTGTCCGACTGAAGTCGCTTGAAAAATGCTTCACAACCCTAAATCTTAAGAAAAGACAAACTTGGCTTTTTACCAGTCCACATCTCATGTGGTGTCTTCTCTACTGACTTTGATGGTACTCTGTTTAGTGTGAAAGCTGCAGTTTCTAGACAATAACCCCAAAATGATAAAGGTAGATCTGTCCGACTCATCATTGATCGTACCATGTCCAACAAGGTCCGATTTCGCCGTTCCGATACACCGTTTCTCTGCGGTGTACCCGACGGAGTGAGTTGAGGAACTATTCCACAACTCTTTAAATGGTCATCAAACTCATGACTCATGTACTCGCCTCCACGGTCCGACCGTAGAAACTTTATTTTCTTGCCGAGTTGATTTTGTACCTCATTCTGGAATTCCTTGAACTTTTCAAAGGCTTCCGACTTGTGTTTCGTTAAATAGATATATCCATACCTACTTAAATCATCAGTGAAGGTAATGAAGTATTCATAACCACCTCCGGCTGTCGTGCTCATTGGACCACATACATCACTATGTATTAGTTCCAACAAGTCGAACGCCCTTTCACAACTCCTTGCAAATGGTGTCTTGGTCATCTTGCCTAGTAGGCATGATTCGCATGTCTCGAATGACTCTAAGTCGAACGAAGTTAGAAGTCCATCATCATGGAGCTTCTTCATGCGCTTCCAACTTATATGACCAAGCCGACAGTGCCAAAAGTAAGTCATATTCAGATCATTTGGTTTCAACCTTTTAACATTTATGTTATAGACCGATTCACTATCAATATTTAAAATAAATAACCCGTTCTGAACGGGTGCAAAGCCATGAAACATATCTTTCAAATATAAAGAACAACCATTATTCTTAATATTCGACTCATAACTTTGTCTCATCAAACATGAGGCGGAAATAATGTTTCGACTAAGCGCTGGAACATAATAACAATTATTTAGTTCCAAAATAAATCCTGAAGGTAAATGAAGTTGCATCGTGCCGACTTCCAACGCAGCGACTCTCGCCTTGTTGCCGACCCGAATATCAACCTCTCCTCTTGCCACGCTCCTAGTTCTTACCAGTCCCTGCAACGAATTGCATATGTGAATAACTGATCCGGTATCATATACCCAAGAAATATTAGGCGCATCAGCAAGATAAATGTCTATAACATTGAACACAAGTGTACCTGAGTCGGAAGTCATACCTCCACTCTTGGCCTTGTCAGCCAAATACTTGGTGCAGTTCCTCTTCCAGTGGCCATCCTGCTTGCAATAGAAGCAATTGGCTCCGGCTGTAGGAGAAGGCTTAGTCTTTGAGGAAGCACTATGGACAGGGCCATGGGCGCTACCTCCCGACTTTTCCTTCTTCTGTGTCCAAGAACCCTTCTTGAACTTAGCCTTTTACTGCACAATCAACACTTGACTGACGCCTTTCTTGAGATCAGCCTCTGCCGTTTTGAGCATCCCATGTAATTCAGTGATCTTCTTATCCATACCATGCATATGGTAGTTCGAGATGAACGGACCATACGCACTAGGAAGAGAGTTCAAAATTATAACAGTAGCGAACTCTTCGTTAATTGGGAAGCCCAGCCAATCCAGAGACTGTATGTAACCAACCATCTTGATTACATGTGGACTCAGTGGATCACCGTCTTTCAGCTTACAGCCAAGCAAAGCTTGAGAGACTTGATATCTCTCCGTCTTTGCTTGAGCCTGGAACATACTTTTGAGGCTTTCGATCATATCGTAGGCCTCAACATTCTCGAACTGCTGCTACAAGTCCGGTTCCATGTGTGCAAGCATAAGACAGCTAATCTCCGTAGACTCATCTCTAGTCTTACGATAGGCATTCATGACTGCGACAGTCGCATAGTCATCTGGCTCTTCTGGAAGTGGAGTTTCTAGAACATGTTCTTTCTTGTCATGCTTGAGGACTATCCTCAAATTATGACACCATTTGGTGAAATTAGTTCCCTTAAGCTTATATTTCTCTAGGATTGATCTCAACGCAAACACGGATAACTGAGGAAGGTTGGTAGGTGCCATTGATCTACAACAGAAATATGCAACTTAAGACATGTATTCATAAAAGAGCTGACATATTAAACGCTTTAATACTTATGCTCCCACTAGAACCAACATCCCTCCGATGGTTGCTAAGTGATTCAAGATCCTAAATAAGCAAACCGACTAGTGAGCTTTAGAATCACCGCTAGTCGTCAAGTCATCTAGGTAGGTGTCGAATTCCTAACTCAACAAATCCCTTCGGTGAACCCATCGGGTTTCGATTAGGAGAACCCATGAGCGCTGGTGGAATTGTCGGCTAGACAGGGGGCGAGATTTACCCAGGTTTGGGGCCCTCGTAGAGGTAAAACCCTTACTCCTGCCTCTTGTCGATCTGTATTGATGATTTAGATCGGTTACAATGGTGGTGCTCGAATCGAGAGTAGGTCTCGAGTTCAAGGCTTTGGGTCATGCCGTATTGCTTGGTTCTCTCCTGGGGGCTCTCCTGGCCTTATATAGATGGCCAGGTCTCGAGTCCTACCCGGAGAGGACTCGAACTCTAACTAGGTCGGTTACATGTTTCCTAGCTTAACCCGCAAGTTAGTGCGGGTGGGCTTCACGTGGGCCTTCTGGAGTATTCCAAGGGCTCCTCTTCTTGGGCCTTAGCCTTGGGCCTGAGATGGGGTGTCCTTATCCGCAGGGTCCAGGATCCATATCTTCGTCAGTATCCCCCGAGCGTTTGCTCGAGTGGGATTTTTCCAGTCGAGTAGACGGTCAAACCTCTCTTGGTCTTTATGGATAACCAGCTTGGTTGTTTTCTATTTAAAGTGTGAGTTCCCTATACAACGAGTCTTCATGCTCGAGTATCGAGCAATATAAGTGCCTGTTTTTGCGGCTTTTATCGCAGAAGGATGTGACACAGTAGCTTGGCTCTCCCGAGAGATCAGGGCCAATTAATTGCGACTAGGGCAAAAACATTCCTGGCCTACACAGATTCGAGACATCCGACTCGAACCCGATAAGGTGATTGTTGCGACTGGGCCGTTGTGGACTTATCGAGTCGAACTTAACCTATAGGGGTACCCGGCGCGTCCGCTAGGATTTTTCTTCGTGTTGTTGACACGGAATTATACCGGAGGACGCAGCTTTCGAGTGCGATTCCAGGCCCTAAAGAGAGATCTTTTTGGGTCTTACCTTCATATTTGAAAAATATGGCATCCGGATGTGCCTAGTCGGCTGAACAATCCAGGTTTTTATGATGTAAAATTATCATGTGTAAAAGAGAGGTAAGTTCTTCCTTCCCGAGCTTTCATGTTTGGAATGTTATGCCTATACGAAATAGTTTTCGTGTATAGGGTATTTCTCTCTTGTTTTAAAGAGGTCTTGTTCCATGATATGTTCATCGAAGAATTGCTTTTATTCGAAGGAATTCTTGTTCGTACGAAGTTATTTTCGTGTTTGAACTTCCATTCGAAAATTTCTTGAGTTTGATGATGCATGCCATGATGTCATGTCGCACTTTTCTCCTCCCGATGGGACGTGACGGAGTGGTAGCAGATGGGCTGGCCCACCTAGTCAGCTTTTTGACCGGGAATCGAGACGCCGCTCCCGGTTTTCACGCGAACCGTGCAGTAAATGCGCATGATCTTCTGTTAAGATCGTGGCACGGAACAACGTTCACCATCCCCTCGTTTCACCTTCACACGTGGTGGCTGCGATCAGTGGCACGTAGCGCATCGAACGGCTGGGATTGACTCGCTCCATGTATAAATACGGGTCTTAGCGCCGCGGTAAAACTTTCCCAGCCTTCGCCTTCATCCATCTTCTTCCTCGCGCTCATCTTCCTCCTCGCGCTCAAGCTCGCACTGTTAGTCATGGTCGGAGGCAAAAGACGTGGCGCCGCCACTTCCGCATCCGGAGAAGCTTCCGCGCAACCTGCGCCCCGCGCCGGCGACTGGCGCTCCCCCAACACCACCGCGAAGAGCATCAAAGAGATGCAGCGGGAGGGGATGCTGCCGGCAGAAACTGAGAAGCGGGTGCGCCTTGGGAAGAAAGAAGAGGTACCAAACCCGCAGTCGAACGAGCGCGTGGTCTTTGCGGACCACGTGTCTCGGGGTCTCTCCTTCTCTCTCCATCCTTTCCTCCTTGGGTTGCTGTATGTCTATGGCATACAGCTTCACGATCTTCCTCCGAACGCGGTGCAACACATATCGTGCTTCATCGTGTTCTGCGAATGCTTCCTTGGCATTCGCCACATTGGGCGCTCTGGAAGGCCCTCTTCAAAGTCCGGATCTTCCGCGAGAAATCGCGGGTAAACTCCGAACCTGGCGAGCCGCTTCGCACGGGTGGCTTCGGGATCCAGGCGCGACAGGAGAACAACCACTTCAGCATGCACTTCATTGACTCCGCCCAAGGCTGGCGGAAAAAATGGTTTTACATCATCGACAACAGCTCGGGTGGGATCGTTGAATTCCACCCGTTCGCTGTTGCGAAGAGGCGGAATTCCTGGGCACACAAGCTGTCAGCCGAAGAAACTCAGACCGTTGCGCCTCTACTCGCAAGGGTGGCCGCTCTCCGGGATCAAACTGCTGGAGTCGTGCTCAACGGACTGCATCTGGCGAGCATTTTCCTGAAGCGCAGGATCCAACCTTTGCAGCAAAGGCCTTCCACCATGTGGGAATACCAAGGCTCAGAGGATCCCAGCCGAGTGAGCCGCGAGGAGCTTTCAAACGTCGAGTTCGAGAAGAAAATCGCGGCTATCACTAGCTTGAAGGTGGGAGATAAGTTCTCCGACTGCACAGTCGAAGCCTTTGATGCTTCGAAGCCTCCACCAGCCGCGGTTAGTTTGTCCTTTCTGTCTTCTATCCTTTTCTTCTTTACTCTGAGCTTTAGTCGAATAAAGTTTTCCCTTGTTTCCTTTTGACTTCTTTGCAGAGCCTAGCTATGGCAAACTTCTACCCGCCAGTTGCGGGAGAGGACGCCTCAGAGTTATTGGCGAGTCACCTGGACGGTCTAGCCGATACCAGCGTCACCGATGCTTCTTCAAGCTCCGAGCACGACTCTTCGGAAGGTGCAGAGGGCTCAAATGGCGGCCTCCATCACCACAAGCGTCGTCGGGTGGACGATAACAAGGCGACTTCCAAGGACAACTCCTTGGAAGAGTCGCCTAGGCAGGCCCCTATCTCCGTGACTCCACTTCGTTCACTCTCCCCTTCGCCTTCATTCACAGTGATTGCAACCGCTTGGAATGCAGATTTGCTGGATGAAGATGAAGATGATGAGTAAGTTTTTCTCGTTGTTCTTGGTCGAACATTCTTCTTTGCATCTAAGCCGATGCTTTGTCTTTTGTTGCAGCTTGCAGACCATCAGTCCTCGCAGGTACGCTTCTTCTATTCCTCCTGAAAAGAGGAATAGAACAGGAGCTGCGGGTGAGACTCCCACTGCTGGCACCGTCCAGAATTTCCCCAGCGCAGCCCCCAATGCTGCGACTGCGGAACGCGAAGCCCCTAGCTTTGCCGCTAGGACTTCAGCTTCAAAAGAAGTGACGGAAAGCTCCGCAGATCACCTCTCTCGCGCCACAGGCCAGGTAAACTTTGTCATCTGTCTTCAAATTTTTATCGGGTGCACGACAGTGCTCCCGATGGGAGTAGCCCCCGAGGCTGTAGTCGATTGCATGCGATCGGCTACAGGCTCAAAGTCTTGTCCTTTTTTCTTCTTCATGATTTTTATCGGGTGCACGGCAGTGCTCCCGATGGGAGTAGCCCCCGAGGCTGTAGTTGATTGGTTTCAATCGGGTACAGGCTCCAATTTATCTCTTTTAATTCTTCTAACTCTGTGCTTTTGCAGTCGCTTGTTGATTCCCTTACGGCGATTGGTCGCCGCGTTGTTCTCGCCGAATCGGATTGCGAGTCGCTTCGAGCAGACCGTAGCCGACTCCGTTCCGAGAACGAGATTCTTAAGAGTAAGTTTCATCATCTTCTCGTCTTTATTCTTTCATCAATTCTTGACTTCTGACAAATGTCTCTATGTAGCTCGACTTGAATTTTCGGAGTCCGAGAAGTTCAAACTCTCTGAGCAGGTAACCGCTCAGGAGGCTGACCTGACGGCTATCCGACAAGAGCTGGAGGCTTCCCGCATGCGATCGGAAGATCTTGAAAGACAACTTGCGGATGCGCGGAAAGCCCTGAAGGACCAAGAGGATACTGGCAATAAGGCCGATGCTGACCTTGTCACGTTCCTCCGTCCCCTCGCTGAACGTCTTGCGGGTAAGTGTTTTAGGCTCTCGCGATTTCATCTTTTATCCTGCTGAACTTGCCAAGTCTTAACATTCGCTTCTCTTGCAGGTCTTCTGGATGTTCCTCTAGAGATCCCTGGGCTCCAGCGGGTAGATGTGCTAACCGACACTCTTGCTCAACTCAAGAGGCACGCCGAAGGAGTTTGCTCCTTGATTAGCGATGCTACTCAAGTGTTGATGCAACTGCACAGTCGCTTCCTTGCCAACGCTGCACCCCCACCCGCACTAGACGATCTGCTGAAGATCTTTTCGGAGGGCAATCTCCTGGATGCCTACGCGGTCGCCCAGTCGGAGTCTGGGGCGAAGACTGCGATTCAGTTCGCGTTGGCGCATGGAGTCGACGGTTTGGAGGAGGCCTATTCAGCTCTTCCAGTCGACCCCTCCACGGGCAAAAAGGTACGGCTCTCTCGTTTTAGCGAGCAAGCCGCCATCCTTGCTCGGAAGCTGTCTGAGCTATTTGCTCGACTCAAAGGAGGGGCGACTGCCGCTAGCGGGAGCACCTGTAACGGCCGGGGATTTTCCCCACTTAGCTTTGTTTGTTTTTCTTTTTTTTTTGCATCGTCATGCCTCATGCGATCATGTCATCTGCATTATAAAAACTCAGCAAACATTTAAATTTTTGCCAATCATATTTTCATAAAATCTAAGTTGAGTTTGTGGCCTCAAAATTATTTTCAATAGTGCAAAAACAATCTCTGGAAATTAATAAAAGAAACAAAAAAATAAAAATAAAAAATGTTTGAGTGAGAGAGAGAGAGAGAGAGCAGCCCAGCCCATCCCATCTCCCAGCCCACTGCACCTTCCCCTACCTCTGTCCGTATGGGAGCAGGTGAAAAGCAGCGCTCCACGTACCCCTCCTCCACCTGCCCCTCCTCCTCCTATATCTACTCCCCGAGCAGGCCACTCGCGAACCCTAGCCCCTTCCTTCTCCTCCATGCCGTCGCCGTTCTTTCTCCTCCCTCAGATCTCCCACCAAATCCCTTCCGTTTCTCTCTGTTTTTCTGCCCAGTTTCTGAACTTCCATGAATACCGTCCATTGCCGGAGCTTGGGCTTCTGGCTGTCGTCGCCCTAGGCCACCTCGACGCTAATTGACCCCGGGAACGGAACCGGGAGGGTTCCCCCTTCCCTTTTGCTGAAGGAGGCACGGTCGGAGGGGCGCTAGGGGCGGCGCGATCACCACCGCCATCGATCACGTCTGCGCCGTCGTCGTCGTCTGTAGCTGAACGTCGTCGACGTCTTCTCCATGTCCACGACCACTCCGACCTCGCCTTCGAGCCCTTGGTGAGCCCCTTGTTTGCCCACCTTCCTCCCTTCCCTTCCCCTCGTGCTCTGGACGCGCCGCCATCGCGCGCCGTCGTGATTGACACCGGTGGCGGGCTGTCGTTCTTCCGCGCCTGTACCGAACGCTGAACAAGTTCAGTTCCGTCAGGTTCCCTCCGCGCTGCGTCACCTCATTTTGCTTCAGATCCGTATTGCATCACAAACCGCACAGCAGCCCACTGGCTAGCGCTCTGCACCTCACGCTGGAGACCCGAGTTCGATCCCCCGCAGAGGCATTATGCCCAAACTTTTTTGGGATTTATTTCCCCGCAGCCCAGCCCCACCTGTCATTGGTCCTAGGTGCCTATGTGGCCCTGGCCCGGCGGGTCAGTAGCACGGGCTTGGCCAGCCCCGAGTAGAAAACGATTTGGCTGTTTTCTGCACAATAAAAGAAATGGAAGGAAACAGATTATGCCCAAACTTTTTTGGGATTTATTTCCCCGCAGACCAGCCCCACCTGTCATTGGTCCTAGGTGCCTACGTGGCCCTGGCCCCGCGGGTCAGTAGCACGGGATTGGCCAGCCCCGAGTAGAAAACGTTTTGGCTGTTTTCTGCACAATAAAAGAAATGGAAGAAAACAGATTAAAATGTTTACTTGTAAAATCAATAACTAATTCATACATGCTTCAAATGTGGTGATTCAAATTTCTACAGACTCACAGTGAGGAGCACTTTCTTTTAGTATCAAATGTGCAATATGTTTCTGTTATAACTTTTGCACTAAATAATTAACTACAGAAAATGCAATAAAAATTGGAAACTTTGGAAATTCATAACTTGAGTTCTGTTCATCCAAATTGAGCAAACTTGAGCTCTAAAAATTTGTCTTAACAAACTCTACACAGTGGAATTTTATTTGGTCACAATTGAATTAAATTTGAACATGTTTCCTTCTGTTTACTAAAAGGGGCAGAATAAAGATGCTTATGGAAAAATGCATAATAAATTCAATAATGATCCAAAAATTATGTTTAATAGCTCAAAATGTTCAGTGGAACATTTGCTACATGTTTTCAACCTTTTCAATACAATTTGTTTACTGTTTTCCTAATTAAAAGTGGTGCAATAATTCAATGCTTTAATTAAACCTTTTAAATTGCAAAATTCATAATTAAATATTTAAAATTCCAAATTTGGCAAATGAGGTATCAAATTGAAGCTAATGTTGTTTACCTTCTGTTTTAATAAATTATGTTGCATTTAATCCACTTTAACTCAATGCTTATTTGTAGTTCAATTAATCAACTATTAATGCATATGGGATTTTCCAAATGCAATTTAAATTGCATATGGGCCCATTTAAATTGTTCCTTGTGTCCTTTAGTTTATTTTGATGCACCCTTTAAATTGTCATGCATATAAAATAGGATCATGCTGGATCTTTTGCCGTAGTAGTAATTGTTGCATCCGGTGTTTGTTCTAGTTCGTTGCTTCCTCGCGGATAGGACGTTGAGATGATGTGAGCAACGACAAGTTCTGCGGATGTACCTCTACTTGCTGGATCCGGGCAAGTATACTCACTTGCTACCTATGTTGCCTTTCCTCACTTGTTACCGATTCTTCCCGTTGTCTTTATGCTAGCCTTATGATTCGATGCTTGTGTCTCGATCCTATCATATGTTTACCTTGCAACCATGATATAGCCTTCCTTCCACTTCCTATTAACTGTTGTTTGTTTACCTTATTGGCCCTCGTGTCGTAGTTGCATGCTTAGGTTTGTTTGTGCTCGAGTTTTGTTGTCCTTTGTCGTATCACCTGTTTAGTTGGTAGTTGGGTTTCAATTTAATCAATAACATGTTAATGTTTGGGGTAATAATAATTTGATGATAAGGCACCGGCAGGAGGCCCGGCGTGGTTTTGGAGCCTGCTAGTGTCGAACTTAGGAAAAGAGTCTTGTCCATTGATCCACGATGAGCGCGCTAACCGCATCCGGGAGGTAGTATGGGACCCCCCTCGACTTAGACCTGATTTGCAGCTTGTCCGAAGAGCCACACTTAGTTTGGGTGTTCCATTTGCTCATATCATGAATGGGTGGGCCACCCATGGTTACTGTTGATGATGATGATGATGATGCATATAGGGCGAGGCATGTGGTGCCGGGGGTGTGGTTTTCACCCTTGCGCTTAGGTTAGGTCGGACTGGCCGGGACCTTATAGCTCCGTGGCTCCTAAGATGGGTTGTAGAGATGGTTTGGGTCGTGTCAAGCCAACCTGAGCGATAGGTTGTGGCTGAGTGTGTACGGGTACTGTAGCGCACCCTGCAGGGATGAATCTTCTCGAGAAGCCGTGTTGTCCGCGGTTATGTGACGACTTGGTGAAAGTGCTGGCTAACAAGTACTCAGACAACTTACACCTAATTAATAATAACTTGACTAGTAATAGGCATATTGTCACAATAACCTGAACTTCACCTTAATCAACAGTGTGAGTTTCCTTGGGTTGCTTCCTTAGTAGGGGGTAACACTGGATGGGTATTGTTTGGTGAGTAACATTGGTTATAGTTGGTTTTGTCACGCCATCTTATCCCTTTCTTTTAGCCGGAAGTTGTAGCGCGTCTCTTTAGTTGTTAGTGCTGCCCTCTGCCGCTTCTTTGCAATAATCCCTTCCTTCCATTCTACCCAAAGTATTTGTATCTTGTGATGATTGGTTACGCTGGTATCTTGTGAGTATGGTTTATCCATTTGCCAGTACTTAACAGTACTGACCCACGAATTCATTTTCGTGGCTGCATATTCCACATTGCAGTCAACAGGTTTGAAGTCTGACGACGTTAGCTTGGGAATCCCTCCGGCTTGGCCTGGGCAGGGATTGGACGCCATCGGTTATCTTCAGGACTCTTAGTCCAATTTGTATCTTGTCCGTAGTCGGACACTATGTTGTTTCTTCCGCTGTTATTTGGATCTTTGTATTGTATCAGTTGTATCCTTAACTCGTTTGAGTCGTCTTGTATATATCTCTTCTGTTGTTGTTGCGGAATATTCGTGAACTGTTGTAATGTTATCACAAGTGGCAACCTAGAATCGGTTATTATGTGGCTTTTGGCGGAAATGCTGAAATCTGCATAGTGTCCGATCTCGGGGCTTCACGGAACCACTGTAGCTTCATAGTTTTGTTTTTCTTTTTTCATCTTGATTGTAATGAACCTTGGGATATATTCCCGTATCTTCATTGTCCTTAATCGAAGTGTTCGTCTCGAAATTACTTCTTGTTGTTTGTGTGTTTTCTCCCGATGGGAGTAGCCCCCGAGCACTCATCAGATGTGCGACTAGAGATACTTCGAATAGGGCGTCTTACTTCTTTCCTTGTACTCTTCCAGGCTACTGGGTTTGCCGCAGAAACTTCAGGTGGACGTGTTACTCCAGTAAATCCCCTTGTTGCCGCTGTTGGTACCTTTGCGGGTCTTCGTGATAAAGTCCAGGAGGGTGAGCGCAAGCTAAAAGCTCTGCGCGGTGTAGCCGATGTGGCAAAGTCCAAGCAGAAATTGGCGGCTGAACGCGAACAGTTTCTGATGGATGAATTAGCTTCAGTTGCGAGGGATTTGCTGTGTAAGTAATATAGCCCCCGTGTCTTCATCTGCCTTGTTTCCTTAGCTGATTAAGCATGTTTTGCTCTTCAGTTGTTAAACCGGATGAAAGGGAAGAAAAGCAGTGGGTGGAAAACCACATTCTTCAAGAGGCTGGCAGCTCAAAGCCTCATGCGAACAATTTTTGGCCTGATCGCAGTCGAGGATTTGTGATGGCCACCTTGAAGTTCCGTGTCATCCAGGCGAGAGTTCTCGTGAGCTCTTTTCACGAGGTCTTGGTTGCGATGAACGCTGCCTTTTACCCACTCGAAAGGGGTCCCGAAGACTGGAGCTATCTTCTCAGGTTGTTCGGACGTGAGGGAGAGGTTCGCGCGTGTGTGCGCAATCAAATGACTTGCAGCGCGGTTGTAGCTCTCTCTTTTGTCCGGATATGGCATCCTGAAATAGATATTAACTCCGTAGCTAGGCTCCCAGATGGTCCAATCGATGACATTTCACCTTACTATGATGCTGTTCGTCCTGCAGCAGAGAAAATCATCCGATTGACCTCTGAGGAAATAGATAGAGTTTTAGCGACTGAGAATGCTCAGCGTTTTGATTGATTGTCAGATGTGCATATCCTGTAATCTTTTATAGTTTGTAAAAACTGTTGTAAGGTGTGTAACCTTGTATGTATGATTTTTCCTGTGATGCTTAGTTGTAGGCGTAGCCCCCGTGTGTTTATGGGGTGTGTACCTGTAACTTTTTAGCATGTAAAGAATAGGAAGCTTCGAGTGAGTATGATGAAGAAATCATGTTTTTATTGCAATGACTGAGAAGCCATGTATTCGAGCTACAAGACTGGCTAGTATAGCCTTATTTTGTTGTGATAACAAGTAAACTTAGGGATAAAATTTGCGGAGGTGTGCGATATTCCAAGGATTGGAATAGATTCCTCCAGTCGATGGATTCTTCAGCCTGTAGGCTCCACCTGGGATGACTTCGTGTATGATGAAGGATCCTTCCCAGGGTGGTTCGAGCTTGTGTCCTTCCTTCTCCTTGAGCCGCAGCACTAGATCTCCAACCGCGAATGCTCGGTGGCGTATGCGGCGACTATGATAGTTTCGCAGTGATTGCTGATAAACTGCGGATCTTGCGAGCGCGATGTCACGCATCTCGTCGAGTGCATCCATATCTTCCGCGAGTGCCTTGTTGGAGGTTTCTTCGCTGTAGGCCACGACTCGTGGGGCGCTGAATCGAACATCCTCGGGAAGGAATGCTTTTGCCCGGTATACCATGAAGAATGACGTGTATTTTGTAGATCGGTTTGGAGTTGTGCGGAGGCTCCATAGTACGGAGGGTAGCTCTTCTGCCCAATGTCCTGCGGCGGGGTGTAGACGATCGAGTAGGCGTTTCTTGATACCAGCCGAAACTAAGCCGTTGGATCTTTCGACTTGTCCGTTCGTTTGCGGGTGGGCAACTGGAGAAAATTTGAAGTTGATGCCGTTTTCCTCGCAGAACTGTTGCGTTTCCTTTGCCGTGAAGTTTGTACCATTGTCTGTAATGATGTCGTGTGGCACACCAAATCTGCATACAATGGAGTCGAGGAACTTGACGGCGCATTGGGCACTAACCGAAGTTACTCGCATGGCCTCGATCCATTCGGTGAATTTGTCAACTGCGACCAGCAAGTGTGTATATCCACCAGGCGTGGACTTGCGTAGTGGTCCAACCATGTCTAGCCCCCATTGTGCGAAGGGCCAGGCGATGGGTATCATGTGCAATTCCGTAGCAGGTGCATGTGGTCTTGGTGCGAATCGCTGGCAAGCATCGCATCGTTCGACCAGGTCTTTTGCATCGGTGGCTGCTGTTAGCCAGTAGAATCCTGCTCGAAAGGCTTTTCCCATTATTGTTTTCCAGCTAGCATGATGTTCGCAGTCTCCTTGGTGGATGTCCTGGAGCAATTCTTTGCCATCTTCGGGTGCGATGCAGCGCTGAAGTATCCCCGAGATGCTTTGCTTGTATAATTCCCCGTTGACTACCCGAAAGGATTTGTTGCGTCTGATTATTTGTCGAGCCTCGCGTGGGTCGGCCGGGAGCTGTCTGTTGATCAGGTAGTCGAGATATTTCTGCGTCCAGATTGGCTCGACCAGAAAGACCTGTCGTGATATGTTATGAATAAGCTCGATAAGGGCGACTTGCGGGCTGACTTCTGTTTCTGGCACTACGGGTGTTCCTGCAGCTTTCTTCACTTTGACCGATCGCTTGATTATCCGTTCGAAATATATTCCTGGCGGTATGGGTGTATTCGTGGAACCCATGTTTGCCAGTCTATCTGCTTCTTCGTTGCTGGATCTTGCAATGTGCCTCAGCTCGCACTCTTTAAAACTTCCTTCGAGTAGATTGTACATGTCGCGATACGCGACCATGTTTTCAGCAATGGCGTCGCATTCTTTCATTGTCTGCTGCACAATAAGATTGGAGTCGCCGCATATCATTAATCGGGTAGCTCCACACGCGATTGCCATCTTCATCCCATGCAACAGGGCTTCATATTCTGCGTCGTTGTTCGATGTTGGATCATCTGGTGGAAAGTCCAGTCGCAGGACGTATTGCAGCTTGTCTCCTCGAGGCGATATAAGAACGATTCCAGCTCCTGCTCCTTCGTTTCTCTTGGACCCATCAAAGTATATTATCCAATTGCTCGTGTACTCAGGCGGTCTGGGTGTTTGTAGTTCTGTCCATTCACTTAGAAATTCCACGAGTACCTGAGATTTAACTGTGTTGCGTCCTGCATAGGTGATGTCCCAAGCGCCCAACTCGATGCTCCATTTTGCTATTCTTCCGGATGCCATAGGGTTGTTCATGATTGTCCCGAGTGACGCATCATTAACCACTGTGATGGCGTGTTCCTGAAAATAATGCTTGAGCTTTCGGGCCGTAAGAACAACTCCATATGCGAGCTTCTGGTAATGAGGATATCGTTGCTTGCATGGCGAGAGCACTTCACTGATGTAATAGATTGGTCGTTGGAGTCCATACGCTTTGCCGTCTTCAGGTCGTTCGACTACGATTGCTGTGCTGATGACCTGGTTTGTAGCGGCTAAGTATAAGTAAAGTGGCTCCCTTTCTTGCGGTGTTGCAAGGACGCGCCTGCTTTGCAACGATCGCTTTAAGTCTGCGAGCGCTTGTTTAGCTTCTCGTGTCCACTCGAATTTGTCCGTCTTCTTCAATAATTTCTAGAAGGGTAACGCTTGCTCTCCTAATCGTGCGATGAACCTGCTTAGGGCGGCCAGTCGCCCTGCGAGCTGCTGGACTCCGCGTAGATTGGTTGGCTCCTTCATGGTCAAGATGGCTTGTATTTTCTCCGGGTTGGCTTCAATGCCTCTGGCGGATACCAGGTACCCGAGAAGTTTTCCTGCGGGAACGCCAAAGACGCATTTGGTCGGATTGAGCTTGATCCGATATGCATTAAGGGCGTCGAATGTTTCCCTAATGTCCTCGAGGAGTGTGTCCTCAACTCGAGTCTTGATGACAATGTCGTCGACGTACACTTGCACGTTCTTGCCAATGAGGTTGGCGAGGCATCTTTGCATGCAGCGCTGATATGTTGCGCCTGCGTTCTTCAGCCCGAAAGGCATTGTCGTGTAGCAGTAGACACCGTGAGGTGTGATGAATGCTATCTTTTCTCGTCTTCTCTTTTCATCCGGATCTGATTATATCCCGAATAGGCGTCCAGGAAGGAGAGGCGTTGGCAGCCTGCCGTAGAATCCACGATCTGGTCGATTCGCGGAAGGGGAAAATTGTCCTTGGGGCAATGCTTATTTAATGACGTGTAGTCTATGCACACCCGAAGGATATCCGTGTTCTTTTTGGGGACCAACACCAGGTTTGCTAACCAGGTGGATATCTTGATCTCCCTAATGAATTTTGCAGCTAGCAATCTGTTTACTTCTTCTCCGAGCGCCTTCTGCTTGGGTTCTGAAAATCGTCGAGTCGTCTGTTTGATGGGTTTAGCATCAGGAAAGACTTCGAGTGAGTGCTCGGCAAACTCCCTAGGTATTCCTGGCATATCTGAGGGCTGCCAGGCGAAAATTTCCCAGTACTCACGGAGGAGTTTGACGAGCGCGCCTTCCTATGCTTGCGAGAGGGTTGTTGAGACCATCGCTGTCTTCGCAGAATCTGTCGGGTGCACTTGATGCTTTCGGGTGTCGCTATTGGCGCTAAACTCCAGTTCAGGCGCGTTTCTCTTCGTGAGGGGCATCACGGAGTGATCCGTGGTCTTTGCCAGCTCTTGAAGTTCTTCTTGCATCCCGAAAGATTTTGCGATCTCATTAAATTCAATGTCGCATTTGTTGGATTTCTGGAAGTCTCCGTCGATGGTGATCACACCGTATTCGCCAGGTAGCTTGAGCTTCAAGTATGCGTAGTGTGGTACGGCCATGAATCTGGCGAACGCTGTTCGACCAAGAATGGCGTGGTACTGTGAGGGCCAGTCGACGACTTCGAAGTCCAGAAATTCCCTTCTGTAGTTGCTTTTAGAACCCATCACAACTTCTAAGTTGATTGTTCCGAGTGGACGGATTGCCTTGCCCGGAACTATCCCGTGGAAGGATGTTTCTGATTTCGTTAGGCCGTCCAGATTCCTGTTCATTCGACGGAGTGTGTCCGCGTAGATAATATTGATGCCGCTGCTACCATCCATGAATACGCGGGCCAAGTCATAATTGCCAATCTGTGCTTGGATGACAAGGGCGGCGTGTCCTGGTCGATAGAATCGTGGTGGGTGGTCTTTCATCGAGAACGTGATTGGCTGATCCGCCATCTTCAAGTACTCGGGCTTTGTTGGTGGTGTCTGCACTGCCATGCATAATTGCCTTGTGTTAGTCTTTTGAGCTCTGCGAGAGGGGCATACCTTCTGTATCATCGCAAGTTGTCCTGCCGGGTTCGGGTACGCATTGGCTCCGGCGTTTTGTGGCGGTTGTGCAGGCAGTGCAGCTAGCGCCATGTTTGGATTTGCTGGTGGAGGTGGGGGTGGTGACGGCTGGAATCCTGGGTGTCCTCCTCCCGGAAGCGGCGGGTAGTTTTGAGTGGATGCAGATCTTTTCCTTGCGAGGGCGTACGAGATGTCGAGAAACTTTCGGCAATCCTTAAGAAGGTGTGTTGCCTTAGTTTTGCCCGTGCGTTTATCTGTGAATAGATGTAGGGAGCAGTATGCATCAAGGTCCTCCTCGGGGGATTTTTCCTCCGTCTTTGGTTTCCACTCGCGATTTCCACGGCGACCAGAGTCGCGATTTCGCGTGAATTCCGCCGCGACCAATTCCTCTCTATCCTCATGGTCGTACTATTTCCTTCTTTTTCTTCATCCATGGCGGTCGTCTTCGTGTGCGGGTGACGATGCTCTCTCGTTGCGCACCGCGTCTTCTCCGTTAGCCCATTTTCGGCTATGATCATTAGCTCCCCAATAGTTTTGGGTGCAGCTCTGCCTAACTCTTCTCGAAAAGCAGTCCTTCTGGCGCCTTTTGCAAAGGCTTCAATCGCCACTTCTTCCGAGATGGTTCCTGTGGTGTTCCTGAGCGTGGTCCACCGCTGGATATATTTGCGGGTAGACTCGCCGCTTTTTTGCTTACAAGCTCGTAGTTCTTTGATCGTGGCCGGCCTCTTGTAGGTCGACTGGAAGTTTTTGCAGAAGTCGCGGTGCAAGTCGTCCCACGATGCGTATCAAGATCTTGGTCTCCTTTCCAGCCAACTGCGGGCTGTGCCGACAAGATGCAAATTGAGGTATTGCATCGCCGTGTTCTTGTTCCCACGTTGGCATTTTACTGCCGTGAGGTAGTCGCTTAACCATTGAGAAGGCTCGAGTGATCCAATCGTACTTTGTCACTTCCGTGCTGAGCTTGAATCTTCTGGGTAGAGGCGCTTCGCGAATGCTGCGGGCGAAGCAGAGCGCACCGCAGGTCTCATCATCCGAAGAGCCGGATGACGATCGGTCGCGATATCGCGACGCCCTTGCCCTATCCACCTTGTTTTGCGCGATGTCAGATCGCGCGTCACGCCCGGGCTGGTCGCGGTCAGCGTCCTTCCGCGGTTCCTTGCTTCGTTTTCGCGAGCGGCTGCTATGATGTCGCGAGTTTTTGTCTCTCGGGCTGCCTTCGCTACTGCTTCGACTGCCGTCGCGGAGTCGGTCTTCTTTCCCTCGACCACGACGTGGTGATTTGTCTTTCCTTGGTGAGGAGCTTCTGTGCCTGCGGGGCGTTTCTTTATCCTTATCCTTCTCCTTTTCCTGTCGCTCCTTCTCTAGTTGCTCTTCAGCCTTCTTGCGGTCGTGGGAGGCGAGCTTTGCGGCTGTCAACCCTAACCCTTTGCGTATTTGCTTGTACTGCTCTGCCCGAGGGTCACTTTCTGTCGGTTGGTTCATCTGCATGCAAGTTGCTGCGGCTAGAACTGCGGCAGCGGGGGTTTGCGGGTAGACGTTACCGTCGTCGTCGACCCTCATGAAGGAAGATGCGGCTGACCTGCTGGTGCCGCCTATGGATTCGTAGTCTCTGGATGACGATGCATGTCCCTTCCTCGCAGGTCGGGTACCGACCGAGGGTGCAAGGGATAGCTCGGCTCGTGTAGGCTTGATTCATCCGCCGCTCTTCTGCGACGGGCCAGATCTGCTCGCGCATCTTTGATGGTCGATGCTGCTCTCACTAGATGGTAGTGGTAGGCAGTTAGATCCTCGTGTGGCGCTCTTGCTGCGGGTGGCTGACTTCTTCATATGGCTTCCTTGGCCCTGTTCCAGGCCTCCCGCGAGACGCCGATTATGTTGCGCTCAGTTGCGCTGAGTTCGGTTTCTGGGGGCTGTTCCGATCCTGCCATGCAGACTTGGGCCAGTCGTGGCCCGTGCGTCCTAGGCGCAGATTGGAAACTTTCCGTACCCGAGATGGTTCCTCTGTCGAGAGGGTGTGGTAGTCGGTTGTGTTGAAGCGGATGGATTCGCCACTTTTCTCCAGAGGGAAGCGCGAGTTGATGGCTCCAGATTCAGATTCATCCGAGAAGTGGAGGATTCCGTCTCTGTTTGTCACGAACTTGAGGCTTTCGAACGTCAGGGTGACGCTCTTCTCCAGATCTTCGAATACCGGGTGCGATTCCGGCGAGTGAGGCGTGACCACGACAGATCCGATCCGTATAGGATTGTTCGGAGCCGTAGTCGATGGTTTCCAACGGGAGTCGGTTGTCGATGAAGCCGAAGATGCCGGTGATCCAGCGCCCGCCGTTCGCACAGACGTCGCCAATTGTCAAATTCCTAACTCAACAAATCCCTTCGGTGAACCCATCGGGTTTCGATTAGGAGAACCCATGAGCGCTGGTGGAATCGTCAGCTAGACAGGGTGCGAGATTTACCCAGGTTCGGGGCCCTCGTAGAGGTAAAACCCTTACTCCTGCCTCTTGTCGATCTGTATTGATGATTTAGATCGGTTACAATGGTGGTGCTCGAATCGAGAGTAGGTCTCGAGTTCAAGGCTTTGGGTCGTGCCGTATTTCTTGGTCCTCTCCCGGGGGCTCTCCTGGCCTTATATAGATGGCCAGGTCTCGAGTCCTACCCGGAGAGGACTCGAACTCTAACTAGGTCGGTTACATGTTTCCTAGCTTAACCCGCAAGTTAGTGTGGGTGGGCTTCACGTGGGCCTTCTGGAGTATTCCAAGGGCTCCTCTTCTTGGGCCTTAGCCTTGGGCCTGAGATGGGGTGTCCTTATCCGCAGGGTCCAGGATCCATATCTTCGTCAATCCCCTTCAGCCTACATCGGGGGAATTACTCACACATGGATGGGGGAAACATGTATGGTCGATGGAGAGACGTTGGTGATGACGGTGGCAATGATCTCCTCCAATTCCCCGTCCCGGCTGGATGCCAGAACGGAGTTTCTAAACCCCGAAAAAGGATTCGCGATGGCGTTGGAGCTACGGAATTCTTTCTGGAAAACTATCGTACCCCCTCGTGTTTTAGGGTTGAAGGCTATTTGTAGTCGAAAGAGGAGTCCGAGGGGGGTTGCGGGTGGCCCACACCATAGGCTAGCGTGGCCTAGGGGGAGGGCGCCAGGGGGTGGTGTTGCCACCATGTGGCTCTTCTCCTAGCCCCCTTCTGGCTCCCGGGGTCTTACGGAGTGAAAACACCAATGGGGTATATTCTGGGCAATTTCTTGAAAGTTGATTTTCTGCACAAAAATAAGACACCAAGATAATTCTGCTGAAAACAGCGTTAGTCCGTGTTAGTTGTATTCAAAACACATGAGTTTATAGGAAAACAATAAGAAAAGTGTTCGGAAAAGGAGATATGTTTTTGACGTATCAGTGTCGCATTTAGGCGGAATATTCTTTTAGTGGGAGGTGACGTTCCCGTCGACGGCGAGGCGCCTGTGGTGACTTCGTCAATTTCATGACCCGCCGACTCAGTCTCTCGGAGGTGCTCGTAGGGGTAGAGTGTGCGTGTGTGCGTTCATAGGGGTGAGCGTATATGAGTACTTGTGTTTGTATTGTGTTTCTAAAAAAACGGAGTTCGCAAAGAACAGATATCGCGGTTTTTGTGTTGTGCGGGCCGCGCAGAAAAACCAGCCCGTGAGGCCGGTGTACCCGGGCTCCCAGGTCGGGCGGGTCTGTTAGTTGGCCGGCCTGGAAGACCGGGGACGCGCAGAATGCCTCCAACGGGCTGTTTTTGGGGGCCTATATAAGGGGTCTTCTTCCCAATGTTTCCCTACCTTTTAGGTAAGTTTTCCTCCACCATTGTTGACCTCTTGGAGTTTTCTTCTTTCTATTCCTCCATGATTCTTGCCTCCAATTAGTGCGAAAAGAGAGAGGTTATCAAGATGTACTATTCACCAATCTATATCTCCTCTTAGTGAGGAGAATTCTTTGGATCTAGATCTTGTGGATTCATTTGTTGAGTTCTTCCTTGTTCTTCCTCTCTTCTCCTCCCATATAATTTGTTGCTTTGGTGTGATTTGAGAGTGAAGGATTTGGGCACTTCTTGTGTTCTTGCCATCGCATAGGTTGCATCGGTTTGAGTTCTCTACGAGGATGTGTTCGAGTGAAATATTGAGAAGCTTGTTACTCTTTGGTTCTTGGAGTGCCTTGAGCTTATACTCTTAGGTATTTGGAGTGTCCTAGACAGTTGATTGTTGCCTTAGAGCTTTGGAACCTTTCGAGGCCTTGTGCCCTAGACTGGTTGCTCATATTGCTCTCTAATGCAAACAAAGAGACCCAACCTCTGATCCTAATGGTGCGGTGGAGGGTATGGCATTTGAGAAATAACATTATCCATGAAGATGGTAAGAGCACCATTGAGGCCTCGGCCGTTTTTCTCCAAAACTATATAGATATTAACTGTATTAGTTGTGACGGTAATTATAAAGAGAAGGATCCACATGAAAATCATGTTGGAAATTCCCAGGCCAATGCTGACATGGGAATCTCGATGAGGTGGATTGCTCCTGAACCTGGTAAAATTAAAATAAATTTTGATGCTTCCTTCTTATAGGAATCAAATTTAGCATCCATGTGCATGGTGTTAAGAGACCATAAGACGGAGGTTTTTTGCTTGGCGGCGCAATGGCTATAGGAATGTGATGAAGCTGAAGAAGCTGAGACAAGAGCTATGCTAATGGGGCTGCAAACGTGCCTCCAGGTTGGGATTTGGCCTTCTGAAGTTGAGACGGACTGTGCAGCGGTCTGCTCTGCTGTCAACGAACATGTCCAACCTTTGCTTCATCTATAGAGAGATTAAAAGGTTTAAGGAGTCTAGGTTGTTCTTCAATTTGTCCCTGATTAGAAGATAGTGTAATCAGGTTGCGCATGAGCTCGCCAAATGTAATAGAATAGAGGGAACTGGTGGTACTTGGCTCGACAATGTGCCGAGCCGTATCAGCCCCTTTGTTGATAACAATTGTAAGCTGCCGATGATTAATTGAAAATTATTAAAAAAAAACACAATTTTTTACGTTTTCGCGAGAAAAACATATTATTACTTCTTCTCCCCTAGTGTAGGTTCCTAGCTTGAGTTGTAAGTTATGAGGTTGCCTGGCTCGAGGCTAATCTTGTAACTTAACTCTCTCTTTCACAATGCATCAAAATACAAGTCTTTTACGTTGTCGCGAGAAAAATAAATCATTACTTAGATGACTTTCGGATGGATGTTATTTCAAGTCATCTAATAATGTGCATACTTTTGTCAATGAAACTGATGCGTGTAGTGTAACTCAATGATCTTGTTCCAACTTCTTTTTTGCATCATCTCTCGGTTTGGTTAACAACTGGTTCAGATGTTCACAATAGTTTGTGCTGCCTTTCGTGAGAAATTAAGTCCCATTTGCTGATCATATGTATAGTTTAGCAGCAATGGCAGCTAATATCGAATCATTTTACCACCTGGCAAGTTCACAGATGTATTTCTTTTTCCATCCAACGAATCATTATACCACCTGGCTAGTTCCATTCGACGCGCTTGCAGCAATGGCAGCAAACATCGATGTCCAGTGTGCAGACATATGTATTTCTCACCCTCGGTTCTTGCAGGGACTAAATGTCGTTAGCATACTGGCCGACCATCGTCAGATCGTGGGCCTTAGCCTTGGGCCTGAGATGGGGTGTCCTTATCCGCAGGGTCCAGGATCCATATCTTCGTCAGTAGGCAACACCTTGCCAATCGCATCCCAATACGACTCTTGTTAGTTGGGTGACATCACATGCCCCGGCTCCCAACCTACCTCGCCCCGAGCCCCACAACCGTTGTGATGGACTCGCCTAGATTACCAAGTGCTTATGCTTGTAAGAGTCCGACTCAAACCCACCTAACCGGAAAGAATTGGTAGCACCTCAATTTTATGAGCCCACTACCAAGAATGTCCGACTTGTGATGGTGCAGCACTGGCGGGGCGACCGACTAGACCTTTTTTGAGGGATTAAAAAATCTACCAACTATCCAAATAGAGGTAAATAGAGACATAACAATAACACAAATAAAGCAATTATAATGTGAAATGCTATGGCTCTCTTCATGGTGATCTCCATCTCCACGAAGCTTGTAAGTCGACTCGTGCCAACTCTTGTCACGTGCCATCTTACTCCATGTAGCCGACTTGTATATCGACTTGCATGCCTTCCGGGTTCTCCAACAAGCTACACTAGCTAGTAAATGAAATTTACATAGAGAATCCGACACGCAGACCGGTATACAATAATATGACAGCACCTAGGCTCCAGCCGGCTGACAAAAACATGATACGCAGATCATGTATGGATTACACATCACATGCACATAAGCCATACCATTCACAACTTCCTGCAAAAACAAGTTATGCATAGATACAATATCTACCGGCGTTGTGAAACTCGCAACGACATCTAAGGCGCTAAGACAGGGCGAGGCCGGCGGATAAAACGATTTCGGAAAACGCACATCTCATCTGCATTCCGATCATGGATTTCTTCATCGGATAAAACGATTTTACCCGAATCTGATTCGTATTCCGATTCGACCAAACTCTTTGATCTTCGATCACCGCAACTGGATTTATGTGTCACGGTATACCCCGATGGCGGAAACCGACCGGTAGGGGTAAGTTGTTCCACGACCTTAGCAGTATGATCACGGAAACATGATCATCCATTAACCCCGAGTACGATTGATCCAATCAACCTTGTACAAAACCGATCTATCTCATAGAACGACCACCAAAACAGCAATTAGATCACATCTAACGCTAACTACATATCACATATGTATGGATCTCGGGCCTAATACCAGAAGCTACCGCTCTGATACCACTGTTGGGGCACGTAGAGATAAACTAAAACTTTTTCCTACGCGGTACTCCCAAGATCTAGCCGAGGTAGAAGGCCACGATGATTACCACTAGACGCGCAGGTGCGGATTATCGATGTAGCGCGTCGGGGCAGTGCAGTCCCACGATCCGGTCCGGCCGATCCAATCCCTCGAACGTCGAAGTGCTGAACGTACAACGCCTCTGCCGGTATCCACACGTACGAGGAGTAGCTCCGACGGCAGACTGCTAGGTCTGGTGCGACGGCTGGACTGAGTGGGGCTAGGGTTCCCAACACATGGGAGAGTGGACTAACGTGCCCGCCGGGCAACCTGCGCCCCTCTTTATATAGCATATGGTAATGGGCTTCACAACACTTGTGGCCCATTCCATCTTTGAGTCCGACTCACAAACTCAGTCCATTTCCGGCTCGGGTCCAACCCGACCAATACATTGCTCCCGCTCTTAAGTGTGTGACCCTGCAGGCTCATGGCGACTTGGACACGATTGGAGTCCGACTCTCAATCGATCAATCGGCAGCGGCTCCTAGCAGAACGTGCCGACTCCCAAGTCCCATTGAGTCATGACGACATACCTTCAATGTGACATTCGTCTTAGTCCCTTTTGCCTCACGATATACCTTGTCGAACTATAGGCGATTTATCGTCATCCCTTTAATAGTTCAACTCTCTTCTCGATCCGTGATATGTGATTTATCTGACTAACTCTTAGTCAACAGACTCAGTTAACACTTAACTGAGTTGCGCATGGCCATGCTTCCTGAATCATATCACTCGAGAGGGCCCAAAGAATATCTCTCCATTCGGAGGGGTAAAATCCCATCTTGATTATCCACATCACGCAGCTTGCTTCTCATTCGACCCGAACTCTGCCTTTATAGTTGCCTTGTCAAAGAGCAGCGTTTGACAGAACCTAAGTCGGTGATCCACAACTCGGATTGTGCGACAAACGCAGGTCTAAGGATAACATTGATTGAGACATGCAAATGACGACTTGCTCGTTGCATCTCAATGTGGGTCAGTCCGACTTGCTAAACGCTTTAGCCAAGTCCGTGAACGTTGGAATGGAATCACCATGCCCATGACAAGTGGAACCGTGTCATCAGCCAACACTCACATTAGTCTAGGGTGTGTGTCCAGCACAAGCTAAATGACCAAGGACAATCTAGTATGAACAACATGAATATATAGTTCCACAATCGAATCACATATTCAATGACATATATCAGATGTTCAAAACAAGGACAACTTAATAACTTTATGAATACAGTGGGAATTACATCATACATGATTGCCTCTAGGGCATATTCCCAACATTCTCCACCACACCATGCCGTCGTGCTGCTGGGTTTCTCAGGGATCCTCTACTTCCTCCTCCCCGTTGGATCGAGGGAACGGAGGTCGTCATCAACCGTACGTGTGACCGATCACGCAGGCACCACCGGATTGCGGTGCACATCTTCTCGCTATCGGGATCGGTGTGAGTACAACTACACCAAGAACGAGATTTGATCTCGTAACGCTTTGTGTCTTCGAGGGTATGTTCTACTTAAGACCCTCTCTATGCCCGTTGCTTTCATCTCCTAGATTAGATCTTGGCCTTTCGGGTGTCTCTCGCGTAGGAATTTTTTTGTTTTGTATGCAACGACCCCTTCAATATACCACTCTCCACGTGATTCATATCCCGGTAAGAATTTGGTCTAGCTCCAAGCACTATACCCTTTCCGCCGTCCACCGTGACTTCATCCGCAATACTAACATCACGAAACAACGAAATCCGATGATCCCGTCCCAATACCTTCTTGAAAGCTTCCGCCTCCTTCGTCGTGAACCCCTCCTCATCAACTTCTTCATCCGAACCCTCGTCATCCGACCCTGATGCATAGCATCGAGAATAAGGTATGTCATGATCCATAGTCTCTTGCACATAATATGCGTCCAAATCTCCAAGATTGTTGTCAAGGAGTTCGACTCCATTCTCATTATCCTCATACTCATCATCCCCATACTCATTATTTCTCCTCAATGCCTCATCTTGGTTATTTGTAATGGGGCTCAAAGTTTTCCTCACTTCATGTTGGGTCGAAGGAGGTTCAAAAACTACGCCTAGGTTCGTGAATGTTGGACTTGTACCATGAAATGGGGAGGCACAACGATTCAAGTCCAAGTTTATACGAGAATCAACCTTTTTAGTGGCAAATAACTCGAGATACTTGTCTAGTGACTCGGCCACGGTCTCCTTGTATGCAACCCAACGTAGCTCGGAGTTGATACGAAAAAATTTCCAACGAAGATGCAATCCATGACCCGCGTTCTGTCTTCCCTCCAACTCTATTAAATCACTTTGGTCCATCCAATTTAACTCAACTCTAACTTGTTCCAAAACCTCCGCATAGGTAGGACTACGCTCGAAGATCAAGGATATCTCATCCGGATCTGGTTCCAAATCACCTTTCATGAATGCATCCTTGTCCACATGATGAACATGAACAATTCTCCCCATTCCAAAAATAATGAAGACAATAATGTGGAAAATTAAAAGAATTCATTACTACTCATGCCAATATTAACTTATATTCCTACTCCTAATCTTTGACCTAACATACTACCCAAACAAAAGACCCCTAACCCTAACAAATACCTAACCCTAACCCTAACAAATATCTAGCCCTAACATATAAGAACGCTAACCCTAACATTTAGGCAACCATACAAGCCACCGACTAGGCAATAAAACCACAAACCCCATGCATCATTGGGGTCAAATTGAATTTCTATGGCTTCTAAGATTGAAACAAGAATCAACAAAAAAAAGTAAGTTTTCAATAGGTGAAAACAAGGGAAAATGGAGGACATTACCTCTAGAAGTTGTTGGGGGCAAGATTCGGTGAAGGAACCTTCAAATCGGAGAATTTGAGAGAAGAGGGAGGGGAGCCGCCCGGAGAGCTTTTTTCTTCATTCAAAAACCGAGAAGTGTTGCTTAGAGGTTCTAATGTGTAGCGCCTAGTGCCAAGACGCTACACGCCCCGACTCGGTCCCACCTGCCAGACGCCACGCAGGTAGGCGGCTGGCCCCGCAGCGCCACGTAGGCAGATGTGTAGCGCCGGGTCTGTAGGCGCTACACAGCAGGGTGTAGGCTGTGTAGCGCCTGAGCATCGGGCGCTACCCAATGAGGTTAGATTTCGGGAAAAAAATCGCCGGAGGTGCAGTCTGTGAATTTGTTTCGACTTATGGTCACTATAGTCCATTTTGTCGGAGTGGTCATCTCTTAAGAGATCTAAGCGCAGTGCTATTCAGGCCCTGAGAATCGCTCCTGGCGTGGGCCCAACATGTCATCGTGTGTGTCTGGGTCGTACGGTGCCTTCCTTCGGGCCTGTCGCTTGTGTGGGCCTTTTTTGTGCGCTGGGCTCTGTGCATGTGTCGTACGTGGTCGGTTAGGTTTCGGGAATACGTCGGTTCTGCTTCCTTTTGTCTCTGCTTATCGATCGGCGGTGTTCTTTCTTTCCTTCCTCTCTCTTTTTCTCCTGCGGCGGCTGTGCTTTCTCTTCCCTGGATTTCCTGCTCCTGGCTGTTTTTCCGGCGTTCCTTCGGTCACTGCTTGCTGCTCCGCCCTTTGGTGCTGGTCGAAGCGTCAGCGTCTGTGCTGCGGCCGGCACCGTTTTCTCGGTGGCCTGTTTCTCTTCTTCTTGCCTTCTCGCTTCCATCTTGTTTTGTTGATTGTTGAATACGTTGTGTGCCATCTATGCATGTAGATCTGTAGCTTAGATGTGTTTTCTGGTTCTATTTCTGTGGGGCATAGCGGATCTTTTGGGTGATGTTTTCGTTTATATGATTTTGGGCAGATTCGTTGTGTTTTAGATTGCATGTTAGTGCTTTCGATTTTCTTGCATTGCGAGTTGTTTGGGGGTGTGCTTGTTGTTCTAGAACTGGTTATTGGCTAGAGGATGTGTTTGTATTTTGTGTGTTGTCTTCCGTTCATATGATTTGGGGGTGATTGGTTGTCCTGCTGCTCCATTCTTCCTCGGTCACGGTGTCGCCATACTCTGCTTCGCTGACATGGACCAGCTCCATTCTCATGCCCAACAAGGGGTCCTGCTGCTTCCCATGACACTGATTCGAATCCATCCGAGTCTGTATCCATGCTGCTGCCCATGACACGAATCTGAATCCAGCAGAACCCGTATCCATAGGCAAATCAGACTAAAAGATCATGTCTGCCTATCGCGTACTTGGGCTCAGGTTTGTGCTGCGCCCTTTGGTTTCACATCCACTCTTGGTTGTTTTGTCCAGATGTAATATATGTAGCTTAGCAAAATATATTGCCTCTCTTCATTAGTCATTAGTGAAATTGCTTTGTTCTTGTATGCCAAACTGATTTTTTATTTTTTATTTTGTTCTTGCATGCCAAACTGAAATTTTTAATCTGTTATGACGCCGGTACTGACGTCCAAGTGGTTCAGTTCGTTTTAAAATTCTATGTGCATGGAGAAATCAAGATAAATGATTTGTTGGGCAGTGAGTCATAGAGTCTTCTCTCATATGCGACTACTTTAACTTGTTGCTCTATGCAAACCAAAAAAAGAAAACATGAACATATTAATGTTTCCCGTCACTAGGCTTGTGTTATCAAGTCTGAGCGATTCCGATTGTTGTTGTTTACAATTTGCAAATGCCTATTCAGTGTAAATACTCCACTTTGATGATATTTAGTTTTCTGCCGGCTTTGTATAAGGAAAACCATTGTACAAATATCGTGGTTAAAACTAGGTTTATATAAGTTATGGCCTCCCTCTCCATAAGTTTATATGGATGGTTTCTAAACTAACTTTTTTTAATTCTTCCTTATTTCTTTACAGTCTGGTTTCCATATTATAAAAATATTTTTCCTTTTGACATCTCTACACTAGGACTGTTATGGGGAACTGTGTGTCAAATTGTTTCAACAAGAAGATATTATCAATAGATGCAGCTGGAATTAATTAAGGAGATGAGTTTATTGAACTGATCACAGTACTGAGCTCGGTCCAGGAATACAACAGGAGTTTATTGAACTGAACACAGTACCGTAGCCAATGATACATCTACTGCTAAAAATACCTCTCAGCAGCAGCGATAGATTTTTGTCTCTAGAGCCAGTTGAGAATAAGGAAATTGCAGCATAGACCAAGAATATATTAACAAAATATATGACTGCTGGTCCACAAGATTTCGTACATAATCTTTCAGTAATTATGTAGAATCACAAATTTAGCTATGAATAAGGTATATTTTGTTCAAAAATATTCAGTAAGTTGTAATAGAAAAATTCTAAATTAATGTTGGAGGTGATTAATTGCAAGATAGATATATAGGATTTGAAATAGTTTCAACTTAATACATTTGAGTTAACTCTGTATGGATATCGGTAGGTGAAGATTCTTATAGTCTGATCAAATTTCTAAAATTAGAATTACCTCTAGGAAGCACCATATAAAGCTAAACTATTAAATAACATTTGCTTTAGTGGTGAATACCGGCCTGAAAATGAGGAATCTTTTGTGCGCATCTTTTGGAGACGTGATCAAAGTAAATCTTAACTGCCGATCATTTATCTTAGCTTGTGTTATTAGGAGTTAAGGTTATTGCTGGACCGTTTCAGGTACCAGTTCTGAGATAGCTACTGCACGTTTCATGGTTTCTATGTAAACTATGGCTGTTTTGTTGTACCGTTTCTATTTAAGAGAAACCTGCGTTTTGGCGAGTGAAATTATCATTGTCATTCCATTAAATAGAGGCCAACCTCTATAGCTCAAACTTAATATTTTTTAGCCAAAGTGAATGAATTTTGATTCTTCAGATGTTCAGTATACAAGATGTTCTTTAGTATACAAGATGTTCTGAACTAACATGAGACCATGTTATATCTTCTCCGTGTTTTCTCATTCTCGATTCTTCTATATCCAAAAGAAAGGCCACCAATTGATCAAGCTTTATGCAACAACCTTAGATTTTCATCGGTTGTGTTTATCTGTGCATCAGACCAAGAGGCATGTAATTACTTCATGTCATTTCTTAAGTACCTAGGTTGTTCGATTCACGACCCTGTGATTAAAAGAGAATCAATCTTGACCATGAAGGCTTATGTATGTAAGTTTGCTGGGCCTTCCTAAAGTACCTAGGTTGTTTGTTGGCCTACTGAAGTGTTGACATATTTCATATCTATGAAGCTGATATCTCTCTCTTACTCATAAGATACTTTTTGGCCTAGAATTGTTGACAATTGAGCTTGGCTGTAAAGCATTTGGTTTGTTTGCTTTAGTGTCTCTAGGAAAATTATGTTGTAATTAATCATTGTGTACTCTAAATTCTTACTATTGTTTTCGATGACAGACTTGTGTGGTACTATGAAATGGCTCACTTTTGTGTCTTGATATTGTGAAATATATGATTGACAGAGTTATCATGATTCTTGACTTTCAGTTGTAGGATAAATTGGTACTGAGCATTTTCGTAAGTTTTTATGAACCTTGGAATGTAATGAAATGATCAAATATCTGTTTGTGTAACAAGTATATATGTTACACAAATGCACATCCAATGTAATTAATATTTTATTATGTTGTTTTGCTGATGTCTCTTCCTTTTTAACTCTCTAGGAGTCATCTTGTGCAAGACGATGCAAACCCAATAACCAGGCAACAGCTAATCATTTTGGTCCGAGAGAGATTGTGAAGTCGAGTGGAAAATATATTTTAAATTGGAAGAATTATGAGTGTTTGGGGGTGCATTTTGATTGGTGATTTATGTACTGAACTTAAGTTTGATTAGAGATTATTTGATTTTGATGGTGCTTGGTTGTGCATATTTGATTGGTCATATATTAATTGGATTGGTCATCTACAAATATACTTACGTTTAAACCGATTAATAAAAGGCCTTACGTTTAAACCGATTAACAAAAGGAAATACGTCCCCGCCCCAGCATCACATCATTTAGTGCAGGGGAATACCTTTACCGCTATGTAGATGCGAGAGAAACAACGAGAGCAACAAAACACGGCACGGCGAAGCGTGCGAGGTCCTTCTAGTATTATAGACATGGGAAAGATTTTGGAGACAGATTTGACCTTCCCCTTTTTTCTTTTCTTTTGTTTTGCCACGTAGACCCGGCAGCTGGGTCCTATCCGTTAGGAAATGGTTTAAGCCAAGCTTATGTCAACTTTTCCTAAAAAATGGTGGTTAGCTAACACCGTCGTCCCAAATGTGGTGGTTTTGTGTCATTTTCTCCACTAGTAACCGTATCAATGCCCTGATTTGCTTCATTCCACTCTACTGCCAAACACTTTCAGCATACACTTCTTTCTCAGCACTTTCAGCATACACTTCACTCTCAGCACTTTCAGCATCGACTTCACTCTCAGCGACCATGAAGGCAAAGCCCCCGGCAGGCTCCGCACGTATAGCAAGTTACAACATCTACGGAGAGCTTTCATTACCTTTCAATTAAAATGTTCAAACTCAACCATCAAATTATCACGAAGGAAACAGAACAGCAATATAAGGGTCATCCATGTTATGTATACTTAACCACAGGTAAACATGCATACATGTTGGATTACAAAAGAGAACCAGCATAACAATCACCAGCGGTGCAACTACAAGGAGACACGATTTTAATTCATGATTATATATTAAGCAACACATTCCTTTCGCCATATAAAAGGTTAATAACATAACACCACAACGGTCAAAATGAAATAATTTGAAAACTCTTAACCAAAGTAACAAACATGTCTCAACATCTCAATACTTGCTTAGCAACCTTTTGGATAAATCCAATGAACACTCAGGGTACACAAGTTTTGCTCGATGATCAGCCCTGTATCTTGTACCATAGTGTAGTATGGCAAAGGACTCTATTTTCTCAGTAACTCTTTTCTTCAGGGATGTCCTCTGTCTTTTAGTAAAAGGGAACTTGACCGGCTTTGAATCCTTGCAGTTGTTTTTGCACTGAGACCTAATGTACAGGAACACGTCCTGTAGATTCACCGCTGCTTTCATAACACATTTGAGATATTCCACCATGCAATCTTCAGATTCAAAGCCAAAGATGACAAGTGTGACCAAATTGTGGTGTCTGAAATCAGATGCAGCCAAGTCCCACTCGATACCCTTGTCCTCGCTATATGATTCTGCTTTCCTTGTCTCCTTGTCTGTTTCCATTATACAAGCATGATCCCACACCTGCATGCCAGCAATAGGAGAAAGGCAAAACAATTTGTCAAGTGAGCACATGCATGTGTATCTGGTGAGAAAAATTGCAAAACCTAACATTAAGACATGTGGCGAAGAGAAAACTTCAGGTAAAACACATACCGTCATGTATAGCTCCTTGAGTAAGGGTGCAGCTTCAAGAATAAACATTGTCCATGTGAGATCACACCCTTCTGGAACATCAACCAGATTCACAAACCTTAGTTGGCGGAACACAGATGCCATACTTGCTGTCGGACATTCTGGCTGCACCCAAATCTGCAACGAATAAACACACGACGATGAGATGAGCAGAGAATAATATATGCCACAGCTAGCAAATCAACAATCTTGACTTTTACCTTTTCGGATCTAAATCCCAACTTCAGATCCCGTATAGAGGTACCGCTAAGAAACTCACTCAACTTGATCATCCTGTGAAAACTAAAGCCATTATTTGTGAGGGTTACAGTCTCGAGCAATGGGACATGACCAAGAACCAGTGGATCTTGGTAATTTATCCAACCATCATAGGTCATCCGTGTGAGTTGCGGGAGCCAGTTCAACTTAACTTGTTCAAGCAAACAATTGATGATACTGAGCTCACTGAGATGCGAGTGTTCAATTTGGAGCATGCTTGGATCACCCGAGTCACAATTGTGCATACGCAGATGCTTCAACCGCTTGCAAGTGATGAGGATGTTGGATATGTCTGACTCACCAAATCTCAATTGCTCCATGTCAAGGCTAGTGAGACCACCGAATGCATTTTGGCAGGCATCAAAGAACCGCATGAATTCTTTCCCACATATGAGCAGCTCATCATCATCAAGCTCATCAATGCCAGCCTTCCCTGTCATAACACTGAATTTGGCCGTCTCAACCAAGTGTGTCTCCATGGTACGACCAACTGCTTGTCCAATGGATGTGGGGACATCATCTCTCAAGTAGAACGTGGCAGACAGGAGGCGGATGGTGTGCTCACCTGGACTTCTGCGTGCCAGTATGCTCTTTGTCGCTTCGACAGCAGCAGCATTCACCCGAACAATGTCATCATCAGACATGTTTATGTTTGACGCATCCTCCGGCAGGAAGTCCTGAGCATTTATTATCAGTTGAGAAAGCTTGGCAGAGAGATTAATCCACCTTCTGGAGAGGATGCTGGTTTTTGCAGCATCGCGGACACCGAGTCGGTCAAGAATGTTGACCAGAATGTCATCAGGCAATGCGCTGAGCCTATCATGTCTTTTTCCTTTCTGCATTTTGCATGGAGGCAAATAAGAGTTAGCTTTACACTGGTCAAAGTTGAAATACTGATATCTCAGATAAGCAATTTCCATATATAATCACAATGTTCAATTATGTAACTTTGATATAGTAAGAGGCACAGACTTGATGATATTTTTCTCCAAACAAATTATGAAGCAATTTTGATTCTGCCTGAGTTACAATTTTCATACAATAAACAAAGATGTAATTTCCATTTAGTACAAGAGGTACAGACTTGATATTTTTTTTGCAAACAAAAGGTTGCAATTAAGAAAGAGGCAATTTTGATTCCGACTGATTACAGACAATCACATGGTTGATAATACTTTTTTCAAACAAAAGATTGCAGTTAAAGGAAGAGGCAATTTTGATTCTGACTGATTACAATTTCGATACAATCAAATAGATGTATTTACGATGCAAGTGGTACAGACTTAATGATATTTCTCCTAAACAAAACATTACAATTCAGAAAGAAGCAATTTTGATTGAGCCTCAGAGTTACAATTTCCATACTGTCGTAAAGATAGCGTAGTGGACGGACGGCGTTCGGCTTTCTGGACGGATTGGTGGCACGGGGAGGGCCCTCTCTGCCACAAGTTTCCCCTCCTGTTCAGCATCTGCGACGATCAGGGAGCCTCGGTTGCAGATATTATTGGAAGGGGCTGCCGCTTCCGTAGGACTCTCTCTCGTGCTGCCATGGACAGCTGGGAAGAACTAGACGACATCATCAACTCCACCTCCCTTTCCGAAGGTCTAGACACAATTTCCTGGGCCTTAGAGGCCTCCGGAAAATTCTCGGTTAGCTCGATGTATGACGCGCTATCTCGGGGGAGTAGTGCCGCATTTGCGCAGGATGTTTGGCACAACGCCCTGCCCCTAAAGATCAAAGTCTTCGCCTGGCAGTTTATACTGGATCGCCTACCTTCTGGTCTCCAGCTTCTCACGCGAGCTGGCCCTTCCGATGGATTCTGCGCCCTTTGCGCGGCTCCTGAAAACGCAGACCATATCTTCTTTAGGTGCTCGCTTGCTAAGTTTGCGTGGAGCACGGTGCGCGAGGTGCTGGGGTGCACCTGGGCGCCGTCCAACTTTGCGCAATTCCACCTCATCCTCTCCTCGCTCTCGGGTTGTTTTAGACGTACAGTGTGGGCTCTCTTTATGGCTTTAGCATGGGCGCTATGGCATGTCAGAAATAAACACGCGATCGAGGGGCTGATTATTCGCCACCCAGCTGATATTATTTTTAAATCTCTGGTGTTCTTGCAGCTTTGGAGCATTTCGATGAGGCCTGAGGAGCAGGCCGCGGCGCGCCGCCTTGTGGAAGCCCTCAGGAGGACTCACCTCACCTGTCGGTCTCCGCCCACCTCCTTACCTTAGCTGGGGGTGCCCGTGCCGTTGCTGCTGGTTGCCCAAGTGCCCGTTGCCTTGGTGTGCTATCTTCTAGTTCTGTTAGTTTCCGTTTCCTGTTGGCGAAGCTGTATGCCTCAGCATGTATTTCGTTTGGCGAAGCTGTATGCCCAGCACTGTTGTACCGTAACTTGGTTTGAACTGCCGAGCTTTGTTAATTCAAAGTTGGGCCTAGTGCCTTTTATCTAAAAAAAAAATACTGTCGTAAAGATGCACTTTTTATGTCGTCCAAGAGATACAAACTTAATTTTTTTCCCGTAAATAGGTTCAAGTTTTAAGGAAGCGACTCCGATTAGAGGAAGGGTGCTCTGAAAACAAAACATCTAGAGGAAAAGAAAGGAAAAGGAACTCACCCCCATTGCTGCCGCGGTTGAACTTCTGAGGCTGAAAACTGGCACTTCAGTCTCCTACGAATTATGATGGCTGCGGGGGAAATCCCCTGGGCAGATTATGTAGCGGCTTCGGTTCCGTCTACGGTGGCAACTCGGAGACTGAAATCGAGTAGGATTCGAGCTCCGTCTGTAATCCAAACCGAAAGGGGGTCGAATTAGGACCGCAGCTCGCTTAAAGCGAGATGCTTTGATTGCGGAATGCAGCTCGAAAATGAGCTGCTTGATTGCGGACTGCCGCTCCGAAAGGAGCCGCTTGATTGCGCACTATCGCTCCCAAAGGAGCTTCTCGATTTCTAAATTGCAGCTCCCAAAGGAGCTGCTTATTTCCTGGCCTCGACTGGAATACGGCTGGATCCTCATAAGAGGAGCAGTTTGGTGGCGGGGCGGCGACGGCGGAGGAGCTCGGCACACGGCTGGCGGCGGTGCGACAGGCGCATGTCTGATCTACAATCTCTCTCCTCCTTTCCCCCAATGCATCACTGAGATCTCACGGGTTATAGCCCCGCCATGTCAGCTTTTCCTCTCATTCTCACCCCCACTCTCACGCCACTCCCACGACACGGTGCGAGTATAGCTGGCCAAACGGGCCGCCCGGCACGGCCCGTTGCGTGCCTAAAATGGCACGGCCCAGGAGCGGCACGGCCCGTTAAAGGCACGGGCTGGCCCACGGGCGGCTGCTGCGCGCGCGGCACGGCACTACGGCACGCTTAAAGCCCGACGGGCCGCAATCCGGCCCGTGAGCACGAAAATCGGCCCGGCACACGAGCACGGCCCAGGGTTCGTCTGACGGGCGGGAATTTCAAATTTTTGAAATTGGTGGGCTCGGGAGGAGGGGGGGGGGCGGGAGGGAGGTAATTTGGGGGTAATTAGAGAGCGATTAACCCATTTTAAGTGGGATTTGGACCAGTTTTGAGTGTTTAGCCATATTTAAGTATTATAGGGCCAATTTAGTCCCAAAAAATCCATTTTTTCCCATATAAAAAAGGGTGCTCGCTCTCTAATTTAATCGTGCCATGTCGTGCCCGTGTCGGGCCGCGTGCCGGCCCGTTTATGTCGTGCCGTGCCGTGCCGGCCCACGTGCTTCAAATCGAGGATCGGCCCGGGCACTACCGTGCCCGTGCCGTGCCACGGCCCATTTAAATCGTGTCGTGTCGTGCCCGTGCCGTGCCAAAAAAGCCGTGCTTCGGGCCAGCCCATTTGGCCCGGCCCGTTTGGCCAGCTATAGGTGCGAGTGCACGGGCTATAGCCCCCACTATCACACCTCTCTCCTCCACGTGAGCATTTCTCTCTCCTCCACGTCAACATTTATTTGGAAGATTAAAAACATTGCAAATAATGAAAGAAATTATTTTATTAAACTAAAATTGTATCGATTACATAATAATAAATAAAAATTACATAAAAATTAAAAAAATTACATAATCTAGGATTGAGCCCACACATGCTCAATCAAATCATGCTGGAGCTGTGTATACATGGGCGAGTCCCTCATTTCGTTGTCCATCCGAATCCTGGCTGATAGGCTTGGTGGTGCATTGGTATGTATTGGAGGGCCCACATTAGAAGCAACTGTCTCATAGATGTTCTCCAAATTGGTACCACGCTCATCGTCGATGATCATGTTGTGCAGAATGACACATGCACGCATGATCAACCCAAGAGTGCGCCTGGAGTAGGAGCGTCCGGGAACTGCTAAAATGTTGAACCTAGACTTCAGCACTCCAAATGCACACTCGACATCTTTGCGCCAACCTGATTGAGCAGCACTGAACACACGATGCTTTTCACTTTGTGGAAGAGTAACACCCTTCATGAACACCGGCCAGGAGGGGTTGATGCCGTCGGCAAGGTAGTAACCCCTGTTGTACTGGTCTCCATTCACCGTGAAGTTCACTATGGGTGCTTCTCCTCTAAGCACATCCGTGAACAATGGCGACTGATTGAGCACATTGATGTCGTTGTTGGACCCGGCGACTCCAAAAAAAAACATGCCAGATCCAACGATCATACGACGCAACGTCTTCTAAGATTATGGTAGGATGTTTGATGTCTCCCCTTGTGAACTGACCGGCATGCGCAACTGGGCAGTTCCTCCACTGCCAATGCATGCAATCGATGCTCCCTAGCATGCCCGGAAAGCCGCGCTCCTCGGCTTTCGCTAACAGGCGCTGAGTATCCGCGACAGTAGGTCGACGGCAAAACTCTTCCCCGTAACAGTTGATGATGCCCTCACAGAATTCATCTAGACAGTCCGACGAAGTTTGTCTAGCTAACTTAAGCCACTCATCTATCATATCAGCAGCGGCTCCATAAGCTAACAGACGCAACGCCGCAGTACACTTTTGTAGGGGAGAAAAAACAACACGGTTGAGAGTATCAGCTCTTTGGGTGAAAGACGGAGAGTATTCACCCAATCTATCCACAATGCGTAGAAAAAGGGATCGCCTCATCCGATATCTTCGCCGGCAGAAGCTCGAAGGGTAAGCGCAGTTGTTGGCGATGTAGTCGTCGTAAAGCCGATCGTGGGCGCCCACACGATCACGCCTGATGAACTCTCGACGGCATCGCGGCGGTCTTGGCACCGCTTGGAGGTTGAGCATCGCCGCCTCGTACTCCGCCTGCATTGCGGCCTGCATTGCGGCGATCATCTCACCCTCCACTCCGTCGCTCGAATCATTGCTGCTGGACGAAGACATGGCGTCGAGAGGGTGGAAATGGAGAGTGGAGAAGATGAAATTGGTCTGGAATGAGTGCAGCATATGAGGGGGTATTTATAGGAGGGAGGAGATGAAAATTTCAATTTTTTGGAATTTTCTTCGAATTTTTTGGGGCAGCAACGGTAACCCCCAACGGCTAGCTTACGTGGACCAATCGGGTTGCGCCACATCAGCTAGCCGTTACCGGCCCCGCGCTCCCGCTTATCGCCCGCCGCTATCGCCCCACAGTGCCATCGCGCCGCCCCCCCTCTCGCCCCGGGCCCGCCCTCTCGCCCCGCCTACGCGGGCGATAGCGGGCGATATCGCCTCCTATCGCCGGGCGAGCCTGCCGTCGCCCGCCTGGCCCCTCCCGCCCCCGCTCTCGCCTCCTCTCGCCCCGGGCGGGGCGATATCGCCCGCCCTCCCGCCCGCGTTGGCACCGGCCTAACCCTAGATGGGGGTTGAGATGGCCATTATATATGTGCGGCAGCGGTGGAGGAATAATGGGCCAGGGCTTCTTGTTTGTGTTTCTGTCAGAGCTTTCCGTGTAAAATAAGATTAACCGGTCCATTACATGTGTCTCTTTTCCTCTTTTTCGGTCTGGTTTCTGTTTAATTTTTGGAAAATATGAACATCGTTATAAAACATAGTTGTTCTTGTTCAACACTTGCTTTCCAATCATCACATACGGAGACGCACAAATCGCAAGAACACAAGAACTAGAGAGACACCAGGTAGGAGAGAAAGTTGGGAGCTCTTTATTATTTTGTGAGTACCATACAATACAAGAAGCTTTTTCCCAAACTCTCCAAATCTGCCTTCTATTTAGCCTCACTTGAGGGGGCATTTTAGGTATAAAGCTCACAAATATATGATCAGCCTTACCCTACAAGGAGTATGACTCCTTGGCAGCCAAGGTAGCTAACTACTTAGTTAGTAAGGTAGACTTGCATTGCCAGGCAAGGAAATGATCGGATATTTAGTAACACTTCCCCTTGGGCGTATACTGCGAAATGCACATGTCTCATTAAAAATCCTCCCAATAACCCATGGGAAAAAGGGATCAACGGAGAAAGAGTACATTGCACACGCAACTTGTGTTGCACTTGTTGGCTCGTTAAAACCTTGAGTGAGAAAACCCAGTGGGAAAAAGTCACTAACACCCTGTTTGGATGTCGGAAAAACTGGCTCGGAAATAAATTGGACTGGAATTCCAAATCCAAGATGTAAAGGAAATGATCTCTAATTTGAATTATGTTGTTTGGATGTGTTTGGTATTTGTTGTTGGAATCGAGGATAGCAACCAATTCCAAATCTTGTTTGGATGTGGAAACCATGGAAGGAATGTTTTGTTAAACTAGTAAAATGCCCGTGCGTTGCTACGGAATAATAGATTTAGACATAATGACATACCAAGGTTTTTAATATATCCCATGGTAATTATAAAAAAAAATATTCTGGAAGAGATTTTGTAGGATAACATTATGACATGCAAATATTACATCCAACATGATAATATTTTCACATTGTGGTATCAATATGAGAGACCCTGTATTTTAATTTCACACCAGTAGCTTGCACTCATAAACATAGATTAATCTAATGCAAAGGTACTTATGGTAAATTATTAACGTATCACACCAAAGAAATAATCTATTTTGCGCCGGGGGGGGGTGTTTAAAAGCATTAGTAATTTCACCTCTCAACTATCAAGTTTTCCAGAGCGCATGTATTGTAAAAAAAAAAACTCAGAGCACATGCCCACATTTCCTCATCAATAAGAAACTCCGGACCTAGTTTAGAAAATAAACAAATCGCCAGGTACATCATGTCAAGAGTATATATAAGATTTTTTGTGCACCTTTACATCTTCAGAGTTTAGTTAATATATATACAATCGCTGAAGCAGGTACTACTCGATTGTCAACCGCACTGCTAGATGGCTGATTCATTCAACAAAACTAGCAGTGCGGTTGACAATCAAGTAGTACCTGCTTCAGCGATTGACAATCGAGTAGTACCTGCTTCAGTCAAAACAATGTGAGTTTATTACTTGCGCACAACTAATGAAGGAATCGCTAGTAGCCAACAGATCCCGAGTAACAAAATCAAAGAAATAAAGTGTCTACTACTCATGTCTTGCTCACTTCACTTTTAACATTTATCCACCGACTAACATTGCGCATATGTTTGGTAGTTGGCTAAATGGCATTGATAAGAAAACTAAGGCACGCGTTCGTGTCGGTGTGGCTGCGTTCCTGTGGGAGATTTGGAACAGCCGTAATGATATGATTTTTAACAAACGAAACAATGTTCACTTTTTGCAGGTTGTAAACAAGGCGGTATTTTCCTTACAGACATGGTCCTTCCTTCTCCCTGTCGACCAGCGAGGACTTATGGATTCAGGCTGTACCCGGCTGCTGGCGGTCGTGCGGGCTATCTACAGCCGGGGTGGGTGGCTTAATGCAAGACAGATAGATGCATAATTTACTTTTGCTTATTTTTAAGTGGCTGATCTTTGTGGCCATCTTGAGTGATCCGTAAACTGTAACTGCATTTGGCTCTGGATGTTTTTATTCTTTTAATAAAATCCGGCTGTGTGCATCATTTTGATGCAGAGGCCGGGGCAGAGGCTCCCATTTCTAAAAAAAACTACTCATGTCTTGCCATAGAAAATCAAAATCCATGAACGATGATTACAACAGCATAGACCCAGCTTCATTACCAACATGGGCATTTAAATTTACCTTCAGCCAATGCACCTGATCTCTGTACCTGTACTTGAGGCGACCGCGTAAAGATGTAGTGTGGCCCTTCCGGTCGCTGTAACTGCATGATTTGCTGGGGGCGATTGTGCACCGCGCGGCCGCCTCCTCCACCACAACTTTTGGTTACCGGTTCGGACGCTGTGATCCTTGCCTGGACTTGATTTAAAGTGCACTATTTTATATTAAGAATTTATCACGTCACGGGGATCTAGACCCAACATCCGGCTCGTGGAGGAATGCCCACAGGTTCTGGAGTTTTGTTGGGAGATGCTGTCGGCGAGCAGAGAGGAGGACTCACTACCGTAGAGTCGGGACCAAGTGCAGTCCGCGGGCGGAGCGCGCCGTGACCGTGGAAGCTCGCCGCAGGCAGAGCACTCTTGAGGGATAATTTTTTCTTCCATCGAATACGGCAAGGTCGTCTCCTTCCATACAGTCTGCAGGCTATCGCCGCCGAGAACGTAGAGGCTTGTCATGGGAGGAGCCGAATATCTCGCACGAAGCACTGTCGAGGGAAGATTGTTTTTTCAGCAAATATGGTGATATCGTCTTCTTCGAGATCATCGGCCAGATAGTCTCGTCTACATCGTTTTCGCGAGTTACCGGCTTGTGGCCTCCATGACTTGTTTCTGTCAGCAACTTGTGAGATCATCTCTTACGATGATTTGCCTTTTTTTTTTGCAACAACGATGTTTTGTCTTATTCTTATATAGAGAGCAAGTAATTGCTAAGGCGGTGCGTTGGTACGTATAAGGTGTTCATGCTGGACTCCAACTTGAACTTACCTACACAAAGCCATGGAGACAGAAGGAGAACGGTGATCCAGACGACGTGGATAAAGTTCGGCCTGGTCTGGACGAATAAGAAACAAACTAAATCAAACGAAGAGAACAGACAGAGTTATGACTTATGGGTGACACGGTGGGTAATTTTTGTTATTTTGGGTGGCAATTTTATTGACTGACCAACCAACTAACCAACTGCCTCAAATATGAAAATAGTATGTGTATATCTGAATGTTTATATGTTATTTTCACACATAATAAATAACATTATTGTGTGTATGCAAACGGCGGCGGTCTCCATCCCCGTCTTACAACAAATCGCAAAACAAATTAAACAAAATCAACCGCGAACAACAAATCCAAGCAGAGGACCTCGAGCAGGGACTTGATGGGTTATCGATCGATATTTTCCTTTTTTTCAGCGATACAGTATGATGTAGGTGTTGACCTATAAGCTGGCCCGATCTTCACGAATCGACAAGAACGAACGAAGAACGCACGAAGAACGCGATGAACACGATGAACACGAGAGGGGAGATCGAGGGGAAATCGTGGGAAACCGCGTAGAAACACAAAAGGGGGAAGATAACTCGTGAAGCATACTAGGGATCGCAAACCCAAGTCAACAACACGCTACTTGAAACCGATTCCTCTTACCGGCCGGTCCACCGATCCAACAGAAGCCGCAAGGGGAAGGTTGGCAAGCGCTACTAGAATCACAAGGTGAGAGAGTAGCTCCTTGGAGAGATCTTGATTCGGTCCTAGATGAACATCATCAACATAGGAGTAGCCTCGTAGGAGGAGTCACCTCACAAGAGGGATACAAGGGCAAAGCCCGAAGTTCTCAAATCATTCCTAAACCCTAGATCTAGCCACCGGAGTCCCTTATATAGTTGGGGGTCGAAATGGGTGAAAATGGGGTCAAAATACGGGTCTTCGCGTGCAAATTGGGGCCACGCCGGCCTGGGAGCCTGCCTGGGCGGCCTGGAGGCCGGGGTGGGGGCAGGGGCGCTGCCCAGGGCGCGCCGACCTAGGGACGAGGTGGGAGAGGAGGCCGGCCTGGGAGGGGGCCGCCCTGGGGCCGGGGAGGAGGCCGGCCTGTTCGGCCAGGGGGCCGGCCTGAGGGGGGGCTTGGCCGGCCCGAGGCCGGGGTGGGCGAGGGGGAGGCCGGCCTGTTTGGCTAGGGGGCCAGCCTGAGGTGGGAGGATGTGACGCCCCGAGATCGGGCACTATGCAGATTTCAGCATTTCCGTCGAAATCCACATAATAACCGATTCCAGGTTGCCACTTGTGATAACATTATAACAGTTCACGAATATTCCGCAACAACAACAGAAGAGATATATACAAGATGACTCAAACGAGTCAAGGATACAACTGATACAATACAAAGATCCAAATAACAGCGGAAGAAACAACATAGTGTCCGACTACGGACAAGATACAAATTGGACTAAGAGTCCTGAAGATAACCGATGGCGTCCAATCCCTGCCCAGGCCAAGCCGGAGGGATTCCCAAGCTAACGTCGTCAGACTTCAAACCTGTTGACTGCAATGTGGAATATGCAGCCACGAAAAGGATTCGTGGGTCAGTACTATTAAGTACTGGCAATTGGATAAACCATACTCACAAGATACCAGCGTAACCAATCATCACAAGATACAAATACTTTGGTACAACGGAAAGGAAGGGATTATTGCAAAGACGCTGCAGGGGGCTGCACTAACTAACTACAGAGACGCGCTACAACATCCGGCTAAAAGAAAGGGATAAGATAGCGTATCAGAACCAACTACAACTACTCACCAAACAATACCCATCCAATGTTACCCCATACTAAGGAAGCAACCCAAGGAAACTCACACGGTCGATTAAGGTGACATCACTTTTATGGTGGAGGTAATCTATATTACTAGTCAAGTTATTATCGTTAAGTGTAAGTTGTCTGAGTACTTGTTAGCCAGCACTTTCACCAAGTCATCCATAACCGCGGACAACACGGCTTCTCGAGAAGATTTAACCCTGCAGGGATGCACCAATTTGGCCGTACACGTAAGAGTATCCTGCCAGACGGGGATCAAACCCACCAAGCGAGGCACTCAACACAACCCAACTCTTCTTCGCATCAAGCCCAAAGAACCTTGAGCGCACGACTAATCAAGCCCCACGAAGAAAAGGGGACCCTCATAGCACTCTAAGAACGTGTCTCCCTAAATGCCGACTACAAAAGTTCCACCCTGCCGCCAAGGGTTCGCACCTGCATATGCATGCGGCAAATGGAAAACCCGAACTAAATGAGGCGATTTGGACGAGATGCGAATCGAATCAAAGTTGCGGGGGGCGCCCATACTCGCTTCCCACATGCGGTTAGTGCGCTCATCATGGATCAGTAGACAAGACCCTTTTCCTAATTAAGTTCGACACCAGCAGGCCTCAAAACCACGCCGGGCCTCCTGCCGGTGCCTTATCATCAAATTATTATTACCCCAAGCATTAACATGTTGTTGATTAAGTTGAAACCCAACTATCAACTAAACAGGTGATATGAAAAAGGACAACAAGACCTGAGCGCAAACAATAATAAGCATGCAACTACGACACGAGGGCCAACAAGGTAAACAAGCAACAGTTAATAGGAAGTGGAAGGAAAGGCTATATCATGGCTGCAAGGTAAACATATGATAGGATCGAGACACAAGCATCGAAAATACTAGGCTAGCATAAAGACAACGGAAAGAATCAGTAACAAGTGAGGAAAGGCAACATAGGTAGCAAGTGAGTATACTTGCCTGGAATCCAGCAAGTAGAGGTACATCCGCAGAACTTGTCGGTGCTCACATCATCTCAACGTCCTATCCGCGAAGAAGCAAAGAGCTAAAAGAAACACCGGATGCAACAATTACTTCTACGGCAAAAGATCCAGCATGATCAAGATATGGATGCATGACAAGTTTAAGGATGCATCAAAGATAAACTAGTTGACATGGTAAACATATTTAAATAGGCCCATATGCAATTTGGATTGCATATGGAAAAGCCCAAGAATTAATGTTGAATTAAATGATCTACAAATAACCATCATGTGAAAGTTGATTAGAATGATGCATGGATGATGAAAACAATAAGAAAACAACAATAGTTTCAGTTTGATATGTTGTTTACTAAGTTTGAAATTTTATTTATTAAGTTATGAACTTTGGCATTTTAAACGATTTAAACAAACATTTGTTGTTTTCACCAATTTTAAATGTTCAAAACAGATAACCAAATTTATATTTGGAAAGAACACACAATTTTAGATGGAATACATGTTTCATTTCTTGAATTTGGATTTTAGATGAGCAAGTTATTAAATTGACAATTTTAAATGCATTAATTAAGAAATAGTTGTTTTCAGCAATTTAATTTATTCAAAATAGAAAACAAAGTTTATATTTGGAAATCTTATTCAATATTGCATGGAAAACATATTTTATATGTGCCATTTGAATTAGATTTGAAATAGTTATGAATTTGACCAAATTTGAAAGAGTTGTTTGAATTTGAATTTTTGAAACCATTTGAAATGTTCAAAACAATATACAAATGGTTTAAACATGTACAGAATTTAATTTAGCATGGAATACATATAAGGTTTGAATTATTTGGAGTTGTGGTTTGAAAGATATGGGCAAAAGAATTTTAGGGGTGCTTCTGTAATTTTGGAGGACCTAGGTGGAAGGAAAACAGGGACTAGGGGCCTGTGTGTGAAAGGCTGGCACAGATCTGGATCTGGAAACAAGATCCACCGGGGCTGCAGCCAGCCCCTGCGGCTGACGCGCGGGCCCTGGCCACGCAGGCGCTGGCGTGGCGCGGGTGGAGGGCTGCGTGGCACCCACGGCCCATGACGGGTGGGCCAGCACCCGCGGTTATTTGTGAAACAAAAAAAATGCGCAGGGGGGGATTCGAACCCACGCCCTGGCGTGCGCGCACGGAGGACTCGATCCACTGGGCTACGGATCGCTTGGTGTTACGATTGGTGCGTGGCCGAATAAGGAGCAAGGGTGCACCGTTTAACTGACAGAACTGAAGAACTGCAGGAGCAGTTCGCGACGGAGAACAGGAGGAGATCGCCGGAGTCAACAACGACGGCGCATGATGGCGGCGCGTCCAGAGCACGAGGGGAGGGTAGGGGAGAGGTCCGTGGGGGATGGGTGCTCACCTTGGGGCTTCCGGCGTGGCGTTTGGTCCGTGGACGGAGGAGATGGCCGGAAGGCGACGACGAGCGACAGGCGCGGGCGGCGGTGTTGACGTGCTCGGCGGCGGCGTCCTAGTGCCCGAAGATGCTGGTCGTAGAGGCGCAGAGGAAGTAGACAGTGCGGGGTTTCCATTCCCGCACTCGGGCGAGCACGGCGGCGAGCGTAGCGGCGGCGGTGAGTGCCCCAAGTTCCGGCCAGCACTGCTTCCGCCATGAATTCAGAAAACGCAGGAAAAATTCAGAGAGAGGGGAGGGGGATCTGGGAAGGAAGGGACAGGGTGGCGGCGATGGCTGAGGAAGGAGAGGAAGGAGGGCAGGTAGGGTTAGGGTTTGGGAAAAGAGGGGTTAGGTATAAGGGGGGAGGAGCAGGTGGAGGGGGCAGGTGCGGTGCTGCCTGCTTTTCTTCAGAAGAAAACGACAGAGATCGTACGGAGGTGGGGGAAGGAGGGGGTGCGGGCTGGCTGGGCTGGTTTGGTGGGGTTGTAGGTGGGCTGGCCCATTTGGGCTGGCCTGCCTCCCCCTTGTTTTCTGTTTTTATTTTTTTATTTTTTCCTGTTTTTTTTGTAGGCAAGAAAAGATAGAAATAGGACTAGGTTTTAGGGTTTTTATTTTATGAATAATTTTTATTGAAATACCTAACAACAAGATCAAAGGCATGTTAACTTTATTTTCAAAAATTTGAAATTTCCAATTGATTTGAATTTGTCATTCTAATTTCAAAGAGGGTTTCATAAAGAATTGATTTTTGAAATAACCAAGTTTATTCAATAACCTCAACCAATTATGAAATTCTTCTGGAGTTGAAATGTTTGCAAAATTTTAATTGTAATCCACAATTGGAACATGCCAAGTATGAATGATTTGAATTATAATGGAATTTAAATTTGAAACACAGGCCACATGCAATGCTTATGATGACATGATGCAATGCAATGCCAAATGGAAAATCAAGCAATTTCTATCTGAGGGAAATCCCCCGGGTGTTACAGACGACACCACTAACAAGGGATTGCGCCCTCGCAATCCACCCACTAACCCGGGAGGGGAAAGAAGTTCGACTATCGATTCTTCATGCTTCCAGTTGATATCCTCGACACCACTAACAAGGGCTTCTCGACACCACTAACAAGAGATTCTTGCTCGGGTTGATGACGATCTTCTTCCACCAGGAATCTTCCGATGATCGAACCTATTAGGTTAAAGGCTCAGGAAACGTCCACCCACGTAGGATCCTAAAACTTTGAAAGATAGGTACGAGAGTAGACTCCAAAACGAATGAGACAGAAGGAGAAGTATAATAGAGATAAGGAGAAAACAAGAATCCTATTGAGATGTTTCCAAAAATAGTTTAGCAGAAATTGTTTTTTACACTCTAGAAACAATGACCGTTAGCGAGGTTATCCTACAGGCTTTGCGGACCCGTTGCTTCGATAACCATTCGTATCGAAACAACATCGGGAATCGGAAACCATGCTCTGATACCATTTGTGACGCCCCGAGATCGGGCACTATGCAGATTTCAGCATTTCCGTCAAAATCCACATAATAACCGATTCCAGGTTGCCACTTGTGATAACATTACAACAGTTCACGAATATTCCGCAACAACAACAGAAGAGATATATACAAGACGACTCAAATGAGTCAAGGATACAACTGATACAATACAAAGATCCAAATAACAACGGAAGAAACAATATAGTGTCCGACTACGGACAAGATACAAATTGGACTAAGAGTCCTGAAGATAACCGATGGCGTCCAATCCCTGCCCAGGCCAAGCCGGAGGGATTCCCAAGCTAACGTCGTCAGACTTCAAACCTGTTGACTGCAATGTGGAATATGTAGCCACGAAAAGGATTCGTGGGTCAGTACTATTAAGTATTGGCAAGTGGATAAACCATACTCACAAGATACCAGCGTAACCAATCATCACAAGATACAAATACTTTGGGTACAACGGAAAGGAAGGGATTGTTGCAAAGAATCGGCAGCGGGCTGCACTAACTAACTACAGAGACGCGCTACAACATCCGGCTAAAAGAAAGGGATAAGATAGCGTATCAGAACCAACTACAACTACTCACCAAACAATACCCATCCAATGTTACCCCCTACTAAGGAAGCAACCCAAGGAAACTCACACGGTCGATTAAGGTGACATCATTTTTATGGTGGAGGTAATCTATATTACTAGTCAAGTTATTATCGTTAAGTGTAAGTTGTCTGAGTACTTGTTAGCCAACACTTTCACCAAGTCATCCATAACCGCGGACAACACGGCTTCTCGAGAAGATTTAACTCTGCAGGGATGCACCAATTTGGCCATACATGTAAGAGTATCCCGCCAGACGGGGATCAAACCCACCAAGCGAGGCACTCAACACAACCCAACTCTTCTTCGCATCAAGCCCAAAGAACCTTGAGCGCACGGCTAATCAAGCCCCACGAAGAAAAGGGGACCCTCATAGCACTCTAAGAACGTGTCTCCCTAAATGCCGACTACAAAAGTTCCACCCTGGCGCCAAGGGTTCGCACCTGCATATGCATGCGGCAAACAGAAAACCCGAACTAAATGAGGCGATTTGGACGAGATGCGAATCGAATCAAAGTTGCGGGGGGCGCCCATGCTCGCTTCCCACATGCGGTTAGTGCGCTCATCATGGATTAGTAGACAAGACCCTTTTTCCTAATTAAGTTCGACACTAGCAGGCCTCAAAACCACGCCGGGCCTCCTGCCGGTGCCTTATCATCAAATTATTATTACCCCAAGCATTAACATGTTGTTGATTAAGTTGAAACCCAACTATCAACTAAACAGGTGATATGAAAAAGGACAACAAGACCTGAGCGCAAACAACAATAAGCATGCAACTACGACACGACGGCCAACAAGGTAAACAAGCAACAGTTAATAGGAAGTGGAAGGAAAGGCTATATCATGGCTGCAAGGTAAACAAATGATAGGATCGAGACACAAGCATCGAAAATACTAGGCTAGCATAAAGACAACGGAAAGAATCGGTAACAAGTGAGGAAAGGCAACATAGGTAGCAAGTGAGTATACTTGCCTGGAATCCAGCAAGTAGAGGTACATCCGCAGAACTTGTCGGTGCTCACATCATCTCAACGTCCTATCCGCGAAGAAGCAAAGAGCTGAAAGAAACACCGGATGCAACAATTACTTCTACGGCAAAAGATCCAGCATGATCAAGATATGGATGCATGACAAGTTTAAGGATGCATCAAAGATAAACTAGTTGACATGGTAAACATATTTAAATGGGCCCATATGCAATTTGGATTGCATATGGAAAAGCCCATGAATTAATGTTGAATTAAATGATCTACAAATAACCATCATGTGAAAGTTGATTAGAATGATGCATGGATGATGAAAACAATAAGAAAACAACAATAGTTTCAGTTTGATATGTTGTTTACCCAGTTTGGAATTTTATTTATTAAGTTATGAACTTTGGCATTTTAAACGATTTAAACAAACATTTGTTGTTTTCACCAATTTTAAATGTTCAAAACAGATAACCAAATTTATATTAGGAAAGAACACACAATTTTAGATGGAATACATGTTTCATTTGTTGAATTTGGATTTTAGATGAGCAAGTTATTAAATTGACAATTTTAAATGCATTAATTAAGAAATAGTTGTTTTCAGCAATTTAATTTATTCAAAATAGAAAACTAAGTTTATATTTGGAAAGCTTATTCAATTTTGCATGGAAAACATATTTTATATGTGCCATTTGAATTAGATTTGAAATAGTTATGAATTTGACCAAATTTGAAAGAGTTGTTTGAATTTGAATTTTTGAAACCATTTGAAATGTTCAAAACAGTATACAAATGGTTTAAACATGTACAAAATTTAATTTATCATGGAATACATATAAGGTTTGAATTATTTGGAGTTGTGGTTTGAAAGATATGGGCAAAAGAATTTTAAGGGTGCTTCTGTAATTTTGGAGGACCTAGGTGGAAGGAAAACAGGGACTAGGGGCCTGTGTGTGAAAGGCTGGCGCAGATCTGGATCCGGAAACAAGATCCACCGGGGCTGCAGCCAGCCCCTGCGGCTGACGCGCGGGCCCTGGCCACGCAGGCGCTGGCGTGGCGCGGGTGGAGGGCTGCGTGGCACCCACGGCCCATGACGGGTGGGCCAGCACCCGCGGTTATTTGCGAAACAAAAAATGCGCAGAGGGGGATTCGAACCCACGCCCTGGCGTGCGCGCATGGAGGACTCGAGCCACTGGGCTATGGATCGCTTGGTGTTACGATTGGTGCGTGGCCGAATAAGGAGCAAGGGTGCGCCGTTTAACTGACAGAACTGAAGAACTGCAGGAGCAGTTCGCGACGGAGAACAGGAGGCGATCGCCGGAGTCAACAACGATGGCGCACGATGGCGGCCCGTCCAGAGCACGAGGGGAGGGCAGGGGAGAGGTCCGTGGGGGATGGGTGCTCACCTTGGGGCTTCCGGCGTGGCGTCTGGTCCGTGGATGGAGGAGATGGCCGGAAGGCGACGACGGGCGACAGGCGCGGGCGGCGGTGTTGACGTGCTCGGCGGCGGCGTCCTGGTGCCCGGAGATGCTGGTCGTAGAGGCGCAGAGGAAGTAGACAGTGCGGGGTTTCCATTCCCGCACTCGGGCGAGCACGGCGGCGAGCGTAGCGGCGGCGGTGAGTGCCCCAAGTTCCGGCCAGCACTGCTTCCGCCATGAATTCAGAAAACGCAGGAAAAATTCAGAGAGAGGGGAGGGGGATCTGGGAAGGAAGGGACAGGGTGGCGGCGATGGCTGAGGAAGGAGAGGAAGGAGGGCAGGTAGGGTTAGGGTTTGGGAAAAGAGGGGTTAGGTATAAGGGGGGAGGAGCAGGTGGAGGGGGCAGGTGCGGTGCTGCCTGCTTTTCTTCAGAAGAAAACGACAGAGGTCGTACGGAGGTGGGGGAAGGAGGGGGTGCGGGCTGGCTGGGCTGGTTTGGTGGGGTTGTAGGTGGGCTGGCCCATTTGGGCTGGCCTGCCTCCCCCTTGTTTTCTGTTTTTCTTTTTTATTTTTTCCTGTTTTTTTTTGTAGGCAAGAAAAGATAGAAATATGACTAGGTTTTAGGGTTTTTCTTTTATGAATAATTTTTATTGAAATACCTAACAGCAAGATCAAAGGCATGTTAACTTTATTTTCAAAAATTTCAAATTGCCAATTGATTTGAATTTGTCATTCTAATTTCAAATAGGGTTTCATAAAGAATTGATTTTTGAAATAACCAAGTTTATTCAATAACCTCAACCAATTATGAAATTCTTCTGGAGTTGAAATGTTTGCAAAATTTTAATTGTAATCCACAATTGGAACATGCCAAGTATGAATGATTTGAATTAGAATGGAATTTCAATTTGAAACACAAGCCACATGCAATGCTTATGATGACATGATGCAATGCAATGCCAAATGGAAAATCAAGCAATTTCTATCTGAGGGAAATCCCCCGGGTGTTACAGAGGAGGCCGGCCTGGCCGGGGGATGAGGCTGGGAGGCTCCGTTTTCCTCCGTTCTTCCTCCTCGGATCTCTGATCTTGACGCCGTCTTCACCCGCTTCTTTCCTAGCTTCGTGTGCCCCTTCTTGGATGTGTTCTTGAGCATCTTGGGCACCTTCTTGGGTCTCCATGTGGTGATCCCACCTATGCATGTAGAGGGGTATTTCATGAGGTAGAGCACCGTTCACCAAGACACCGGAATCGTACGGAGATAGGAGTGAGTTTACCTTGTTGTGCGTCGATGTTGTGCTTGGTTGAATACGGTGGGCTACATCATCTCCCCCCCTTGAAGAAGAGTCGTCCTCGACTCTCGTTCCATCCATTTGTGAGTGGGAGAAGGAAAGTTGACGACGAAGATGTCGTTGAAGTTGAGCCGCTTGTCGAAGATCATGTGACGGTAGGCTCGTAGTGGGTGTGGTCCAAAGGTGATGAAGATCATGAAAGGTTCCTCCTTGGATGGTTGAGGAAGATCTTGCGAGGCGGTGTAGTCGTGGAAGTTGAGCCTCTTATCGAAGGTCATGCCAAGGTATGCTCGTGGAGGGTGTAGGCCAAAGGCGATGACGATCTTGACATGTTCCTCAATGGGTGGATGAGTATGAGCTTGCGGAAGCGGTAGAGTGTAGATGACCTTGACGCATTGGTTGTTGTTGATGCTCGTGTCGAAATCCATGTACATCGTGGCGATTGATGTGTAGTCGTGGTGATCATTGTCGTTGACGCGCTTGTCGAACTCCAAGTGCATCTTCACGATGGGGATGTAGACGTGGTAGTCATTGTCGTTGACGCGCTTGTCGAACTCCATGCACATCGTGACATGAGGGATGTATGCGTAGAAGTCGTTGATGTCGAAGTGCTTGTGACGCGCCGTGTAGAGCTTGACTTGAGGAGTTTGGATGGAGAATGCCTTGTTGTAGAAGCTCTTGTCAATCTCCATGTGGATCATGATGAGCGGAATGTGCTCCTTCCAACTCTTCAAGTCGGTGCCGCTGTTCATGTGTTGTGGAGAGCCTTGTATGTTTAGGAGTCCATGAGGTCAAGGATGCTTGATAGGGTCACCAAATCTCTGCAAAATAGACAACAAAGATGGAGAGAAAGTTGGTAAGCCGTTAGTGTCGATAAGCACACATGGGGTTTTGCTCTCAACTCTCATCTCACTATTGGTGGCTATCATGGCAATGCCTCTAGGAACACTCATGCTTTTTCCACTCATGATGGGCTTGTGGCTCTCACTCACGTGATGGTGGATCTCTCTCTCACCACTCATCTCACTAGAAGCTTTAGAGGGGACACTAGAAGGCTCCCAAGTCTTGGCACAATAAGTGTGTGGGTTTGTCGAAGTCGTTGCATTGCTTGGAGTCGGTAGTGTCATAGCGTGTGGCGAGAGGACTCGAGCATCTCGTCTCTTGGGTTGAGATCCAATAGTGGAAAGGGTGGCTTTCTTGGAGGAGGAGGTAGGGTCATGGCTTGTGTCGAGGGAGGCTCCATCATCTCCATGATGTGGTAGTGTAAGCCATGCCTTGTATCATCCTCAAATGGTCGATGATGATGATGATGATGAAGATATCTGTCGTGGGATAATCACGGCAGATGTTACCTGGGGTAACTGATCTTGGGGCAAGTCGACACAGGTATTCGGGAGAGGGTTTAGCTCGAAGGAAGGCATGATGGAAAGCGATCTAGGAACCCAGAAGCAACTCGCCGAGTCTCGATTTGTAACCTGATAATATGATTCTCGAAATATACTAGATGTTCGATAACTGGCGATACAATATGACTCGAATCTCCCTCAAGCTAAGCCTGGGGGCCGGTTTATAAAGTACCCGTACCCCCCCTGGCTTGCCCTCCAAGGCGCATCTTGAGTCCTATTCGAACTCTGCTTACAAACCCTAGCTTTCCTTACTGCAACCCACAATCCGGGTTACGAAGCCTACAAACTTTGGGCCTTCCAGAAGTTTCTTTATCCTTAGCCGGATCCTGCACAGCGTACATTGGGCCGGGTTACACCATGGAGTTGGCCTACCGGGTTGTTATCCCCTCATCAGTAGTCCCCAGAATAGCTTGGGCTTCCGAGGTTATTCCTTGAAGCACTGGCTATTCCCTGCAAAAATATCAAACTCACAAGCGTATAGAGGCCGGGTTGCAACACTTTGATGAATGGCTGGGGCCAACTCCAGGGTGACCATGCAGTAACCCGGCTCTTCTTCAAATGCCTTTCCTAATTTTCCAAGTCTAAGCCTTAATAAAAGCTCCATGATTCCACACTTTTCTCGATAATTAATCCTAATACCAAGGAGAAGGTCTCCCTTTATTTTTCATCTGAACACCTCCTGTCGCGCTTAAAGTATATCCCGCAAATTTCAGAATAAACAACCGTTACCCCGTATTTCCCGGGTTCCGCCCGTTGAACTAAGTTTTCCACCCAGGCCATTATAAATAAGTTCTCGGAAGTAACCCTAGCTCCAACGGCTCATTTTCCCCCCATTCCTCTTCCTTCCTCCTTTCAAGCTCGAACCCACAGGGCACCACCACGGAAGCCCCGCGCGCATCACCGGAACCCGTCCCCCGCCGTTCGCGTTCCGCCACAGCGCGGTTTGCTCCGCCACCCAGATCCGGCACCAAACCTCCGATTGGCCCGCCAAGAACCGCGCGAGGGCATCAAGCTTGCGCCATCTGCCTCCGCAAGGCTTCGCTTCGATCTCCTTCGGTAAATCTTTTACATCCCTCAACCTATCTTTGCAATTTCTTAACTTTCCCTCGGGTCAGATCTAAATCGAGCCGCCCGCAATTTCTCGGGTCATGCCGAATTAAACCACTAGTGTCCACTCTAGCTCACCCAAATAGATAAGATACACGGTTTGGTTTGCTCTCCTACTACTTATAATCATCAAATTGGCCACAAATTTAGAAATGAGATCCCCAATCTAGGCTCGGGTCGCATTAACTTTCCGCTTTTGTTCCTATTACTCGGAAAATCTTTCCTTTCCGGCTTAGTTGCTCATAATAGACGTACAGGCAACCTTTTACCCTCCCCAAACACTTATCTACGCATAAAATTCCACAGCTTTTGTAATAATATGCGATACCCGGGCAACTCGTACCTAGCTTGGCAAAGTGATACCCGGACCATGTCCAACTCATCGATTCTTGTTCAACTGGTAACTTCCGAGTTTTCACTTCTCACACCCTTTCCTTGAACGCTTTTTCAGGTTAACCCCATGGCGCCCAAAAAACAGGGAAAGCAGCCAGCTAAGGCCAAAACCACAAGTTCCATATCCGCCAACTGGGGGAAATCCTCCGTCACCAAGGTCAAGCTAGAGGAAATGGTTGAGCTAGGGGTCCTTCCTCCTCAGGAAACTATCCACTGGAGAGTACCGGGTAATGAAACCCGACCTTCTCCAGCAGAAAATGAGGTAATCTGTTTTGTTGAACATGTGACCCGGGGCTTCCGGCCTCCGGGTCATCCTTTCTTTCGCGACGTTTTAAGCCACTACAACCTCCGCATTTTCGACATAGGACCCAACTCCGTTTTAAACATCACTCATTTTATCGTTCTTTCCGAGTCTTACTTGTGCACTTCGCCAAGTCTGGCTCTCCTTGTCGAACTCTTTCAGTGCAAGCCGTGCCGCGAAAGCGGCGACGGCGCACTTCTTACTTGCGGCGGGGTTTCTATCCAACGCCGCAAGAACTCCTTAATGCCTCCTCTCACCCTCAACTCCCACGTAAAGCACTGGCAGCTCTCGTATTTTTACTGCCAGGACACCTCCCCACCCGGCGAAAAGAAGTTGCCGGGTTACTCGGAGGGTCAGCTTGATATCTCTGAGACTTTTAACGCCTTTGCCCCTGAATCGGACAGGGAGGCAATTTTGCCTTTGTTGGCCAAGATCTCCATCCTATCAGCCCAAGGCCTCATCGGGCTCAACCTGGTGAAGACTTGGGTCGATTTCCGCATCCAACCCAACTCCATCCGCGAAAAGCTGATGTGCGAATACTCGGGTCAAACCACGGACCCGATCCGATACTCCACCAGCAATTTCGCTCCTAACGATGCCAACAAAACAATCAAGGGCTTCTTGACGGAGAAGCTCGAGGTAATCCGGAACATAGCCGGATTAGAACCCTTTACCCTTGAGAACCCGGCCCCCGCGGTAAGGACCTGATTCTAACAAGTTCAATTTTATTCGTTCCTCTTGATACAATTCTTAACCCTTGCTCTGGTATCTTCGCCTCAGGCCGACAGTGACTTCTGGAAGGTCGATACCCCTCCTAACTCCGGAAATCCGGAAGAGGAAGGGGATGTCGTTTACTCGGACGAAGGTACATACTTGGTCCCCTTGAATGTGTCATACCCTACTTCTCATTTCCATACTATAATCTTGATAACTTTCAGAACAAGAAGACCAGGACGAGGAGGAAGAGACGGACGGCAAAGTGGAGTCCGCCAGCGAGGAAGACGAACCGGAGCCAGCAATCAAAGCCGGATCCAAAAGAAAACCCCAAGGAATCGTCTTCCAGGTTTTATTTCGTTTCCTTGTGCTTAATTTTTGTTCCCATGATGTCATTCCTGAGCTAACCCTGTCATCGCCTTTTTTACCACAACTGAAGGAGCCACCCGCGCCTAAGCGTAGAGTGACCCGAAACCACCCGGGTAATGAGACCCTTAACCCGGGTACTTTATCGCCCCCGGCTCGACATACCGGTACTCACCATACACAAGAATTTTTCCCAAACATTCCCTCACAAAGTGATCTCACACCTTGCTTGGTATTTTTCAGTATCTTCCGGGTCCAGCAGCGGCTTTCCTTTGGACTTCGCGGTGAACCCCGGGTAAGGCCCTTTTCCTTATGCTATGCCGAGCTTTCATCGCCTTCTTCATAATCATGCACTAATCGCACCTTTGCACTTTCTATAGAGCCACGGCCGTTGTTAGCGACCAGGAAGACATGGAAGTTGAGGACCGGGGTGAAAATAAACCAACTGGCAATGCATTCACCACGGCTGGCGATGAGCAAGCGTCGCCAACGGAGCTGGCTAGGCAAGACACCGGGTATCCAATAGCCTCGCACGCAAGCGAGAAGGAAAAAGGCGCAGCTCCGAGCGCGGGAGGGGGGCCAAACTCCGACATTCGGATGACCCGGGTGCCGCCTCCTGTTACGAAGAAAACTCCTTTTCCAAATTTCCACGCCCCCGAGTCTTCTAATTCGGGTAACGATGATTTTAACCAGCTGATGAGTGCTCTCCTCGCCATGAAGGCTTCAGAGGGAAATGTCTTAGAGCGTATGGCCGCAGCGCATCAGGTAACTTTATTTGGTATTTCCTACTATACACCCAGTCCCCAAGTTCCGAGCATAACTTGCTGAAGTTGCGCTCGGTACTTCATATAATTCTCGGCTTGTCATGATATCCGACTTACAGTTTCATTCGTTCTTTGCAGGCGGAAATTACTCGGTCGGACGAGACATTACTCAAGACCGAGCAGCTCCTGCTTGCTGAAGTAAAACGCAGAGAAACCCTTGAGGCGGAGATGAAGACTTTGAAAAAAGATGTCTCCAAATACAAGAAGAAATACCATGCGGCCCAATCCTCGCTGAAGAACTTGTCAGATCAGATTGCGGACACTTACCGCATCTTGTTAAGTAAGTTTTTGTTTGTAATTAATTTGCATACCTCTATCTTGTCGTTATAATAATCAAGATTATTGATATACTTTCTTGTGTTTCAATTGCAGGTGCTAACCTTGCTGCTCCAGAGGACGATGCCGTTACTAAGGCTAAGACACTAAAGACTGTGCTCCGGACATTTTTTGCCGGCACAAAGCTTTTATTAGACGCCGTGAAGTGGCCTTCCGAGGTATACCCGGGCGAAGAAAATCTCATGCAAGCCTTTTCGACGGTGCCTGGATGGATTGAAATATGGAAGCGCTCATCTTGCCGGATTGGAATGACCCGGGCCTTTACGCTGGCGAAAGCTTATTTTCCTAAGCTTGACCCGGCAAAGGTAATATCCGGGTTTCCAGAATTCAAGGCTGACGGCTGCAAGTTTATGCCCAAGGATTTCAAAGTTATACAATCGACCGTACGCCATTCGGCTACTACTTTAGCCGATAAAATGGAGCTGGACACAATTATGAGTTCGTATGACGCTGAAGGCAAGACCATCTTGGCGGAGGCACCCCCTACTTTTGACATGCTGGAAAGGTGGTCGACTGACCTGGCCAGGAGGAAAGAAGAAACTGCCAAGAGAGAGGCCGAGCTAGGCTTAAGGCCGTCTACCTCTACACCAGCTGTTCCTCCGCCTGTCCGTCCTGACGCGAAAAGCCCGGGTAATGCTGCTGGGAAGGCTAAGGAGCAGGTCCAAGACCAAGACCCGGAAGACCGCTCCCAGGGCGAGTAGGATGATGTCTTATATCCTGTGTTGTAAAACTAGTATGATTTTGATGATGCGCCTGTTGCACCATTGATACTGGTACTGTCACTTTGTATTTCTAATTCGTGATAACTTTGTGCCTCTCCCGGCTTTTGATATTCTCGGTCCTTGTTTTATTCTTAAGCTTATTCTCGATACCCGATTGTATTTTGATTCCCTTTTCGTGACTCGGTTAACCGAGTATCATGGGTTTTGATACGCGGACTTTTCTTTAAGTCCCCAAGACTCGGAAGCCAAGGTTTTTCGAGCTTTAATAGCGAAACAACCTGTTTCTGTTTCGAAGTCCCCAGTCCCCATGACCCAAAGTACAAGCCAGGGGGGTGTGGCCTTTCTCAGATGACAAGCTGCTCTTAACTAAGCCGGAAGACCAATAGCCATTCACATGAATACTGAAGTCATGCTTGATACTCGTTGAGTTTCCGGCTATTTAGCCTTGTACTCTGCATGGACTTGTGGTTTAGATGACCCTTTTGATTATCTTGTACTGTAAGCCGGCTTTCGCGTGGATACCATGTTGTTGCGTCTATACGAAAAACAGGGTCAAGCAAGTCCCATTGGGCTGCATGGTTTGATTGTAATCGTAAGCGAGCAGATCATGCCACTTTGGTGCGAGTCACATCGAACTTAAGTAAGAATAACCAAGAAATTTGGCTCCTTCGTCCGGTTATAAGATTGCAGCCGTACTCGTCTTGCAAGTAAATCGGCCCTCATAACTCATAGGCATCAAGGCCGGGTCTCTGGGTTTGCGACTACTATTTAAGCAGTTCAATTCCCAAAGGCCTATGTGCAATGTATTTTGATGATACTGATGTATTGATAATAACAAATATCACTTACTTGTAGTTGAAGCAAAGGCCATGGTAAGACTTGAAAACCATCTCTTTTATTGATACGAAAAAATTTGCGTCAGCAGGCCGCCTCATTAAAAACCTCCCAGTCCCCTTAGGTACCCTGGGTAGGAAAAGAGCGCGTATGCAACCTGCTGTCCGTTACACTGCTTTAGTTCTTCCCGAGAATCGGCCCCGGGTTGGCGCGACCGATGCACATTCTCCACTTGTTAGTCCCTTTCATAACGAGTACCGGGTTTGTTAGCCAATCCGGGTGTGTCGCTCTTGTAGATAACGGTGTGGTTTCCTCTTCTGCGCCAGGGAGCTTGGAAGGATCTCTCCTGACGAAGGCCACCATCTTAGGGTCTTGTTCTGCTCTAGTTTTTGCTTTATCCCCTTCAGAGGTCGGCTTTTTTGACGTTGCCCTTTCTTCCAGGTTCGCCTGCGATCGGTAATGCTTGAGCTCTTCTTTCCTACAGGCTTGCTCAGCCATTGCGGCATCTCCCTCATCGCATTCAGCTACTATATCTCGATTTCCGTATATGGTAATGGTCTTCTTAGGGCCCGGGATTTTCAGCTGTAGATACACATAACACGGTCTTGCCATGAACTTGGCATAAGCCGGCCTTCCAAACAATGCGTGATAGGGACTGCGCAACTTAACCACCTCAAAAGTAAGCCACTCGACTCGATAATTGTCCTTTGATTCCCCAAAAGCTACCTCCAACGCCATTTTTCCTTCGGGGCACGCTGAATGACCCGGCACTATCCCGTGAAAAACTGTTGTACTCTTTTGCAGTTGAGATTCCTTGAGGCCCATGCGCAGAAAAGTTTCCCAGTATAGGATATTGATGCTACTTCCTCCATCCATCAAGACTTTTTTCAGCTCATACCCATTGACCTGTGGTGCCACTACCAAGGCTAAGACTCCCGGGTGATCAACTCTGTCCGGGTGATCCCTCCTGCTCCATGTTACCTCCTGTTCTGACCACCTCAAATACCTCGGAACAGCAGAAGAGACTGAGTTGACCGCTTGTTTCAGTATCTTTTTATCTCTGTTAGAGCCTCCCGTAGTGTGCACATGATATTGACCCAACTGTTTGGGGTTAGCTTGAAAACCCCCCGCTCCCCCTTGATTGTTACCCGGGTTTCCGGCTGCCGGGTTACCGGCTGGGGGCGGACTGTTGCCCAAGTTTCCAACTGGACCCGGGCCTCCTCCCCGACCCGCACCTCTCATGGCTCTGTTTACTTCCTCGTTCTTCCATCTTTGTAAGTCGGCGTATTGCTCCAAGGAATGATTAGCCGGCTTGCCGTTCCTGCTATGCTTTGGGCATGCCATCCTAAATATGTCCCAACTGTTGCTCGGTCTTGGAGGTCCTTGGTAATGTCCCCCATTGTGATTTCCAGTATTAAAATTCCCTTCAGATCTGGGTCTTGAAGACCCGGCCTCAGTGTTAGCTACAAACTCGGAATTTCCTTCAAACGGGCGCTTGTTTTGGCTATTTCCATTATTACTTGGCGCCGATCCATTGCCGGCTTTCCCACTGCCACTTGTGTTTGCTTTTGCCTTCTTGTCATCAACTTCCTCCTCTGTGGTGTCCGTTGCTGCGTGCTTGTTGCACGCATCCATTAATTCTCCCATTGTAACCTCCGCTGCATTCCTACTGGATTTCATGCGAGTTAACTTTTGCACTAAAGGAACATACTTGCATGTCTTTGCCATAGCTTGTAGCGCGTCCTTGGGCTGAATATCTGTGGACGAGTGGAGTATCTCCATAACCCGGCGCACCCAGCTGCGCGCTGACTCTCCCTTCTTCTGAACGCATCACTCTAAATCATCAATAGTAAACAGCTTTCTGCATGTTCCATGGAAGTGCTTGACAAACGCAGTTTTTAATTCTTCCCAGGACTTGATCGACTTTTCCGGCAGATTGGTGAACCATAACTTTGCTGCTCCCTCTGACATCATCAAGTACATGAACTTGGCTTGAAGATTCTCGGACGCATTGCGAATTGACATTGCCATCTCGTAACTGCTCAGCCACGTTTCCGGATCCATTGTCGGCTCATAATTTACTACTTTCCCTGGCTCTTTGAACTTTTCCGGGTAAGGTTCTGCTCTGATTTCGTCCGAGAGACACTTGGGTCCTGCCAGGGTGGTTGGGGCTGGTCTTGCTCGGGAAATATGTGACCCGGCCGGGGGTGCCACAGGGCGTGGTGCCACCGGTAATTCATGCGCTACAGATCCGGCCCCGGCCCTCCTGGCCCTGGAGCTGTCCACAACCGCCTGCGCCGCCGATGCTGCTGGTACTGTCTGGACACGAGGTGGGGGTGGCATTTGCTGTTGCTCTTCCCTCCGCCGTGCTGAATTTGTTTGAATATTGCCCTGTTGCTGACTGGGGTATGGCGTCCCATGCATCCCACTTCTATGGTCTGGATAGTTGGCTTGCTGTGCCACCGCGGTGTGTAGCAGATCGATCGCTCGCCGGGTTTCTTCCGCATGGGGCGATTCTCTCACAGGGATCTGATTCAAGGCGAGTGTCGCTGCATACACGTTGTCCATGGGATTGTTGTAATGACCTGCTGGTGTGCGAAAACGCGATGGTGGTGGTGGTGGTGGTGGTGGTACAGTATTGCCGGCAGTAACTCCAGTCTGTGGTGTAGGTAACCCGGCCCGCGTATCTACCGGTTGTGCTCTTCCGGTTGCCGGCTGAGGGACGGTTCCTTGATTTGCCGCTGGAATAGGCTGATCTTGAGGCGTGATAAACAGCATAGCCGGATTAATAACTCCACCCGTTGCTGGTAGGCTGGTCTGGTGCCTTTGATGCACTCTAGACGTTTCCTCCCGGAGCCGAGTTTCTAACGCATCCAATTCGCGCTGCCGTGCAGCCATTCCCTGTCTTTCTGCTTCCACTTGTTTTCTTTGCTGTTCCAATGCGCGACGGGCCACATCCAGATCTCTGACACGCTCCGCCGCGTTTTCCGGAGTGATAACTGTGGCGAGGACAGTCGGATCTAGAATCAAGTTGTTATCGAACAGGGCCGGGTGACGCGGATTTGAAGGACCCGTCCCTGGTGTCCGGTTTGCTTGGAATCCGAACATGTTTGCCTGCATCTCCTCATCCGCTGCGCGACTGGTGACCGACACCGACTCTCCGTCAACCCGGATCAGAACCGGATTAGCTGTACCCCGCTGTTGGTTCAATGCCTGAGCCGTCCCAACTGCGGCCGCGGTCACGCTCTCTTGATTGATATTGGCCGCGGGAGCCGTGTAGACCGCAACCCGGCGTGCGATGCTTGGCGCGAATTCATGCCGTTCTTCTTCGCTGTTGTCCTCCTCATATCGATCCTCCAATAGATCCCGGATAGACTCGGTATCATCTTCTATTTCCACCCGATCGCGCGGGGTCCACGCCAGCTCCTCCGGCTGTTCCCACTTCTCGGCGACTTCTTCTATCTGACCTGTTGTTCCGACCGATTCTTCTTTTTCCGATTGAATATAGATAGCTTCCCCTGACACAGAATCAGATCCAAGATTGTCAGGATTCGAGCTGGGAGTACATACCATGCCGATGAAGACGTTGATGCGGCCGATTGTTACGATGGATCCGGTTTCGAGATGATCCGACTCTGGCCCCCAGCCGGAATCGTCCACCACCTTCTCTCCTTCGCGGTCGACGTAGATCTCACCGACGATGAGGTTCTTCATGCTCTTCCGAGCTTCTCCCGTGATGTAAACACCTTTGGACGCAGGCCCCACGGTGGGCGCCAACTGTCGTGGGATAATCACGGCAGATGTTACCTGGGGTAACTGATCTTGGGGCAAGTCGACACAGGTATTAGGGAGAGGGTTTAGCTCGAAGGAAGGCATGATGGAAAGCGATCTAGGAACCCAGAAGCAACTCGCCGAGTCTCGATTTGTAACCTGATAATATGATTCTCGAAATATACTAGATGTTCGATAACTGGCGATACAATATGACTCGAATCTCCCTCAAGCTAAGCCTGGGGGCCGGTTTATAAAGTACCCGTACCCCCCTGGCTTGCCCTCCAAGGCGCATCTTGAGTCCTATTCGAACTCTGCTTACAAACCCTAGCTTTCCTTACTGCAACCCACAATCCGGGTTACGAAGCCTACAAACTTTGGGCCTTCCAGAAGTTTCTTTATCCTTAGCCGGATCCTGCACAGCGTACATTGGGCCGGGTTACACCATGGAGTTGGCCTACCGGGTTATTATCCCCTCATCAATATCCTTGGCTAGAATGGTGGCTTGAGCGTGGTCTTGTGGAGGTTGGCATGAGATGCTTTGAAGTCAAGGGGAGTGTGTCACCCAGTTTGTCGTTACCTCCATCAATGATAGATGATCCATTGACGCTGGCTCTAGAGAGGTTGCATCGTTGGTCCTTATCTTGAGGATAGGCTTGAAGAACTCGTGTCATCACTCGTGATGAATTCGTGGCCTCATTGCAATAGACGCTTTCGTCACCATTGGTTGGCATGTCCAAGGAATTGAGAGCTAGTTGGTGCAAGGCATAGTATTGGCCTTCACTCATGTAGGCATGGTCACCATTTTGGTTGGCAACCATGATCATCTCATTGGTAGCATTGGAAGCTCTCTTGTGGATGGTCGGAGTTTTCACTTGTTTCATTGGAGACAAAAAAGCAAAATGCCTTTGAGATGATGGCAAGGGATGAGCCTCTTTCACAATGTGACATGTATCAACGTCTTCATCATAGAGTGGTGGAGCGGTATCCTCATGCACATGGTGAAAGTGCATGGTTCCCCCATATTTGGTTTTGGTAATTAATGACAATCCTTATGGACTAATGTTTGCATTAAGTTATCTTTGTAGATCTTGTCCATAGGAAATAATGGAGTTCATGTGTTGAACTATATTAGCTTCCTTGATGGCCATTGTTACATTCAAGGATTTATATGAAGAATGGTCATGGTTTGCGTTGAGCTTATTTCTAGTATGTCTTGAAGAAAAGGATTAGGTGATCTTTCATTATCATCTTCAAGACATCATCTTTATCTATCTAAGCAAAGATACAAGGTTGATCAAGCAAGCGATCAACACACAAAGCTACAAGTTGTACCAAGTGGGATTGTGTATCTCATGGTATGGTAAGCAATTGTCAATATAGCTTTGTGAACTAACCCATGATATGTGTGTGTCGTACCTCTATGTGTGGTTAGGTATATTTCCATGGGCATGAACCAAAAGGAAGATTTCTTTTGCCCATGGACTATGTCGTCGTCAAGCGGTGTTTGTCATCTAGCTTGACGTGGAAGCTCAAGTGGAGCATCTAGAAGATATCCTATGCTTGATGCTTGCCACCCTTTTGGAGATTGTGGCCTTGTGAAGATTTGCTGAAGGGTCTCTCCCATAATGGTGTATGGAGGAGCTAGTCTCTCCCATAATGGTGTATGGGGGAGCAACTTGCAAGTCTTCATCAAGCGGAGTTTGTGCTAGCAAGCGCAATCAAGAAAGAAGATCCTACTTGAGAGAGTCAAGATCGTCATCATCTAGCTCAAGTGGAATGCTCAAGGAAAAGGTATAATCTTGATAGGTTTTCTATTTTACCGGTCTCGTGCCTTTGGGAGACCGGGTTATAGGATAGATAGTCGTACTATCAAGAGGGGCTCTCAAGTGAGTAACTCGATCGAATCGTTATGGAGAGCTCAAACCTTTGCATACTTTGCATATCATCTTTCTTGGTTCTTATTTGTCTTTTGTCTCCTTTGGGTTTTAGTGCTTGTCGTGATCTTCATGACAAGCCTTGGTTTCTCGAAAACGGATTTCGTAAGAAAAACTTGTTGCGTTTTCGGTCGTGAAAATATTCCGTTCGTCTTTGAGAATGTTCCCACACCTTCCATGTGTGGTAACTTCTCCATACTTTGAGGTATCAATATTTTCAATGCAATTGGATTTACCTCGTTCGGAGTTCATTTGCAAAAGTTATGGGGTTTCTAGTTCAGCCTATCTGTTTCTGAACTCAACCGGATTATTCTAGCCGGATTATTCCGGGCAACCGGATATTCCGGTTAGGGTAGTTTTGGTCCTTTTTCGGTACTGGCTTGAACCGGATTATTGGAAACCGGATTATTCGGATCAGACCGGATATTCCGGTTTGGCAATTTTCGGACCATATTTCACACTGGCATGGACTGGATTATTTGAACCGGATTATTCGGATCAGACCGGATATTCCGGTTCGGCATTTTTCGGACCATATTTTGCACTGGCATGGACCGGATTATTGGTACCGGATTATTCCAAGGGGACCGGATATTCCGGTTAAAGTCAACAGGTTTCGAGCAGATCTTCAGACCGGATATTCCGGTCCAAACTTGGACTGGATATTCCGGTCCCAAATTCCTGCACAACGGCTAGTTTTTGTGGGGACATATTTAAGGGGGCTTTCTTCCCCATTGGTCCCTAAGTCTTCCAAGCACGTTTTCCCTTCTCTCCCACCATTGCTGACCTTGGAAAGCTTGCCCCTCTCCCAATCCCTCCTATGATTCTTGCATATCTTTGAGGGAGAAGGTAGAGGAGATCTCGATCTACATTTCCACCAATCCATCTTCCTTCTTAGTGAGTGAAACTTAGTAGATCTTGATCTAGGAGTTCTTGGTGTTTCTCCTCCATTGTTCTTCCTCTCTTATTCCCCCATAAGCATTTGTTGCTTTGTTGGAATTTGAGAGTGAAGGATTTGAGCACTTGTTCTCTTGCCATTTGCATCGGTTGCATCAGTTTGCTCTCTCCATGAGGATTCGTGGAATTTGAAAGTTTGTGAGCTTGTTACTCTTGGGTCTTGGACCCTAGACGACTTGTGGTGTTCTTGGGAGCCTCCAATTGAGTTGTGGATGCGTGCCCCAAGATTGTGGTGACACCGAGAGCCTCCAATTGAGTTGTGGATGTGTGCCTCGGGTTTGAAGGTTGCCAATAGTGGAAGGTGAACTAGGCCTTTGTGGCGGGGTTCATCGGAGAATAGGGTGAGGCCTTTGTGGCGTTGAGTAGGCCTTCGTGGCGAGCTCACACCCCTCCAACGAGACGTACTCCCCTTTGTGGGAGGAACTCGGGAATACATCTTCGTCTCCGTGTGCCTCGGTTATTTCTATACCCGAGCTTTTTTACTTATGCAATTTACATTGTGATAGCCTTCGAGCTTGAAGTTATATATCTTGCTATCACCTTGTTACTTGTATTGCTTAGCATAAGTTGTTGGTGCATCTAGTTGTCCATAGAATATTTAGGTTGTGTGCTTGTTAATTTAAACACCTAGTTTATTTCCGCATTTAGCAAGCATTAACCGGAAAAGTTTTAATCGCCTATTCACCCCCCCTCTAGGCGACGTCGTTGTCCGTTCACATGGTGATGTCGATCTTGAGTCATGGGAGGAATAGCTTCGCACTCTTGATTTTGTTGTTGCGCTTGTGGCGAGAAGGGAAGCTCATGCTCTTGATCATGAAGGTCATTGTCTTTCCTCGAAGAATGTCGCTCATGGAGGTTGTTGGTTGGTGTTGATGGTGAAGTATCTCTTGCCGCTTGTCTCGATGAAGTAGTGGTATCATAGTGTCCATGGCGAAGATGTTCTTGATCCTTGTCGAAGGCGGGGTGCGAGAAGAAAGCACATTCTTGATGAAGATGAGGTGGAGGATCCCATTCTTCATGTTGGTGATGATGCAATGGAACTCCATGGTCGAGTTGGTGCGGTGCTTAATCCAATATGGTAGGAGTAGAATCATGGATATCAACTCCATTTGCTTGTTGATGGCGAGTTCGCTCATGTGGGTCCTCATCAAAAATAGGAAGTGAGAATTCCCTTGGATCATCTTCACTTGCTTGGTGTTGACGTGGTCGCTCAAGAGGTTCCTCATCAAACAAGGTGAATGAGAGATCATGGGTAGCATCCGCGCCTAGTTGTGGTCGAAGTGGGCGCTCATAGGGGTCTTCATCAAAGAGAGGAAGAGAAGTGTCATGTGTAGCATGCCCACTTGTGTGTTGTCGATGTAGGAGCTCATTGGGATCTTCATCAAAGATGGGTAGTGAAGTAGCATGTTGAGCAATCCCACTTGGTTGATGTCGAAGTGGACGCTCATTGGGGTCTTCCTCAAATATGGGGAAAGACAAGCCATAAGGAGCATTATCACTTGCTTGCCGTTGAGGAAGTCTCTCATTTGCGTCTTCATCATAGATGGGTAGCGGAAGCTCATATGGGTCATCATCATTGGTTTGGCGATGGCGGTCATGATGGAGAGGATGGCGCCGGTGGTCATTGTGGTGGAGTTGTGGTAGGCATTCACTAGAATCCATGTCGAGGGCACCTTCTTGATGTTGGCCTTGGTCTTGGTGGTCATTGTGGTGGTGACACACATTTTGCTTTGGAAGCCTTGAATGTGGGCGAGCACCATCCACGAAGCCATGTAGACCATAGTCAAGAGTCGAGCTTGGAGAAGGTGGGTGATGAAGAATATCCGGTCGTAGAGGGTGATCTTGAAGAGGGTCACCACGGCCTTGTCGATATTGAGGTCGAGGTAGTGGTGATGGCGAGCAATGCTCAAACCAATGTCGTCGCGGAACTTGTGGTGGAAGATGCGGTGAGGTGGGTGTACCACTCTCTTCCCTATGGTGGTGATGGTCATGGCGACGGTCTCGGTGATGAGCGTGGTGATGGGTCGAAGTTTGTAGACGATGTAGCTTGCGGCGTTCCCGCACCTCATGTGTGGGATGACTCCGGAAGTCATTCGGATGCCTTGGCTTTATGGCCTTCTCACTAGATGGGGCCTCGATGATGTCCTTCTTGTGGCGCCGTCTTGATGTTGAAGGAGACAATCTTGACGTTGCCAACTTGTCGGATTTCTTGTCGTTGCTCCATCTTGAGGTTGAAGGTCGTTGTCTTGTCTTGGCCTTGGCATTCTCCTTGGAGTTCCTTGGTGGTGAGCATGAACCATCGGAGTTTCTTGGCCACCGAAGCTTGGCGAGGAAGTTCTTGTAGGTGAGCTCGTCCATGTCGGAGTCATTGTCGGTGTAAAACTCCGCCATGCTCGAGGATGCGTTGTCGGTGTAGTAGGGCTCCATCTCGTCAACCAAGCTTGCGGTGTCATCGTTGTAGACGTGGTTCATGTCGTTGTAGCTCATGGAGTCGGAGTCGTCGTGGTTGTTGTGGTGCTCCTCCATGTCGATGATGGTTGGGGAGGAGTAGTCGGTGTAGAGCTCGACATCGTGGTCGTAGTAGTGGTGGCGATCCACCATGTCATGCTCGTAGTAGTGGTCATCCACGATGTCGTGCTCGTAGGAGTGGAGGTCCATGTCTTGCTCGTTGTAGTCGTAGTGGTCCATCATGGACTCATCATGGCCTCCATATGATTCGCTCTCGCTATACATGGTTAGTCACAAGCGCAAGTGTATATATAGACTGTGAGGACCTAAGAGCTCAACCCTCACCTTTTAGCAAATGTTGGAAACTAGTGGACCAAGCCAAGAGAAACCGATAACCAAAAGAATGAAGTGACTTGAGTTCGAAAGATCCCAAAAACACGCTCCAAAACACACGCGGCTTATGGGTGGATGGCAATGGGTTAGAAATGTGGCGAGAAAACGACAAATCCAAATAAAAGTATGTTGTAAAACGTGGAGAAGAAACAAAGAAGAGTTAGCGCGAAAACCAAACCTAGTGGAGGAAAATGATATGGTGGAAAACTAAAAACACACACACACAAATGATAAATGGGGTTAGTGCAGCCAATGGACGAGCGGAGACGAAATGTACCTATCGAAGACTAAGCTCAATGCCACGCCAACGCAAAGAGGACGCTAGCTCAAACCGCAAATAATTAGAGGCAACGAGATTCTCAATGTGGCAACCGGTCACTCTATTCTCTCTTGCAACTCGAAGCTAGGCGTTCCTACAAATGGTAGCAATTGGCATCGATCATTTTCTTCTTATGGCTCTTTTTTGCTTCTTGCTCTTTCTCCTTTCTCTTTTTTTTTTGATTTTTCGCTTTTTGATGATGATGATGCGGAGATGATTCCCAAATGCCAATGCCTACTCGAAGCTATCCTCTCACAAGCGCAAAACGCGCACTCTCGGTGCCACAATGCGATGGCAAGCGGTGTAAAAGAACTAGTCCAAGTAGGTAAGTAACACAATGGGGTGGGGTGGTTCAAGCGGAAGCAAGTTATACCTCTCTTATTGACGATCACGGACTTGCGGCCAATGGATGTCGACGTCGTGGCGATCCGGTGATGTGGAAGCGTAGGTGATGTCGTGGGCGTCGCGTGGCCACTTGTTGCACTCAATTTGGATCACAAACGACAAAGAATCGAAAAGCAGGATCTGTGATTTTGCTCAATTTCGAAATTCCTCACAAATCAAGAATTTTTTTGGACAAATTCGAGGAAAGTGGCTGAATAGAAAGGTGGGGAATGGTTTTTGGCAACAAATCTATGAAACAAAACCACGAAAAACTCAACAAATCAAGAGATCGGTCGAAATCCCTTTCGGCTATTTTTGGTCAAATTTTCGAATTTATGGTGGATAGAAGAAAAATTGGTGGTAGGGGAGGGGGTGGGGTGTCGGATTCGTGTCAATCTAGCTCTGGATACCAGATGATGTAGGTGTTGACCTCTAAGTTGGACCGATCTTCACGAATCGACAAGAACGAACGAAGAACGCACGAAGAACGCGATGAACACGATGAACACGAGAGGGGAGATCGAGGGGAAATCGTGGGCAACCGCGTAGAAACACAAAAGGGGGAAGATAACTCGTGAAGCCTACGAGGGATCGCAAACCCATGTAAACAACACGCTACTTGAAACCGATTCCTCTTACCGGTCGGTCCACCGATCCAACAGAAGCCGCAAGGGGAAGGTTGGCAAGCGCTACTAGAATCACAAGGTGAGAGAGTAGCTCCTTGGAGAGATCTTGATTCGGTCCTAGATGAACATCATTAACATAGGAGTAGCCTCGTAGGAGGAGTCACCTCACAAGAGGGATACAAGGGCAAAGCCCGAAGTTCTCAAATCATTCCTAAACCCTAGATCTAGCCGCCGGAGTCCCTTATATAGTCGGGGGTCAAAATGGGTGAAAATGGGGTCAAAATCCGGGTCTTCGCGTGCAAATTGGGGCCACGCCGGCCTGGGAGCCGGCCTGGCCGGCCTGGAGGCCGGGGTGGGGGCAGGGGCACTGCCCAGGGCGCGCCGGCCTGGGGCCGGCCTGGTAGCCGGCCTGGGGCCGAGGTGGGAGAGGAGGCCGGCCTGTTCGGCCAGGGGGTCGGCCTGAGGGGGGGCTTGGCCGGCCCGAGGCCGGGGTGGGCGAGGGGGAGGCTGGCCTGTTTGGCCAGGGGGCCGGCCTGGCCGGGGGATGAGGCCGGGAGGCTCCGTTTTCCTCCGTTCTTCCTCCTCGGATCTCCGATCTTGACGCCGTCTTCACCCGCTTATTTCCTAGCTTCGTGTGCCCCTTCTTGGATGTGTTCTTGAGCATCTTGGGCACCTTCTTAGGTCTCCATGTGGTGATCCCACCTATGCATGTAGAGGGGTATTTCGTGAGGTAGAGCACCATTCACCAAGACACCGGAATCGTACGGAGATAGGAGTGAGTTCACCTTGTTGTGCGTCGATGTTGTGCTTGGTTGAATACGATGGGCTACATCAAAGTACACGGGTGCAGACGAGAATTTTACAAGTCTTTCAGAGCTCGCTCACTCGGAATTGCTTCGCATGGCGCTGAAGCGCGCGGGTGGGTCAAGCAGAATTGCTCTATTTTTCCGAGCCCAAATCGTAAGCCACCCCAAATGGTTGAATTTGGCCCACCAATTCCGACGTCCAAACAGGGAAAAAGAGTACAACGATTTATCTTCAGGATTGGCTATGATATTTGGGATCAATATGAGTTCTAAGATCTCATATTACGGGTTATGATTCAAGCTCTCCCTGAAACTTGCATCTCTCTAAGTCGTCTCATATCAATATCGGTGAACACATCGGAGGAAACTAGGTGGGGGTAGAAACTTTGTGAATAAATCAACAAGATATTCACAAGACTTAGTGTGCATGATTTTTACTTGCCCGCTCTTTTGTAGATCGTGAGGGTAGAAGAATTTTGGAGCAATATGCTTCATGAGATTGCTCTTAACATAGCTCATATGCATTTGTGCAAGACAAACAACGTTATCTTCATAGAGAATGGTCGGGGTATTGGCGATATTGAGTCCACATAACCTTAGGATGTGATTTTTCATCCTTCTGAGCCAAACACACTCTCGTGCGGCCTCATATATCGCAATTATCTCTAAGTGGTTTGTAGACGTGGGTACTAGGGTCTGTTTGAAAGACCACCAGAAAATGGTCGTACCACCACAAAGGAATACGAATCCGGTATGTGATTTGCCATCACAAGGATCAGACATATAGCTCGCATATGCATATTCCACCATGGATAGGTTTCGGTTTCATTCATATAACAATCCAAGATCTTGAGTACCTTGGAGATATCTGAGGATAGTTTTGATGCCAACCCAATCTCTTCTGGTTTGGGGCAGCACCATACCTATCTAGGAGGTTTACCGCTAATGCAATATCAGGCCTAGCGCAATTCGCAAGGTACATAATTGCTCCAATGGCACTCAAGTACCGTACTTTGGTTCCCAAAACTTTCTCGTTTTCTTCACAAGGTCAAAATGGGTCTTTATCCGCTTCAAGGGATCTTACGACCATGGGGGTTCTTAGAGGGTGAGAGTTATCCATGTTAAATCTTTCAAGGACCCTCTTTATGTATGTAGACTGGTGTATCAACAAGTCTTTCATCTCAAACTCCGTCTTAAGGTAATACATAGCTTCCTTTATGTCTTATGTGTTTACGATGATATTCAAATCATCAACATAGACTGATATGGTGCAAAATCCGTTCTGGGATTGCTTGATGAATACACAGGGACAGTCATCATGATTGGTGCAACCTTTCTTCAGGAGAAATTCACTTAGTCGGTTATACCATATTCTACCGGACTACTTTAACCCGTATAGTGACCTCTGCAATTTGACGCTATACATGTTGCGATTTTCTTTGGGATGTGGGATCTTTAGTCCTTCCAGGACTTTCATATAAATCTCAGAGTTAAGTGATCCATACAAGTATGCGGTCACCATATCCATCAACTGCATTTGTATTTTTACGCTAGCGTCCATTGATATGAAATATCGAAACGTGATACCACTCATCACAGGATAGTATGTTTCATCGTAATCGATGCCCGGTCCCTGCAAAAAACCTTGTGCTACCAACCTCGCTTTATATCTCACCACCTGATTATTTCCATTCCTCTTCCGACCGAAAACCCATTTATATACAACGGGGGTAATCCGTGGAGGAGTTTGCACTACTAGGCCAAACACGTTCCTCTGATAAAGCGAGCGTAACTCAGCCTCAATTGCTTCTTTCCATTTAACCCATTCTGAGTGCTTCTGGCACTTTGCCATGGACTTAGGTTCCGGATCGAGTTCATTGGAAGCAATTTTTTAAGAAAAATATATGTCCCAATAGTAGTATTTCTGTTATATAACTCTCCCAGTATAATTTATACTGATTTCATCATTCATTTCCACCAACTCGTCATGATTTCCCAAAATGACTGAGTCCAGGTGTTCCGATGTCCAGTGCTAAAATCATTTAGCGCGCGTGATTGCGCACTAGGCATTCCATCTTCATGATGGCTCACTTCATGGAATTTCTCAACACCTAGTTGAGGTTATTCAGCCGACTTAGTGTGTGACATACCTGGCTCGGGAATTTGTTTTTGCAAACGTCTCCGCGGAGCTTTGTCTCAAGCACCCTGTTTCCTAGGGGACTGGCCCAAATTTGAGTCAATAGCCTTCGGTCATTTATACTCTGTTTGGTACATTTACAGCATGTATATGCAATTTTGTCACTCCACTGAGATCAGTGAAGGCATCCGGCAGATTATTAGCTAGGTTTTGAAGGTTTGTGATCTTCCAAACTTCATTTTCAACTTCGATAGTGTAGGGGATCCAAGGACTGAAGGCCCTCACCACTCCATGAAATTTCTCGGCATTCCTTTTGGTACTTTTCTCCCCCTAACGTCGCGGGAAATGGTCTTCATTAAAAATAATATCAACGTACCGAGCTGTGAATAGATCCCCAATCACAAGCTCAAGGTATTTGATTATAGACGGAGACTCATACCCCACATAGACCCCAACTTCCGGTGAGGACCCATGATTGTACGTTGAGGTGGTGAGATCGCCACATACACTGCGCAACCGAATCTTCGTAGATGGGAAATACTTGGTTCTTTCCACGCACTAGTTATAGAGGGGATGCAGAGTGATATGTAGTTGGCCTGAGTTGGACTAATGCTGCTGCATGCATCACAGCATGTCCCCAACAAGTGGTTGGGAGCTGGCAGTTCCGCAAAAGTGTCCTAGCAATCAATTTAATCCTTTTGATTAATGACTAGGCAAAGCCATTTTGAGTGTGGACACGAGGTCGAATGTTCCACTTGTATGCCCAGAGCTAGAAAATAGTCATAAAATGCTTTGGAGGTGAATTCTCTAGCATTATCCATCCTTACATATTTGATCCGGCTATAAATGAATTTTGCCTTAGTTTTATTATCCAGGCAACTAGCTTTGAAAAATCATGGTTCCTTGTAGATAATAGGCATACATGACTCCATCTAGTGGAGGCATCAATTAGGACCATAAAGTACCTAAAAGAGCCCGACAGGGGTTGTATTGGTCCACAAATATCGCCTTGAATTATCTGTAGGAGAATTGGCGATTCATATTTTACCTTTAGGGTGGAGGGTCCAAGAATTAACTTCCCCTTGGCACATGCAGTGCACATAAAATCTTTAGGATTCGGGAAGTCTTTAGTTCTCCTGTTATGGAAAATAGAGCCATTGATGATTTTCCTCATCATGCCCAACCCAGGATGCCCAATCTATTATGTCATACACTGTATGAATCTAGGTTCCTGAAAATTGTTTTCAGCGCGACATATTCCTTCATGGGCTTTATGTGTGTGTAGTACAATCCAGACGCTAGGGAAGGGAGTTTTTCAACCACTTTCTTCTTAGATATGTTAAATTAAGTCATGATTATATTCAGTACCATATTCAACTTTTGTTTCCACATGGAACCATTTGCACGAATTGCTTTAAAGCTTAGTAGGGTTCGCTTTGATTGAGGATACAACAAGGCATCCTTGATTACTAATTTGGTACCCATAGGGAGAACTGTTGTGGCACTTCTCATACCTAAAATATGAGTATTGCTTCCAACAATGGTCATAATATTTCCAGGTTGGTTAGTAAGATTCTGAAAATATTTTGTCCCCCGAAGAACCGTATTTGTGGTTGCACTATCTATAAGACAGATCTCCTCTTCCTCCATTTTATTGACACACTGTGCTCTATAAAAGGCATCAACATTCATATCTTCTTCAGGAAGACTGATATTATCCATGTTGGAATCACCACTAGCAGGATTTTCCTCAAGATGCAGATTTTCAAGCTTCTCAAGTGGGACTCATACGTATCTTGCTTGTTGTTAATTTTAATGGATTGTTGATATAGCCCAACCAACTGCTTAGGGGTGCGGCATTTGCGAGATGAGTGATCCTCGCATCCACATCTGAAGCATTTTCCTTGTTTTTTCCTAGCCCGAGCACCTGTCGAGACATCGTACTAGAGTTCATAGACGGGGGTACCATGAGACTACTGATAGAGACGGGGGGGGGGGGGGGACGTGGTAGTATGACAACCAAGGACACCAAAGTTTACCCAGGTTTGGTACATCGCAACTAGGCGGCGTTCCTACTCCTGCAATCTCACTAAATCAGGGTTGAAGCCTGAAGTATACAGAGTACAATATGAGTTTGGATTCGCTAACTTGACGAGGATCAACTTCTCGGCGAGTTGGCTTCTAGCTAATTGTTCGTGTCCTTCTTCTCTCCCGTCCGACTTTATATAGATAGCCGGGTTAGGGCTTACATAAAGGAAACCTAGAAGACTACGGTAAGCTTCTAACTTGGAAAGTAAGAATCTGCCTTCTACTCCAAGCAGTACCACATGGGCCGTTGTCCGGGTCCTTCTAGAATTCGACTTCTGCGCATCAGCTTACTGGGCCGCCTAATGGACCGTGATCCATTACCATTCAGGCCACCCTGGTAATCCGGATCTTTAGGACAATGCCGGATATACCCCTAATCGGTATATATCCGACAGTAGCCCCCAAGAAGGATTGAGACTCCAATTCGCCGTCTTTCGTTAATTTGCACTTTTTCCGAGAAATGTTGGCTTTTCGTCTCGATTCTTCTTTTCCTCAAGTCATGATTTAACGCGAAACTCGGATTTTGGGGAAAATCTGGATTTTTCTTCCACGAGCCTTCGCGGAGAAGGAACTTCCTACGTCAGCGATAAAATCATGCTGACGTCAGGGACGTTTTGGTTCCAAATGTGAAACCCTGAAATGTATCTCTGACAGATTCTCGTGGGAAACGAGGAGATAGCAATAATCACTCGTCCCCACATTTCCCGGATTTTCCGGCGAGTGACACGCGTCGAAGATCTGACAGTCAAAAGAGCCGTTGCAGCGCATCTTAGAACTTTTCCGGCTATAAATAGCCTTCCTCGAGCCCTCTGGTAATCCTTCTGCTCTCACACCGTCTCCTAGCCCTCTAGCGCCATTGCTCTCGAGCCAAGGTCCTACTAGTGCGAGTAGAGCCCGTGCACACCGCCCCGTCCCCGGAATTTACCATCGGAGGTTCAGGATCCTCTCCACGCCGCCCAAAAATGGCATCCAGCGATTCACCGCGCGCCACGGAGGAGAACGTCGTCGCCCACGACAGTGACTCCATCATCAACGACATCGACCCTCTGCTCGATTCCCCGAGCCACGCCGTCGCGAACGCGCTGGAGGGAGCTTCCGGTGGCATGGCCTGCGAGGATCCTCCTCTCGTGGCCGGAAATATGGCGTCTCGTTCTGCTCCCCTCCGCCCTTCTCCATCGAGACGACGGAAGAAAAGATTGTCCTTGTCGGCGAGGAGCTTGCCGCTGCGGCCGCCGCTGGCGCGGAGGACGAAAGCAAATGTCAGGGAACTGGAGCCAGTGCAATATGGTTCCATCCCTCCTTCCGACTATGGAAAAGGAGGGGTTGATATTGAAGGGGAAATGGCGGAAGGAGTATGACTCCGAGCCAATGCTGAAAGACGGGGAGAGGGTTCTCCTCACCTCGCATATCAGCTGAGGTATGGGCTTCCCACCTTCCGCCTTCTTTCTCCAGATCCTTAACCATTACAAAATTCAACGCCACAATCTTCCTCCAAATTCCATTCTGTATTTAGCCGGGTTCCAGGCCCTCTTTGAAGGGTATCTAGGAATAGAGCCTAGGCTAGACTTTTGGCAGTATTGTTTCGGGGTTAAGAGAAACCCCTCTGAGGGTGCACTCCCGACTTGCGGGACCATATCTTTCACCCTACGTAGATTTAGGGAGGATTGGTTCCCCAAGATCAAAACCTCAGAATCCATCAAGTTTTGGACGGGTTCCTTATTTTACCACCAATACATCCTGTATCCTGGAAAGGATACGGGGATTCCACCTTTTGTCAACTGTGCTGCCACTCCCCAGGAAAACTGGGCAGTGGAGGCAGTTCAGACTCTACCGCCGGATCTTCTTAGGATCAAGAGGCGCATAGCCAAGCTCGTTTCCGCGTCTCCACCACTTACCGGCATGGACACAGTCCTACTGGTTAGAAAGGCGGATTCAGCCTCTGGCCCATTAAGGTCCCGGGCTCATGTGCGAATACTCCGGAGCTGAAGACGCGATGCGGACAACGAACAAATCTTTGTCGGCCAAAGATTTGAGGAAACACGTGAACCAGTTGGTCGTAACTCGCGACCAATATGAGGAAAGTTGGCCAATGTACATGACGACAAACCCTGCTCCAAAGGTATGACTATTCATTTTGGACTTTGGTTCTGCGTTTCTCCTTGGTAGGATATTCATTTTAACTTGAACTTTGTCCTTTTTTGACAGCTTGTTGATCTTCCTGAGGAGGACCTTGCGACCGATGCCGAGTTAGATGCCATGCGTGCTAACTTCGCAGGTGGGCGTAAACGCAAGAAACCTTCTACTACTAAGGAAATAATCGACCTTGACGGGGTTCCCGTCGCTACCTCCAGGTAAAACATCCGGGTTTACTTTTTCTCGGAATTTCATTCCTTTTTCTCGGAACTCTAATTTCTCGGAAATTTTCTTTCTAGCCTGGCTCCAACAACATTGAAACCAAAAAGGCTGAAGAAGCTTAAGTCTGTTGCCCGGAGAGGGTGACAGCCTTCTCCTGCTGCTGCTCCCGACACCCCAGTCGCAGTTGCGGAGGAGAACGTGGTTGCTAGGGAGGAGGAACCCTTGCAGACCAGCCAGCCTTTTGCGTCCGAGCCAGACGCGAGGGAAAGGGAGGTGCCGGAGACGGGTGGAACTTCTTACACAACTGAAGAAGAACCCGTCCCGACTTTCGATAAGGAATTCAAGGTAAATGAAGAACCGTTTGATGAACACAGATATATTCATCCGTGGTTGATGCATGTAAAATGCATAGATGAATTTTGCATATTTTCACATGGTTTTCTATTATATTGCATCATATAAGGGTATAATTCAATGTTTTATATTATTTTGGGGTTAAATTACAAAGTTCCCCAACTTTTATGGAATTAACCCTGCCTGTCAGAAACCCCGTTTTCTATATTTTTGACATTTCAAGGGGCAAACTTCCGGGAAATCACCTGAAAATCTGCGGGGGTCATTTTCTTGGAAGGATAAGACTTGCGGGCAAAGGATCCACGAGAATTGGGCAAGGAGGCCCAAAAGAGGACCCTCCATGCGGCCAGATTCCTTGGCCGCGTGAGAGGCCCCCTTTTGGCCCCTCTGGCCCCAATTCCTTCCATCTTCGACTTACCGACCCCGTCTTGACGTAAAACCGACTATAAAAAGGGTCCCCCGTACCCTTACGGAGGAGAGAACCGCCAAAACACCAAAACAGAGACCTAGAGTTCCAGATTGGAGGGGGAAAACTCCGGCGGAGCGCCGCCGGTGTGATCTCCTACCCCTCCAACGTCATCTCCATCGACATCTCCATGAAGAGGGAGTAGTCCACCCCAGGGCTATGGGTTTGTGGAAGTAGCACTTGTATCTCTCTCTCTCTATGTGCTTCACTAATTAGATCCGTATGAGCTGCCTCACATGATTACGGGCACCGTTGTAATTCCTATGTGGTGGATCTTTTCTATGAGTTATTGAATCTGAGATTGCAATTGTTTCTCTTGAGTTATTTGAGTAGATGTATCTTATGTACCCCGTTCTTATTTGCTAGCTTTGATCAATCTAGTTCTTGAGAGCGTGTGTGGGGCGATGGGTGCATTAGTTGGAGTAACGGGGGGGTGGCTAGTGCTGTGAAAGTGACAGAAGTTCAGCGATCCACTTAGGTTTTGTTAAACCTTTCTTAGTTACCTCACTAGGGATAAAAAGGAGTACCTTGTTACCGGGGATTTGAAGTGACACTAATCAATCTCCATGACTAGATCTAGCAAGTTCTTACTTCAACTTCATGTCACATTGCTTAAAGCTATACTCTGGTTTTTCCTTAATTATCGAGGTGTTATGATTTATTTCGCATCTTGGTGGAGTATAAGAGGGATCAATATGACCGTAGAGATCTCTATGCTAGGACGTGATGCCCATATGAAAGTACTCAATGTTAAACATGTTATTGTAATCTCACATGTAATTCTTTATGTCCACCGTCTACCACTTTATTTGAGAGAATGCAAGTATGAAATCATGAACCCCGGTCCTATTTTAATTATAATAAAACACTCTATTTACTTTGATGCAATTTACTTTACTTGCACTTTACTTTACTTGCATCTCCAATTCGAATTTACATTATCTCCATCACCACTTGCATCAAAAAAATACAAAAATAATCCATTGCATATTTATTTTCTCATTTGCATTTAGTAGTAGATTTAATTATTGCACATTTACTTTCAGTTTTGCATTGCAATTTAGAAGTCTCACACCTTGTGCTTGACAACCACTTGGTGAGGTTGAGGGCACAAAACTCTCTATTTGTTTGCAGGATGCTGGAGGAAGTTCGGAAGACAACTGCTGAAATACTGGCTCCCCAAGAGTTCGATATAAACCCTCGAGTCACCCTCGTGGGGAAGAAGGCTTGCCACTAGCTACACACTCTGCACTTGGAGTCTCAACCTAGCCATCAAGCGTTTTTCTGGCGCCGTTGCCGGGGAGCCATAGGTGAAGGAGTTGTCGAAGGGAGCTCACAAGAAGTCTTCATCACCAACAAGGTGTGCAAACACCTAAGCTTGGGGAGGTTTCACCTACGTGAGTACCGTCCTTTCTATCTCCACCTTCTTTCAAGTAGATTGTTTTGTTTCTTGTCTTGTTTTTGTTTTTGTTCCTGTTTTTTGTTTTGTCTTGCATATTTTATTTTAGTTTGCATTTTAGTTTTGCATTTAGTTATCTAGATTATTTTAGTATTTCGAATTTTCTTAGTTAGTTTACTTTTGTTTTGCATAAAAAATTTAAAACTACATAAAAACTTGGAAAATGGAGCAGAGAACTTATTGGCCATTCAGTGTTAGGAATTTCCCTCAAGAGCTAATTATTCCCGTTGAAAAATTAGAGGTAGATCCTAGTGTTATTAAAATGATTTATGAATCTCGTTTCTATGGAAATCCTAAAGAAGACCCTTTGTTCCATCTTAATAAATTTGATGAAAGATGTAAAACTTTGAACTTGAATCATGCAAACATCAACACTACTTAAGTTAAACTCTTTCCCTACTCACTAGGAGACAAAGCATTAGATTGGATATTAAGATGGCCTCCTATCAATTTTACTACTTGGTTCAACTTAAGGGCTGCATTTTTTGAAAGGTTTTGTCATGCTGAAAAGAATTACAATGTTAAAGAATTGCTCATTACCTTTAAACAAGAAAAAGATAAATCAATGATACAAGCATGGGAGAGATTTATAAGTAGAGCATATGGAATAGGGCATGACTTTAGAGATTGGATACTTATGCATATGTTTTATAAGGGACTTTCTGAAACTTCTAGAGCCTCTTTAGATAATGAACGTGGGGGATCTTTTACTAGTACTAATGCTGCAAATATCCATGTTTTGCTTGAAAGTTTGCTCTTAGAGGTTAAAATTAAAGAGAGCTTAAAAAAGGCTGAAGTACCCGAGGATATTTTTGATGATCGCTATGAGATTTTTAATATGCATAATAGAAAAGGAAAAGTAGAGGAAATTATGATGCTTACTTAAATTAAGGATCCATTGCTTGATTTAGAAAAAAGTAGCTTGCAAGAACTTATTGCTACTCGACAAAAATTTGCTAGTGATCCCACTATAAATGTTAATCAACCTGGCTTTGGATCTTATATTGCTAATCATGTCTTGCAAGAAAAAATTGCTAGGTACAAGAATGAGGCCATGATACCTCCTAAGCTTGGGGATGCATGGATCCCCAAGGTGCTAGTTTCAATTGGAAAAGAAATTCACCATGTTATGTTAGATCTAGGTTCTAGTGTATCGGTACTCTCTAAAGAATTATATGAATTGCTAGAACAATAAAATTTAGAAAAGTGCTCAAGTGAATTTGTCCTTGATGATAACTCTACTAAACATGCTGTAGGACAAGTAAAAGATGTTATGATTTAATTGCACATGACTTTCGTACCCGTTGATTTCATTATTATGCATATGGGGGATAAATCCCCTAGTCCTATTATTTTGGGTAGACCTTTTCTTCGTACTACAGGTGCAATCATAGACTCTAAGGAAGGGAATGACAAGTTTAAGTTCCCTCACAATAAAAGTATGGAGCACTTCCCAAGTAAGAGGGGCACGCTGAAGAACAAGCTCCCTCATGAGCTTTATCCCTCTTGATTATCAAGTAAGTAAAGCCTAGATATATGGCTATAAAGAAAGCGCTTTACGGGAGGCAACCCGGTTGTTTTTGTTTGGATTTTCCTAGTGTCCTCTTGCTGTATCAAGAGATTAGTTTTTTTGTTTTAATTCTGGAGTTTTCAATAAAGAGTCAAGTCAAACCCATTTGGACTTATAAATTGCTATCCTAGTGCATGAAATTTCTGTTTCAGTACGAGTCTGCTCACCGTATGATTTTACGTTTTTTATTGGCATGTCGGATTGAGCTAATGTTTTAGTATGTTCTGCAACTTTTCGTCCTCTGTAAGAAAAAACATTGGCTTAATTTTTTGACGAGTCTAGCTTAGGAAAAAACGTTCGTTTTGCTGCTGTTGCTTTTCTGGACAGATTCTGGCTTCTTTTGTTTTATGCACTCTTTGGGCTTGGGAATTGAATTTTTTCCATGATTCTTTCAAGCAAGAGAGTGAACATACAACATAATGAACCTTATTTTCTATCTACTGGAGCATTTGATTTCGAATTTTTCACAGCAAGCATGTGATTTGTTTGTCATTGCTAATCTCACCCCACAGAAAAAGAATGGGAGAAACATGTTTTGTGAAGTTTTTTTCACATGGAATAGAGGAGCTGCGCCTCAAGACATCCAAGAATGGTGAAAGCCATAAGCTTGGGATTGTGATGAACACCCCACTGGAGCTACACTCTTTTGGTTAGCACACGTCTACTTTCTGTTTTTCTAAGCAAAGCATTTATCGTAGAGACTTGAAGCGTCTAGTTTTTGTTTTTATTTTTGTTTTGATAAGACCACCACTATCATTTTATATGAGATTGAGCTACTGGAGTTTGGGGTTGGAATGTATTGGATGCTAGTATTATGACTTGGAATAGGGATGCCATGGTTGATTTGAAGAGCTACATATGTTTGCATGATCTATAGGCTTTTTATGTGTAGAAATTTGCAATAATGTTGTCTTGAGCTATCTCTTATTCATGTCCTTGATGTTAATTAATGGTTTATTTAGTTTGTCATGAAATGAGTAGTTCTATGGACATATGCATGCATAGTAGCTAGTCAACTATCTCCCTCTTGCTAGCCCAAAAATCTAAAAATTCCAACAAGTAAAAACTTGTTTCCAACACTCCTTAGCCAAGTATTTCCAGTGAGTCCACCATATCTTCCCATTAGCTTCATTGCTATTCCGAGTATGTTCACCATGTTATTGTGTTATTTATGTTCTAATTTAAGATATTCACTTTATTAATTGTCATAGGTTGAACTTGGGATAGGACTCTCACGAACTTTTGAAGGCACACTTTACTTTTTATGCATCTAATAAACATGACCCAATAATGGGAGCCACAAGTTTTGCGTTTGACAAGTGTGTGGTTGGGAGCTAGCTATAAACGTGTATCACCGGAAAGCTTTCAACATTGCACAAATTTTTTACATTTGGTTGATATCATGTACTTTTGTTTTTGGACTCCTGCCATGCCGAAATGAAATAGAGGATTAGTAAGTTTTGATGAGTAAGTATCTATATGACTAGAGAAACGCATTGGGCCGCTAACCCAAGCCATGCTTTATCATGGTGGAAATTTACTTACAGCTTGAGTGACTCTACAACACATCCTATAATAAAATAAGAAGCTATGCATAATAGTGAATGAAAATAAAAAGGATGATGAGTCTACTCCGTTTGTTCATCTTGTCATTGTAACATGGGCTTGTTTCCATGTCATGGGGCAAGAGGTACCTCTTTGCGGTTCTCTATGATGTCATTAATACTTATTATGATTGTACAAAGCTTATTAGAAATCTTAAGTTGAGTAATCATGGAGTAGGTTTTCACACTCACGGGGCATAAGGCTTTCAACCACCTTGTCATTCTCATTACTTCAATACTCACAATTTTAAGATGCTAGTGATAAAGGGGAAATGAGAGTCCTAGATCAATGGATACCAGATTTCAATTAGTAATTTTAGTTGAATAATTTAGAGGCTAAATAAGACTTGATCATGTTTTACCTCTACTCAATTTTCTCCAAAGTGTCCACCATATTTTCTATTCTCCATTATGCTATTCTTTGACCAATATAGGATTTTATTTTTTATTTTGTGTATACATTTGGTCCATAGTGCTTTTATTTCATTATACACTTTTTGAACTTTCATGAAGCATCTTTGCTTGCATATTTGATATTTCTTACAACATGAGTTGTATATTGCTACTCATTTCTAGTATTAATCATTTAATTATTTGTAGCATGAATTATCCTCCTTGATATCCCATGATTGTTTCAATATGCAAAACCCATCTTAGTTTTATCACCTTCATACTCGAGGACGAGCATGGGTTAAGCTTGGGGATGTTGATGCATGTGAAATGCATAGATAAATTTTGCATATTTTCACATGGTTTGCTATTACATATTGCATCATATAAGGGTATAATTCAATGTTTTATAGTATTTTGGGGTTAAATTACAAAGTCCCCCAACTTTTATGGAATTAACCCTGCCTGTCAGAAACCCCGTTTTCAGTATTTTTGACGTTTCAGGGGCAAACTTCCGCGAAATCACCTGAAAATCTGCGGGGGTCATTTTCTTGGAAGGAGAAGACTTGCGGGCGAAGGATCCACGAGAATTGGGCAAGGAGGCCACAAAGAGGACCCTCCACGCGGCCAGATTCCTTGGCCGCGTGAGAGGCCCCCTTTTGGCACCTGTGGCCCCAATTCCTTCCATCTTCGACTTACCGACTCCGTCTTGACCTAAAATCGACTATAAAAAGGGTCCCCCGTACCCTTACGGAGGAGAGCGCCGCAGAAACACCAAATCAGAGACCTGGAGTTCCATATTGGAGGGGGAAAACTCCAGCGGAGCGCCGCCGATGTGATCTCCTACCCCTCCAACGTCATCTCCATCGACATCTCCATGAAGAGGGAGTAGTCCACCCCAGGGCTATGGGTTTGTGGAAGTAGCACTTGTATCTCTCTCTCTATGTGCTTAACTAATTAGATCCGTATGAGCTGCCTCACATGATTACGGGCACCGTTGTAATTCCTATGTGGTGGATCTTTTCTATGAGTTATTGAATCTGAGATTGCAATTGTTTCTCTTGAGTTATTTGAGTAGATGTATCTTATGTACCCCGTTCTTATTTGCTAGCTTTGATCAATCTAGTTCTTGAGAGCGTGTGTGGGGTGATGGGTGCATTAGTTGGAGTAACAAGGGGTGGCTAGTGCTGTGAAAGTGACAGAAGTTCAGCGATCCACTAAGGTTTTGTTAAACCTTTCTTAGTTACCTCACTAGGGATAAAAAGGAGTACCTTGTTACCGGGGATTTGAAGTGACAATAATCAATCTCCATGACTAGATCTAGCAAGTTCTTACTTCAACTTCATATCACATTGCTTAAAGCTGTACTCTAGTTTTTCCTTAATTATCGAGGTGTTATGATTTATTTCGCATCTTGGTGGAGTATAAGAGGGATCAATATGACCGTAGAGATCTCTATGCTAGGACGTGATGCCCATATGAAAGTACTCAATGTTAAACATGTTATTGTAATTTCACATCTAATTATTTATGTCCACCGTCTACAACTTTATTTGAGAGAATGCAAGTCTGAAACCATGAACCCCGGTCCTATTTTAATTATAAGAAAACACTCTAGTTACTTTGCTGCAATTTACTTTACTTGCATCTCCAATTCTAATTTACATTATCTCCATCACCACTTGCATCACTAAAATACAAAAACAATCCATTGCATATTTATTTTCTCATTTGCATTTAGTAGTAGATTTAATTATTGCACATTTACTTTCAGTTTTGCGTTGCAATTTAGAAGTCTCACACCTTGTGCTTGACAACCACTTGGTGAGGTTGAGGGCACAAAACTCTCTATTTGTTTGCAGGATCCTGGAGGAAGCTCGGAAGACAACTGCTGAAATACTGGCTCCCCAAGAGTTCGATATAAACCCTCGAGTCACCCTCGTGGGGAAGAAGGCTTGCCACTAGCTACACACTCTGCACTTGGAGTCTCAACCTAGCCATCAGTGGGCAACCAAATTCTTCGCTCCAGCACCTCTAATCCGTCCTTGGCCGCAAGGCGGGCTTATTGTAAGGAAAGTTCGTGTTTTCACCTCGGCAGGTCATCCAGGACGGCCTTTGCAACGTCGGGATTCTTTTTGCAGACTATGCAAAAGAATTCAATGAAAACTTGGCAAACCTGACCAAGATGAGCCAGGTAATATCTCTAGCCCCCAAGCAATAAGCCGAATGTATACTTTTCACTTATTGCTTTTTTCATTGTTATGCTTGTTTTTGACTTAAGCATTTTTGTTTCTTTTCCGTGTTTCAGAAAACTGCTGAGAACATCAATGTGGAAGTTTTCGACAAACTTACCATCAAGAACAAGGAGGTGAAAACCCTTCTTAAAATTCTTGAAGATAAGGATGCAGAACTGGCATCTACTCAGCAGCAGCTGAGTGAATCAGCAGGTAATAGACTTTCTCTCCTTTCATTTGAAAATTTCTCTAAGTATATTTTCAAGTTTCTAAATCTTCTTTTACTTGCTTTTCAGCTTCCTTGGCGAAAACCAAACAAGTTGCTGAAGATGCCGGCAATGCCGAGAGCCTCCGCCGCGAGAACCTGGATCTTCACAAGCTGATTGTGAAGCTCCAGAAGGAACTGGAGGCCAGCCAACTGGCTGTTGGCATTACCGAATCCAAGGCCTCCAACGAGGCCGAGAAGGATAAGGCCACAATCAGAGACCTGGAGAACCCCCTTAACCAGCGCCTCGAAGAAGGCACCGAGATGGATCGGATTCTCGGTAAGTTACTTTGTCTTTTACCGGATTTTCCTTGTTTCCTCTTCTTCTATTTTCTAACATTTATCTGTTGATTGAAAACAGGAGGAAGCCCTCAGCTTACCCGGGTTGAAAGAATCCGGGATTTCGGGAAGGTCTTCATCGCGATAAAATCTGCGGGGATGTTACTTATTAATAGGTACATTCCCGCCAGATCTGGGGAGTTCTCGGAAGTTAAAAAACTTCCAAAAGCTATCGTGGAGGTGGCGGATCGCAAGGATCCCTTCTCCGTTCTGCGGCTCGCGGTGGTGCACGCATGGCCCTTGGGCTCATGCGCATGCACTACCCCACAGCCAAATCTTGGCGTGTGGCGTCCGGCATCCCTCAGGGATACACGGAAGCTCAACGGGCCAGCATCTTTGATGAAATCAAAGGTCACGCCACCAAGATTGCCAACATGGTGAACATCTCCACCATCTACCCCGAGGAGGAAATCGTGACAACTCCCGAGGAATCCAGCTGCGATGATGACGACTCGGATGCCTGAAGAAGCTGCCTGGTCCAGAGAAGGAGATGGGAAAAAATAGAAGCATTATTGTTCTTACAATGTAAACCTTATTGTAATGATTTCTATTCTTTTGTATAAACAAGTAATCCGCTTTTGCAGTTAAATTATTAAGTATTTGCAAGTTTTCCAGGTTTTTATTCCTTTATCTTCTAAGTTCTCTGGTTTATATGTATTAACTGTCCTTAGTGTTTGAAATGGCTCGATAGTATCTAATCTTCATGCCAAGTGTCTGGGTATAACCAATCAGCCAAAACTCGAAAACATGGATCATACTGAAGGCATTTTTACTTACTAGTTCCAGTGACCCAATATAAAAACAATCAGATAATACTTAGAGAAAAAGTAAGGAATTTTGTATGAAACTCAGCACGCAGGCACAATCCAGGTTTCCTTAAGCCTCCTTAGGCTGAAAATCATTAAGTTTTTTTTAACTCCGAGCACGCAGGCACAATTCGGGTTAACATTGAGTATTTTGAAAGATCATTGGGAAATAGATAAGGCGGACTTATACTTTATACTATAATAAACATGTAAAAACATAGATGTATGAATTCCGACAACTTTATTTCATGATCTCAAAGATGTTTACATAGAAAATGAACTAAGTGTAAAAGGGACGTAACTGCTGGATGCTCAAGGGTCTTTTGGTCTCTCCTAGTTCGACATCTATCTTTCTCTTTCTTTCGCGATTCGGTATTTTGGGATCATCCTCCGTATCCTGAATATCTACAAGATAGTATGATCCATTTTTTGTAGCTTTGCTAATGACAAATGGTCCTTCCCAAACTAGGGATAACTTGTGCTTCCTTTCCTGCACCAATCTTATCACTAAGTCACCTTCTTTGAAAGAACGATGCCTGATTTTTTGACCATGTTAGCGTCATAATTCTTGCTGATAAATGGCGGATCTTTGAAGTACAAGTTCTCGTTCCTCTTCTAGAAGATCGACGACATCCTATCGTGCGTTTTCGGCATCCGAGTCATCGAAAGCTTGCACTCTTGGGCTATCATGGAGCATGTCCGTTGGAAGCACTGCTTCTGCGCCATAAACCAGGGAAAACGGGGTTTTCCCTGTTGATCTGTTTGGCGTCGTTCGAATACTCCAAAGAACGGAAGATAACTCTTCTACCCATGCTCCAGCTGCTCTATGGAGAGGAGATTCGAGTCTTGGGCGTATTCCCTGCAGGATTGAGCTATTCATTCTTTGAACCTGTCCATTGGATTGCAGGTGTGCCACAGATGCAAGATCTAGGTGTATTCACGTTTGTCGGTAATATTTTGCCAACTCTCCAATTGAGAAATTTGTCCCGTTGTCGGTAATTATGCTGTGTGGAACGCCGTATCTCATGACTACGTCAATGATGAAATTTCTGGTACACCGTCAAGCTTTTTGATGGGTTTTGCCTCCACCCACTTGGTATACTTATCTACTGCAACGAGTACATGTGTGAGTCCACCTCTTGCAGTTTTGAATGGTCCCATCATATCTAGCCCCCAGACCGCAAATGGCTATGTGATAGGGATAGTTTTGAGTGCTTGGGCTGGCATATTCTTCTGCTTGGCGTAATACTGACATCCGGCACATGTGTTTATTATGTGTTCGGCATTTGTCTTGGCTGTTAGCCAGAAAAACCCTGCACGGAATGTTTTCTTAACTATGATTTTTTATTGAGCATGGTGTCCGCAATCTCTTGCATTGATTTCTTGCAGTATTTCGCGGCCTTCTTCTGGCGAAATACATCGCTGAAAAACCCCGACAGTACTGCGTTTATACAGGCAACTATTGATTACCGTGTATCCTTTGCATCGACGTTTTATTTGTCTTTGCAAGACCTCGTCTGCTCCATCCGGGTACTTCTGATCCACTAAGAAGTTTAAATATGGAATTGTCCAATCCGGGATAACCAGCAGGACTTCAATTGACTCGGAAACGAGAGGATAATCGACATCTCCACCTTGTATTGATGGTTTATGCAAATGTTGGACGAACACACCTGGTGGTAGGGTTTCACTCTTTCCGAGCCCATGCGGACTAATGCATCCGCGTTCCAATTTTCTTCCCTTTTTACATGAAGTACTTCAAATCACAGGAAGCAAATGGCAAACTCGTCCACCGGTCTCCGATATTCGTCCATGATGGGGCTTTTGGCGTCCCATGTTTGGTTAAGCTGATGATGTACCAGGTCTGAGTCACCATAGCATAGTATGCGTTTGACACCTATTTCTTTTGCAACGTGCAAGCCATGAAGCAAAGCTTCGTATTCTGCCACATTATTGATGGCTTTGAAGTGTATTTGTAATACATACTCCATAGTATCTCCCTTTGGGGATTTTAGCACTACACCCGCTCCAGCATCTTCTTTCATATTGGATCCGTCAAAGTGCATAACCCAGTATTCCGACTCCGGCATTGGTGTGTTTTCCATTGCTTCTGTCCAATCAGCGACGAAATCTGCCAACGCCTGGGATTTAATTGCCGTCCGAGGTTGGTACTTAATGTCGAACGCATCCATCTCGATGCCCCATTTGGCTACTCGGCCTGTTGCGTTTCCTTTTTCCAGCTCGTTTCCTAGTTTGAAGTCTCCTGATATGGTGATTACTCCTCCTTTTGGCCCTGCCATATTCATCTTCTTATAAATATAACATGACCTTGCTATGAATTTAGCAAAAGCTGGACGTCCGAGTATTGCGTGGTATACACTTTCGAACGGCACAACCTCTAAAGAAATTTTTTCCTGTCGGAAATGCTCTTTTTCTCCAAAGGTTACGTCTAGGGAAATTTCTCCTAGGGATTGTGCTTGTCTACCAGGAATGATGCCGTGGAAACGTATGTTGCTATGATTGAGCTGGGTATCGTAGATTCGCAGATGCTTCAGTGTATCTAGATACATTATATTAATGCTGGATCCTCCATCCATCAACACTCTTTTTAGCCTATTGTTTTGAACAATAGAGCTTACAATTAGAGCTTGTGTGCCGGGTTCTGGGATATTTTCGGGATGACCAGACTGATCCCAGGTAATTGGTGTATTCGAGTACTTCAAAAATTTGGGGGTTGGTGGAACAACCGCGTTTATTTCTCGAAGTGTCCTCTTTGCCACCTTTGCTGAGAGAGTTGCGAGGAAAGTTAAATTTCATTCTCCGTCCACTATCGGAAACTTTGACTCGCCTTTTCGCTGCTGTTCCTGGATTTTTTCATCAGTGTCTGATTCACTGTCTTCTTTTTCAGCTTCTGCCTTTTGCTTAGAGAATTTCCTCTTGTAGCTCTTCCCTTTGTTCCCGGATCCTGCACTGCCTTTCATATGCTTATTAAGTTGGTAATGTGCGTTAGTATGGATAGGCTTCCCAAATTGCGAATGGTGGACTTCCGATTTAATCTTTTCCCACTCTTCCTTTGTGTAGGAGATAGGTTCTGTGTTTCTTCCTTTCCATTTGCTGTCATTATCCTTTTCAAATGCTAGATTAACTTCTTTGCGCTTTTGCTGTGACTCTGGATTAGATTTTTTGTCAGAACGAGGCGTCTTTTTGGCCTGAGCCAAATCGTCAATATTTCCACCTCTCGCTCTGATGTCGTCCTCGGTCACTGCGTGCTCATTTGCGGTTGTAAGCATAGATCCGAGATCTTTGTGATTCTTTGAACCAACCATGAACGGTACGAGGCCAGGTTTTAAGCCATTGATGAAAGCATGCATTGCTTGTACATCACTTACTCCAGTGCAGTTGTTCTTCATTGCAGCCCATCTTGAGATAAAGTCAACGTATGGCTCATCTTCAAACTGGGTGAAGCGGTTTAGTTGGTTGATGCTATTGGGACGTTTGTAAGTTCCCCGAAAGTGCTAAGTGGAAACTCTAGCCATATCATCTCAGCTATCTACGGTTCTTGACGGAAGTCCGTTAATCCAATCTCTGGCTCCATCCAGTAACATTAGGGGGATGAATTTTACCGCCTCTAAATATGTCCCTTTGTTGATCTGGACGGCTGTATAGTAGTCTGAGAGCCAGGTATCCGGGTTTGTACTGCCGATATATTTTTTATATGTTCGACCAACTTTGGCAAAGCCAGAATGTAGAGTTATTCTTCGGATCTGTCAGTGAAACACTTAGGTCCGAAGTATAGATCATCTCTTTCCGCTTTAAGAGCGTGAATGGAATATCTGCCGGCTAAATGGATAGAAGGGGATCTGCTCCTTTCTTGTCCATTGTTGCGCGAGCGCGCTTTTACGGGGTTATCCATATTTCCTCCGTTATCGTGTCCTTTGGAATAAGGTGGAGTTCGACTCCTTTGTCTTTCCTTATTCCTAGGAGGAGTACGGGATCTCTCACGCCTGTGAGGAATGTCTTATCTTCCGGATTTTTCAGCAGGGCGTCTCGGAGGCGGCATTGTTTTTCTGTCTTTCTGGTTTTGTTCTTCCCGATCTCAGGGGTTAATTCCACCTTTCGGTGGATGGGATCCTGTTCTAAACGCTGCATCCTTGTTATCGGGAATTTTCTTGTCCTTTCTCGTATCTCCTTTCCTCTCTTTTGAATTGCTTGAATCTCTAGGTTCGCCAGGTCCAGGTGCTCCAGCGGCGCACGTGGCTGTTTTGCATAGGGCCGAGTCGTCATGCAACTTTCCTGATCTTGCCTGCCCCCGCTGTTGCTGTTACAATGCTTTTCATAAGAAACCATACACCCCTTGCATATTTTCGTCATTGGAGTACAGATCGTCATTGAGGATGGCGAATGCGGCTTCCGTGTTTCTGCTGCGGTTTTATAGACAGGTTCTCCCTTGGCATCAATGCCATTTACTTGCTTTTGCCAGGAGGGGTTTTGGAACCGTTCCTTTGGCGGCAATACTTCCGGTCTTGCGATTCCGGGTAACCGTGTAGGTTTTATGCCAGATCTATTCCTTCTTTCGTACTCCTCAATTTCTTCCTGCTGCACTTAATGTTAGCTTGGGTTTTTAGGAGATTTTCCCGAGTTCTGAATAGATGTTGCCGCTTCCTTTGGAGAGCTTGTCTCCTGGCTTCCAGCACTTCAGGGGGTTCGTGGAGTCCCACTGGTGTTTGAAGTAAATCACGTTCATCCTGTTCTGACATTGGCGGAATGGGGATTTCCTTCGTTTTCTTCTCCGCAGGCTTGACTCCGCTTCCTCCTCCTACTTCCAGGTTTTCATTGGCGATATCGGATTGCTTTCATCCATGTTTTCGAAGATCTGACAGTCCGCTTCCTCCTCCTACTTCCAGGTTTTCATTGGCAATATCGGATTGCTTTCATTGGCGATATCGGATTGCCTTTGGAACGAGGATTGCTTTCATCCGTGATTTCGGCGATCTCGGATTGCACCATACCAATAAAGTGCGACCTCATTGCAGGCCCTCCGAAGAGGCAGCAAATTCAGCAGGATATTGGCGACCTGAGAAAAATCCGGCGTCATAGTTTTCTTCAACTGGGTATAGGGAAGGTGGGATAAATCTACTTCCACCACGGAATCCCATTGCCTCTGCGGTTAATACGATAAAGATGTTTGCAGATCTAATCGGTAAAACACAGGAACTTACCATATGATTCCGTGCTGGCATGTACGATCCATTGTCGATGTCCAATTCCAAGCTTCCGACAGTTATGGTACTGCCGATTCCGCCGAGTATCCCTGATCGAAACATAACGCCTGACGTCGCTGGCCGCACGGTGGGCGCCAACCGTCGAGACATCGTAGTAGAGTTCATAGACGGGGGTACCATGAGACTACTGATAGAGACGTGGGGGGGGGGGGGGGGGACGTGGTAGTATGACAACCAAGGACACCAAAGTTTACCTAGGTTCGGTACATCGCAACTAGGCGGCGTTCGTACTCCTGCAATCTCAATAAATCAGGGCTGAAGCCTGAAGTATACATAGTACAATGTGAGTTTGGATTCGCTAACTTGACAAGGATCAACTTCTCGGCGAGTTGGCTTCTAGCTAATTGTTCGTGTCCTTCTTCTCTCTTGTCCGGCTTTATATAGATAGCCGGGTTAGGGCTTACAAAAAGGAAACCTAGAAGACTACGGTAAGGCTCTAACTTGGAAAGCAAGAATCTGCCTTCTACTCCAAGCCGCACCACGTGGGCTGTGGTCCGGGTCCTTCTAGAATCCGGCTTCTGCGCATCAGCTTACTGGGCCGCCTAATGGACCGTGATCCATTACCATTCAGGCCACCCTGGTAATCCGGCTCTTTAGGACAATGCCGGATATACCCCTAATCGGTATATATCCGACAGCACCCGAATCATTTCTAGACTTTTCTTTGCCTTTGCCTCTTCCTTTAAACTTGCGTTTGAATGCATTGCTCTTGTTTCCCTTCCATCCATGGTTCCCTTTGTCCTTTCTGCGGCCATGGGAACTCCCAACACTTTGAGTGATGGCATGGGCTTCAGGCACAACCATAGTTTGAAGGGATGTGTTGCTCGACGGGATCTCTCCCAAGTTCGAGGAGGACCCCGAGGAGGAGGTGCCCGTGGTGGTGGTGCCCGCGATGGTGGTGCCCGTGGTAGAGGTGCCCGCGGTGGAGGAGCTCGAGGAAGACAACCCTGAGGTGGAGGGCCCCGCTGTGGACGACGACTCTGAGGTGGAGGGGCCTATTGTGGACGACGACCCTGAGGTGGACGACGACCCTGAGTGGAGGGGCCTGCTGTGGACGACGACCCTGAGGTGGAGGGGCCTGCGGTGGACGACGACCCTGTGGTGGAGGAGGAGCAGGAGCAGGATGGCTTCACCGTCGTCCGCTCTCGCAAGTATGGAATGGTGCGTGGATTACACCCCGAGGGTCCTTACGTCGCCCCTGAAGGTATGGTATCATCGATGGGGTTTATGTTTGGATTGAACTGTATTACATCTCGTTATTAGTCAATGCCTACCTTGTTGGCCTGCTGTGACGTGATGTGGTTAGCTAATTGGGATGCTCTGTATTTGCTACAGAGCTTTGTCGAGAGTAATTTTTTTCTTCTGTGCTATTTTACCAATCTCCTGCGGAATTATGATATCCACTCTCCACAAATATTACAATCATAAGAACTGTTGTTTCATTACGTTTCCTTTGGCTCTTTCGATTTTGGCTGTGCAATGATTGTAGTGTGCTTGTATGCTATAAACGGTCCTGTCATCCAGGTTTGATGAATCAGCTGACATAGTTACTTTGAATTGTGATAACGGTTAGAGCATTTAGGTAAAATTATGCACTGTTGTGGAAGCAATTTTTTTATTATGTTGATTCATTATTTTTCGTTTGGCACTCTCTAGGAGACTTTGGTTGTCCCCTGATCTTGCGGTGCGCTTTAACCGATTTATTCTATATAAGTAGTGGGTACTTCCTTCATAGATGCGATGAAACAATTCACATCAGCATTTTGATTGTAATAATTACCCTGAATTGTGATAACGGTTATAGTTGTTTAGCATAAAATTGCTCATTTGTGGAAGTAATTTGTTTGTATATTGTTTGAAATTGGTCATGTCATTTCTGTGCTAGTATCATACACTGTCCTCTGGTTAAGAGCGTATGAGTTTTAAACTAGGTTGTCCATTACATGTTGTTTGAGTGTTTCCTTTTTTTTGTCATGGTTTTTCTATTTGTGAATGTGATGAAAGGCTTAGGATTTAAGTTTGCTGCTGTCAGGGCCGGTCCATAGGCCGGACAAAAGGGGAGACCGCCCTGGGCCCAAAGAGGAGGAGGGCCTCAAATACTAAAGTACATTGTAACTATTATACTATCATCTACCAATCACGTATTTGTTATTGAGTATTTATAAACATTAGAAATTAAAACTTAGTATATATAAAGAAATGCAAAAGACGGAACATTATAATGTACATCCATCGCTGACATGTTTTATTTGGTAGCTAGTTTCCATATGAATGACTTACACATGCTATGTTAAAATATTTTACAAGTTTAATTTGGTGCATAAATTCTTATTTGAGAGACTAAGAGAAGAAATTCTTTAGACCATGTACATAGAGCATATCGTGGTGAGCGTATATGATAACTGAATTCAGTGTGTGCAAAATTAGTAGAAGCCATAACATTTAATGTTTATCGATGATTACAATAAGAAATGCTATTTTAGTAAAACAAATATGGATCATCCACATCTTATAAACTCATTATCTAATCCACTTTAACTTGTAACACACAAAAATGATTACGCCAATTTTTCAATTTATACTCGAGAAGTTTCTATATATTTGTTTACATAAACATACACTACGAACCTATATGAAGATATTTGTTAGGGTGTATGATTTTTTTACTTTGTATCCATATATATAATAATATTCAAAGTAGATAAGAACATTCAAAAAAAATATACATATATAATTCATCGATTGTACAAATGATAATGTGTCATGTGTTTTCCCTTTTTTTTCACATTTAATATGTATTGTTAAAGAAAATACTTCACAAATAAAAAAAACGTGCACCTCAAATATATCTATGTATGCATTACAACCATGTAACCAAAAAAATATTGAAAAAATATTATTATATTGTTAGTACTGTAAATTAAGTTGTATAAAACATATGTTTGTTAAAACTACAATATTATAAGAAAAACTAACAAAGTATAAAATTTTAGTACAATTATATTTCTAAATAACTCGCCCCGGGTCCAAATTTTAGTTGGAACGGGCCTGGCTGCTGTTATATATTTGAATAACATTTATTTCATCAATATGCAACTTGCAATTTAAACTCTTACTGTCCCATGGTTTCCGAAGGAGCGCCCTCGCCGCAAAACCAAGCTGTGGGCGCAGGACCGAAAGGGAATGTTGGTTGGGACCTCCGATGGCCCAGCTTACTTAAGCGATGGCACGTACGGCCCAAATGGAAAGCTGGAATACTAGGTGAGTTATCTGTTTGTTTGTCTGAGTAGTTTCAATTTCCTTTGTCTGAGTGTTTAATCCTTGTCTCTGCTGTTTTTGGCTCTCTGCAAGATGCCTGGTTTCAAGCTGTTGTGCCAAATCTTGCTCGTTTCAAGCTGTGCCTAGTTCTGCTACACTCACAAGACGTACCCAGTTGCCTTCTAAGTTGTACCGCCTGCTAGAGACTTCCTTATCAAGACAGCTTTGTTCATATCTTCACTGTTAAATGCTTCACTCTTGTTTGCTCGAGTACTGCGTGACAATGAAAAGGTTACTTGTGGCTTCACCTTAATGGTGCTTGTGTGATGACTAATGGATATTATGTGAGAAATGCCCTTTTGCTTTGACTGAATTGTGCGAATGATTTGGTAATGTCTATGGTTTTATTTCGTTTTTATGCCGATCTAGCTGTGTTGTTATTGAAATGTTTTTGTTTTTATGCCGAGCTAGCTGTGATAATTTAGCCTGTAGTTAATTGCACCTAAATTCTTGACGAACATTTTAGGTCCTATAATATTTTTGTCTGCTTAGCTGTTTCAGTATGTTCATGGAATGTTGGATATCAAATCAGTAAAAACCTTAGAATTTAGGTACTGGCTGGAGCCACTAGATAGGGCATGGCTACATGTTCTGGGCTTGTGGCTCTTCCTGAAGAAGAGGCTGCATTAGTTGAAAATTTAGCCTTTACTTGATGAGATGAGATCCAGTAAAAAAATGAAATTCACCTGTAGACTGTAGTACCAGGAGAGACGCATCACCTATTAACGCAACCGGGAATGGACAATTCCAGTTCAATGTTGGTAGACACAGAGATGAGCGGCAGGGATAGAAGAAACAGGACAAGTTCATCTGGTTTGTCAATGGTACCCACCACCTGAAGGGTATATGAAAATTAGCACTGAAGTTAATTTTCCGTTGGGAAACAGATGCTGTGGTATTAGGGATCTGAAGAATTCTGTGAACTCTACCGATCATGACTTTGGTCCTCCTGGTATCATCATCGAGATGAAGCATCGTCTCCATTTCAGTTTTATTGGTCATGTGTTGGAAGTTATTTTTCCAACATAATCGTCATTTTCCAAGGTTTCAACTCAAACTGGCTTTGAAATCCCAGGATAAATCTGGCCAGACAAGCAGCTTGAGCAAACAAGTTCACGGGATAATATGTGTACCAACACGTGAGCAACAATAATTTAGTTCCTTAGTAATACACAATATTACACGGTCACTTCCTGAGATACAAAACAATCAAAAAATGTAAAGACACGATAACTTTTATAATTTTCTTAAAATCAGAACCATCACACATGTTGTCATCCAGCACTATAACTTTTATCATTTTCTTAAAATCGGAAGTGAAGCCTTAACAGTGGAAGCTTATGCATGTTCAAACTGTTCCTAACCCAGACCTTTTGACTCTCTGACCGCGGGTACGTGTCAGTGTCACTTCTCCCGCGTCTGTATGCACACACCTCCTTGCACGCTGGCTTCTCATGCAGGTATATGTCCTTCAGATTGACTGAAGCTTTCATGATAGCTGTAACATAATCCACAAACTTGTCTTCTGACTGAAACCCAAAGATCCTGAGCACGGAAAGATTGCGGTGCTTCAAATCAGATGCTTCCCATTTGACACCAGCGTCCTTCCTCTCAACGCTATACGCGTACTTCTTCCTCGCGGCCTCATTCTTTACCCCCAAACAATCACAAACCTGCAATGCTTTTCATCAGGCAAACAATTTTACCCATCTCATCAGGCAAACATTCGCATTCAACAATGTAATGGAAGACCAATTTTATCTATCTCGTCAGGCAAACTATCAAGCATTTTAACAGGCGTTGGAATTTTGAGACTGCTAAATCTAACTTTAGCATGCAGACGGAAGAAGATTTAGAGAAAAGGGTAGAAAGACTTTACCCTGATGCATAGCTCCTCAAGGTAAGGTGCACCTTGCAGAACAAACATCGTCCAAGTTAGACCACATTCTTTCGAAATGACAGTCAAATTCACAAGCCTTAGCTTGCTGAACACCTGCCACAAATCTCTTGGATCTTCAGGTTTAACCCAAATCGGCAAAAGATTAGAGAGTACACAAAATATGTTAACCAAATTAAAGAGAACCTCAAAATTGAATGACCAGAGAAAATTACGTGCGTTAGCGACAAGACAACCTTCACTAACCTGTTCATTTTCAAAGCCAAGATGCAAGTTGCTTACGGTGGCTTTGCCAAGAAATTCACTTAACTTGAGCATCTTGTGCCATGTAAGGGCCGTATTACGGATGCACACAGTGTGGAGAAGTGGGACATAACCAAAAGACAATGGATCATGAAGAGATATCCAGGAACAAAAAGTCAGCTTTGTGAGCTCTGGCAGCCAATTCAGATCAACCCTCTCAAAATCACTCCTGACAATCTCAATCTCACAGAGACGCGGGTGTTCCACCACCAGCAAGGACCGAAACCCCATGCCACAGTTGTCCAAACGGAAGAACTCCAGTCGTTTGCACAATCTAAATTTTTTAGGGAAATCTGCTTCACCTAGTGTCAAATTCTCCAGCTTGAGTCGTGTGAGACAACTGAATGCGTCCGAACAATCGTTAATTAGTGAGTTGAACTGCCTCCCATAAGCAAGCTTATCATCAGGGATGCATCTTTTACCTTCCTTCCTTGACAAGATTGTGAACTCGGCCACACCAACCTTGTGTGCTGCTAAGGTGTTGGCAAAAGTCCGACCAATTCTAATGGATCCATCTCCTAAGTAGAACTGCATGCGCAGGCGGAGAATGGTGTATGGGCTTGTACTCATGTTTTCCAGAAGGCTGCGGGCCGCTCCAAGCATGGTTGCATTGGCCCGACTAATATCATCACTGTTCCTCACTTTCCTGTAGTCACTGGAACCAACCTTTATTGAAATTTTGGAGAGCAGAGTAGGGATCAGCTTCCAGCGTCTGGAGAGTATGCTTGTTCTTGTGGCGTCAGCAATATCAAGTCGCTCTACGATATTGAGCAACAGGTCATCAGGCAAATTGTTGAGCCAATTATGTTGGCAGGTGCCTTCATCTTCCTCCTATATTTGGCATAGAAAGAAATTAAAATTGACTTCTTACTGTCTACAGGATGCTATGTTGGCAATATATGCTCTTAGAAAAAGATTTAATTGTGCTATAATGTCCACCAGCAAAAACTAACTAGTTTTATCTTCCACACACAAAAAATGCAATTTTGGCAAACTCTTTTCTATTCCTATAATCCTTATAACTAAATAGAGGCAACCCACTAATCCTAATTCTCTCAACATGCAGCCCTCCCACCTCACCAAAGATGCCACCTCATAATTTTTATCTTTATAAGAAATTTTTCAGCACATCATCAGCTAGCTAGAGAACACACCATAATTTCCACCTCGTTAAGATTGAGTGATTAAGAGTAGCCTACTAAGACACCTATTAATAATAGGCAACATGGAACGGACCACATGGAGCAGATTTACACACGGTTGTCATTCTCAGTTTACTTCATTCCCATTTATTTCTGACCCAGTTTGGTTATCAAAGAACGGCCACTTTTCCCATTCAGCTATTTAGCTTGCGAGCCATCCGATTGTTGCAGCCCAAGCCCACACGTAGCCCAGCACACATGCGGTTTGTCTTCTGCAGCAATGGTTCCTTTGTGGCCGAGCAAATCTCACCATGAACTCTCCATCCACTACGACCATTGAAGATTACCGTTTCTTCTTCCAAATCAAACCCGTGACAGTGCACTAACTTCCTCTCCCCACGATCTCCCCAAGAATCGGAAACAGATGAAGGCATCCGACGAGTTGGCGCAGAATTTCCCCTCTTTAAAGTCTGTCCCCCACCTTCGCCGCATTTGTTCTTACCAGCCCCCATCACAGGTGGGCTTCTTCGGTTCTTCGCCGCCGCTGGTGAGCAACTCCATCATGTTTTCTCCATGCTTCCTCTTTCTGATCGACCCCATCACGATTTCTTGATGCTCCCTGTTTCATATTCGATTTTGTACTGCTTTGCCTCAGGTGCTCAATGCTTCGACCACCCAAGAATCCATATTTGGACCTTCATCGTTGCACACCACACCGAAGGATTCTATTGGTAATTCCTACATCCATGTTTCTAGCAGATTTATTGCACCACTACCATCTGCAATGTACTGTATATGTTTTTTTTTTTTTTTGACTTTTTCTACTGTAGGGCAAAGAACCCCACAGCCTTTTATTAAAATTTAAAGAAAGGTTCAACAAATTACAACAGACAGGCCCCTAGGGGAGGCTATCTATCCAACTTTTTACAGACAAGGACTTTTCCTTCTGAAACCTATGTACATGTAAATACATGTCATTAGCAAATCTATTCCTCCAAACTGAAAATTTAGGTCTATCTAATCTAAAAATTGCATCATTCCTAATTTTCCAAATGTTCCAGCAAGCAATGAATGCCACTTCCAAGAAGAAATGTTTATCAAAACTCTTCCTAGCAAGCCTTGCCTTTGAAAGCAAATCAACTCCCTGTGACCAATCAATGCCCAGATAATTCCACACTCTGTTGCTAAAATTGCATTGAAAGAACAAATGATCTCTATCTTCATAGCAGTCTCCAATACAAAGAGCACATCTATCATTATCAGTTACAGTCCATTGTCTCCTCCTCAGAAGGTCTTTTGTATTCAGTCTGTCATTAATCAGTAACCATGAAAACATTTTAATTCTCATCATGCATTTGCTTTTCCATGGCCATTGTATAACAGGGCAAACCACAATGTCCTTATGAACATGAGCATAATACTTAGCAGCTGTGTAACTTCCACCTTTCCAAGTACAGAGCCATTCATCATTTTTTTGAAACATCCAATCTAACAGAATCCATCCAGTCCGAGAGGATAAGCAAATCATCAAAAGCTTGTGGTGACAAAGGCAGGTGAAACCCCTCCTCCCTATCCACCAAGTTCATGATAGTCCAAACTGATGCCTTCTCATCCTTGGCAAACGAAAACAGTCTGGGTAGCCTAAGCTGTAGTGGCAAAGAGGAACCTCCAATCTCCCAAGAGTCCATCCAGAAACAAACAGATTGCCCACTATTGACCACTGGTTTGGTGATCTCCAAGAATTTACCCACTAATTTGAGGTTATCCTTCCACCAAAAGGAGCCACATGGGTCCTCTTTATGTGGGATGGTCCCTCTATAGTAATTGTCCCAGATTAGTTTAACCCAAGGCAAGTCCATCTTGTTGTAAAACTTATTGACAAATTTGAGCATCAATGCATCATTCTTGCTAGAGAAGTTAGTAATACCTAAACCTCCCTTCATTTTTGGTTTAGAAATCATGTCCCAAGAAGCAAGTGACTGTTTAGGAGTATCCTCATTTCCTCTCCATAAACACTGTCTAATAATTCTATTTAACTGTTCCACAATCCCCTGAGGAAGATGCAGTGTGGCAAGAAAATGCACAGGGAGAGAAGTGAATACTGAGTTAACCAGTTGCAGCCTAGCTCCTTGTGATAAGAAACAAGATGATGCACACAATCTCCTCTCTAATCTTGTCAAAATTGGAGTTAAATCACTGATTTTTGGTCTAGTAGTTCCCACAGGCAAACCAAGATAAGTAAAAGGCAGTGAACCAACTTGGCAACCAAAGCTCTCAGCTAGCAGAAGTAAATCATCAGGTTCCACATTGATTGGTAACATGCAAGACTTATGGAAATTAATTTTAAGCCCTGTGGTGACTGAGAACTTGTGTAACAAGGTTTTGAGGGCCATGATTTGTTCCTGATCAGCAGGAACAATAAGTAGAGTATCATCTGCATACTGGATGATTGGAAAATCAGGATCCCCTGTGTCAATAGGCAGAGAAATCTGTCCTGAGTCCAAAATATCAGTGATTGCTTCCTGGAGCAGGTTAGCACCAATTGTGAACACCAAAGGGGATAAAGGGTCCCCTTGCCTGACCCCTCTTCTGCACATAAATTGCTTACCAGGCACTCCATTGAGTAGAACTTGTGAAGTACCAGAGGCTAGTAAATCTTTTACCCATCTTATGAAAATGCTGTCAAAACCTTTGCACTGGAGAATTTTAATTATGGCCTCATGCTCAATTGTATCAAAGGCTTTCTCAAAATCCAGTTTTAAAATAATAACTGGCCTTTTGGAAGCATGGCACATATGTATATATTCCAGAGTCCAAGCAATGCAGTCCTGAATAGTTCTGTTTCTGAGAAAACCATATTGGTTCTTGTTAAGGCAGTCTAAAATCCTGTTCTGTAACCTATTTGCAATCAGCTTAGTAAGGAATTTGAGGCACACATTAGTCAAGGAAATAGGTCTATAGTCACTCTCAGACTCTGGAGATGAGTTTTTGGGAACTAGAGTGATGAAGGATGTATTAATGCTAGCAACCCCAGTATTTCCAGCATGAAAATCCTGAGCCAGTTGATAAAAATCCTTAGCAACAATTGACCAACATTTTTTGAGAAAGATACCTGTGAACCCATCAGGACCTGGAGCTCTATCACCTGGCATATATTTAATAATATCATCCATTTCTTCCTTAGTAAAAGGTTTAGATAGATCCTGCAGTCCATCCACTCTCTTAACAATTCTATCAATATCAAGACTCATGGTGATACCATTAGTGCAACCCATTCTGGCTTTAAAAACATTCCAAAATTTACCAGCCATTTGATCATGATCTGTGATTAAAGTGCCATCCTCACTCTTAAGACTAGCAACAGAGTTCCTCCTTAATCTATTGGTTGCCATGGCATGGAAATATTTTGAATTTTCCTCACCCACTTTAGCCCAGCGTATGGTGCACCTATCTTTCCAATATTTGGTCTGAGCTGATAAAAGTTTTTGTAAGTGTTGTTTAACCAACCTTCTAAAATTTGACTCAGGGATAGATATCACCCTATTTTCTTCAAGCTCATCCAAAATAAAGATGGCTTTATTACATAGCTCAATCAGGAGCTTTAGCTTGGATAATCCAGTACACCATCTCTTTAGATCATATCTCAAAGTCTTAAACTTGGCAGCCAATGTTGCAGCACTTGAGGATTTATGTACTTGTTTTCCCCATGAGTTTTGGACACATTGCAAAAAACCAGGCTGATCTGTCTAATAACTTTCAAACCTAAATATCTTAGCTTTGGGAATACAAGTACCAATCACTACCACACATGGTAGATGATCAGAGGAGGATTTAGCCAAAGGAAGTACATAGGTATTAGGGTATGTGATAGTCCAATTAACAGATGTAAAAAACAGTCCAATTGAACAAGTAGAGGGTCTGCCTGCATATTAGACCATGTGTAAGACCTCCCTTTGATAGGTAATTCCACTAATCCAAGATTACCAATAATATCATTGAACAGAAACATATCATTAATATCTCCAGATCCTCTATTTCTGTTATCACTTGATCTGGAAAAATTGAAATCACCTAGAATCAACCAATTATCAACAAAACCAATATCCAAATTATAGAGCCAGGTCACAAAATTATCTCTTTCAATCCCTTGACAAGGTCCATATACATTAACCAGTCTCCATTTTTCAGAGTTGTGCACAGAAACAAAATCAACCACAATACCAAATCTTTGTATTTCTACCAAGGACCCAGCTAAGATAGATGAATTCCAAATGACAATGAGGCCCCCTGATGCACCCACAGAGGGAGAGTACACAAAGGAATCAAATCGTTTGGGACAGAATTTTTTAATTAGCCTGTGATCAAAATACTCAATTTTAGTTTCTTGCAAACAAATAACTGAACACTGGCTTTCTTCAATCTTAGCACGCACATCAGATTGCCTCTCCTCACCATTCAGTCCACGCACATTTAGATCAAATACCTTCCACATACGATTACCAGCACTATTCATTACAACTGATAAATAATTGAAAGCCACCAACTGGTACAATTGGAGGTAACAAAAGCACATAACATCTGACAACACAGAAACAAGTACCAGTTAACAGATACAGAAAGTGTGCCACAAAACCCAAAATAACCAAAGGATTACAGCTCCAAAGATAAAAGAAGCACACACACTGCACTGCCAACCCAGCCACCCAAAGTAAGAATAAGGGGGAACTAAACATCAGAACTGTCTGAAGAGGTAGAAGGAGTCCTAGCTGCAAGCTTCTCCTTGGATAACAGTGATTTATCAATCCCCAAGCCAATCCCAATCTGTTGCAAAGTTTGGATGGAAGTATAAGGTTGCACTCCATCAGAACCACTGAAATTGTTTGTATCATCATGCTGCTCATGCTCCTTGGAGATCAGAGCCAAAGGTTTCCACACTGAATCTTCACTGCTACTGTTACTCTTTTTTGCACGTTTCCTGTAATGAGTATGGCCATCCAGCATAGGGGAAGGCTTAAAACCCTTCTGTAGCTCCCTTTGTCTGGCACTGCGTCTGACAGGACCTCCTAGCAACAGTTCCTTCTTGGATTTAAGCTTTGCAGTTTGAGATAAAAAGGGTTCAGTGCCAGAGGACTGAAAAGCAATATCAGATTGAGGCACCTGATTAGGAACAGCACTAGGTAAGCTAGAATGTTTAGCCTTAAACAACTTCAGTCTTGGAGAGTGCCCTGTCTTACCCACCAGATCAAAAACATCATACAATTGATCAAAAGCTTGAGTCCAGGAACGCTTATTCAGATTAAGCAGCCAGAAAGGAGAGGAATCCACTGAAGCAGGAATTGAGAGAGATAGGCACTGAGGCATAGTTTTCTCAAATAGTCTTGTCCAAGCCATCAGAGGTGGAAGGCAAGGTCCAAATACAGTCTGTACCAACCCAACCTGAACAACTTGATTGATCTGCATAGGTGGGTATTGCACTGAAGAAACAGAGGCCTCAAAAGGATTTAAAACCATGGAGAGTTGATCCTCTGCTCCTTCTGGCACCATATTCCAAGGTTCACCCACATCCTGATGCTGCTGGTTACCAACCTCCTGCTGATGCTGAACATGATCCCAGCCAATTTCAGGGAATTGAGGTCCCACAAACATATTAGCATTGGGTACTAAACCACCAGGTAGTGGGTGTGGATTTCCATCCATAGGCATCTCATCTTCATCTGCTGGTAATTGGTCTGCAAATTCAGCTGACAGGATATAGACAGGTGCAGTCCATGATTCTTTAGTAGCTCCCACTGTTGAATATTTGCAAAACACCACATCACGAGGAACCCTAGCAGGCGAAGAGAAATCTGCCAGAACCAGAATTCTTGACTTAATAGGATCATCAAAGTTCCAGGTGATGTATTTGCCAAAAGTTGAAACCGCATTGATGATGTCAGCAGTGTTCCTGTAATCTGGCGGCACACCTAGGAACATTAACCAACCCCGCCTAAATCCCTGCTCAGCTCGATGGTTCAAAGCTCTCTCAGGTTCCACAAACCTCACCGATACTCCAGGCAGGTGCAAATCAAAAGGACCATGCTGAACCAGGGCGTTCCTAGAATTGACACTAACCATCTCGAACAGACCCACCCCAAAAACAGCAGGCTAATCTTCCACAATGTTTCTATCCAGATGCTCTGTCAGGAAAATACGAACCTGCGTCCTCCAAACCTCCTCCGTTCCCAGCGGTGGAGCCGGATGAACCAGAGCATAGCAGAAAGCACGATGAATCTCCGGCGGGTCTTGCGCCGGGTTGCAGAAAGTGCGCGGTAGCCTAGTCGGTCCTCCATCAATGATTTGATGGCCCCAAGGTAACCACGGCAACGGATCCATCTCAAAGTTGGCCATGGTTCCGACAGCAGCAGCAGCTCCTAACGTCAAGGGCGGATTTGGGGGTGGAGGCACAGGAGTAGAAGTCGAGGCGAGCACCCCCGGAGAAGCCGAGACTATATGAGAAGAAGTTGTACCGACCAAGGGGACCTTCACGGTTCCGACAGAGATTGTGCTTGCCTTTTTAGGAGTCCATCTTTTAGAAATTTGGGCCCTCCCCAAACAAAGCTTGGCCTTATGCCCATATCTGGAACAGAGTTTGCAGCGAATCTGATTAGTACAACTAGCAGTAGTATGGCCCATCGCAAGACATCTCCGGCAGTCCCACGATTCGAAATCCACCGCTGCCTGAACCCTAACTGGCCCAGCAACAACAGAAGGGAGCAGAGCCTCAACTCCAACAGTGGCATTATTAGCATCATGTGAAAGCTCAAACCTATCCTTCTTCTCAGTCAACTGAGACACCCCAACAACTGTCTGGGCAACCTCAGAATCCATGTTCATATTAGCATTGTCAACAGCTGAGACTCGAACTATAGGCACAGAAAGCGAATTCTTAGCAGCCACAGGCTTAAAAACCTGAGAAACCAATTTTTTATTCTTGTACTGCTTATTTTTCCTTGAGACCAGAACCCATTCATTCTCACATTCCTTGAGCCAAGAATGAAACTCACGCATCCAATTAGGGCCACCATTACTCCAAAGGTGAAAATAACATTTGAAGTGCAAGCAACTGTATGATCGTGTCGCACCCTGGCTTCTAAGGGATACTCATCGTACGAACTGGGTAGTAGGTGCTTGGATTATGGGGCATAACTGCTCCCACGTCCCAGCTTCCTGGTAGGCCTGCGCTTATGCGCGACAACACAAGCCCTACTATTCCACCGTCGATGTAAACTATCCATTAGGAGTCACAGGCACTACTGTCGACGTACTTCATAACAAGCACGCACTGTACGTCAACAGTTTTGAACGAATGATTATCACAACTTATCTCTACGACACAAAAGATAGAAATAAAGTTGCAACTGGCCTTCACTAAGGCAGAAATAGCGAATACAATCATCCAGAGGACACATGTCGCAACATATCATCCATTACAACAGCGGAAGCAATCAAAGGGGTCTGAGTACAGACAAATCCATGGCTTAAGAAGCCGGAGAAAATAAAGAAAAGCGAAGCCCATCCACGTAGGTCCTGGATCCAGCCCTGGTCCAGCTAACTACTCGTCTGCAGTCTCGCCGAACTCCACAAAGTAGCCATCCTGGGAAGCATCGTAGTCGTAGTCGTACTCTGCGTAAACCACAGCCCCAACGGGGTCAGTACATCCAAGTACTGGCAAGCAAGACTCACAGTTCATCAAAGAGTTACCCATCAACACAAGCATTGATGCTTGGGATCAACGGAAGAAAGGGGTGATATGAAAGTTGCTGCTGGCTGCTCTAACCAACTACAGAAGATAACTACAAGTTCCGGCTAACAGAAAAAGATAAGATCGAGGATTGTAACCAACTGAAAGATAACTTCAACCAAACCCATCCTGGATCTCGCCCCTTATCCAAAGAAGCAACCCGAGGATAACACACACAGTTGGATTAAGATGAATCAAGGTATTTGTGTGAATAACCTATTATTAGTCAAATTATTAGTCATTGGGTGAAACATGATTGATCATTATGTTGAAGTTGTCCTGAGTACTTGTTAGCCAGTACTTTCACCAAGTAATCCATAACCGCGGAAAACACGGCTTCTCGAGAAGATTATCCCTGCAGGGTTGCACCAATTTGGCCGTACACGCAAGAATAACCCGCCAGATGGGATGCCTCCCACCAAGCGGGGTACTCTACACAACCAACCATTCTCCGCATCAAGCCCAAAGAACCTTGGGCGCACGGCTAATCAAGCCCAGAAGAAAATGGACCATCATAGCACTCTAAGACCGTGTCCCCCTATATGCCGACTACAAAAGTTCCACCCTGCGCTGGGCTCGCAAAAACATGCATGCGGCAAATGGAAAACACGAACTAAATGAGGCGATTTGGACGAGATGCGAATCAGGTCAAGTTGAGGGGGGCGCCCATACTCGCTTCCCACATGCGGGTAGTGCGCTCATCTTGGATCAGTAGACAAGACCCTTTTCCTATTAGGGTCGACACTAGTAGGCCTCAAAACCTCTCATGGGCCTCCTGCCGGTGCCTTATCATCAAATTATTATTACCATTAGCAATTAACAGGATTGATTGATTAACATCGAGCCCCCGGTACAAGTAATAAGATAGTGAAAGCAGTAACCGACAGCAGACTCGAGTAAAAGCAACCCTAAGCATGCTAGACAATACTAAGGCACAAACAAAGGCTGTAGGGATGGAGGTGAGGCAGTATCATTGGTTCAGGGTATCATGTGATAGGTTCGGAGAACAAGCAACGATACATAGGGCTAGCAATAGTAGACAAAAGGATAGTATCGACAACAAGTGTGGAAAGGAACTCGATGATTCATGTGAGTGATAACTTGCCTGGCAGCTCAGTAGCCGGGTAATGGGCTAGGTCCTGAGTAGTGGTGTCGTAAGGATCGTCGGTCTCAACATAGTCGTCGTCTAACCGAGAAGAAGCAAACAGACAAAACAGGAATGTAAACAATCATGTTCATGGCATTGTGCACAGTCAATATGATGCATGACAATTTAATAGGTGCATCTAGATAAACTGACTAACATGATAGCACAACTTAAATGGACCCATATGCAAGGGTTGCATATGGAAAGATCCATGGAAAATAAGTGGAAACAAATGATTATTTATTAGGTGTTAGTTGTTATCATGATGCATGCATGATGAATAACAATAACAATAATAATTTAGATGCCACTAGAATGATAGTTAACAATTTTAGAAAAGCATTTATTAAGTTTGGAATTTGGTTACCTAATGGTGTTAAACAAATAGTTGTTGTTTTCATCAAGTTAAAGGGTGCAAAACAAATAACAAAATTGATATTTGAAAAGGTTATCAAATTTTAGTTGAATTACATGTTTCACATTTTTAAATTGGACTTTAGATTATTTAGTTATGAATTAAACAATATTAAACAAGTTTTAATTGAATTTAAAACAAGCTTAAATATTAATTTAATTTTATTTGTTCAAACCATAAATTCAAACCCACATTTGAAAAGTTCACACTTTAGTGGTTTGAAAACATAATTTGCATGTTCAAAAATATTTTATATTAATCAAGTTATGATTTTTTTATCAAATTTAATTGAATTAAACAAGGTTTAAATTGTTTAGGCAATTTAAATTGTTCAAACCAGAAAACAAAATTTATATTTGAATAGAACATTCAAAAAGATGTGAAAAACATATTTTATTTGAATTATTTGAAAACAGTATGAATTAGTTATGAATTATTTCAATTTGCATTTGAATTATTCAAATTTGAAATTTAAAAGTATTTTGAAAATTCAAAACAGAACACAAATAGCCTAGTTGGAAAGATTATGAAATTTGGATTAGAATAGATATAAAGTTTGTGTTTATTGGACTTATAAAAATAAAGATATTGAATTTCAAAGTTTCTATTCAATTCTGTTATTTAAAAGAAAATAGAAATTTAAAACAGATTTCTTTTTATCTCTTTTGATACGCACTGGAAGCGTACCCACAGGCACTGCCCTGTGGGCCTACGGACAGCGTGGCGTGTGCGCGTACGCGTGGCACCGAGGGAGGCTGACTGGTGGGCCGCGCGCTGTGGGAGAAATAACCAAAAAAGATTTGCGGCCGCGGGGATCGAACCCGCGAGCTCGCTGTGCAAGCGCAAGCACTGAACCACTGCGTTGCAGTCGCGTTTGTTATCAGTAGACGCAGTGCAGTGAGGATATGGTTACGGTGCGAGCAAAAGTCTGAATTTTTCTGACGAAACTGACGAACGTTCGAGGCTCGACTGACAGCGTAACAGAGATGCTCGCCGGCGTGAAAACACGGCCGTGCTCGCCGTGGATGAGTTGTGTGCGCATGCTGGACATGGGTGTGCGCGCTGTGCAGTAGCAGAGCAGCAGAGGGAGGGAAGGAATCGGTGGATCTCACCGAGATTGGTCGACGACGACGCGTGCTGACGGAGGGTGACGCGGGCAGTCGAGGACGGCGGCGAGCTCCTGGTGCTTCTCCGCGGCTGCTCAGGTGTTCGAGGCGTAGAGGACGACGAGGCGATGCTGCTTCCAGGAAACGGTGGGTGCAGAGATGGCCTGCAACGGCGACGAGGTGGTCGGATTCAGAAAACGCGGCACGGTGGCTGGACAAGGGAAAAGGACGGCGGCGTCGATCTGATGCTCACCGTGGCTGTTGAAGGTGTCCACGGGGAAGAGGAGAGAGCAGTGGAACGATTGCAGGTGGGTGGTAGCTATGTTGGAACGGAACGCGGCGGCGCCATGTCGATTTTCAGAAGGTCGCCGGCGGGAAGAGATACAGATAGGTGGTGGATCGACGGGAGGAAGCGATTGGCGGCGCTGATGAGGGGAACGGGAACCTAGAGGCTAGGGTTAGGTCTAGGGGTGTGCCCTAGGGCTTATAAAGGCGAGGAGGAGGGCGTGGGCGGCCGCCGGCGTCGCGCGGGGTGCGGTGGCACCGGCCGATGCGTTGCCGTACGCGGTGACGAAGGCGATTAGGCGGGCGGCACGAATCTTGGCGCGCGGCGAAACGGTAAGTGGGAGAGCGGGCTGGGCTGCTGCGCGCGCGTAGGCTAGTTGGGCTGGGCTGCGTTTAGCTGCCGCGCGCGCGCTGGTTTTCTCCTTTTTATTCTTTTCTGTTTTATTTTTTTTGTAGCAAATGCTTTTGGAAGAAAACTGTTAGGGTTTTGTTTATAGAAAAATTTGAAAAAAAATTAGTTAAGCCTTTTAGGTAATTAGGAACCACATTGCATGCTTGGATTTCAAAAATTTGGTTTTAAAATGGTAGTTTGTGTTTGAAACCAAATAGAACCAATTTTTATTATTAAAACACCATTTTGAAACAACAATTTAAATAGGGTTACCCTTAGGTTTAAAATATGATTTTAAGAATACAAACATGTGGTGAATTGTTATGTTTTCAAAAGAGTTCTGATTTGAAACTTGGTTGGAATTTAAAGGGTGATTTGGTTGATTGATTAATGATTGGATTAAATTAAGCAACAATTTAAGAGTTGATTCAATATGAAAATAATTGGGAGCAATTGATGTTTTTGGAATGGCAAATCTTTATTTGAGAGATTGTAACAGACAAGTGTGAAAACAATGTTTGATTAAGTTTGAATTTTATTATGAAAACAATGCAAACAGAACTAAAAATGAGAATGATGCCATGATGCATTGCATAAATTAAACAAATAAGTAAAACAACTAAGGGTTTTCATACTTGGATGTTACAAAACGCCCCCCCTTGAAGGAATCGCGCCCCGAGATTCCCTACTGAGAAATGAACAGGTCCGGATACTTCTTGCGAAGATCCTCTTCGGTCTCCCACGTTGCCTCTTTATCAGAATGATGCGACCATTGGACTTTCAAGAACTTGGTGCTCTTGTTGCGAGTCTTACGCTCGGTCTCATCGAGAATACGAATAGGGTGCTCCTCATAAGAGAGATCATCTTGCAGTTCAATATCATCATGATCAACTGCACGATCTGGATCCTTGAAGCACTTCTTGAGCTGTGACACGTGGAACACATCGTGCACTTGGGAAAGTTTTTCTGGAAGCTCGAGACGATAGGCATTTTCTGCACGTCTTGAGAGGATGTTGAAAGGGCCAATGTATCTTGGTGCAAGTTTTCCTTTCACACCAAAACGATGAGTTCCTCTGAAGGGAGTTACACGGAGATATGCTTTGTCACCAGGTGCATAGACCATGTCCCGGTGCTTGCTGTCATAGTAACTCTTCTGACGAGACTGAGCAATCCTGAGATTGTCACGAATGATACGAACTTTCTCCTCGGCTTCCTTAACAATGTCAGGGCCTAAGAGTGAACGTTCACCAACTCCAGACCAATTGATTGGACTCCTGCATCTGCGACCATACAGTGCCTCAAATGGTGCCATGCCTAGGCTTGCCTGGTAGCTGTTGTTGTAGGAGAATTCAGCATATGGAAGGCAATCCTCCCATTTCATGCCAAAGGAGAGACCACATGCTCTGAGCATATCCTCGAGAATCTGATTGACTCTTTCGACTTGCCCTTGAGACTGAGGGTGATAAGCTGTGCTAAACAGAAGTTTGGTGCCCAATGCTTCTTGAAAACTCTTCCAGAAATGAGAAGTGAAGATACTTCCACGGTCTGAGCTTATTTCCAATGGAACACCATGAAGAGGAACAACCTTTGCTGTGTAGAGCTCTGCTAACTGGCTAGCTGAGATAGTTTCCTTTACAGCATAGAAGTGAGCAACCTTAGTGAGACGATCAATAACAACGAAGATTGCATCGTTGCCCTTTTTGGACTTTGGAAACCCAGTAACGAAGTCCATTTCAATCATGTCCCACTTCCACTCAGGAATTTTCAGAGGTTGGAGTAGACCTGCTGTCTTCTGATGGACTGCCTTAACACGTTGACAAACGTCGCATTCAGAAACGTATTGAGCAATTTCACGTTTCATGCCAGACCACCAATACAGAGTCTTGAGATCCTGGTACATATTTGTACTTCCAGGGTGAATGGATAGAGGAGTTTCATGAGCCTCCTTGAGAATGATATCCTTGAGACTTTGAATCTGAGGGACTGCAATGCGTCCTTCGAAGAACACAGTTCCCTTGTCATCAATTGAGAAGGACTTGAACTTATCATTGCCTTCCTTGATTTTCTCTACCATCTTCTTGATTTCATTATCACGAAGTTGTTCAGAACGAATCTTGTCCTCGAGAGTTGGGCTGGCTGTCAAGCTAGCAAGGTATCCTTCAGGGACAAGACCAAGGTTCAGCTTCTGGAATTCTTCATGAAGTGGAGGTTGGCTTTCCATGATCATGAGATTATTGCAATAGGATTTGCGACTGAGAGCATCGGCCATAACATTAGCCTTGCCTGGAGTGTAAGAAATGGTGAGATCAAAGTCTTTAATCTTCTCAATCCATCTCCTTTGCCTGAGGTTCAGATCTGGCTGAGTGAAGATGTATTTCAGACTCTTGTGATCGGAAAAGATTTCAGTTTTGTTACCCAACAAGTATTGTCTCCATTTCTTGAGGGCAAACACAACTGTTGCAAGTTCAAGATCATGAGTGGGATAGTTTTGCTCATGTGGGTTCAACTGACGTGAAGCATAAGCCACAACTTGACGTTCTTGCATAAGAACTGCTCCTAGGCCTTGGAGAGATGCATCACAGAATATCTGGAAAGGTTTGGTGGTATCTGGGCCAACTAGAACAGGTGTGGAATTGAGTTTAGTCTTCAGAAGGTTGAAACTCTCATCACATTGTGGAGTCCAAATGAACTTTTTGTCCTTCTTTGTGAGATCAGTGAGAGGTTTAGCAATCTTGGAAAAGTTTTGGACGAAACGACGGCAATAGCTAGCCAAGCCAAGAAAGCTTCTAACTTGTTTCACCGTCTTAGGGGGTTTCCAATCAACAATTGCCTTAACCTTTTCAGGATCAATGGCAATGCCTTTGGCAGAGATGATATGACCAAGATATGCAACTTCTGGAATCCAGAACTCACATTTGGAAAACTTGGCATACAAACGATGCTCGCGAAGTTTCATGAGAGTGAGACGAAGATGTTCTCCATGCTCTTCCTCGGATTTGGAATAGACTAGAATGTCATCAAGATATACCACAACGAACTTGTCGAGGTATTCATGGAAGACAGAATTCATGAGTCTTGAGAACGTTGCCGGTGCATTGGTGAGACCAAAGGACATGACGGTGTATTCATATAGACCGTACCGAGTGGTGAAAGCTGTCTTAGGAATATCTTCCTTTCTGATCTTTATCTGATGGTAACCCATCCTCAAATCCAACCATGAGAATATTGAGGCTCCAGCAAGTTGATCAAAAAGATCATCGATACGAGGAAGTGGATACTTGTTCTTGATGGTTTTCTCGTTGAGAGGACGATAGTCAACCACGAGTCTTTTTGTTTGATCCTTCTTGGCAACAAACAGAGTTGGGCAACCCCAAGCGGAGGAACTAGGCTGAATGAAACCTTTGTCCATGTACATATCGATTTGCTCCTTCAACAATTTCAGTTCAGGAGGAGCTATCTTATATGGATGCTTAGAGATTGGAGCAGTACCTGGCTCAAGCTCGATCACGAACTCAACTGCTCTGTCCGGGGGCATCCCTGGCAACTCTTCTGGAAAGACGTCAGGGAATTCACAAACCACCGGAACATTTTCAATTGCAGGAAGGGGTTTGGCATCGAGGCTGAACAGCTGAACAGAACTTGATCCATATGGAGAATAGACTATCTGGCCTGAAGTGTGGGAGAGAGTTATTGACTTTTGAGCACAGTCAATTTTAGCTTTGTGGGTCTTCAACCAATCCATACCCAGAATGACATCAATGTCAGAATTTCCCAGCAAAATGAGTGAAGCAAGGAATACACGACCTCCAATTAGGATCTGATTGTCCATGCTTATCTTGGAAGTAATCATTTTAGTTCCCGGAGAGTGCACATAGATTTGATTGCTTAGCGGAACCAGAGCTAAATTGTACGTTGTAGCAAAGATCTTTGACACAAACGAATGCGATGCTCCAGTATCAAACAACACTTTAGCTGGAATAGAGTTTACGGGTAATATACCGAGAACGACGTCAGCAGCTTCCTCAGCTTTGTCGGCCTTGATATGGTTCACCCTCGCGTTCCTCACGACAGGCCTGTTGTTGGGGTTGAAGGCTTTAGCCGGAGGAGCACGAACCATAGCCTGGTTGGTGTTGGGGCGAGGAGGTAGGGGTAGCTGCTTCTGAGTGCACTTATCAGCATAGTGTCCAGTATCCTTGCACTTGTAGCAAGTGACGACACGAGAAGGACCTGGCCTTGGCTGCCCCATAGGGAACCTCTGACCCTGCATCTGAGATGGGTTGGGTGGGCGGGGACCAAAGCCTGGAGAAGCTTGGGCATTTGGAGCCCGAGTGACAGCACCATTTGGCACCCAGATGCGGCGCTTCTGCGGAGGGGTGGTCATGTTGGAGGAGGAACCACCCTCACGCGAGTGCTTGCGGGACTCTTCGAACGCCTTGCGCCCATTCTCCTCATTGAGCGCGGTGTTCACGAGCTCCACGAAGTCCTTGCACTTGATGTTTGTGAGAGCGTACTTCAGTTCCGGGTTAAAACCTCGGCGGAACCTTGCCATCTTCTTGGCTTCGATGGACACTTCGTCACCAGCGTACCGAGCGAGACGATTGAACTCGTTCTGGTAGCCGAGAACGTCCAGCTTGCCCTGTCTGAGAGAGCAGAATTCCTCACGCATCTTTTCCATGAGACCATCCGGGATGTGGTGCTTCAGGAAGGCATCCTTGAAACATCCCCAGTTGATAGGAAAGCCAGCTCTCATGGTCTGGTAGTTCTCCCACCAAGTAGCTGCCTGACCCTTCAGTAGGTAGGTGGCATACTTGACCTTATCCTCTTCTGCAACATGAGCAATCTCCAGAGCTCTTGCTACGTCACGGATCCAGTCATCAGCATCCAGGGGCTCACGTGTTGCCACGAAAGCTTTTGGGCCCAAGCTGAGGAAGTCCTTGATGGTGACCCTTGGAGCATTCTGGTTGTGTTGCTGGTTAGCCTGGATCTGGGCCATCTGTGTCACCACTTGGGTCATCTGAGCCAACAGTTCCACCATTGGTGGTGGCGGAGGCGGGTTGTTCCTGGTTGGAGGCATCCTGAACAGAAATTCATTTTAGCACAACAACAGAAAATGATAGACTTGGTAACCGAAAGATAGCTTATTCCGACGCATGAATAGATAACCAACAGGTACATCATCACATGTTCACATACATCAGAATATCCAACAGACCAATACATGGTTCGAAAACGAAAGGATAAACTAGACACAGCTAGTAATGGATACAACGGTACTCCCATGCTCATCACGCAGGACGGCGGTGAGTAGTACGACGAGAGATACGGTGAGGAGGAACCCCACGGAAGTAGGTATCACGACGATCCATGTAGATAGGAACTGCTCTGAGAGCAACTCTCGGTGTGGTGAAGTGGAAAGCGTCGTGTCCCTGTGCTCCATAGCTGGGAATCCCTGTGTAACCAGCTCCGAGGTCGAGAAGTGGGCCTCTGATCGGCTCGTAACCTCCAGCATCTGGCAGAGGAAAACCCAGTGTCTGCTGGAAACGTGCAAAGCGCTCGTCTCCAACAAAGTCTGTGGTGTACGTCGCCAGACGAGTGAGAGCAAGGTGGAGCTGCTCCCTGACTGAGGCTAACTCCTGAGAAAGTGCGGAAGCAACGGCGTCACTGTGCCACACGAACTGGGCAGTGGTCTGCAACCTGGAGCTATCAGTCTCGTAGGTATCCAGGTCGCGGTGGACAGTGAAGTGAACTCCCGCTGCCGTGATGTAACCACGGGGGATGTGACGAAAACTGGACTTATCAAACCCCCAGTAGTCAGCACGGAGAACGGTGAGACTCACATACGCTGCCTGCTGCACTGCCATATCCACTGTGGACCCTACTGCCTCGTACTGGTGGACAATGCTCCTGCCATCATCCGACAGAATGTAGACGATAGCCCGGTAGCAAGTCTGGTCAAACTCTCGCTGGTGCTCGTAGACCTGGTACTCTGGCGCCCAACGGAACCCCAGATAGGTAACCATGTCTCTCAGCATCTCCGGAAAACCGGCGGTGCTCTCACAGCGAGTCATGCGAACCACCTGCGGGTAGTAGCTGAGACCCATCTGCAGATGATTTGGAAGGTTTTGATTAGACTCCGGTTGATGAAAAAGGATGTGGAAAACAACAACAAGGTTCAACGGACGAAAAGGATGTTGAAAAGAACATGATATCGAAGCAACATCGGGAAAACGAGACCAAAAGTCCTGAGGTACTAAGGAGAACCCAAAACACGTGAAATCCTAACTTGAAAGTTTAGGTGAGAAAGGAAAAACAACGTTGCACTTCCTTACCAGAAAAGGGTGGGTGGGTGGGGAAAGAAGAAAAATGGCAGAATTCCTACTCTCACGTTTCATTTTTCCTATATAGCTACAAAATAGTTTCTAGACTCAACTGCGACCAGTAAAAAGGGATCCTACAGGCAGACAGGCTCTGATACCATTTGTCGCACCCTGGCTTCTAAGGGATACTCATCGTACGAACTGGGTAGTAGGTGCTTGGATTATGGGGCATAACTGCTCCCACGTCCCAGCTTCCTGGTAGGCCTGCGCTTATGCGCGACAACACAAGCCCTACTATTCCACCGTCGATGTAAACTATCCATTAGGAGTCACAGGCACTACTGTCGACGTACTTCATAACAAGCACGCACTGTACGTCAACAGTTTTGAACGAATGATTATCACAACTTATCTCTACGACACAAAAGATAGAAATAAAGTTGCAACTGGCCTTCACTAAGGCAGAAATAGCGAATACAATCATCCAGAGGACACATGTCCCAACATATCATCCATTACAACAGCGGAAGCAATCAAAGGGGTCTGAGTACAGACAAATCCATGGCTTAAGAAGCCGGAGAAAATAAAGAAAAGCGAAGCCCATCCACGTAGGTCCTGGATCCAGCCCTGGTCCAGCTAACTACTCGTCTGCAGTCTCGTCGAACTCCACAAAGTGGCCATCCTGGGAAGCATCGTAGTCGTAGTCGTACTCTGCGTAAACCACAGCCCCAACGGGGTCAGTACATCCAAGTACTGGCAAGCAAGACTCACAGTTCATCAAAGAGTTACCCATCAACACAAGCATTGATGCTTGGGATCAACGGAAGAAAGGGGTGATATGAAAGTTGCTGCTGGCTGCTCTAACCAACTACAGAAGATAACTACAAGTTCCGGCTAACAGAAAAAGATAAGATCGAGGATTGTAACCAACTGAAAGATAACTTGAACCAAACCCATCCTGGATCTCGCCCCTTATCCAAAGAAGCAACCCGAGGATAACACACACAGTTGGATTAAGATGAATCAAGGTATTTGTGTGAATAACCTATTATTAGTCAAATTATTAGTCATTGGGTGAAACATGATTGATCATTATGTTGAAGTTGTCCTGAGTACTTGTTAGCCAGTACTTTCACCAAGTAATCCATAACCGCGGAAAACACGGCTTCTCGAGAAGATTATCCCTGCAGGGTTGCACCAATTTGGCCGTACACGCAAGAATAACCCGCCAGATGGGATGCCTCCCACCAAGCGGGGTACTCTACACAACCAACCATTCTCCGCATCAAGCCCAAAGAACCTTGGGCGCACGGCTAATCAAGCCCAGAAGAAAATGGACCATCATAGCACTCTAAGACCGTGTCCCCCTATATGCCGACTACAAAAGTTCCACCCTGCGCTGGGCTCGCAAAAACATGCATGCGGCAAATGGAAAACACGAACTAAATGAGGCGATTTGGACGAGATGCGAATCAGGTCAAGTTGAGGGGGGCGCCCATACTCGCTTCCCACATGCGGGTAGTGCGCTCATCTTGGATCAGTAGACAAGACCCTTTTCCTATTAGGGTCGACACTAGCAGGCCTCAAAACCTCTCATGGGCCTCCTGCCGGTGCCTTATCATCAAATTATTATTACCATTAGCAATTAACAGGATTGATTGATTAACATCGAGCCCCCGGTACAAGTAATAAGATAGTGAAAGCAGTAACCGACAGCAGACTCGAGTAAAAGCAACCCTAAGCATGCTAGACAATACTAAGGCACAAACAAAGTCTGTAGGGATGGAGGTGAGGCAGTATCATTGGTTCAGGGTATCATGTGATAGGTTCGGAGAACAAGCAACGATACATAGGGCTAGCAATAGTAGACAAAAGGATAGTATCGACAACAAGTGTGGAAAGGAACTCGATGATTCATGTGAGTGATAACTTGCCTGGCAGCTCAGTAGCCGGGTACTGGGCTAGGTCCTGAGTAGTGGTGTCGTAAGGATCGTCGGTCTCAACGTAGTCGTCGTCTAACCGAGAAGAAGCAAACAGACAAAACAGGAATGTAAACAATCATGTTCATGGCATTGTGCACAGTCAATATGATGCATGACAATTTAATAGGTGCATCTAGATAAACTGACTAACATGATAGCACAACTTAAATGGACCCATATGCAAGGGTTGCATATGGAAAGATCCATGGAAAATAAGTGGAAACAAATGATTATTTATTAGGTGTTAGTTGTTATCATGATGCATGCATGATGAATAACAATAACAATAATAATTTAGATGCCACTAGAATGATAGTTAACAATTTTAGAAAAGCATTTATTAAGTTTGGAATTTGGTTACCTAATGGTGTTAAACAAATAGTTGTTGTTTTCATCAAGTTAAAGGGTGCAAAACAAATAACAAAATTGATATTTGAAAAGGTTATCAAATTTTAGTTGAATTACATGTTTCACATTTTTAAATTGGACTTTAGATTATTTAGTTATGAATTAAACAATATTAAACAAGTTTTAATTGAATTTAAAACAAGCTTAAATATTAATTGAATTTTATTTGTTCAAACCATAAATTCAAACCCACATTTGAAAAGTTCACACTTTAGTGGTTTGAAAACATAATTTGCATGTTCAAAAATATTTTATATTAATCAAGTCATGATTTTTTTATCAAATTTAATTGAATTAAACAAGGTTTAAATTGTTTAGGCAATTTAAATTGTTCAAACCAGAAAACAAAATTTATATTTGAATAGAACATTCAAAAAGATGTGAAAAACATATTTTATTTGAATGATTTGAAAACAGTATGAATTAGTTATGAATTATTTCAATTTGCATTTGAATTATTCAAATTTGAAATTTAAAAGTATTTTGAAAATTCAAAACAGAACACAAATAGCCTAGTTGGAAAGATTATGAAATTTGGATTAGAATAGATATAAAGTTTGTGTTTATTGGACTTATAAAAATAAAGATATTGAATTTCAAAGCTTCTATTCAATTCTGTTATTTAAAAGAAAATAGAAATTTAAAACAGATTTCTTTTTATCTCTTTTGATACGCACTGGAAGCGTACCCACAGGCACTGCCCTGTGGGCCTACGGACAGCGTGGCGTGTGCGCGTACGCGTGGCACCGAGGGAGGCTGACTGGTGGGCCGCGCGCTGTGGGAGAAATAACCAAAAAAGATTTGCGGCCGCGGGGATCGAACCCGCGAGCTCGCTGTGCAAGCGCAAGCACTGAACCACTGCGTTGCAGTCGCGTTTGTTATCAGTAGACGCAGTGCAGTGAGGATATGGTTACGGTGCGAGCAAAAGTCTGAATTTTTCTGACGAAACTGACGAACGTTCGAGGCTCGACTGACAGAGTAACAGAGATGCTCGCCGGCGTGAAAACACGGCCGTGCTCGCCGTGGATGAGCTGTGTGCGCATGCTGGACGTGGGTGTGCGCGCTGTGCAGTAGCAGAGCAGCAGAGGGAGGGAAGGAATCGGTGGAGCTCACCGAGATTGGTCGACGGCGACGCGTGCTGACGGAGGGTGACGCGGGCAGTCGAGGACGGCGGCGAGCTCCTGGTGCTTCTCCGCGGCTGCTCAGGTGTTCGAGGCGTAGAGGACGACGAGGCGATGCTGCTTCCAGGAAACGGTGGGTGCAGAGATGGCCTGCAACGGCGACGAGGTGGTCGGATTCAGAAAACGCGGCACGGTGGCCGGACAAGGGAAAAGGACGGCGGCGTCGATCTGATGCTCACCGTGGCTGTTGAAGGTGTCCACGGGGAAGAGGAGAGAGCAGTGGAACGATTGCAGGTGGGTGGTAGCTATGTTGGAACGGAACGCGGCGGCGCCATGTCGATTTTCAGAAGGTCGCCGGCGGGAAGAGATACAGATAGGTGGTGGATCGACGGGAGGAAGCGATTGGCGGCGCTGATGAGGGGAACGGGAACCTAGAGGCTAGGGTTAGGTCTAGGGGTGTGCCCTAGGGCTTATAAAGGCGAGGAGGAGGGCGTGGGCGGCCGCCGGCGTCGCGCGGGGTGCGGTGGCACCGGCCGATGCGTTGCCGTACGCGGTGACGAAGGCGATTAGGCGGGCGGCACGAATCTTGGCGCGCGGCGAAACGGTAAGTGGGAGAGCGGGCTGGGCTGCTGCGCGCGCGTAGGCTAGTTGGGCTGGGCTGCGTTTAGCTGCCGCGCGCGCTGGTTTTCTCCTTTTTATTCTTTTCTGTTTTATTTTTTTGTAGCAAATGCTTTTGGAAGAAAACTGTTAGGATTTTGTTTATAGAAAAATTTGAAAAAAATTAGTTAAGCCTTTTAGGTAATTAGGAACCACATTGCATGCTTGGATTTCAAAAATTTGGTTTTAAAATGGTAGTTTGTGTTTGAAACCAAATAGAACCAATTTTTATTATTAAAACACCATTTTGAAACAACAATTTAAATAGGGTTACCCTTAGGTTTAAAATATGATTTTAAGAATACAAACATGTGGTGAATTGTTATGTTTTCAAAAGAGTTCTGATTTGAAACTTGGTTGGAATTTAAAGGGTGATTTGGTTGATTGATTAATGATTGGATTAAATTAAGCAACAATTTAAGAGTTGATTCAATATGAAAATAATTGGGAGCAATTGATGTTTTTGGAATGGCAAATCTTTATTTGAGAGATTGTAACAGACAAGTGTGAAAACAATGTTTGATTAAGTTTGAATTTTATTATGAAAACAATGCAAACAGAACTAAAAATGAGAATGATGCCATGATGCATTGCATAAATTAAACAAATAAGTAAAACAACTAAGGGTTTTCATACTTGGATGTTACAGATCGTAATTGCAAAATGGACAAACCAACTTGCTTGCAAGAAACAGAGAAGCCAAAAACATTATCAGCCAGTTTAAACACTTTCAACTCACCACAGAAACCACCAATTGCTGCCTCCAAGGAAAAACTCACAGTATCCGAGTCCAGACTGAATGTGTAACGAGCAAAAGACACTACCATGGTGAAGGAACCAATAGATCTATCTGCATGCACTGGAGTAGAAAATCTCTTTTGGATATTAGCAGCAAAGTTCTCACCAGGAGTGAAGTCAAAACCTAGATCACGAGTAGCTTGGACCGCAAAAACTGAAGGATCCACCGGATCAGAGGGGAGTTCGACCACTGGGTAATCATTATGACGTGGAATCTTGGCACCAACCAAGGCCGCATGACAAGGAAAATAGATCATAGATCCAGGGTGAATTACCTCATGCTTGCGCAGATCCCTCGCGTCCACCTTTACCAATGAAGTATCCAATAGATCCAGCCGACGAGAAGCAGGATCAAGACGTAGAAAACCCTGGTACAAGGTTTTACGACGAGTAACCAGGCCCGTGACAAATTGCACCCTCCACCGCCATATACCCACGTGAGCCATCACCGAGAACCTACAAGGAGAGAGTGAAAGTGTACGTCGGCGCCGGAGCGGCCACCGACGGGAAGTAGGGCCGCAGCCCTAGACCGCCGCCAGATCGCCTAGGGTAGATCGCCTAGGGTAGCCCTTGGTAACCCTTGAAAATGTACTGTATATGTATATGCCACTACGTTCTCAACTTTAAGACGTAGTCAGTGTGCATTCAGTTGGTATTATGATTTAGATTGTTGCCACCATCAATCAAGACTCAAGAGCTTCTCCTTATCCTCCTGCAATCTGCTCACCCTGCATGGTCTAGCCAAACCGATGGACAACTGCCATTAACACTGTTACAGTAAGCCAATTTTTTCTCTAAATGTGATTAGCCAAAGGACTCCTCTCAATAGGCTGGTTGGATGATAAAATCATTTACATTTGGTGCTCTAAGCACATGCTATTTTTTTTGTACTTGCAGGTTATGGTCATCGAGCTATTAAAGCGAGAAGTGGTTTGTGCTGGTTTCTTACCACTGCACAAGAATTGTCACTTTTCGCTCAATTCGTCACCTGGGCCATCAATCAACTTGAAAATTCTTCATATCTACATTCTTGCTCAACTCTGTGCACTGTGCATATGCTAACTATGTATATGTGTTGAGGTCCAATTGATTAGCCAGTTCAGTTTGATTTCCCTTTTCTATGGCTCGAAATATGACCAGATGAGTTATGTGGCATCGTTGACTCAGAGATATATCTGATTAGTTGTACAATAAACTATAAATTGGCGTACCAAAATGATCAAATGTTACTTCGTTTGATGACTCAAAATACCCCTTTAATTCAATACTGTCTAATTCATTCTCATTTCTTTTGAGTGTGCTCTTGACTGATTTTTTTTGAGTTCAGATTGGCGAGGTGCCGCATGAATCGATATCATAATTTGTTGGGGAATTTCAAATGGCCCCTCACCTTTGTAGTTCAACGTGGTTTCTCACCTTAATTGGTGTTCTTATTCTCAGTCCTATGCAATAATTGCTGAAATTCGGATGGTCTCAAGGCCCATTAGCCAATTTCCACTTAAATCCCAAAGGCTCATGCTGCCATAGCAAATGGTGGGAATTTAGTCCCACATTGCTAGTTGGGAGAGTTCTGCACCAGTTTATAAGGTGAGCTCTCTCCCCACTAGTGTGAGTTGGTATGAAGAGAGAGGAGTAGTGGAGGTGTTCCACACGCGCGCTCCTCCTCCACCGCCCGCCTCGCCTCGTCACGACACGTCACGACGCGCCGCGGGTTGCGGGAATGAGTCGAGCCGATGCCTTTATTTTGGCAGTTGGAAACGGAGAGTCAACAGACACGCCAATAATATGAGACGTCATATTGATTGCTGTCTATTGCGTCACATTTATTTTGGTAACAGCCGCGCGCAGTAAAACGCCGCATTGATCACGTGGTAACCGCGCGCAGTAAAACGGCGCATTGATTACGTGGTAACGGCTGTAGTAAACGCCAAATGAATTCGTGAGCTGACCGTTCTCCTACCCGGCCGTGCCTATATATTGAGGGCGCAGGGGCGGACACAGACACACATCTCATACCCTCTTTGCGGCCACTGTCGTTCCACCTCCTGTTGCTGCCGTCGGTGATCCCATTCCGTCTACCGCGTACACGGCCGACGGGAGAGCAGGCCTCCGAAACCCGCCTCTCCAGATCCTGTACAGGAGAGGGGCGATTAGGTTTTTGGGGAACGTCTCCTACGCGACTGCTCGCTGCTGATGTACGTCTACTTCGTCTACTACCGCGTCGCCCTCGTCGTCAACAGTACATCTACTTCATCTACTACCGCGTCGCCCTCGTCATCAACATGGCAACCGAAGCCGAACGAGCTGCTGCTGCCGCCACTGCTGCCACCGAGGCCGCTGCGGCCGCCAACGCTGCTGAGGCCGCCGCCGCGGCTGCAGCCACTGCTACGTCTACTGCCAACTGGCCGGTGTCAGGGTATAATACGTTTATCCCTGCTCTTGTTATTTCCATGTGTGCGATACTAGTAGTTTGCGTAGATGTGTCTACTGTCAATCTAGTATGCACGAACATGGTTAAGTATCAGTATGTTTACGTCATATTCATGATTTATACTTCGATTAATTTAATCTATAAATTGCCTAAATTCTTAACAATCCAAAAACCTAATATGTGTAGGCAATTTTCGATTCATGGTTTTGCTACTGCACTGAAACCGGACCCGTTTACGGGGACGTACTTTAAGCGTTGGCAGACCAAAACATTCTTATGGCTCACGGCTATGAACGTGTTCTGGGTCGCCGGTGTCACTCCCACAGGAACGATTACTCCTGAACAGGAGAAGGCGTTTAGGGATGCCACCGTCGTCTTTGTTGGATGCGTTCTAAGCGTGATCTGAGAGAAGTTTGTTGACGCATATTTACATGTGCGGGTTGCCTTGGACTTGTGGGAGGCGCTCGAATCCAAATTCGGCGCAACCGATGCTGGCAGCGAGATGTACAATATAGAGCAGTTCCATGACTATAGAATGGTCGAAAACCGTTCTGTTTTGGAGCAGGCTCATGAGATACAGTGCATCGCTAAGGAGCTTGAAATTCTCAAGTGCGTGCTACCGGGCAAGTATGTCGCGGGATGCATCATCGCTAAGCTGCCTAATTCCTAGAGGAACTTTGCCACTACTCTGAAACATCAGAGGCGTGAATTCTCAGTAGAGGATGTCATCGGCCATCTGAGTGTTGAGCAGAATTCGAGGGCAAAGCACTCGCATGGAAAAAGGAACGAAGGGACTTCTGCGGCCAATATGGTACAGAAGAACTACAACTCCCACAAGAACAAGGCGAGGACTGGTGTCCAGCAGAATACCGACTTCAAGAAGAAGGCTAAGAAGACCTTCAAGAAGGATAAGAAGAAAGATGGTTGCTTCACTTATGGTTCACTGGAACACTGGACTGTGAAGTGCCCAAAGAAGTATGTGAAGCCAGGACAGGATTCCAAGGCTGTCAACATGATCGTGAGCAACAATGAGAGTGGGGCATCTGGGTATGGTAATTTGTTTACTGTATTTTCAGTTTGTCAGTCTACTGATTGGTGGATTGACACAGGTGCAAACATTCATGTGTGTGCTGACATCTCATTGTTTTCTTCTTATCAGGTCACAAGGAACGGGTCCGTATTGATGGGGAACGGCGCAAGTGCTTCTGTACTTGGTGTTGGCACGGTCGATCTGAAGTTTACTTCGGGAAGGATCGTGCAGCTCAAGAACGTGCAGCATGTCCCCGCCATCAAGAAGAATCTAGTTAGTGGCTCCCTTCTATGTAGAGAAGGATTTAAGTTGGTTTTCGAGTCCAATAAAGTAGTTGTAACGAAATATGGACTGTTTGTTGTAAAAGGGTATGAGTGCGGAGGTCTGTTCCGCTTTTCCCTCGCTGATTTCTGTAATAAAGTCGTGAACAATATTCATTCGAGTGTTAATGAAACATAAGTTTGGCATTCACGTCTTTGTCACGTTGGTTTCAGTTGCATGACGCGGTTAGCAAAACTACATTTAATTCCAAGTTTCACATTAGCCAAAGGTTCTAAGTGCCATTCGTGTGTACAAGCAAAACAACCTCGCAAGCCCCACAAGGTTGCGGAGGAGAGACACTTGGCGACATTAGAACTCATACATTCGGATCTCTGTGAGATGAATGGTGTGTTGACTAAAGGTGGAAAGAGATACTTCATGACGTTAATAGATGATTCCACTAGGTTTTGCTATGTATATCTGTTAAACACTAAAGATGAGGCTCTACACTACTTTAAAATCTATAAGGCAGAAGTTGAGAATCAACTTGAAAAGAAAATTAAACGAATCCGGTCAGATCGTGGTGGAGAGTATTTCCCTAATGAGTTTGACTCTTTCTGTGCGGAACATGGCATTATTCACGAGAGGACGCCTCCCTATTCACCTCAGTCAAATGGGGTTGCCGAAAGGAAAAACCGTACTCTAACAGATTTGGTTAACGCCATATTAGATACATCGGGTTTATCCAAGGCATGGTGGAGGGAGGCTATATTGACATCATGTCATGTCCTGAATAAAGTTCCGACGAAAGACAATGAGGTCACTCCCTATGAGCAATGGGAGAAGAGAAAAACAACACTCTCGTACTTACGTACTTGGGGCTGTTTGGCGAAAGTCAATGTGCCAATCCCCAAAAAGCGTAAACTTGGACCAAAGACCGTGGATTGCGTTAATTAGGGATACGCTAAGAATAGCGTTGGCTATAGATTTCTAGTAGTGAAATATGAGGTACCTGACGTGAAGGTCGGTACGATTTTGGAGTCTAAAGATGCTACATTCTTTGAGAATATTTTTCCTATGAGAGATATGCAAAGCACTTCTAGACAGGAATCAGAGGAGACTCCTGAACCTGCCATTCCTATGGAATATTATGAACAAACACATGATGAGAATCCTGAGAAGGATGACGAGGAAACCCTTGGTAGGGGCAAGAGACAGAGGACTGCAAAGTCCTTTGGTGATGATTTCCTTGTGTACCTTGTGGATGATACTCCCACTTCTATTTCAGAAGCTTATGCATATCCAGATGCTGACTACTGGAGAGAAGCGGTCCGTAGCGAGATGGATTCCATCATGGCTAATGGAACGTGGGAGATCACTGAACGTCCTTATGGCTGTAAACCATTAGGATGTAAGTGGGTGTTCAAAAAGAAGCTTAGGCCTGATGGTACGATTGAAAAGTACAAGACTAGACTTGTGGCCAAGGGTTATTCCCAGAAAGAAGATGAAGATTTCTTTGATACTTATTCACCTGTGGCCAGACTGACCACCATTCAAGTATTACTCTCGTTGGCGGCCTCGCATGGTCTTCTCGTCCATCAGATGGATGTTAAGACGACTTTCCTAAATGGAGAGTTAGACGAGGAAATCTATATGCAACAGCCAGATGGCTTTGTGTTAGATGGTCAAGAAGGAAAGGTGTGTAAGTTACTGAAATTTTTATACGGGCTGAAACAAGCACCTAAGCAATGGCATGAGAAGTTCAATACAACTTTAACATCTGTTGGCTTTGTTGTTAATGAAGCTGACAAATGTGTATACTATCGCCATGGTGGGGGCGAAGGAGTTATATTGTGTTTGTATGTTGATGACATACTGATATTTGGGACCAAACTCAAAGTAATCAATGAGGTTAAGTCATTTCTATCCCAGAACTTTGAGATGAAAGATCTTGGTGTGGCTGATGTTATCTTGAACATCAAGCTATTGAGAGACAATGAGGGTGAGATTACACTTCTGCAATCCCATTATGTTGAGAAGGTTTTGAGTCGTTTTGGATATTCGGACTGCAAAACTTCTCCAACGCCATATGATCCTAGTGTGCGGATTCGAAAGTTCGAAGGCACAACTAAGGATCAGCTGAGGTACTCTCAAGTAATTGGTTCACTCATGTACCTAGCAAGCGCTACGAGGCCCGACATCATGTTTGCTGTGTGCAAACTAAGCCGGTTTGTTTCCAATCCGGGTGATGTGCATTGGCGCGCTGTAGAAAGAATTATGCGCTATCTGAAAGGTACCGTGAACTATGGACTTCACTACAGTGGATATCATTCGGTACTTGAAGGTTATTGTGATGCGAATTGGATCTCTGATGCTGATGAGATGAAATCCACAACGGGGTATGTGTTTACCCTTGGAGGTGGTGCTGTTTTCTGGAAGTCTTGCAAGCAAACGATCTTAACGAGATCGACAATGGAAGCAGAATTAACAGCATTAGACACGTCTAGTGTCGAAGCAGGATGGCTTCGAGATCTTTTGATGGACTTGCCTGTGGTTGAAAAGCCAGTACCGGCTATCCTTATGAACTGTGACAATCAAACAGTAATTGTCAAGGTGAAGAGTTCAAAGGACAATGCACTGTCCACAAAGCACATAAAAATGAGATTAAAAGCTGTCAGACATTTAAGAAACTCCGGAGTGATAGCGGTGGATTATATCCAGTCGGCTAAGAATCTGGCAGATCCCTTTACTAAAGGGCTATCACGTGTTGTGATAGAAAGTGGATCGAGGGAGATGGGTATGAGACCCACATGAGTTGCCATGGCAGTAACCCAACCTATATGATCGGAGTTCCCGTGAAGTGGGACCTGGGAAAACAAGCTAGTGGTTAACTGAGGAGAGTAATTTTTACTAACCCACTCCACTGGAGATGCAGTACTCTCAAAAACTGTATGGTAGGTTGACTTTTGTCTTAATGTGTTCCAAGACTTGTATAAGCAAGATGCTATCCTACAGAGCGATCTTTGGAGGAACACACCTATATGATCCTGACTGTTGGTCACAGTCTATGAGATTGGGTGATCTCTAATAAGTTCATGAATAGGCCAGGAGTATGACTAATATGCTCCACCCGAGGGGTCAGCCTTCGGCAGCCTAGTACTGGCAAGACATTTAGTGAAACTATTTTACGCCAAACTGACAATTCAAGGCATAGTCCATTGTTCAGTTGTGATGTAGTGTAGCTACTTGTTCTAGGTGGATGTTCAACCTTAATGGGTCCCCACTGAAAATGCTGGTATATAAAAACAGTGAATGGAACAGAGGACAACACCATGTGTCTTCGGGATCTGGTGGGGGATTGCTGAAATTCGGATGGTCTCAAGGCCCATTAGCCAATTTCCACTTAAATCCCAAAGGCCCATGCTGCCATAGCAAAAGGTGGGAGTTTAGTCCCACATTGCTAGTTGGGAGAGTTCTGCACCAGTTTATAAGGTGAGCTCTCTCCCCACTAGTGTGAGTTGGTATGAAGAGAGAGGAGTAGTGGAGGTGTTCCACACGCGCGCTCCTCCTCCTCCGCCGCCCGCCTCGCCTCGTCACGACACGTCACGACGCGTCGCGCCGCGGGTTGCGGGAATGAGCCGAGCCGATGCCTTTATTTTGGCATTTGGAAACGGAGAGTCAACAGACACGCCAATAATATGAGACGTCATATTGATTGCTGTCTAGTAAAACTCCGCATTGATCACGTGGTAACCGCGCGCAGTAAAACGACGCATTGATTACGTGGTAACGGCTGTAGTAAACGCCAAATGAATTCGTGAGCTGACCGTTCTCCTACCCGGCCGTGCCTATATATTGAGGGTGCAGGGGCGGACACAGACACACATCTCATACCCTCTTTGCGCCCACTGTCGTTCCACCTCCTGTTGCTACCGCCGGTGATCCCATCCCGTCTACCGCGTACACGGCCGACGGGAGAGCAGGCCTCCGAAACCCCGCCTCTCCAGATCCTGTACGGGAGAGGGGCGATTAGGTTTTTGGGGAGCGTCTCCTACGCGACTGCTCGCTGCTGCTGTACGTCTACTTTGTCTACTACCGCGTCGCCCTCATCGTCAACAGTACATCTACTTCATCTACTACCGCGTCGCCCTCGTCATCAACATGGCAACCGAAGCCGAACGAGCTGCTGCTGCCGCCACTGCTGCCACCGAGGCCGCTGCGGCCGCTGCTGCTGCTGAGGCCGCCAATGCTGCTGCCGCCGCCGCCGCGGCTGCAGCCACTGCTACGTCTACTGCCAACTGGCCGGTGTCAGGGTATAATACGTTTATCCCTGCTCTTGTTATTTCCATGTGTGCGATACTAGTAGTTTGCGTAGATGTGTCTACTGTCAATCTAGTATGCACGAACATGGTTAAGTATCAGTATGTTTACGTCATGTTCATGATTTATACTTGGATTAATTTAATCTGTAAATTGTCTAAATTCTTAACAATAATCGTCTTGGATTTCTCCTGGGTGATATTTTTTTCTCATAGAAGTCGTGTGCTCCACGCCTCCGCCTATAGTGCTATTGGGTGAAATCAAACTGTATCAGGTCTCACAATATGCCTTTATAAATTATCTCTCTATGCGATTACCCTTTTTAGCTATGAAATATTGCAGCGCGAGGTGGCCTGCAGCCTTGGATCGGGTGCTACCAGATCACAGACTTGGGGATTTCCTATAAGTGTGCAATCTCTGATTTCGTTCTTGCAGAAGCAGTAATGATTAGCAGTCAAATCTCGAGTCATTTGCACTCTTTGATGATGAATTTATATTATGGTTCGTTTAGATCATATCATATTATGTTAGTACTTCATCATGCCTTTTTTATTCATCTAATTTTAATTGTTTTTCCTTCCGTGCAAAGTGGAAGAATTTCATTGTAATACCAAGAAAGTGGGGCAACGTAGACAACAATCTGCACTGATCTACATATACCTATTTTGTATTTTGTAACCACAGGTCACGTACAGCTACACACCCATAAAAATACCCTACAACTGGAAGTGTGTGGGATTCGCTTAGATCTACATTCATATACTTCCATATTTTGTTTCATAGGTGTTCACCTTGATTCTACCCACAATATTCATTTTTTTTTCATCATTTAATCGCTGCAGAATTCACATGTATATATTTTTCTACGACAATCATAATCTTTGCCCCATATGAGTAATCATAATTATAAAATAATTTATTTAGTTTGTTTAGGGTGAGTTGTGCATAGTAAAATTACAAATTTTAGCAACATTGTCCCGCAGCAACACGCGGGGAATCATCTAGTTTATCTGTAGGAGTCCCAAACTAAAAATAATAATCTAGAGGAGAAGTAACTCAGCAGCATGGTTGAACTGGTGAGGCCCTGGACAGATGGTTTGCCCATCGCCTCCGGTAGCCGGAGATGTGAGTTCGCCATTGCCGGAGAGGTTCACTGATGTCCCGTGCGCTGCTGCTCTCCTCCGAATTATGATGACTCCGCGTAGATCCCCTGCAGATATACAGCGGCTTGAGTTCCGCTTCCGGTGGCAACTCGGAGATTGAAATGGAGAAGGATTCGAGCTCCTTCTGTAATCCAAACCGAAAGGGGGTCGAATTCGGACTGCAGCTCGTTTAAAGCGAGATGCTTTGATTGCGGACTGCGGCTCGGAGCCGCTTGATTGCGGGCTGAAGCTCGAAAATGAGCTGCTTGATTGTGGACTGCCGCTCCGAGATGGCGTACTACTGCTCCCAAAGGAGCTTCTCGATTCTAAATTGCAGCTCCCAAAGGAGCTGCTTATTTCCTGGCCTCGACTGGAATAGCTCGATCCTCATACGAGGAGCAGTTTGGTGGCGAGGCGGCGACGGCTGAGGAACTCGGCACACCGCTGGCGCATGTCTGATCTAGAATCTCTCTCCTCCTTTCCCCTCCCTAATCCTAGGTGGGGGTTGAGATGGCCATTATATACTCCTGCGGTGGAGGAATAATGGGCCAGGGCTTCTTGTTCGTGTTTGTGTATATGAGGCTGCAGAGCTTTCCGGGATCCTCCTCCCTAGCGCATGGGCGTTTTCCTGCCTTTATTTCGCTTAAGGATGGAGTTATTGGGCCGGCCCATTTATCTGTGTCGTACCGTTTGCTTTGGCTCTAGTTTGAACTAGACCATTAAGGCGCGCTTTGCCGCACCCGTCCATTATGAGAAAAATTGACAAAATAACTTGGAAAAGGTGGAGCTGTTCGAACATATGATAAAATTTGAACCATTTGATTTTGAATTACAGTGCCTTGATGTAGCAAGCATATATGGCACACAGTTGAGAGTGTATGCGATATACACAAAACATATCTATGCATGAAATCTACAATCCATTGTTTACTTCTCAATTTAGTCAAATAGTTACCATGTCCTAACTTTGGAAATAACAAAACCAAGAAAGCTATTAAGGCGCGCTTTGCCGCACCCGTCCATTATGAGAAAAATTGACAAAATAACTTGGAAAAGGTGGAGCTGTTCAAACATATGATAAAATTTGAACCATTTGATTTTGAATTACAGTGCCTTGATGTAGCAAGCATATATGGCACACAGTTGAGAGTGTATGCGATATACACATAACATATCTATGCATGAAATCTACAATCCATTGTTTACTTCTCAATTTAGTCAAATAGTTACCATTGCCTAACTTTGGAAATAACAAAACCAAGAAAGCTAAATTTAACGGATTGAAGATTAATCTTCATATTGGCTTGGTTGCAACTGAGAAACATGGCGCCAGTAGCGAAGCCAGCTCAAGATTGGAGCCGAGGCAAAATCTAAGTTCAGCTAAGCTAATTAATCATTTTTTGCACAAAGTAAGCTCTCATATAAATCTACTTTGTCTAGCTGAGTAGACCTACACTGTGTGAGCCCGGGCATCTGCCCAGGCTTGCCGGGTGCTGTCTCCGCATGCACAAAATTATCTTCGGGGACTTCTTTATCGCACATCTTTAACATGCATTGAGTGAAAACAGGATTGTCTCTAATTCTCTCAAGAGCAAGATTGAACTGGAATTAATATTTTATACATGGGATTTAAGGTGGTTTGTTTGAGAAAAAAATGATGTATGCTTTTGTATTTACTATGGAAAGAATCAATGATTTCACGTAATTTATTGGCGCGGAAAAAGATGTCCATTTTAGCGTACCCTTGATATTTAGCCAAACACCTTGATTGCATGGCAATACAACAAAGTTGGCTAAAAACTTCATTGCGCCAAGCCCGCCATCACGTGCATTTGGAACAGATAAAGGAAAATTCTAAGAAAGAGCGGCATGTGAGATATACATTAATGTTCATCTAACATGTAAAACAAAATTAACATATATCAGTAATAGATCAAAATATACATGATTGGTGGCGGCCATCAGGGCCACACCTTGCTACTAATCACAGTTGGTATGATGTATACCACTGCTATACTTTGCCATTAACCACCATCAGCAATGTCCTACCATGAGTTGCCGCAGTTGTGATACCACTCTAATTCGACATGAAGATGGATGGTTGTTGTAATGTAGTGAAGTTTCCTTTTTTGATAACAGTCTAATTTGACACGAAGATGGATTGTTATTGTAATGTACTGAAATTACCTGTTCTGATAATAACCTGTAGCGCTAATTCTTGGATTTTGAGGTCAGGTGGTGATGACTGTCTCAATTTTCCTTTTCGTTTTCGCGAACTGTTTACCGAAACCTGCTTTGTCACACATGTTGGTTTTTATCCGTTTCAGTAAATTCAGGGACGGTGTGAGCTCATCTATTAGAGAATATGTAAGAGAGGTGGTGGAGGATGGCAAGCATAACATACACCTTTTTCCTATTTTACTTCTAGCCTAATACAACGGCACCATTCCAAGTTTAATATTCTATAGAAAAATGCACATGATGAGAAGGAATTTTGATTGTGTCCAAAGAAATTGTTCATCTCTTTGTGGGAACAATTAAAGATACTCCCTCCGATCCATATTAATAGGTGCTGAAGTGGATGTATCTAGCAATAAAACATGTCTAAATACATCCACTTCAGCACCTATTAATATGGATCGGAGGGAGTAATGATTTTGCTAGAGTCGATAACTACTGACTGATGCTAATTCATCTGTATGGAAAGTAACTTCAAATGAAGCTTTCGGAGAAATAACCCATAAGAAAATCAAGCGATGAATAAAACAAGAGATCTTAACAAAGAAATCAAAATCCGTGGTCACAGATGCAAACTTAGCACCTGGGTCAATTTCTCCTACGTTCATGTCTCCAATGGAGACATAAGAATATTAGTACGTCAACCTTTAAAATATAAGGGCTGAAAAGGAGTTGGATGAGGGTGCAGTGACTAACCAGATGCAAAGAAGGTCAGGTCTGAGCTTTGATGTGCGAAGGAGACGACCGAGGGTAACCACAAGACCACAAGTACGGAGGAGTTTAACGCCAAAAATTATGGGGATGTATCCGCCTTCGCCATCCAAGCATGAGAAAACAAGAGGCGAATGGACATTTCAGAAGTACAGACCCAGATTAATCGCCATTAATATGGAGACGGACAGCCGGATTTTATCACCGTGAATGACTAATAACGGCGGCTCCGGTACAGATCGGACCACACGGAACCTGCAGAAAGAAAAGAGGAAACGACGGCTTTGGTAGTTGTGGGAGCGTGGGGCTGAGAAGAGAAATACGGACGGGCCTCCTTTACCCACCTTCTCAACCCATTTTACTGATTATTAGCCCAATGAACGCACGGTCGTCCAAGTCAATCTCCAGAGCAGCTACCTAGACACGTTGGTCGGCCGGTATGGTCGAACTCAAAATGACGAAAGAGGCCAAGGTAAAATTGCGGAACAATGGAATTATCCCGTGCGGCCAGCCAGCTCTGGTCGCTGTGGTAAGCTGTAGCTGGTTCAGTTTTACTGTTTCTTAATGCCATCCCTCTTTGCGCTGGGTCCCGCTGCACCTGGACCCACGTGTCAGACAAACATATGTTTTCTCTCCGTACTACTTATACACATATCAGCGGAGGGAGCTATTTAAACAGGTGCCGATGTTTGTAAACTTTCGATGTGGGACTAATTCACATGCCCAATCCTCGCTCCGCATGTGCTGCTGTGTCTACCATGCGCGACGCGACCGTGCCAGACACCGCCGCGGACTGTGTCCACATGCATGCATATACAGGGGCGGATCCAGGATTTGAGCATAAGGGGGGCCGGGCAGGACATTGATCGTAAAAGCGGTACACCATTAAAAAATATCAAGTCTTACAAATATATTAAGGATATCAAATTAAAACGCTGTATGCGTTTTAAGTTTAAAGTCACTATATTAAGCAAGCATCCGAGCCACAATTCCCAATTGGCTTTTTTTTAAGAGAAAACAAGGTAAAAAATATGCGCGATTTGCTGAAAGTAAATACTCTAGCCACGAAAATTGGTTGAACCAACTAAACAGAAACCGGCGATGATGTTTTGGTGCATCGGAATCATAATAATACTCTCTCGTGTATGGCCGGTATGGTCCCTCGGAAACATAGAATTGACGTGCTTACACTTGTTTATCAATAGGAAAATCCTAAATCTATTGGCCCTTTCCCATAATAAGTAAGCAATAGTATGTAGCTAAAACAATTGGCAAGTAGTACTTATTTTATTATTTTAATCGATCACGCACCTAGACAAATGCATGCACTTTGGCTTGGGCAATCAGTGATTAAACGAATCAGGATGGCAATACCTTGGTGCTTGCCTGCTTGGTCTTGGGTAATCAGGGTCCGGCAGGTTCTGATCAGCGGATCAGCAAGATGGTTGATAGCTTGGGTGTGGTTCGTGACGCTCGGCATGGCGGCCGGCAGGTCGTATTCGTTGACGAGTCGGAGTGTCGGACGGCAACCGGCGGCGGCGGCCACAACGTTGCTCAACTGGATGTAGATGTGATCGTGTGTCTCACCCTAACTACGTGCAGCGATCAATGTATATGTGGTGTAACGTGTTTGTGGCCTTAGGCCTTGCCTAATGCACTGGGTTTGGATTTTGGGCCACACAAAACTAGGACGCCGCCCAAGTTGGGCCAGGATTAATTAGGGATCTTCTAAAAAAGGCTAATTGGCTAATTAGCCTAATTAAGGTAATAAGTAGCCCCTGCTGCGTACGCTTGGGAGGGGCCGAAGCATAGGGGGGGCCTGGCCACCGCTCGCCCCCCCTTGGATCCGCCTCTGTGCATATATCCTTGCATCCGACACATGCGTGTACCTGGATAGGTGGGCACAAGATGATGTCCCTAGCACTGTTAGCTGTAGCGTTTAATGGTAAAATTTTACAAAGGGCTGGATCGGGCCTACTCCCTCCATTCCTTTTTACTCTACATTCTGGGTCCATATTAAGTTTCAAAATAGTCTACATTTTGGCTGGGACCCACCTAACTAATTAAAGAGAGAGAAAGCATAGTACTAATCCCCATGCTATGAATTAATACAAGAGAGAGAAAAGATACGCATTTTGGTTCCTGATTGGGTGCAAATTGCATGCCTAGCATTAATTAATCATGGGTAATCGGCATAATGCTTTGTATCCTGTGTACAATTACTACAATGCATGCATATATGTGTCAAACTAGCACTAATAAATGTTTGCTTATTTTGTCTGGATTTTTCCAAGATGTAGAGTAAAAAGAAATGGAGGAAGTATGTATGAACGACAGGACCACGTGATGTTTAAATAAAGAAAGAACCTTTGTACGGAACATGAAGATATTAAAATGTACAATATTTTACGGAACTAGAAAATGCTACAACTTTGCATAAATCTGCTGGTATTACACTCTAATAATTACTACTAATTACTATATGAAGTAAAATATACATTAGATGCAATAATATTTTAGTGTAGCGGAACAAACCACGATTATAGAAGAATAAGAAGAAACGGAATAAAAAAGTTTGCGATTTCTAACAAAAAGTGGACGAGATGTAATTAAATTTTCCGTGCATAAGAAAAATCATGTAGAAGAGGAGCAAAATTAAAGTATAGTGAGACAAAATTACTACAAGTAAGCGTGTACATCATTTTTACAAGTTAGAACAACATTTTAAACCATAATTTCGTAATAGTGGAAGCGAGAACAAAAACTTAAACAAGGTGGAACGGCACGAGAGGAACAAATGAAGATTGATAATGGAATAAAAAATATTCTAAGTGAAACAAAATTTAGCACTCATGAAACAAAATCATGTGTATAAAAGGAACACAATTTTACAACGGCAAAACAAATCACAATTAAAAGGAAACAAAAAATCTGGTCCATTGAAAAAATTAGGATTATAAGGGGGAACAAAATTACGGCATCCGTAAAATGAACACAAATTTTGTCCACGGAAGAACTCACAGCTATAAGTGGAACAAACTTGTAAAAGCCGCGGAACAAATTACGATTGAAAGGGAAAAAATTTGTCTGTGGAACAAATTACGATTATAAGGGGGGAAAATATTATAGCACTAGGAACAAAAGATAAGTCCAGTGGAACAAATATTTGTACCCGAACGAACAAAATTACCGACCATGGAACAAATTACGAGAACATGTGGGACACAAATTTAGTGTCGGGAACAAAAGATTAGTTTATAGGAACAAATATTTGGGCACGGAGGAACAAAATTACCGACCGTGGAACAAACAACAAGCACATGTGGAACAAAAATTAAGCGTTGGGAACAAAAGATTAGTCCAAATGAACAAATATTTGGACCCGAAGGAACAAATACGGACCATGTAACAAACTTCGAGTACATGTGGAACATAAATTTAGTATCGGGAATAAAAGATTAGTCCATAGGAACAAATATTTGGGCACGAAAGAACAAAATTACCAACCTTGGAACAAACAACGGGTACATGTGGAACACAAATTAAGCGTTGAGAACAAAATTAGTCCATAACAAGGGTAGGAACAAAGTTCCATGGACATATGAACAAAATCTCATAACAAAGGCATGGAACAAAGTTTCATGGACATAGTAACAAAATATCAGAACAAGGGTAGGAACAAAGTTTCATGGACATAGGAACAAAGTCTTAGAACAAGGACATGAACAAAGTTTCATGGACATAGGAACAAAGTCTCAGAACAAGGATAGGAACAAAGTTCCATGGACATAGAAACAAAGTCTCAGAACAAGGGTATGAACAAAGTTTCATGGACATAGGAACACAATCTCAGAACATGGCTAGAAACAAAGTTCCATGAACAAAGGAACAAAATCTTAGAACATAGGTTGGAACAAAGTTCTATGAACATAGGAACAACATCTAAGAAAATAGGTAGGAAAAGTTCCATGGATATAGGAACAAAATCTCAGAACAAGGGTAGGAACAAAGTTCTATGAAGATAGGATGAAACAAAAAGTTCCACAGAGATAGGAATATAAATTTTATAGAGAGAGGAAGAAATTTTCATGAATATAGGAACAGAAGCTTAGAACAAAAGGTAGATTGACTACACACCGAAAATAATCGATAGAAACATCACAGAAAAAAATAGAATTAGTTTTCTTAAATAAGAGGAACAAATATATATAAACAAAGGAACAATAGTTATATATATGGGAACTAAAAAAACATCACTGGGAACAGAAAACAAAAAAAATCGATTCAAAGGTGAAAGAAAAAACTAAAAAGAAAAAATAGAATAGTTTTTTTAAACGAATATAAGAAGGAAATGAAGAAAAGGTAAATAGAAAATTAATTAAAGAGTCACGGGGAACCAATTTTTAGAATACAAGAAAAGAAAAAAATCATGGAAAAAACATAACGTGAAATAGAATTAAATATTTAAAACTAATAATAAGGGAAAACGAAATAAAGAGAAAAAACAGAAACACACGAACGAACGAACCATTGGCCTACCTTGTGTACGTAACTAATCAGGAAACCCACAAGTAGCTACAGCTGAACGTTGGAAACATCGGACCAACCTAGTACACGTACCGAACCACGGAACCAGCAAGGAACCATCGACCGGCTTTTGTGTAGGTAAGAAACCAGGCAACCAACATTCAGCTAGGCCCACAACACAGAACCAAGCGACCACGGTAAATGGGACAAGCCCACGACGGGGAATTTCTTTAGCGAAACGATCGTACCAATCGCTCGGGCGATGGGGAGTGTTTCCCCTTTCCGGTGCAAAATAAGATTCACCGAACACGTTGTGGGGAATCGATATACTAGACCGGCCCATTACATGTTTCTCTTTTCCTCTTTTTGGGTCTGTGATCTGCCATCATGAGGATCAGACATATAGCTAGCATATGCATATCCCACCATGGTCAGAGGTCTCGGTTTCATTCATATAACAACCCAAGATCTTGAGTATCTTGGAGATATCTGAGGATAGTTTTGATGCCAACCCAATGTCTTCTGGTTTTGGGCAGCACCATACCTCGCTAGGAGGTTTACCGCGAATACAATATCAGGCCTAGTGCAGTTCGCAAGGTACATCATTGCTCCAATGGCACTCAAGTACGGTACTTTGGTTCCCAAAACTTCCTCATTTTCTTCGCAAGGTCAGAATGGGTATTTATCTGCTTCAAGGGATCTTATGACCATGGGGGTTCTTAGAGGGTGAGAGTTATCAATGTTAAATATTTCAAGGACCCTCTTTGTGTATGTAAACTAGTGTATGAACACTCCTCCTGCGAGGTGCTCAAAATGCAGGCCTACGCAAATCTTGGTTTTACCCAAGTCTTTCATCTCAAACTCCGTCTTAAGGTAAGACATAGCTTCCTTTATGTCTTCTGTGTTTCTGATGATATTCATATCATCGACATTGACTGGTGTAACCTTTCTTCAGCGGAAAGTCTCTTAGCCGGTTATACCATATTCTATCGGAGTACTTTAACCCGTATAGTGACCTCTGCAATTTGACGCTATACATGTTGGGATTTTCTTTGGGATGTTGGATCTTTAGTCCTTCCAGGACTTACATATAAATCTCTGAGTCATGTGATCCATATAAGTATGCGTTCACCACATCCATCAACTGCATTTGTGTTTTTAGGCTAGCTGCCATTGATATCAAATATCGAAACGTGATACCACTCATCACGGGAGAGTATGTTTCATCGTAATCGATGCCCGGTCCCTGCAAAAAACCTTGTGCTACCAAACTCGCCTTATATCTCACCACCTGGTTATTTTCGTCCCTCTTCCGGCCAAAAACCCATTTATATACAACGGGAGTAATCTGTGGAGGAGTTCGCACTACTGGGCCAAACACGTTCCTCTGATAAAGCGAGCGTAACTCAGCCTCTTCTTTCCATTTAACCATTCTGAGTGCTTATGGCATTTGGCCATGGACTTAGGATCTGGATGCAGTCCATTGGAAGCAATTTTTGAAGCAAAATATATGTCAACAATAGTAGTCTTTCTGTTATATAACTCTCCCGAATCAATATAGTTTATACTAATTTCATCATTCATTTCCACCAGCTCGTCATGATTTCCCAAAATGACCGAGTCCGGGTGTTCCGATGTCCCAGTGCTAAAATCATTTTGCGCGCGTGATTGCGCACCGGGAATTCCATCTTCGGGATGGCTCACTTCATGGAATTTCTCAACACCTGGTTGAGCTTCTTCAGCCGACTTGGGGTGTGACATACCTGGCTCGGGAATTTGTTTCTGCAGACATCTCCGTGGAGCTTTGTCTCAAGCACCTAGAGGTATTCCCAATTTCCTAGGGGGCTAGCCCAAATTTGAGTCAATAGCCTTTGGGGAAATTTATACTCTCTTTGGTACATTTACAGCAGGTATATGCGATTTTGTCACTCCACTAGGATCAATGAAGGCATGTGGCAGATTATTAGCTAGATTTTGAAGGTTTATGATCCTCTGAACTTCATTTTCAGCTTCGCTAGTGCGTGGATCCAAGGACCCTTGCCACTCCATGTAATTTCTCGGCATTCCTTTTGGTACTTTTCTCTCCCTAACTTTTGGAAATGGTCTTCATTGAAAATACTATCAGCGTACCGAGCCGTGAATAGATCCCAAGTCACAGGCTCAAGGTATTTGATTATAGATGGAGACTCATATCCCACATAGACCCCAACTTCGGGTGAGGACCCATGGTTGTACGATGAGGTGGTGAGATCTCCACGTAAACTGCGCAACTGAATCTTCGTTGATGGGAAATACTTGGTTCTTTCTCACGCACTAGTTGTAGAGGGGATGCAGAGTGATATGTAGTTGGCCTGAGTTGGACTAATGCTGTTGCATGCATCACAACATGTCCCCAACAAGTGGTTGGGAACTTGCAGTTCTGCAAAAGTGGCCTAGCAATCAATTTAATCCTTTTGATTAATGACTCGGCAAGGCCATTTTGAGTGTGGACACGAGGATTTGAATGTTTCATTTGTATGCCTAGAGCTAGAAAATAGTCATCAAATGCTTTGGATGTGAACTCTCTAGCATTATCCATACTTATAGATTTGATCCGGCTATAGAGGAAAATTTTCCCTTAGTTTTATTATCTGGGCAACTAGCTTTGCAAAATCATGGTTCCTTGTAGATAATAGGCATACATGACTCCATCTAGTGGAGGCATCAATTAGGACCTTAAAGTACCTAAAAGGCCCCAACAGGGGTTGTATTTGTCCACAAATATCGCCTTGAGTTCTCTGCAGTAAAATTGGCGATTCATCTTTCACCTTCAGGGTGGAGGGTCTAAGAATTAACTTCCCCTTGACACATGCAGTGCACATAAAATCTTCAGGATTCGGGAAGTATTTAGTTGTTCTGTCATGGCAAATAGAGCCATTGATGATTTTCCTCATCATGCCCAACCCAGGATGACCCAATCTATTATGCCATACCCTGTATGACTCTGGGTTCCTGAAAATTGTTTTCGGCGCAGCATATTCCTTCATGGGCTCTATGTGTATGTAGTACAATCCCAGTGCTAGGGAAGGGAGTTTTTCAACCACTTTCTTCTTAGATCGGTTAAATTATGTCATGATTAAATATTCAGTACCATATTCAACTTTTGTTTCCACATGGAAACCATTTGCACGGATAGCTTCAAAGCTTAGTAGGGTTCGCTTTGATTGAGGATACAACAAGGCATCCTTGATTACTAATTTGGTACCCATAGGGAGAACTATTGTGGCACTTTCGGTACCTACAATATGAGTACTTCTTCTGGCAATGGTCATAATATTTCCAGGTTGCTTAGTAAGATTCTAAAAGTATTTTTCTCCTGAAGAACCGTATTTGTGGTTGCAATATCTATAAGACAAATATCCTATTCCTCCATTGGATTGACACACCGTGCTCTATAAAAGGCATCAACATTCATATGTTCTTCAGGAAGACTGATATTATCCAAGTTGAAATCACCTCTAGCAGGATTTTCCTCAAGATGCAGATTTTCAAGCTTCTCAGAGTCCGGGAGAGCAGCGGGCTCTACAAAGTGGGACTCATGCATATCTTGATTGTTGTTAATTTTAATGGATTGTTGATATAACCCAACAAAGTTCTTAGGGGTGCGGCATTTGCGAGACCAGTGATCCTCGCATCCACATATGAAGCATTTTCCTTGTTTTTCACTATCCTGAGCACCCGAATCATTTCTAAACTTTTCTTTGCATTTGCCTCTTCCTTTAAAATTTCCTTTGAATGCATTTCTCTCTTTCTCTTCCATCCATGGTTCCCTTTGTCCTTTCCGCGGCCATGGGAACTCCCAACACTTTGAGTGATGGCATGTGCTTCAGGCATGATACATCAAAAACTTATCTACTTTTCCGAACACTTTGTTGATGTTTTCCCCTCTAAATTTGTGTATTTTGAGTGCAACTAACAGGGACTAATGCTGTTTTCAGCAGAATTACTTTGGTGTCTCGTTTTTTCGCAGAAAATCAACTTTTAGGAAAATACCTAGAAACGAAGGGAAAGTCCATATTTTACCCGAAGACTCTCGGAGCCAGAAGATGAGTCCGAGAGGGGCAAGGGGGTGCCCTCACTACTCCCAGGCGCGGCCAGGGTGGGCCCGCGCCTGGGCATGGTGAGCCCACCTCGGGCACCCCGTCGGTCTCCCCTTTCGACTATATATGCCCCGAAACCTAAAAACCCGGAGGGGTTCCATTGTTTTCCATAAAGAAGTCCGTAGCTCCGCCGCCATCGCGAATCTTTTTTCGGGGTTCAGAAACTCCGTTCTAGCACCCTGCCGGGACACGGAATTGGAGGAGATCATCGCCATCGTCATCACTAACAGCTCTCCATCGACCATCCATGTTTCCCCCATCCATGTGTGAGTAATGCCCCCGTTGTAGGCTGATGGGTATGGTAGGGATTGGATGAGATTGTTCATGTAATAATGTCGTGATTGTTAGGGCATAGTGCCTAGTATCCTCTGTTAGTGCTACTGACATTGTTGCAACTTGTTATGCTTAAGGCTTGTCACTTTGGGCCCGAGTGCCATGATCTCAGATCTGAACATCTTATTGAATCACGATGATAATTATTGTTTATTGATCACATCTGCAAGTTATTTACACATATCGTTGTCTGGAACCCGAGGCCCCGAAGTGACAGAAATTGGGACAACCAGAGGGGATGGCTATGATGTGAGGATCACATGTGTTCACGGAGTGTTAATTCTTTGCTCCGGTGTTCTATTAAAAGGAACACCTTAATTACCAATAGTCCCTTGAGGCCCCGCTGAAAACGGGCTGGTAGGACAAAAGATGTTGTGCAAGTTCTCATTGCAAGCATGTCCGACTATTTATGGAACACGTGCCTATGGTTACTTAGTGCTTGGATGCTTTATCTTATTTATTTGTGATGCCCATGTATTCATTATTATATGAACTATCTTATCCATGCAACGCCCGTTCATCTATCCCTATGCCTACATTATTTAATCCTTCTGTTTACTTCAAACACTACTTCTGCTGTTTTCATTTCACAGCTGCTTTTATTTCACTATTGCTGCTACTGATAAACCACCGCGAACAAGTCCACTTTCAGGTGCAGGTGAATTGACAACTCACTTGTTAAGGCTCACAAATATTTTTTGGCTCCCCTTGTGTCGAATCAATAAATTTGGGTTTTACTTCCCTCGAAGACTGTTGCGATGCCATATACTTGTGGGTTATCAAGGCACAACCATAGTCCTGGTGGAGCGGGATTTACGCTTCTTCATAACAAGTTCATTTTTTTCGGCCACTAACATGCAAGAAATCAACCCAGAGTACTTGGCATATTTGGATGCCTATATTGCTCTTGCAATACCATGTTGGTAGGATGGAATGTAGACAGAGTTTTGTCAATTATATCAGCCTTAGTGACTTTCTAGTAACACATTTTGAGCATAGAAACAATCGGTGCATGATACGTCATAAACGTATCCTTAATTTCTGATGTTCTATGTTCTTTTCATGCCATATGTCACACGTGTGCTATACACTTTATGTCATTTTTATTGATTTTTTCGGACTAACCTATTGACAAGATGCCATAGAGCCAGTTCCCTGTTTTTTTTGCTGTTTTTAGTTTCAGAAAAGGTTGTTCTGAAATATTTTCGAAATTGGAAAATTCAAAAGCCATAAGTCTTAGAAGTCCCGGAGGGTCCAGGAAGTCCCGAAGAGACCCGGAGGGGGGCCACAGGGTGGCCACACCATAGGGGGCGTGAGTCCCCCCCCCCCCGACCACGCCACGAGGTGGTGTGGGCCCCAGGCCACCCCCCGACATCGCCCTTTCTCCCATATATACTCCCGATGAAGGGGAACGTAGCATAGAAAACAAAAAATTTCCTACGCGCGATAAACCCGAAAGGCCAAGATCTAATCTATGAGATGAAAGGCAACATGGAAAAAGAGAGTGTTGAGATAACATACCCTTGAAGACTCAAAGTGGTATGAGAAAAGATCTCGTTGTTGGCGTAGTCGTTCTCACGCCGATCCCGAGCGAGAAGAAGAGCACCGCAATTCGGCGGTGCCTCCGTAATCGGTCACACGTTCAGCTCGATGAAGACTTCCGTTCCCTCGTTCCAGCGGGTTGCGGAAGTAGAGGATCCCTCCGGAATTCCAGCAGCACGACGGCATGGTGGTGGTGAAGAATCCCACGGTCAGGGCTTCGCCAAGCCGGAGACCATGGAATGGAGCAGCGGATGGAAAGGAAAAAGAGTGGGCAAGTGTGTGAAGAAGAGAGAGCCCTCACCCTCCTTTTATAGGGGAGGGGGAGGCAGCCCAAGGGGGGGTGCGGCCAGCCATGGGTGCCCCCACCCCTTCCTCTCTTCATGTGAGTGAAAGCTCCACTCACACCCACTCAAAATTCCTTAATTTCCCACTTAGAAAATCCAAAGGTTTTTCTTTAATAAATAAATAAAAAAAAATTATTTCTTTATTTATATTTGTTAATTCCATTAACAAACATTTGCATGCAGCACCTCGAACCATTTGTTAATTCTATTAACAACCGTTCGATGAAAAACCCCTTGAACTATTTAAATTTTCCCCGAAACGATTCCGGAGCTGCCCAATATATTCTTCGGTATTCCGTATCCTCTCTAACGCTTCATCGAACCTTAAGTGTATCTCCCTACGGTTCGCGAATATTATAGACATGATCGAGACTCCTCTCCGATCAATAATCAACAGCGGGGTCTGGAAAACCGTGATGACTCCTATATATTCAACGATGACTCTCGTGATCGTGTGAACCTTTCAACGTCGTAACGATTTCCCTTTGTCGCGCGAAATATTACTTGTCTGAGATCCGATCATCGGTATCCACCATACCTTGTTCGATCTTGTTATCCGAAAAGTACTCTTTTCTCGTTCCCGTGATATAACATCCTTGTGATCATATCACTTGCTTGCAAGCAGTGTCGATGTGATATCATCGAGAGGGCCCTGAGTATATCTATCCGTCATATTGGATGGAAAAATCCCATTCTCGATCCATGAGCTTCACCTAACACTTTCAGAATATCTAATGCCACCTTTATAGTCACCCTTTTACGGTGTTACGTTTGATGTCATCAAAGTATTCTTTCGGTATTAGTGATTTAACATGATCTCATGGTCTAAGGAATAATGTTACTCCGAATGTAAGATATAACAACAAAACTAAATGACTTGATCGTATTGTTATACTTAGTTTCATGTCATTCTCCTAATGACATGACCCCGTTATTAACAACATCCAATGTTCATGATCAGGAAACCTTGATCATCTGTTTAATCAACGAGCTAGTTAAAAGAGAGGCTTCACTAGGAACGTCGGTTTGTTTATTAATCACACATGTATCAACGTTTCCGGTTAATACAATTCTAGCATGAGAAATAAACATCTATCATAAACAAGGAATAATATATAATAAACACTTTATTATTGCCTCTCGGGCATATTCCCTTCAGTCTCCCACTTGTACCAGGGGCAATAATCTATATTACATAGTGATGAATCTAACACCCATTGAGTTCGGGTGTTGATCATGTTTTGCCCTTGAGAGAGTTTTAGTCAACGGATCTGCCACATTCAGATCCGTATGTACTTTGCAAATCTTCACATCCCCATCTGCGACATGCTCACGGATGGACTGAAAACGGCGCTTGATATGCTTGGAATTCTTGTGAGACCTTGGTTCCTTAGCATTGTCTATGGCACCATTGTTGTCACAATAGATAACCATTGGATCCAACACACTCGGAACCACGCCTAGTTCGGATATGAACTCCTTCATCCAAACTGCTTCCTGTGTTGCCTCCGAGGCAACAACATATTCCGCTTCTGTTGATGATCCCGCCACCACGGATTGCTTGGAACTCCTCCAGCTTACATCTCCTCCATTCATAACAAATACGTACCCGGACTGAGACTTAGAGTCATACGGATCAGTGTCAAAGCTAGCATCGACGTAACATCTTGCGACGAGCTCTTCTTCACCGCCATATACGAGAAACATATCCTTAGTTCTTCTCAAGTACTTTAGGATATTCTTGACCGCAGTCCAGTGTTCCAAACCTGGATTGGACTGGTACCTACTAGTCAAACTAATAGCATGTGCCACATCCGGTCTTGTACATAGCAAAGCATACATGATAGAACCTATGGCTGAAGCATAGGGAGTCCTATTCATCTTTTCTCTATCTTCTGCTGTAGCTGGACATTGAGTCTTACTCAACGTTTTGCCTTGCAACATAGGTACGAACCCCTTCCTACTATCTTCCATTTTGAACTTCTTCAAAATCTTGTCAAGGTATGTACTTTGCAAAAGTCCAATTAAGCATCTTGATCTATCCCTGTAGATTTTGATGCCTAATATATAACCTACTTCACCGAGGTCTTTCATCGAAAAACTACTGTTCAAATAACCTTTTACGCTTTTTAAAAGTTCTATATCATTTCCAATCAACAATATGTCATCCACATATAGTACTAAAAATGCTACAGAGCTCCCACTCACTTTCTTGTAAATACAAGCTTCTTCGTATGTTTGGACAAATCCAAAACCTTTGATCACCTTATCAAAACGGAGGTTCCAACTTCGGGATGCTTGCTTCAGTCCATAAATGGAACGTTGAAGCTTACACACCTTGTCAGCATCCTTAGGATCAACAAAACCTTTGGGTTGCATCATATACAACTCTTCCTCAATGTCACCATTAAGGAACGTCGTTTTGACATCCATCTGCCATATTTCATAATCGAAAAATGCAGCAACTGCTAACATAATCCTAAATGACTTAAGCATCGCTACTCGTGAGAAAGTCTCATCATAGTCAACTCCTTGAATTTGTCGGAAACCTTTTGCGACAAGTCGAGCTTTACAGACTGTCACATTACCATCAGCGTCAGTTTTCTTTTTAAAGATCCATTTGTTCTCAACGGCCTTGCGGTCATTGGGTAAATCCACCAAAGTCCAAACTTGGTTTTCGTACATGGATCCTATTTCGGATTTCATGGCTTCAAGCCATTTGTTGGAATCTGGGCTCATCATCGCTTCCTCATATGTCGCAGGGTCATCACCTCCATCTACCATGAAGTTTAATACGGGATCTCCGTACAGTTCAGGAACTTTATGCTCCCTAGCTGACCTGCGAGGTGCGGTAGTTTCCTCTATTGGAGTTTCATGATCTTGATCATTATCTCTCTCTTCATCTGACGGGGTCGGCTCCGGAACAACTTCCGACGCTGCGCTACTCGCCATTCCAAGAAGAGAAGGTTCAATAACCTCGTCGAGTTCTACCTTCCTACTATTCACATCTTTCGAGAGAAACTCCTTCTCCACAAAGGATCCATTCTTGGCAACGAAAATCTTGCCTTCGGATCTGTGATAGAAGGTGTACCCTATTGTTTCTTTAGGGTATCCTATGAAGACGCATTTTTCCGCTTTGGGTTCGAGTTTATCAGGTTGAAGCTTCTTCACATAAACATCGCACCCCCAAACTTTTAGAAATGACAGCTTAGGTTTGTTTCCAAACCATAATTCATAGGGTGTCATTTCAACGGATTTAGATGGTGCCCTATTTAAAGTGAATGCAGCGGTCTCTAGTGCATAACCCCAAAACGATAGTGGCAAGTCTGTAAGAGACATCATAGATCGAACCATATCTAATAAAGTACGATTACGACGTTTGGAAACACCATTACGCTGTGGTGTTCCGGCAGGTGTGAGTTGTGAAACTATTCCACATTGTTTCATATGCATGCCAAACTCGTAACTTAGATATTCACCTCCACGATCAGACCGTAGAAATTTAATCTTTCTGTTATGATGATTTTCAGCTTCGCACTGAAATTACTTTTCAAACGTTTCAGATTTGTGTTTCATTAAGTAAATATACCCATATCTACTCAAATCATCTGTGAAAGTGACAAAATAATGATATCTACCGCGCGTCGATACACTCATTGGTCCACATATATCAGTATGTATGATTTCCAATAAGTTTGTCGCCCGTTCCATAGATCCAGAAAACGGGGTTCTAGTCATCTTACCCATAAGGCATGGTTCACATGTTTCAAATGATTCATAATCAAGTGATTCTAAGAGTCCATCAGAATGGAGCTTCTTCATGCGTTTAATACCAATATGACCTAAGCGGCAATGCACATATAAGTAGCAATATCATCATTTAACTTAATTCTTTTGGCATTCACATTATGAATATGTGTATCAGCATTATCAAGATTCAAAAGAAATAAACCATTCTTCTTAGGTGCATGACCATAGAAGATATTATTCATATAAATCGAACAACCATTGTTCTCAGACTTAAAGGAATAACCATACCGCATTAAGCAAGATCCAGAAACGATGTTCATGCTTAATGCAGACACCAAATAACAATTATTGAGGTTTATAACTAATCCCGATGGTAGACGTAGAGGTAGCGTCCCGACAGCAATCACGTCAACTCTTGATCCATTGCCGACGCGCATCGTCACCTCATCCTTTGCTAGTGGTCGCTTATTCTGCAGCTCCTGTTTCGAGTTACATATGTGAGCAACCGAACCAGTATCAAATACCCAGGTGCTACTGCGAGTACTAGTAAGGTACACATCAATAACAAGTATATCATATATACCTTTGTTGACTTTGCCGGCCTTCTTATCTGCCAGATACTTGGGGCAATTGCGCTTCCAGTGGCCAGTACCCTTGCAATAGAAACACTCAGTCTCAGGCTTAGGTCCATGCCTGGTTTTCTTCTCAGCAGTAGCAACAGATTTGCCACCCTTCTTGAAGTTTACCCTTGGCTTGCCTTTCTTGCCTTTCTTGAAACTAGTGGTCTTATTGATCATCAACACTTGATGTTCTTTCTTGATCTCCACTTCAACAGTTTTAAGCATCGAGAGAAGCTCAGGAAGAGACTTCTTCATGCTCTGCATATTATAGTTCATCACGAAGTTCTTGTAACTAGGTGGCAGAGATTGGAGAACACGATGTATCCCTAGCTCAATGGGAATCGATATTCCCAAGGCTATGAGCTTATCAGCGTACGCAGACATTTTGAGTACGTGCTCACTAACGGAGCTGTTCTCTTCCATCATGCAGCTAAAGAACTTTTATGAAGCGTCATAACTCTCAACTACGGCATAGGTATCGAAAATCATTTTCAATTCTCCCATTGTGGCATAAGCAGTTCTGTTCTCGAAACGTTTTCGTAGCTCTGGCTCTAATCCATAGAGGATGCCGCAGTGAACTATACTGTGGTCTTCTTGTTGAGTCAGATAGACATTTTTATCTTCATTAGAAGCATCATTAGCGGGCTGGTCACCTAGAGGTGCATCAAGCACATAGAGCTTCTTGCAAGCGGTGAGGAGAATCCTCAGGTTAAGTGCCCAGTTGGCAAAGTTGCTTCCATTGTTCGCCAATTTCTCTTTCTCCATGAACATATTGAAATTGAAGGTAGTGCCATGATCTACAACATATTTGCAAAGACTATTTAGACTATGTTTATGATAAATTAAGTTCAAGTTAATTCTAAAATTATCCCATGAACTCCCACTCAAAAACAACATCCCTCTTAGTTGTCTTTAGTGATTACACGAACCAAATTCACTACACCGAAACCGATCACCACGTGAGACGGTGCAGTTGCAAAGGAGAACATCAACATGTTCATCATATCATTCATATGACCCATGCTTTACCTTTCGGTTACGTGTTCCCAGGCCATGTCTGTACATGCTAGGCTCGCCAAGTAGAACTGTTGTATTGCATGTGTTTCAAGGCCATGTCTGTACATGCTAGGCTTGAAAACACCCGTTATATGCGAACGTTGAGTCTATCACACCCGATCATCACGTGGTGTCTCGAAACGACGAACTTTCTTAACGGTGCATACTTAAGGAAGAACACATTATTATCTTGATATTAAGTGAGATGGATCATCTTATAATGCTACCGTCGCGATCTAAGAAAAATAAGATGCATAAAAGGATAAACATCACATGCATGGATAATGTGATATGATATGGTCCTTCTTGCACTTGATATCCATCTTGTGCATCATGGTATGATCTCCATCATTCCACCGGCGTGGCGCCAAGGTCTGTGGCACCTCCATCTTGATTGTCCATTACAACATATCACATGGATATGACATACAGCACGCAGGCCATAAAATAAGACAACCATATGGCTCCAGCCGGTATGTTAATAATTTACAAAAGATATCATCTCATACATAACGTTTGTAACATTGACCATATCACATCACATGCCCTGGAAAAACAAGTTAGACGCCTCTAATTTATTTTTGCATATTTTACGTGGTTTTGGGCTTACGAGGATAGAACCGTTCATACCTACGTACAAGAACCACAACGTTGATAAAATATATTTTTAACAACCCTTTGTAGATTAGATCTTAACTATAGTAGGAGAAACAGACACCCGCAAGCCACTTATGCAATTCTAGTTGCATGTCAGTTGTGGAACAAGTCTCATGTACGTGGACATGTAAAGTTAGTCCGGGCCGCTTCATCCCACTATGCCACTAAGATCATAAAATACTCAAAGAGGCAAAAAACATGATCATCAAAGCCCACATACTCCTATGTGTTCTACCCGTACAATTCATCTACGCATAGATCCGGCTCTAATACCACTGAAGGGGAACGTAGCATAGAAAATAAAACATTTCCTACGCGCGATAAACCCGAAAGGCCAAGATCTAATCTATGAGATGAAAGGCAATGGGGAGAAAGAGATTCTTGAGATAACATACCCTTGAAGACTCAAAGTGGTACGAGAAAAGATCTCGTTGTTGGCGTAGTCGTTCTCACGCCGATCCCGAGCGAGAAGAAGAGCACCGCAATCCGGCGGTGCCTCCGTAATCGGTCACACGTTCAGCTCGATGAAGACTTCCGTTCCCTCGTTCCAGCGGGTTGCGGAACTAGAGGATCCCTCCGGAATTCCAGCAGCACGACGGCGTGGTGGTGGTGAAGAATCCCACGGTCAGGGCTTCGCCAAGCCGGAGACCATGGAATGGAGCAGCGGATGGAAGGGAAAAAGAGTGGGCAAGTGTGTGAAGAAGACAGAGCCCTCACCCTCCTTTTATAGGGGAGGGGGAGGCAGCCCAAGGGGGGTGCGGCCAGCCATGGGTGCCCCCACCCCTTCCTCTCTTCATGTGAGTGTAAGCTCCACTCACACCCACTCAAAATTCCTTAATTTCCCACTTAAAAAATCCAAAGGTTTTTCTTTAATAAATAAATAAAACATTTTTATTTCTTTATTTATATTTGTTAATTCCATTAACAAACATTTGCATGCAGCACCTCGAACCATTTGTTAATTCTATTAACAACCGTTCGATGAAAAACCCCTTGAACTATTTCAATTTTCCCCGAAACAATTGCCGAGCTGCCCAATATATTCTTCGGTATTCCGTATCCTCTCTAACGCTTCATAGAACCTTAAGTGTGTCTCCCTACGGTTCGCGAATATTATAGACATGATCGATACTCCTCTTCGATCAATAATCAACAGCGGGGTCTGGAAAACCGTGATGACTCCTATATATTCAACGATGACTCTCGTGATCGTGTGAACCTTTCAACATCGTAACGATTTCCCTTTGTCTCGCGATATATTACTTGTTCGAGATCCGATCATCGGTATACACCATACCTTGTTCGATCTCGTTATGCGACAAGTACTCAGTTCTCGTTCCCGTGATATAACATCCTTGTGATCATATCACTTGCTTGCAAGCGGTGTCGATGTGATATCACCGAGAGGGCCCTGAGTATATCTATCCGTCATATTGGATGGACAAATCCCATTCTCGATCCATGAGCTTCAACTAACACTTTCCGAATATCCAATGCCACCTTTATAGTCACCCTTTTACGGTGTGACGTTTGATGTCATCAAAGTATTCTTTCGGTATTAGTGATTTAACATGATCTCATGGTCTAAGAAATAATGTTACTCTGAATGTAAGATATAACGACAAAAATAAATGACTTGATCGTATTGTTATACTTAGTTAGGGTTTAATTTCATCATGTCATTCTCCTAATGACATGACCCCGTTATTAACAACATCCAATGTTCATGATCAGGAAACCTTGATCATCTGTTTAATCAACGAGTTAGTTAAAAGAGAGGCTTCACTAGGAACGTCGGTTTGTTTATTAATCACACATGTATCAACGTTTCCGGTTAATACAATTCTAGCATGAGAAATAAACATCTATCATAAACAAGGAATAATATATAATAAACAATTTATTATTGCCTCTCGGGCATATTCCCTTCACCCGATTCATAAACCCTAGAAGAATCGGCCTTTTCCACCAAAAATATCCGTAGCTCTGCAGCCGCCGCCGATAAGTTTCGGGGAACAGAAATCTCTGTTCCGGCACCCTGCCAGGACGGGGAAGTGCCCCCGGATCCATGTCCATCGACTCCACCGCCATCTTCATCGTCGTTGTTGTCTCCTATGATGAGGATGGAGTAGTTCTCCTTCGGGGCTGAGGGCTCTACCGGTAGCTATGTGTCTCATTTCTCTCTCACATGGTGTGATCTTTATGTGATTGTGAGCTTTGTAATATAGTTTAATATGTAGATGTACTCATCATCAGTTATGCTACCGATGCATGTAAAATGGATACATGAACTTTGCATGTTATTACTTGTTTTTCCTACATATTAGCAACTTATATTCATGTTTTATAATGATTTGGGGGATTTTCTAAACAATCCCCCTTCTTTTGGATCTAACCCTGTTTTTCCAAAAAACATACTTTTTAGTATTTCAGACTTTCCGGGAGCCGGGACTCCAAAAAGGGCAAGGCCAAAGAGCACGGTTCAGAATTTTCGAGACGAATACCATGGGCCAAAGTAGAGGGCCAAAAGGCCAACCACGTGGAAAATAGGACCCTCCACGCGGCCAGATTCCTTGGCCGCGTGTGGGGCCCCCTTTTTCCCCCGTGGCTCCGATGCCGTCGATCTTTCTTCTCCCGAGTGTCTCATGACCTAAAAACGACTATATAAAGGGTCTCCTGGCCTTTTCGAGAAGGAGGCGGTGCCGAGAGACGAAACCACGGAACAGAGAGACAGAAGGCTGCCGCCGGAGAAGATCGGAGGGGGGGAAACGCCGTCGGGATCACCCCCGGAGGGCTCCACCCCCCTCCGGCGTGTTCATCATCAACATCTACAGCAAGATCAGCTCCATCTCTCCACTGTAATCTCTTGGCAAACACGATGTATGATGCAATACTATATTCCCTTGATGTATTGTGTCTCCCCGTCTATGTTTGAGTAGTGAATTGTTCTTGGCAATGGTGAAATAGTTCGTTGATTGGTTGCATACAAGTTTGTTATCTTCTATGATTGTCTTTATGTACAATATATGAGTGCACGCATATGTTGGGTAATGCATGTAAGGTGATCACCGGTAGCATAATGGAGTGGTGGTGACTTGGGAGTGACAGTAACCTGAGACCGAGCCACAAAGTTAAGTTATTGGGGGATATATATAGGGGACCTTAGAACGTAAGGCTATGGTGGGACTTTATGTCGATCCATCATAAGGGGTTGTAGATCATTTACTTGACTATACCTATTCATGGCTCCTTCCTAGAAGAAACAACTAAGACTAAAACATGTGCTTCACTAATTGTGATAACCACACGAACGAAACGCCTATTTTTTTTTGAAAGGAAGGCAGCAGGGGAGGCCCCCATGGAGGGTTTTTATTTTTGAAATAATAGGAACCCAAGTCTGCATCCGTGAGGACTTGAACCTGGGTGGTTGGGTTGTACATCCACTTCCCTAACCAAGTGAGTTGGGCTCGCTTCCCTAACGAACCACCTATTGCTAGAACACCTGCTCCCTTGAGATACTTGAGATATTTGATGTTGCTACTTGTGAAACTTGCTCTAGGATTACTTGCATTTTAAACTTGCTTCACTAGTTACTAGACAAACCACACTCCACGTCACTTGCTTTTAATTAGTTAGTTCCTTTTAGTCAAACTTATTGCTTTGCATAAACAGCCATATAAGAGGGTTATAGGGCTTTAGAGAATAGATAGCTTACCTTCATCTCCTCGTGGGTTCGACACTCAAATACTTATCGAAAGGTACTACAATTGATCTCCTGCACTTGGGAGTCATCAAGCACTTTTCTGACGCCGTTGCCGGGGAGCGTTGTGCTAAGCTTTTATTCTTGTTTGCATTGCATACTAACATATAAACCTAAAACACAAAAAATTATAAAATGGAAAACAGCCAAACAATTTTAGAACTGTATAATATCTACCTTGAATTAGGACATGAAGTGTTTGAGGAGAAATTGAAGAATTATTTGCACAACAATCATATTTGTGGTAGTACTAATTCTTTGAACACCTTTATTGCTAAGGAAAACCTTGAGCTTGGGGAAGTTTGTCTTGATGAATATGATATTTTTAGTCCCCCTACTATTGAGGATAAAAATGATATACTTGCTGATTCTATGGAAAGTTTTAAGCTTGGGGAAGTTGGTTTTGATGAGCATGATATTTCTAGTTCCCCAAGCTTGGAGGAGAAAATTCACTTTGATGATACTATCACTAATGAGATGATTGCAATGAAAATTATGAATGTTTAACTCCCACTATCACTAATGAGAATTTTACTTATGTGGAGAGTAGTGATTCTTTTATGCATGTGGCTGATGATAAGAATGTTTTATGTGATATTCATATTGTTGAATCTATTTATGATGCTAGTGAAAATTATTATGAGAGAGGGAAACATGGTTACACATATTTCAACAATATTAAGTTTCCTCTCTTTATGTTGAAAGTATTGAAGTTGCACTTGATCTACCTTTCTATGCTTGCTATTATGTGCTTCTTTTATTTGTTTAATTACAAAATTCCAATGCATAGGAAATGGGTTAGACTTAAAAATAAATTGTTTAATATTTTTTGGTGTGTTCCTTATGCTTTAATTTCCTATTCAGTTTGAGCACACATTTATGTCTTTATTTCTCATCTTAAATGGCAAGAATAATCTTATATGAGAGATAGGATTAAACAATAGTAATTAGCTGTCCAGAAAACAGATTCCTGAACTTCACCGCGAAAAATGTTTAAAATCACAGAAGTGGAATTTTGACCGGGTAATTTACGACAGAAGTATTTAGTTATCACTACATATTTCATTAGTTTTAAGTTTTCTGATTTTAGCAACTTAAGTGCCTCTAAAAATTCAGTCTTTACGGGCTGTTCAGTTTTTGGCAGATTATGTCTTTATTTTGCATTGCTCTCATTACTTGTGTTTTGTGTGGTTATTTTGATCAAGGAGAAATGCACAACTGTAATAACAGTAGTTAATATTTAGAATCAACTCATGATGTGTCTTTGATGTACCTATGTGGATTTTATTTATGGAGGCACTAACCCCTCTAATCAAGTTTTATGTTGAGATTTGTGTAAGAAGAATTTTTCAGGAGGAAGAGTTGAGTGAGATGAACAAAGATCAAGAGGAACAACCAATCAAGCTTGGGGATGTACCCCTGGGCACACCCTACATGTATCAAATAAGTACAAGAATCCAAGCTTGGGGATGCCGAGCCACCTCACTCCAACCATCATGATGTTAAGTAAGTAAAGCCTAGCTATATGGCTATAAAGAAAGCGCTTTACGGGAGGCAACCTGGTTGTTGTTTTTTTGGATTTTCCTAGTGTCCTCTTGCTGTCTCAAGATATTAGTTTTTGTTGTTTTAATTCTGTAGTTTTCAATAAAGAGTCAAGTCAAACCCATTTGGACTTATAAGTTGCTATCCTAGTACATAAAATTTCTGTTTCAGCACGAGTCTGCTCACCGTATGATTTTACGTTTTTTATTGGTATGTAGGATTGAGCTAATTTTTTAGTATGTTCTTAAACTTTTCGTCCTCTGTAAGCACAAAAATTTGCTTAATTGTTTGACAAGTCTAGATTAGGGAAAAACGTTCGTTTTGCTGCTGTTTCTTTTCTGGACAGATTCTGCCTTCTTTTGTTTTATGCACTCTTTGGGCTTGGGAATCGAATTTCTATGATTCTTTCAAGCAAGAGAGTGAACATACAACATAATGAACCTTATTGTCTACCTAATGGAGCATTTTATTTGGAATTTTGCACAGCAAGCATGTGATTTTTTTGTCCTTGCTAATCTCACCCCACAGAAAAAGAATGGGAGAAACATGTTTTGTGAAGTTTTGTCACAGGGAATAGAGGAGCTGCGCCTCAAGACACCGAAGAATGGTGAAAGCCATAAGCTTGGGGATGTGATGAACACCCCACTGGATCTACACTCTTTTGATTAGCACACGTCTACTTTCTGTTTTTCTAAGCAAAGCATTTATCGTAGAGACTTGAAGCGTCTAGTTTTTATTTTTATTTTTGTTTTGATAAGACCACACCCATCATTTTATATGAGATTGAGCTACTGGAGTTTTGGGTTGGAATGTATTGGATGCTATTATTATGACTTGGAATAGGGATGCCATGGTTGATTTGAAGAGCTACATATGTTTGCATGATTTATAGGCTTTTAATGTGTAGAAATTTGCAATAATGTTGTCTTGAGCTATCTCTTATTCATGTCCTTGATGTTAATTGCTGGTTTATTTAGTTTGTCATGAAATGAGTAGTTCTATGGACATATGCATGCATAGTAGCTGGTCAACTATCTCCCTCTTGCTAGCCAAAAAAGTAAAAATTCCAACAAGTATAAACTTGTTTCCAACACCCTTTAGCCAAGTATTTCCAGCGAGTCCACCATATCTACCTATTAGCTTCAGAGCTATTCCGAGTATGTTCACCATGTTATAGCGTTATTTATGTTCTAAATTAAGATATTCACTTTATTAATTGTCATGAGCTAAATTTGGGATAGGACTCTCACGAACTTTTGAATGCACACCTTTACTTTTCATTGCACTTAATAAACATGACCCAATAACGGGAGCTAAAAGTTTTGTGTTTGACAAGTTTTTTGTTGGGAGCTAGCTATAAACGTGTATCACCAGAAAGCTTTCAACATTGCACAAAAATTTACATTTGGTTGATATCATGTACTTTTGTTTTTGGACTCGTGCCATGCCGAAATGAAATAGAGGAATAGTAAGTTTTGATGAGTAAGTATATTTATGACTAGAGAAACGCATTGGGCCACTAACCCAAGACATGCTTGATCATGGTGGAAATTTACTTACATCTAGAGTGGACTCTACAAACACATCCTACAATAAAATAAGAAGATATGCATATAGTGAATGAAATAAAAAAGGATGATGAGTCTACTCCGTTTGTTCATCTTGTCATTGTGACATGGGCTGATTTCCATGTCATGGGGCAAGATGTACCTCTTTGCGGTTCTCTATGATGTCATTAATACTTATTATGATTGTACACAGCTTATTAGGAATCTTAAGTTGAGTAATCATGGAGTAGGTTTTCACACTCACGGGGCATGAGGCATTCAACCAACACCTTGTCAATCACATTACTTCAACATTCACAATTTAAGATGCTAGTGATAAAGGGGCAATGAGAGTCTTAGACTAATGGATGCCACATTTCAATTAGTAATTTTAGTTGAATAATTTAGAGGCTAAATAAGACTTGATCATGTTTTACCTCTACTCAATTTTCTCCAAGGTGTCCACCATATTTTCAATTTTCCATTATGCTATTCTTTGACCAATATAGGATTTTATTTTTCATTTTGTGTATGCATTTGGTCCATAGTGCTTTTATTTCATTATACACTTTGTGAACTTTCATGAAGCATCTTTGCTTGCATATTTGATATTTCTTATAACATGAATTGTATGTTGCTACTCATCTACATTATGAATAATTTGATTATATGTAGCATGAATAATCTTCTTTGATATTCCGTGATTGTTTTAAAATGCGAAGTCCATGTTAGTTTTATCACCTTCATACTCGAGGACGAGTATGGGTTAAGCTTGGGGATGTTGATGCATGTAAATTCCATACATGAACTTTGCATGTTATTACTTGTTTTTCCTACATATTAGAAACTTATATTCATGTTTTATAATGATTTGGGGGATTTTCTGAACAACCCCCCTTCTTTTGGTTCTAACCATGTTTTTCCAGAAAACGTACTTTTTAGTGTTTCCGACTTTCCGGGAGCTTCGGGACTCCAAAAAGGGCAAGGCCAAAGAGCACGGTTCAGAATTTTCGAGACGAAGACCATGGGCCAAAGTAGAGGGCCAAAAGGCCAACCACGTGGAAAATAGGACCCTCCACGCGGCCAGATTCCTTGGCCGCGTGTGGGGCCCCCTTTTTGCCCCCGTGCTCCGATGCCGTCGATCTTTCTTCTCCCGAATGTCTCGTGACCTAAAAACGACTATATAAAGGGTCCCCTGGATTTTTCGAGAAGGAGGCGGCGCCGAGAGACGAAACCACGAAACAGAGAGACAGAAGGCTGCCGCCGGAGAAGATCGGATGGGGGGAAACGCCGTCGGGATCACCCCCGGAGGGCTCCACCCCGCTCCGGCGTGTTCATCATCAACATCTACAGCAATATCAGCTCCATCTCTCCACTGTAATCTTTTGGCAAACACGATGTATGCTGCAATACTATATTCCCTTGATGTATTATGTCTCCCCGTGTATGTTTGAGTAGTGCATTGTTCTTGGCAATGGTGAAATAGTTCGTTGATTGGTTGCATACAAGTTTGTTATCTTCTATCATTGTCTTGTACAATATATGAGTGCACGCATATGTTGGGGAATGCATGTAAGGTGATCACCGGTAGCATAATGGAGTGGTGGTGACTTGGGAGTGACAGTAACCTGAGACCGAGCCACAAAGTTAAGTTATTGGGGGATATATATAGGGGACCTTAGAATGTAAGGCTATGGTGTGACTTTATGTCTTAATCAATCTTGTGCAGTCATTTACTTGGCCACATGATCCATCATAAGGGGTTGTAGATCATTTACTCCTATTCATGGCTCCTTCCTAGAAGAAACAACTAAGACTAAAACATGTGCTTCACTAATTGTGACAACCACACGAACGAAACACCTATTGCTAGAACACTTGCTCCCTTGAGATACTTGAGATATTTTCTGCTTGCTACTTGTGAAACTTGCTTAGAAACTTGCTTTAGAAACTTGATCTATGATTACTTTCATTTTAAACTTGCTTCACTAGTTACTAGACAAACCACACTCCACCTCACTTGCTTCTAATTAGTTAGTTCCTTTTAGTCAAACTTATTGCTTTGCATAAACAACCATATAAGAGGGTTATAGGGCTTTAGAGAATAGATAGCTTACCTTCAGATCCTCGTGGGTTCGACACTCAAATACTTATCGAAAGGTACTACAATTGATCTCCTCCACTTGGGAGTCATCAGCTACTCAGGTAGTTTTATTATAAGATCTCCGTAAACACTTTGATCATAGTGTAAAGCTGACAGTATGTCCATCATGTGGTTTAGCATGATATTTTTATCTTGTGTTGGATGACCCTATGAAATTGTGTTGTTTGTCTAGTACATTCTAGGGCGCTCATAGTGACAGCGTGGGGTTAACTAGACATGGGAATGCGACTTTGAGGAGTGCTGTTACAGCCCTACGCAATGAATTGGTGTTTGTTATTCGACAGGAGAGTGGTTTGGTAGCATAGTGAAGAAAGATATTTATGCATTCAATTATGTTATTATTATTGAGAGTGTTCACTAGTGAAAGTATGATCCCTAGGCCTTGTTTCTAAGCATTGAAATATCGTTTACAACCTGTTCTGCTACATGTTTGTTTGCTACCATTTTTATTTAAGATTGCTTTTATCACTTATAATTATCCATACTGCTTGTATTTCACTCTCTCTTCGTCGAACTAGTGCACCTATACAAATGACAATTATATTAGGTGTGTTGGGGACACAAGAAACTTCCTGTATCGTAATTGCAGGGTTGCCTGAGAGGGATACCTCTAACATCTTCCTCCCTGAGTTCGATAAACCATGGATGATCCACTTAAGGGAAACTTGTTGTTGTTCTACAAACCTCTGCACTTGGAGGCCCAACACTCTCTAAAATAATAGAAGCGTGCGTAGACATCAAGCTCTTTTATGGCGCTGTTGCCGGGGAGGTAAGGTAAAAGGTTCTCACATCCTCTGTGAGTGCTCGAAGTTATTTCCTTTAGATTCTGCAATTATATATTTTTGTTTCTTGTTTTCACTAGTTAGGCTTATTTTTACTTGTTCCTTGTTTTTATTTTTACTAGTTAGGATTAATGGAAAACAACAAAAATATGAGAGAGCTTTATAATCTTTATCTTGAATTAGGACATGAAGTGTTTGAAGAGAAAATTTAAAAACCTATGGAGCTTTATTTGCATGCTTGTAGCAATGTTATTAGTATGAATTCGTCGAACACCATTATTGCTAATGCTATGGAAAAATCTAAGCTTGGGGAAGCTTGTTTTGATGAATATGATATTTTTAGTCCCCCAAGTTTTGAGGAGGAAATTTACTTTGATGATACTTTGCCTCCAATATATGATGATTATAATGATTGTGGTATTCTAGTTCCACCTACTATTGATCATAAATTTTATTATGACAATACTAATTTCAGTCCACTTAATATTGAGGAGAAAATTAATTATGATTATAATATGCCTCCTATATTTTATGAATATGGTGATGAGAATGATAATGATAGCTATTTTGTTGAATTTTCTCCCACTACTATTAATGAGAATGACTATGCTTATGTGGAGAGTAATAATTCTTTTATGCATGTGGCTCATGAGAAGGATGTTTTAGGTGATAGTTATATTTTTAATTTCATTCATGATGCTACTGAAAATTATTATGAGAGAGGGAAACATAGTGTTATGCATCTTAACCTCTTTATGTTGAAATTTTTGAAGTTGCACTTAACCTTTCTATGCTTGTTGCTTTGTGCTTTCATGACTTGTTTTTCTACAAGATTCTTTTTCGTAGTAAGTGGGTTAGACTTAAAAATTTCACATTTTCTTTTTTATGCTCTCTTTTGCTTCAATTCATATTTCTCATGTGAGCATCTTCTCAAATTTTCATGCCTGGCTAAAAGGCTTTAAAGAAAAGCACTTCTTGGGAGATAACCCATTGTTTTATTTTTTCCTTTTGTTTTTCTCTATTTTCTTTGAGTCAAGGGGTTGTATACTTCTGTAGAAACTCCTTTGTATCTTTATTTTCAGTTTTTAGTAGTGTCAAGTAAGGTTTATGACGAGAGTTGGAGTTGGTTTTCGGATTTCTGCGCAGGAAACATATTTCTTCTGTCCATCGTAAAGACAAAATCACACAAAAATCGAAATGACCTGAAATTTCTTGTGCTTATTCCTCGATAATTCCAAAACTTTTTTGTTCTTTAAGGTTTTCAATCCAAGCAACGTAAGTGCCTCAAAAAAATTCATCTTTATAGAATGTTCTGGTCTTGACAGATTCTGCAATTTTCTTGCATTTGCTCTTTTACGATATCAAGTGGATTTATTTGCTTCACGTAACATCAGTTGCTGTAGCTAATGTTTAAAACTATCAATATCACTTATGCCATAGAGAACCAATGTATTTTTAATTTTTTCACTAACCCTCTAATGCGAATTACGGTTTGACTATGGTGTGAAGGAAGATTTCAAGGGTCAAGAGCAGAGGTGATGTATGTGATCAAGAAGAGTGCAAGGTCAAAGCTTGGGGATACCCCCATGTTTCATCCAAGCATATTTTTAGAAGACTCAAGCATCTAAGCTTGGGGATTCCCAAGGCATCCCCTTCTTCATCAACTATCTATCATGTCATTTCTCATGAAACTATATTTTTATTCACTCACATCATATGAAATTTACTTGGAGCGTCATTTATTTTCCGTTCAGTTTTCTTTTGTTTTCCTTGCTGCATTAATATCACTGGAACCTATCATATTTGTGTGGGAGAGATACATGCTCTGTTTTCATTGTTTAGAACACTCTAGTTTTCATTCTTATTGTTCTGTGAGTGTTCACTTTTTGCTAGTACTGTGTTTAGCCATTGCTTTCATGTATCTCTTATTCAGATATGTTAGTTTTAGTAGAGTTATGTGAGTACTTTCATGCTTGCTTGCTGTATCATTTAGAGAGTTTTTGTTAGAACATATTTTGTATGGTGTTTGAAGGAAATAGAAAATGCTATATGTGGTAGATGGTATAACGAAAAAGCTTTCATATTATTGTAGATCACGAAACTGTTTCACTTGATTATTTGCTGTTGTTTTGATATATGAATATGATTAGTGGCAAACTTGCTGGTTTAGTAAAGTAAAAACAATTAATGGTTGGTCTAAAATCTTGAAACTGTTCCACACTCAAATAACCAGTTGATAGGACAATGGTATATGACTTCCTTCGCTAATAGAAATCGTAATGGATTTTTGTTACGCTCTACGGTTAGGTAGCTAACAGTGACTTGTCACTGCCACGGACCCTCTTGGAGTGATTTTCATTATGTCTTGTGATATCATGATTTTTTATTTGGAATCTTTTAACTTGTGATTTCTATGTTGCGGTTTTCTGGCATTTCCACCATCCATATTTGCTAGCCTCTTTGGTACTGTGCATTGCTCATTCTCACATTGAGAGTTGGTGCAAACTTCGCCAGTGAATCCAAACCCTGTGGGAGAACTTTTTTCTTCTACACATAAGCCAAAATTTATCTTCCTGAAAACAGCCACCATACCTACCTACCATGGCATTTCCATAACCATTCCGAGATATATTGCCATACAACATCCATCATCATTATGTTATTTGTCATGCTTCATTGTTATTTTGCATACTACTACACTGACAGGAGCATTTTGTTTTATTTACATCAGAGATATTTTAGTTTGAGTTATGAGTACTAAAAGTGTGATGATTCATTGTAAAATAGAGTGTTTCCCCTACTGGCGAGGTTATAAATAAAAATAAAAAAGAAAAGCGAAAAATAAAAAAAGAGGTGAAAGAGAGATAATAAAGAGAGGGGGGTAGCACTACTATCATTTATTCCTAACTTGTGCTTGGTTGGCATCATTACTTCAGTTTGGAGAGAGTTTTCATATTATGACTTGCATAACTATGTGGGGAACTTACACTATAGAACTTGACTTGTATATTCCAATGATGAGACTCCTCAAAAGAGCTCTAGGTCTTCGTGAGCAAGCAAGTTGGATGCACCCCCACTAGTTCCATTGGATAGCTTTCATACACTTATAGCTCTATGTGCATAAGTTGTGTGGCAATCACTACTCATTGCATAACTTCGATTATAAGACTTCCTCTTGTCTAATGATCACTTTCAGTTGTGTGAGACTTTCTTCCATTGACCATCCAAACCCCCGCATAATGTTCTTTTAGCCATAACATCCTGGTGCTAGGAACCAATAGAGAACACTTGCTTCTTTTGAGTGCACAATTATTTGAATGATTTTCCTACGTGCATATAGTTGTAAGTTGACTTGATACTAACAGGGGCTGTTGTGACAGTTTGATGCCTTGGATGATTATATTGCTGTTCTTGAAGCTTAAATTATCTTTAATAAATTTTGCATAATGGATTGTCTTTTAGTATTGATTCGTTGAAAGGTTTTACTTTGTTATTCCTAATGGTTTGTACATTACTCTTTGAAATCAACTATAAAACACAACCTTTATTCATTTGATCCTAGTTTACATGCTTTACATTACTATGATCATCAAGTTTATGTTGGTAGCATGTCACCTCAGAAATTATGTGTTTTTATCGTTTACCTACTCGAGGACGAGTAGGAACTAAGCTTGGTGATGTTGATACGTCATAAATGTATCCTTAATTTCTGATGTTCCATGTTGTTTTCATGCCATATGCCACATGTTTGCTATACACTTTATGTCATTTTTATCGATTTTCCGGACTAACCTATTGACAAGATGCCACAGAGCCAGTTCCCTATTTTCTGTTGTTTTTAGTTTCAGAAAAGTTGTTATGAAAACATTCTCGGAATTGGAAAATTCAAAAGCCAGAAGTCTTAGAAGTCCCGAAGAGACCCAGAGGGGTCCATAGGGTGCCCACACCATAGGGGGCGCGGGTCCCCCTGGCCACGCCACCAGGTGGTGTGGGCCCCCTGGCCACCCCCCAGCATCGCCTTTCGCCCATATATACTCCCCGATGCATAATCCATAGATGAATCAGCCTTTTCCACCAAAAACATCCGTAGCTCCGCCATCGATGCCGACAAGTTTTGGGGGACAGAAATCTCTGTTCCGGCACCCTGCCGGAACGGGGAAGTGCCTCCGGATCCATCTCCATCGACTCCACTGCCTTCTTTGTTGTCGTTGCTGTCTCCTATGATGAGGAGGGAGTAGTTCTCCCTCGGGGCTGAGGGCTCTACCGGTAGCTATGTGTCTCATCTCTCTCTCCCATGGTGTGATATTTATGTGATCGTGAGCTTTGTAATCTAGTTTAATATGTAGATGTACTCTTCATCTGTTATGCTACTCAAGTGATTTTGTTATAAGATCTCCGTAAACACTTTGATCATGGTGTAAAGCTGACAGTGTGTGCATCGTGTGGTTTAGCATGATATTTATATCTTGTGTTGGATGACCCTATGAAATTGTGTTGTTTGTCTAGTACCTTCTAGGGCGCTTATAGTGAGGCATGGGGTTAACTAGACAAGGGAATGCGACTTTGAGGAGTGTTGTTACAGCCCTACGCAATGAATTGGTGTTTGTTATTCGACCGGAGAGTGGTTCAGAGTAGCATATTGAAGAAAGATATTTATTCATTCAATTATGTTATTATTGTTGAGAGTGTTCACTAGTGAAAGTATGATCCCCTGGCCTTGTTTCTAAGCATTGAAATAACGGTTACAACATGTTCTTCTACATGTTTTCTTGCTGCCATTTTTATTCAGATTGCTATTATCACTTATAATTATCCATACTACTTGTATTTCACTCTCTCTTCGCCGAACTAGTGCACCTATACAACTGACAATTGTATTAGGTGTGTTGGGGACACAAGAGACTTCTTGTATCGTAATTGCAGGGTTGCTTGAGAGAGATACCTTTGACCTCGTCCTCCTTGAGTTCGATAAACCTTGGGTGATGCACTTAAAGGAAACTTGCTGCTGTTCTACAAACCTCTACATTTGGAGGCCAAACACTGCCTACAAGAATAGAAGTGTGCGTAGACATCAGTGCACGTCAGAGTTATACGTTGTCACAGACTTGAAGTATTTGAAACGTAGGTTTATCCAGCAACTTCGTGCTTGAGGAAGCACAACAGATCTTTGCTGTTCATAGCGATCCTTCAGGGATTGAAAAAGAGTGAGTGAGTCCTCTTCAGTCAGGTATTCAACCTTTAGGGATGAATTGAGGTGATGTCTCAGAAAGAGCAACACCTTTGCCTTTTCAGCGGCGGAAGGAGCATTTGCGTCACCTTTTGGTTGGTTAATGGTATGGCTGAGAGACATGGATTTAAGGTAACTTAGGATCCATAGCCCACGTGAGATAGTTGCTGCCATCCAGTGCGGGCTCGGCATAATCATTGGAGTTGATGCCCGACATTTCATGTATATTTAGATCACGTAACAATTTACTTCGGGTTAATATGTGCATTTTGTTGGGAATATTCCCTAGACACAATCATGTATGATGTAATTCCCAATGTACTCATATTTGTTAAGTCGTCCTTGTTTTGAACATCTGATATATGTCATTGAATATGTCATTCGACTGTGGAACTATTTATTCATGTTGTTCATGCTAAATTGTCCTTGGTCATTAAGGTTGTGCTGGACACACACCCTAGACTAATGTGAGTGTTGGTTGATGACTCGGTTCCACTTGTCATGGGCATGGCGATGTCATTCCAACGTCCACAGTGTTGGCTAAAGAGTTTAGCAAGTCCGACCGACCCATATTGAGATGCAACGAGTAAGTCGTCATTTGCATGTCTCAATCAATGTAATTCTTAGACCTGAGATTGTCGCACAATCCGAGTTGTGGATCACCGACTTAGGTTCTGTCAAACGTTGTTCCGTGACAAGGCAGTTATAAAGGTAGAGTTCGGGTCGAATGAGAAGCAAGCTGCGTGATGTGGATAATCAAGATGGGATTTTGCCCCTCCGAATGGAGAGATATTCTCTGGGTCCTCCCGAGTGATATGATCCCGGAAGCATGGCCATGCGCGGCTCGGTTAAGTGTTAACTGAGTCTGTTGACTAAGAGTTAGTCAGATGAATCATATATCACGGACCGAGAAGAGAGTTGAGATATTAAGGGATGACGATAATTCGCCTATAGTTCGACAAGGTATATCGTGAGGCAAAAGGGACTCAGATGGAAGTCACATTGGAAGGTATGTCGTCATGACTCTATGGCACTTGGGAGTCGGCATGTTCCGCTAGGAGCCGCTACCGATTGACCGATTGGGAGTCGGACTCCAATCGTGTCCAAGTCGCCATGAGCCCGCAGGGTCGCACACTTAAGAGCGGGAGAAAGTATATTGGTCGGGTTGGACCCGAACCGTAAATGGACTGAGTTTGTAAATTGGACTCACAGAGGCAATGGGCCACAAACGTTGTGAAGCCCACTACCACTCGCTATATAAAGAGGGGCGCAGGTTGCCCAGCGGGGAGAATATTCCACTCCCATGCGTTGGGAACCCTAGCCCCACTCAGTCCCGCCGTCGCACCGGACATAGCAGTCCGCCGTCGGAGCTCCTCCTCGCACGTGTGGATACCGTCAGAGGTGATGTACGATCAGCACTTCGACGATCGCGGGATTGGATCGTCTGGATCGGATCAAGGGACTACACTACATCGACGCGCTGCATCGATAATCCGCACTGGCGCGTCTAGTGGTAATCCTCGTGGCTTTCTACCTCGGCTAGATCTTGGAAGTACTTCGTAGAAAAGTTTTCGTTTATCTCTACGCGTTCAAATACATTTCATGAGTGAAACGGTGCAAATGTTGATACGTATGTAATTCCAAATGCTTATGAGGTAATTAAATTGTAACATCCCAAATTTGCTAACATTAGGGTGTGTGGTGTTGTGTTCATCTCATACATGCATAGAAACAAAAATTTAAACCATGTTGAAACAATTTAAATTGTGAATTTAAATGGTTTGAGAAAATCCCACAAATAGTACTTAATTTGGGTTTCAAAATCTTGTATTGAAAAATATTTCAATTTCACCAAAGCAATACATGGAGAGGTTGTAAATTTTATGAGGTTTCCAAAAACTATTTTTGCCAATTTTTCTGTTTGCAAAAAGGTCCTCAAAACAATGTTTTCTTTTCTGTTATTAAAGAGAAAAGGACTTCTTTGTAAAATTCAGCAATTTCTGGGGGTTTTCGCAAAATGTATTTTGTCTTCTTCCTCCCCGAGTGAAGCAGACAGCTCGCCGGAGAGCTGCTGCCACGCAGCTGCTACCGCCCCATCGCGCGGATGACCACCCAGAAGTCGTGCCCTCCTTCCCCCCCCCCTGCTCGCTGCACTGCCTCTCTCTCTCTCTCGCTCTATGGTTTGCGCGGGAGCAAACCCTAGCTCAACTCCGGCCGCCGCGGGAAACCGCACGGCCCCGCCATCTCCGGCCTCCACTCGCCTCCCCGACCCCTCCTCTAGCTTCCTCATGCCATGGTGAGCATCCCCGTCGCCTCCAATTGCTCCCTCGCCCTCTGGTTCAACTCCCCGACGAGCTCCGCCGTGCGCCGCCGCAGTTGGTGGTCGCCGGAGTAGCTCCGGTGACCTTATGGTCCTTCCGCCACCACCCTCTGTCTCCCCGTGGCCTCATCTTCGCGGTGGTGCTCAGCGATTTGGGAATCGCTTGCCGGTTTGCCCGATTGCATCGTGGCAGAGCCAATTTGGCCATTGATGACGTCACCCCGACGTCATCATGAGGTCATAATTCAGTTTTATCTTTATTCCAGAAAATCATTTAATTTAGAAAAGTTAATAACTTCTGTTTTATAATTCAGAAAAATAAAAGTGAGGTACCAAAATGTTCATAAAAATATAATTTACCTCTTTATGCTATTTTCACACATGTTTGACAAAGTTCAAAAATGAGAATTTCTTTAATGTTGTTTAATCATTTAAAAATAGAAAAATAAGTTTTTAATCACTAAAATTAGAAAATTAAAAGTTATATACCAAATTGCTCAAAATGACAAATGAAACCTGTTTATGATGTTTTCAAACCCATTTGAGCTTTTAAAATTGTACTCACTTTCATAATCACCCGAATTGTCCCTCCGGGGTCTACTTCGGGATAAATTCAGTAAAAATTCTTAACTAACATACGAACCCTAGCAATCTGTCGAACATGTTTAGGGCTTTATTTCAGTGCATTAACTTGCTCATGCATACATGTTGCGCATTGCATTGATGCCATGTGTTGATTGTTATTCTTCTTTTTGGTGTTTATTTCCCCCTTGGTAGAACGCGACTCCTAAGTGAAGGACAACAACTCCAATGGCGAATACTTGATCTTAACCGAAAAGTCAAGCACTTATTCCGGAAGACATTTCAATTGGTTTTCTTATAACCAAGGCAAGCATAACCTCTTATCTGCTCATATATGGTTTTCAAAGTGTTTTCAATCTCGTATATTGCATGCGGTTCAAAGTATTTATGGTCTTAGATAGAGTTCTCCTATACTTATTGCATCGCCTAAAATATCCTGATCCACTGCTCCTAGCAGCTATAGGTTTGTTTGTGCGCGCTTCGCTAAAGCCTGTGAGTCTTGCTTAGCCATGCCTAGTTGTGATCTGATCCATCCGGTTGATGAATCTGTTCAATGCGTGAATCTATTATGTCAGGCTGTTGTGAATTGCTTTAACTTTGATAACTTGACTAATAATGGCATGGATGTGAGGCCACAATGGGTTGTGGAGTTTTTTCCTGTTCATGCCCCTAGGAGCGAGTTCTCGCCTTCGAAGCCAAGACTGAGCGTGCAACCACACGAGCGAGCCAATGAACCTCGCCTGACTAACTAACTTGTTTGGCCACATCCATGAGTCACGTAGATTGAAGTTTCCATTTGCGGGTGTGTCACAAAATGTTTTGAAGAAAACTAGGGCGTGACCGGGACCAGTGATGGACGTACACGGATCTTGTCCCGACTCACAGAAAAGGTGCCGTCAGGAGGTGGCCACCTCCCTGTTGACGGGGTGGCCCTGTTTGGGTTGACTCATGGATAGGGTTACGCAAGGTAAAGGTCGGAGCCAACCACCATTTGCCGCGCTCCCAAGGAGCGTACATGTGGCGCTAAGAGTCGGATGGTACGTGTGGGTAAAGTGTACCTCCTGCAGGGATAAATCTCCTCGAGAAGCCGTGTCCACGGTTACGGACGACTTGGCAACGGATTCTGTGATCATAGATAACTCTAACGGAATGTCTAAAACTTGTTAAACAATGAATGAAGAGTGCCTCCCCATAGACGCCGGGAGGGGTGATCCTTGTAGCATGTGAGGTGCTGGGAAATGATGTTGGTGGATGAAAAGATGACGATTTCATAAGTTGAGTAGTCTTCTCATCTGTTTTGAAAACACTCCTTTAGACGTGTTATTCCTCCTCGATTTGTAAAACAAAGATTGCTTTACGCAAAACAGCCTTCATAAAACCCTTTCTGAAGATAGCAGATATATAATAGGTTAACTAAGTCTTGTTGAGTACCTCCCGTACTCATGTTTGCTCCAACTTGGTTCAGGTGGAGTTCCTCAGTTCAGTGGTGTTTCAACATGGACATCGACGAGTAGTTTGGGGTTCCCAGGTAGCAGCCTGGAATCTATGGGCTGGGATGTCGCCTTATGTTGCGGCCTATTAGGCCTTTTTGGTTCTTGTTGATTAGCAACATAATTTGCCTTCCGTTGTCTGATGTAATGTTGGGTCATGTGACCTCTGCTTGTAAGCTATACTCTAGTAACACCTATTTAATACAACTTTCATGTCTAGAGTGCTGCTTTGATCGATTGTTGGTCTCGAGCCCGTTGTTATACAGTTTTGGCTATGCCTGCATAGTTGTCACAGTCGAGGGGTTGTGGAGCCGATGATCCATGTCCGAGCCCGCCTACCGAAGATATTCGGCCTGGGGCGAGGTAACCCCAGTAACCCTCGATTGTTGTTGCACTTTCTGGAGACATAGCAGCTCTATATAACTTTGGTCCCGTTCCTTCAGTTTCATCCGACTCGTGGACGCTTGAATATACATATCTGGTTATGACTAGCATGGACACAAGGAGTAGTAGACCGGGGATCCGGTCTGCGTGCCGATGAATCTGGTCTGCCTGCCGTTGTTTGTTGCGGTCGGGGCTGGTAACCCTAAAGCCCTTGTGAGTCCATTGCTAGGAGCACATGACAGTTTGTATATCTCTGGGTCCGGGGTCCGACAAGTCTTGGTATCAGAGCAGGACTGCATGTAGGAAAACCTTACTGCTTGGTCGATGTCGAGTCTAGAGTTTATGAAAAACTATTTTGAAACTCGAAATGGATTGTGAAAAACCTTCTTAGGATTCTTTTTACTCTGTATCTGGTATCGCTCTAACTCTGGGTCTCCTTACCTGTTTTGGTTTGAAAAGGTTTTGCTATGTCTTCTAGTCATTCAAAACCTAGGTGCCTTCTTTGGCAAGGACGTCTTTTACCCAAGTTGACCTAATGTTGAGTCTCTAGAGTCGTGTGTGTTCCATACTCCATTGTCTTTTCATTCAATTGGGAGATTTCCTTTCCATCCTAATCTCTCAAAATTTGTCTAGATTCCACAGTATTCCCTGTTCTAAAGTTTGAAATCCTGAACCTCGAGATCTGCTTTCCATCTTGAATGTATCCGTTATGCTCTGCTCAAGTTCTTCCGGAGTTATGTTGTCTTTTGAAAGATACTTCGTGATTGCTATTCGTAGTGTCCTTCAAGACACTAAGATAGTAGTTAATCCTTTTCAATGTTTTTAACCATGGACTTGAACCGAAGGTCCCGGAATGTGCTGAATTGTGGTGGGTTGAACCATGTGGTTTCATAACCATGTGGTGCTCACGCTATCAGTACATGATGCTGACCTTTAACCCAAGTTCTGTTCCTTTGGATCCTGAGGAATATGTTCCACCTCAGGGTGGCTAGGTAATCTCAGCTCCGATAGCCATAGGTTTTCTCTAGGAATCAAAAGGATCACGACAAGAGTGTTCTTTATGATTCTCATATCTTTGTTCTTGGTTCAGCTATACCAACCTTTTGGCATGGGTTCTACAAATGATTATTACCATGTGCAATCAATGTGATCTTAGGAGTTCTCCTTGAGCGTGTTCCTATCTTCAAGTTGCTCTCAAGTTTCCATTCGTTGTTTTGGACATCAAGTTGCATACGTGTGTTGGAATCTTCCAATGTATTCTCTCTTGTGTTCCGTCAAAACATTCCATCTTGGAATGTAAGGAGAAACAAACTCCAGTACCTCATTCATCTCAAGGACCAGGTCAAAATTTTGTAACCCGCAGATAAAAGAAGTTTCATTAGCTTCTGTTCTGTTCTACCTCCGGGTATCACACTCTTTTATATCAATAGGTCGTGTGAAGTTATGTGGCCTTAATGATGAAGTGATGCTCCTACACATCCTCACCTCACCATTTCTCCAAGTTTGGAAGCTGGAGTATGATGGGTCTGTGCCTTGATGTGTGTACCAGATATTCTTAGCGATTCCTATTGCTTCAAAAAATCTCAGAAACATCTGTATCCATTTTAGCACTACTGGTCAACCAGCCTCTATTTGAGGTTGACATGTTACCAAATCCATTCATTTCGGTTCACATTTTGGTCAAAGAGTTAGGTTCATGCCAAAGCTCTCCAGACCATATCGGTTGCTTTGAAAAGCATGCCTCCTTTCGAACTCCAAGACATACCGATGGTTCGTGATATTCTGGTTGTCTTTCTAGAAGTATCACCAGGTGGTTACCTGACCGTGATGTTTAAACAGGGGGTAATTTGAATTACTCCTTTCTCCAAGAAAGCTGTGCTGGATATCCTGGACTAGTTGGTTGAGCTTAAACAACAACTTTGAGAGTTGAAAGACGAGCTCTTCCTAACTTGTTCCTTTGCAATGGGGTGTACAGTTCTAATCATACCGAAGAAGGATAGTACCTCCTTATCGGACATGCTATCACTCTACCTCTTGGTTTGAGTTGGGCTATCGTCAAATCAAGTTCAGCTCCAAGGACTATCTTTACGGTGTTTTCACTCATAGTGTTTTGCCCAAGTACACCTTCATGTCCTTTGGTCTAGCCAATATTTTGCCTCGTTCATGTCATATGAATCCCTCTTCTTGGAGTGTTGATAAGTGTGTTGTCGAGCCCAACGATGACATCCTTGTTTTCTCCATGCTTAATGAGGTTCATGTTGAACAATTGGCACTAATGTTGGAAACTTTTGAGAACTATCTTTGTGCCATCACGAAGTTGTGTTCTGGATGTTCGAAGTGACTTTCTCGGGTTCGTGTGCTTTTGGAGAAAGTTGTCGCCATGGATTCGAGAAAAGTTTTCTTATTCCTTCGGGAATAATCCCAAGTCAGTCATGCATGTGTGGACTGTTCTTGATATGGTAGGTTGTTACCTCCATTCACCTAAAGAAGTTTCCATCCACACCAAGCCACTGATTGACTACTCGTGAAAGAGAAGAAGTTTAAGAACTTCGTTATCTGTGTATCATCTTCCCAACAAGGACTCCGATGTGTTTCATTGCAATTAAACTATGTAGGTGCAAACGTCTTTCACAAGTTGACAATACATCAGTTCTGCAATCCCGCTCATCTTTTCGAGCTTGACATCATAGTCCATGTCTTGAGAATCCAGTAAATGTATCTCGTTGATAACCGGTGCAATCTCTTTGACCAAACATACCGAGCCTGAGCTATCAACCCACTAACCAGAGCTGAATCTCAAGCAGCAACGATGGTTGGTGTTCCCTTAAGGATATTGAGCTAGGTCCATTTGAAAATCTGGCATGGTTGATGTTGTGGTTGACACAATTAGCCGGAAGGCCTAATGTCATGCCCCTTTGAATCAGCAAAAATAACCACTCTTTTTTAGAATGATTGTCTGACTCATTCTAGAAGTTTTCCCTTCTCGTTCTTCTAAACCGGAGTTCTACATTCACTTGATGACCTATAGAAGGCTTGTTATGGGCCTGCTGTCGGTATCTAGAAGATCCAGCAGAACATGGAAGTTGATTCTTCCAATGTCTCTTCGTTGATCCTCTAAACCTTTCTTTCTGTGGAAACAAGTTCATCACGAGAACCATCTCTTGGTGTTTCGTAACCGCCGTTGCTCAGTTCCCCTTTTTTCAAGTTGTTTGTACTTGAAGTTCCGTTTATCTCACACATTGTGTGAATTTGTCAGTTACTTCAGCCATGAGATCTTACCCATGTGGTAAACGTATTGCTACGTCCAATCCACAATAGGAAAAAGATTCCCTATTTACTTCCGGTGTTTCAATCCTCGTTGGTTAACCATCCTTATGGTGTGACCAAGGATTCTTCCTTTGTTACGGCGCTCCAACATCCTTTGGTTACTCATCATCTGCAGTGAAGTAACATCCCGATCCTTGACAAGGTTTCCGACAAGCTGAAACGGAATGAAAGTTCCTTTTCTGTGTCCACCCCGAAGAGTGAACATGATCATGTATCAAATTCCCTCTGACGCACGATTACAGTGTGTTCTCATGTTCTCCCTCGTCTACGGATATTACTTTGTGATATCCCAGACAACCCTTTCCATCTTGGTTATCTGTTTGAAGAAAACCTCGGTTTCACAAGTTGTTCAACCTTTCTTTTCCAAAAGGATTTAAAGTCTTGTGCAAAGCTCATATTCTAAATCCTTTCAAGAACCATCGTCCACAAACTTGAAACCTTCTCCTATTTCCTCCGCTACCTTTATGTGTTTCATGCGGGTTAACTCAAAAGGTTCTTTATGAACATTCTTGTCATGAGTTAGCCATGAGATACTCGATCTTCGTAAAGATCAATTCCTAAGAGTTTTCCCTCTCACCTAAGGTGTAGCCAAGCAACACTCGATGCTAGGGATCAATCTCTTCGAGAAAAGAACCGTAAGGTTCGAGAAGATCGTTCAAAACCGGTGATCCTTCTTTCTTCTCCTTAGAGAATCTCGGGACGAGATTCTTGTAAGGGGGGTAAATTTGTAACATCCCAAATTTGCTAACATTAGGGTGTGTGGTGTTGTGTTCATCTCATACATGCATAGAAACAAAAATTTAAACCATGTTGAAACAATTTAAATTCTGAATTTAAATGGTTTGAGAAAATCCCACAAATAGTACTTAATTTGGGTTTCAAAATCTTGTATTGAAAAATATTTCAATTTCACTAAAGCAATACATGGAAAGGTTGGAAATTTTATGAGGTTTCCAAAAACTATTTTTGCCAATTTTTCTGTTTGCAAAAAGGGCCTCAAAACAATGTTTTCTTTTCTGTTATTAAAGAGAAAAGGACTTCTTTGTAAAATTCAGCAATTTCTGGGGGTTTTCGCAAAATGTATTTTGTCTTCTTCCTCCCCGAGTGAAGCAGACAGCTCGCCGGAGAGCTGCTGCCACGCAGCTGCTACCGCCCCATCGCGCGGATGACCACCCAGAAGCCGTGCCCTCCTTTCCCTCCCCCTGCTCGCTGCACTGCCTCTCTCTCTTGCTCTATGGTTTGCCCGGGAGCAAACCCTAGCTCAACTCCGGCCGCCGCGGGAAACAGCACGGCGCCGCCATCTCCGGCCTCCACTCGCCCCCCCGACCCCTCCTCTAGCTTCCTCATGCCATGGTGAGCATCCTCGTCGCCTCCAATCGCTCCCTCGCCCTCTGGTTCAACTCCCCGACGAGCTCCGCCGTGCGCCGCCGCAGTTGGTGGTCGCCGGAGTAGCTCCGGTGACCTTATGGTCCTTCCGCCACCACCCTCTGTCTCCCCGTGGCCTCATCTTCGCGGTGGTGCTCAGCGATTTGGGAATCGCTTGCCGGTTTGCCCGATTGCATCGTGGCAGAGCCAATTTGGCCATTGATGACGTCACCCCGATGTCATCATGAGGTCATAATTCAGTTTTATCTTTATCCTAGAAAATCATTTAATTTAGAAAAGTTAATAACTTCTGTTTTATAATTCAGAAAAATAAAAGTGAGGTACCAAAATGTTCATAAAAATATAATTTACCTCTTTATGGTATTTTCACACATGTTTGACAAAGTTCAAAAATGAGCATTTTTTTAATGTTGTTTAATCATTTAAAAATAGAAAAATAAGTTTTTAATCACTAAAATTAGAAAATTAAAAGTTATATACCAAATTGCTCAAAATGACAAATGAAACCTGTTTATGATGTTTTCAAACCCATTTGAGCTTTTAATATTGTACTCACTTTCATAATCACCCGAATTGCCCCTCCGGGGTCTACTTCGGGATAAATTCAGTAAAAATTCTTAACTAACATCCGAACCCTAGCAACCCGTCGAACATGTTTAGGGCTTTATTTCAGTGCATTAACTTGCTCATGCATACATGTTGCGCATTGCATTGATGCCATGTGTTGATTGTTATTCTTCTTTTCGGTGTTTATTTCCCCCTTGGTAGAGCGCGACTCTGAAGTGAAGGACAACAACTCCAATGGCGAATACTTGATCTTAACCGACAAGTCAAGCACTTATTCCGGAAGACATTTCAATTGGTTTTCTTATAACCAAGGCAAGCATAACCTCTTATCTGCTAATATATGGTTTTCAAAGTGTTTTCAATCTCGTATATTGCATGTGGTTCAAAGTATTTATGGTCTTAGATAGAGTTCTCCTATACTTATTGCATCGCCTAAAATATCCTGATCCATTGCTCCTAGCAGCTATAGGTTTGTTTGTGCGCGCTTCGCTAAAGCCTGTGAGTCTTGCTTAGCCATGCCTAGTTGTGATCTGATCCATCCGGTTGATGAATCTGGTCAATGCGTGAATCTATTATGTCAGGTTGTTGTGAATTGCTTTAACTTTGATAACTTGACTAATAATGGCATGGATGTGAGGCCACAATGGGTTGTGGAGTTTTGTCCTGTTCGTGCCCCCAGGAGCGAGTTCTCGCCTTCGCAGCCAAGACTGGGCGTGCAACCACACGAGCGAGCCAATGAACCTCGCCTGACTAACTAACTTCTTTGGCCACATCCATGAGTCACGTAGATTGAAGTTTCCATTTGCGGGTGTGTCACAAAATGTTTTGAAGAAAACTAGGGCGTGACCGGGACCAGTGATGGACGTACACGGATCTTGTCCCGACTCACAGAACAGGTGCCGTCAGGAGGTGGCCACCTCCCTGTTGACAGGGTGGCCCTGTTTGGGTTGACTCATGGATAGGGTTACGCAAGGTAAAGGTCGGAGCCAACCACCCTCTGCCGCGCTCCCAAGGAGCGTACATGTGGCGCTAAGAGTCGGATGGTACGTGTGGGTAAAGTGTACCCCCTGCAGGGATAAATCTCCTCGAGAAGCCGTGTCCACGGTTCCGGATGACTTGGCAACGGATTCTGTGATCATAGATAACTCTAACAGAATGTCTAAAACTTGTTAAACAATGAATGAAGGGTGCCTCCCCGGAGACGCCGAGAGGGGTGATCCTTGTAGCATGTGAGGTGCTGGGAAATGATGTTGGTGGATGAAAAGATGACGATTTCATAAGTTGAGTAGTCTTCTCATCTGTTTTGAAAACACTCCTTTAGACGTGCTATTCCTCCTCGATTTGTAATACAAAGATTGCTTTACGCAAAACAGACTTCATAAAACCCTTTCTGAAGATAGCAGATATATAATAGGTTAACTAAGTCTTGTTGAGTACCTCCCGTACTCATGTTTGCTCCAACTTGGTTCAGTTGGAGTTCCTCAGTTCAGTGGTGTTTCAACATGGACATCGACGAGTAGTTTGGGGTTCCCAGGTAGCAGCCTGGAATCTATGGGCTGGGACGTCGCCTTATGTTGCGGCCTCTTAGGCATTTTTGGTTCTTGTTGATTAGCAACATAATTTGCCTTCCGTTGTCTGATGTAATGTTGGGTCATGTGACCTCTTCTTGTAAGCTATACTCTAGTAACACCTATTTAATACAACTTTCATGTCTAGAGTGCTGCTTTGATCGATTGTTGGTCTCGAGCCCGTTGTTATACAGTTTTGGCTATGCCTGCATAGTTGTCGCGGTCGAGGGGTTGTGGAGCCGATGATCCATGTCCGAGCCCGCCTGCCGAAGATATTCGGCCTGGGGCGAGGTAACCCCAGTAACCCTCGATTGTTGTTGCAATTTCTGGACACATAGCAGCTCTGTATAACTTTGGTCCCGTTCCTTCAGTTTCATCCGACTCGTGGACGCTTGGGTATACATATCTGGTTATGACTAGCATGGACACAAGGAGTAGTAGACCGGAGATCCGGACTGCGTGCCGATGAATCCGGTCTGCCTGCCGTTGTTTGTTGCGGACGGGGCTGGTAACCCTAAAGCCCTTGTGAGTCCATTGCTAGGAGCACATGACAGTTTGTATATCTCTGGGTCCGGGGTCCGACATAAATACTTCAAGATTTAATTTGCAAGGTGTTACTTAATAATATAAGATGTGCACATAAACAAATAAGATCATGGCTGTACAAGTTTGACGTGATCTCGTCGTCTTGGCAGCTAGCCATCGAGGAGATGATGGTGTGGAGCTTCAGGCTTCAGTCATAATGCCGACAACGACGAACACGACCGACTGGGCACGTGTGGGTGTCGTGCATTGAGCTCATAAATGCGGCATCGGGGCGCACCAAATGGCGAGTTGAGCAGAGCAATATGGGTATCCACAAGGTATATTATTCGCGGAGCTACAGGGTCCAGACGACGAGCTACAAACTAGTGCCGCGCTGTCGGCGCGGCAAAGCCGATGCTTGAGATGTTGAATATATAAGCAATTTAGCATATGGTTTAATCCGGAATAGCATCAAGTAAAACATGCCACTAGCAATTATACTGAGCATGGAAATATCTTGTACAATAGATGAACATATCCAATTTACGACAAAAACTAGGCAAAGATATTACAGTAGAATATCGTACAGAAAGAAGAGAGATACGTACGGTGCAGCGACGGCGGCTACAGTGTTGTCTAATGACCCACAAGTATAGGGGATCGCAACATACTTCGAGGGAAGTAAAACCCAAATTTATTGATTCGACACAAGGGGAGCCAAAGAATATTTATATGCCTTAACAACTCAGTTGTCAATTCAACTCCACCGAAAGTAGACTTGCTCGCAACAATTTATCAGTGGTAATAATTTTATAGGAGAAATAGAAATAAAATAACAACAGTAGTAAAATAGTAATAAAAGTAGCAATCGCGGAAAACAGCAGGATGGGAGTACCATAGGAATAGAGGGAATGGATGAACGGACGTTGCATGGATAACAAGGGTCATGTAATAATAATAACATGGGCATTGCAGATAATAATAATAAAGTATCAAACATGTAGGAAAACCATAGGCATGTATTACAATATAGTCATACGTGCTCGCAATGAGAAACTTGCACAACATCTTTTGTCCTACCAGCCTGTGGTAGTGTGGCCTCTAGGGAGACTAATGGTAATTAAGGTGCTCCTTTTAATAAAGCACCGGAGAAAACCACTAACACCCCGTGAACACATGTGATCCTCACATCGGAACCATGCCATCCGGTTGTCCCAATTTATGTCACTTTGGAGCCTCGGGTTTCGGACAACAATGTGTGCAAACAACTTGCAGGTATGATCAAGAAACATAATTATACTCATGAAACAATGACATGTTAACATTTTAAATCATGGCACTCGGGCCCTAGTGACAAGAATTAAGCATAACAAGGGACCGCCAGCTTCGCCCTGTCGTAGCGTCTTAGATGTCGTTACGAGTTTTACAACGCCGGTAGATATCGTGTCTATGCATAACTTGTTTTGCAGGAAGTTGTGAATGGTATGGATTATGTGCATGTGATGTGTGTAATCCATACATGATCTTCGTATCATGTTTTTGTCAGCCGGCTGGAGCCTAGGTGCTGTCATTTTATTGTATAACGGCCTACGTGTCGGATTCTCTATGTAATTTTTCATTTACTAGCTAGTGTAGCTCGTTGGAGAACCTCGATGACATGCAAGTCGATGTACAAGTTGGCTACATGAAGTAAGATGGCACGTGACAAGAGTTGACACGAGTCGGCTTACAAGCTTTGTGGAGATGGAGATCACCATGAAGAAATCCATACCATTTCACATTATAATTGCTTTATTTCTGTTATTGTTATGTCTCTTTTTACCTCTATTAGATAGTTGGTAGATTTTAATCCCTCAAAGAAGGTCTAGTCGGTCGCCCCGCCAGTGCTGCACCATCACAAGTTGGACATTGTTGGTAGTGGGCTCATAAAATTGAGGTGCTACCAATTCTTTCCGATTATGTGGGTTTGTGTCAAACTCTTACAAAGGAAGCACTTGGTAAGCTAGACGAGTCCATCACAACGGTTGTGGGGCTCAGGGCGAGGTAGGTTCGGAGCCGGGGCATGTGATGCCACCCAACTAACAGGCGTCGTATTGGATACGATTGGCAATGTGTTGCCTACCTAGATCACTTGACGGCTAGCGGTGATGCTAAAACTCACTAGTCGAGTTTCTTATTTAGGATCTTGAATCATTTAGCAACCATCAGAGGGTGTTGGTTCTAGTGGGAGCATAAGTATTAAAGCGTTTAATATGCCTGCTCTTTTATGAATACATGTCTTAAGTGTTTTGCATTTTAATCTGTTGTAGATCAATGGCACTTAGCAACCTTCCTCATTTGTCCGCTTTTGCGTTGAGGTCAATCCTAGAGAAAGGTAAGCTTAATGGAACTAATTTCATCAATTGGTATATCGTAATCTAAGGATAGTCCTCAAGCATGAAAAGAAAGAACATGTTCTAGAAACTCCACTTCTAGATGATCCTGATGATGATGCGACTATCGCTGTCATGAATGCCTACCATAAGACAAGAGACGATTCTACGGAAATTAGTTGTCTTATGCTTGCACACATGGAACCGGACTTACAGCAGCAGTTCGAGAATGGTTGGGCCTACGATATGATCGTAACCCTCAAAAGTATGTTGCAGGCTCAGGCAAAGACCGAGAGGTATAAAGTCTCTCAAGCTTTGCTAGGCTGTAAGCTCAAAGACGGCGATCCACTGAGTCCGCATGTAATCAAGATGACTGGTTACGTGCAGTCTCTGGATAGGCTGGGCTTCCTGATGCATATAAATGCATACATGAACTTTGCATGTTATTACTTGGTTTTCCTACATATTAGCAACTTATATTCATGTTTTATAATGATTTGGGGGATTTTCTGAATAATCCCCCTTCTTTTGGTTCTAACCCTGTTTTTCCAAAAAACGTACTTTTTAGTGTTTCAGACTTTCTGGGAGCTTCGGGACTCCAAAAAGGGTAAGGCCAAAGAGCACGGTTTAGAATTTTCGAGACGAAGACCATGGGGCAAAGTAGAGGGCCAAAAGGCCAACCACGTGGAAAATAGGACCCTCCACGCGGCCAGATTCCTTGGCCGCGTGTGGGGCCCCCCTTTTGCCCCTGTGGCTCCGATGCCGTCGATCTTTCTTCTCCCGAGTGTCTCGTGACCTAAAAACGACTATATAAAGGGTACCCTGGCCTTTTCGAGAAGGGGGCGGCGCCAAGAGACGAAACCATGAAACAGAGAGACAGAAGGCTGCCGCTGGAGAAGATTGGAGGGGTGAAACGCCGCCGGGATCACCCCCGGAGGGCTCCACCCCCTTCCGGCGTGTTCATCATAAACATCTACAGCAAGATCAGCTCCATCTCTCCACTGTAATCTCTTGGCAAACACGATGTATGATACTATATTCCCTTGATGTATTGTGTCTCCCCGTCTATGTTTGAGTAGTGAATTGTTCTTGGCAATGGTGAAATAGTTCGTTGATTGGTTGCATACAAGTTTGTTATCTTCTATGATTATCTTTATGTACAATATATGAGTGCACGCATATGTTGGGGAATGCATGTAAGGTGATCACCAGTAGCATAATGGAGTGGTGGTGACTTGGGAGTGACAGTAACCTGAGACCAAACCAGAAAGTTAAGTTATTGGGGGATATATATAGGGGACCTTAGAACTTAAGTCTATGGTGGGACTTTATGTCTTAATCAATCTTGTGCAGTCATTTACTTGGCCACATGATCCATCATAAGGGGTTGTAGATCATTTACTTGACTATACCTATTCATGGCTCCTTCCTAGAAGAAACAACTAAGACTAAAACATTTGCTTCACTAATTGTGACAACCACACGAACGAAACACCTATTGCTAGAACACTTGCTCCCTTGAGATACTTGAGATATTTCCTGCTTTCTACTTGTGAAACTTGCTTTAGGATTACTTGCATTTTAAACTTGCTTCACTAGTTACTAGACAAACCACACTCCACGTCACTTGCTTTTAATTAGTTAGTTCCTTTTAGTCAAACTTATTGCTTTGCATAAACAGCCATATAAGAGGGTTATAGGGCTTTAGAGAATAGATAGCTTACCTTCAGCTCCTCGTGGGTTCAACACTCAAATACTTATCGAAAGGTACTACAATTTATCTCCTGCACTTGGGAGTCATCACTTCCCAATTAACGAAAAGTTCGCTACTGATATAATTCTGAACTCTCTTCCTAGTTCGTATGGTCCGTTCATTTTGAACTACCACATGCATGGTATGGATAAGAAGATCACTGAATTACATGGGATGCTCAAAACGACAGAGGCTGATCTTAAGAAAGGCGTCAGTCAAGTGTTGATGGTGCAGAATAAGGCTAAGCTCAAGAAGAGTTCTTGGACTAAGAAGAAGAACTATAACTCAGGAGGCAACGCCCATGGCCCTGTCCAGAGCGCTTCCTCAAAGACTAAGACATCTCCTACAGCCGGAGCCAATTGCTTCTATTGCAAGCAGGATGGCCACTGGAAGAGGAACTGCACCAAGTATTTGGCTGACCGGGCCAAGAGTGGAGGTGTGACTTCGAACTCACGTACGCTTGTGTGCAATGTTATAGACATTTATCTTGCTGATGCACCTAACAGTTCTTGGGTATATGATACCGGATGAGTTATTCACATATGCAACTCGTTGCAGGGATTGGTAAGAACTAGGAGCATGGCGAGAGGAGAGGTTGATATTCGGGTCGGCAACAAGGCGAGAGTCGCTGCGTTGGAAGTCGGCACGATGCAACTTCATTTACCTTCGGGATATTTAATGGAGCTGAATAATTGTTATTGTGTTCTAGTGCTTAGTCGAAACATTATTTCCGCCTCATGTTTGATGAGACAAGGTTATGGTTCGAATATTAAGAATAATGGTTGTTCTTTATATTTGAAAGATATGTTTCATGGCTTTGCACCCGTTCAGGACGGGTTATTTATTTTGAATCTTGATGGTGAATCAGTCTAATATAAATGTGAAAAGGTTGAAACCAAATGATCTAAATATGACTTATTTTTGGCACTGTCGGCTTGGTCATATAAGTTGGAAGCGCATGAAGAAGCTTCATGATGATGGACTTCTAACTTCGTTCGACTTAGAGTCATTCGAGACATGCGAATCATGCCTACTAGGCAAAATGACCAAGACACCTTTTGCAAGGAGTTGTGAAAGGGCGTCCGACTTGTTGGAACTAATACATAGTGATGTATGTGGTCCAATGAGCACGACCGCCAGAGGTGGTTACGAGTACTTCATTACCTTCACTGATGATTTGAGTAGATATGGATATATCTATTTAATGGAACACAAGTTTGAAGCCTTTGAGAAATTCAAGGAATTCCAGAGTGAGGTACAAAATCAACTCGGCAAGAAAATAAAGTTCTACGGTCAGACCGTGGAGGCGAGTACATGAGCCATGAGTTTGATGACCATCTAAAGAGTTGTGGAATAGTTCCACAACTAACTCTGCCGGGTACACCGCAAAGAAATGGTGTATCGGAACGGATAAATCAGACCTTGTTGGACATGGTACGATCAATGACGAGTCGGATACATCTACCTTTATCATTTTGGGGTTATTGTCTAGAAACTGCAGCGTTCACACTAAACAGAGTACCATCAAAGTCAGTAGAGAAGACACCGCATGAGATGTGGACTGACAAAAGGCCAAGTTTATATTTTCTTAAGATTTGGGATTGTGAAGCATTTGTCAAGCGACTTCAGTCGGACAAGCTCACGCCCAAGTCGGATAAGTGTATTTTCGTGGGGTATCCAAGGGAAACCTTGGGGTACTACTTCTACAACCGAGAAGAGGGAAAAGTGTTTGTTGCTCGGAACGGTGTCTTCCTTGAGAAAGAGTTTCTCGTCCGGGGAGTCAGTGGGAGCGCAGTGCAACTCGAAGAAATTCGAGAGGAACCAGCTAGGGGCAAGTCGGCAAGGGCCTTGGAGGCTGAGACAGTCGTGGTACCTACGCCGGTAACAACACCAGAACCACGGAGATCTGTCAGATTACAAAATTCTCATGATATTTTACTGTTAGACAGTACTGAGCCGGCAACTTATTCGGAAGCGACGGTGGGATCTGATTCCGATTCATGGCTTGGAGCCATGAGATCCGAGTTAAAGTCCATGGATGAAAACCAAGTTTGGAATTTGGTTGATCTGCCTGATGGTGCAAGACCTGTAGAGTGCAAATGGGTCTTTAAGAAGAAAACTGTTATGGATGGAAATATTTCCGTCTATAAAGCACGACTTGTCGCGAAGGGTTCCGACAGGTTCAAGGAGTTGGACTACGACAAGACATTCTCGCCTATAGCGATGCTTAAGTCATTTCGGATCATGTTAGCCATAGCAGCCTATTTCGACTATGAGATATGGCAGATGGATGTCAAGATGGCTTTCCTTAATGGAAATTTAACTGAGGACATGTATATGATACAGTCTGAAGGTTTTGTCGATCCAGCTAACGCTGACATGGTATGCAAACTTCAGAAATCCATTTATGGGTTGAAGCAAGCATCTTAGAGTTGGAACATTCGCTTTGATGAGGTAGTCAAATCGTTTGGCTTCGTCAAGAGAGATCATGATTCTTGTTTGTACAAGAAGTTTAGTGGGAGCAAAGTAAATTTTCTAGTCTTATATGTGGACGACATATTGCTGATAGGAAAAGATGTCATGATGTTGCAAAAAACCAAAGAATCATTGGAAAGGAGTTTCTCAATGAAGGATTTGGGTGAGGCGACTTACATACTGGGAATCGGGATCTATAGAGATAGATCAAGGCAGCTCATTGGATTGAGTCAGAGTACATATCTGGAAAAAGTTTTGAAGAAATTCAAAATGGAAGAGTCTAAGAAGGGGTTCTTACCGATGTCCCATGGTGTAAAACTTTGCAAGACTCAGTGTACTTCGACGACTAATGAGCGAAGTCGGATGAGTGTGATCACGTATGCTTCGGCAATCAGATCAATCATGTATGTCATGATTTGTATTAGGCCAGATGTTTCCTTTGCTTTGAGTGTAACGAGCAGATACCAGGCTGACCTTGGCGAAGCCCACTTGGCAGCGGTTAAAAACATTCTTAAGTACTTGAGAAGGACTAAGCAAATGTTCCTAGTTTATGGAGGTGATGAGGAATTCAGTGTAAACGGTTACACGGATGCGAGTTATCTCACCGACTCAGATGATTCTTGTTTTCAATCTGGATACGTGTTCGTAATGAACGGAGTGGATGTGAGCTGGAAGAGTTCCAAGCAAGATACCGTGTCTGCATCTACAACAGAGGCTGAGTATATATTGCTGCCTCGGAGGCTGCAAAGGAATCTGCTTAGATCAGGAACCTCCTGATGGATCTTGGTATGGTTCAGGGCGCGTCCAATCCATTGGACGTATATTGTGACAACAATGGTGCAATCGCACAAGCCAAGGAACCTAGACAACACCAGAAGAACAAACATATACTCATGCGTTACCACCTCATTCGCCAGTTTGTCGAACAAGGTGATATCAAGTTATGCAAAGTACACACGGATGCAAAAATTGCAGATCCGTTGACAAAGGCGCTACCACAGCCAAAGCATGAGGCGCACAGGAGAGGCATGGGCATTCGATGCCTAGGCATATGATGTCGAGATGATTGACTCTAGTGCAAGTGGGAGACTGTTGGGAATATGCCCTAGAGGCAATCATGTATGATGTAATTCCCAATGTATTCATAAAGTTATTAAGTCGTCCTTGTTTTGAACATCTGATATACGTCATTGAATATGTGATTCAATTGTGGAACTATGTATTCATGTTGTTCAAGCTAAATTGTCCTTGTTCATTAAGGTTGTACTGGACACACACCCTAGACTAATGTGAGTGTTGGCTGATGACTCGGTTCCACTTGTCATGGGCATGGCGATGCCATTCCAACGTTCACATACTTGGCTAAAGAGTTTAGCAAGTCGTACTGACCCATATTGAGATGCAACGAGTAAGTCGTCATTTGCATGTCTCAATCAATGTAATCCTTAGACCTGAGGTTGTCGCACAATCCGAGTTATAGATCACCGACTTAGGTTCTGTCAAACGATGTTCCGTGACAAGGCAGTTATAAAGGCAGAGTTCGGGTCGAATTAGAAGCAAGCTGCGTGATGTGGATAATCAAGATGGGATTTTTCCCATCCGAATGGAGAGATATTCTCTGGGTCCTCTCGAGTGATATGATTCCGGAAGCATGGCCATGCGTGACTCGGTTAAGTGTTAACTGAGTCTGTTGACTAAGGGTTAGTCAGATGAATCATATATCACAGACCGAGAAAAAAGTTGAGCTATTAAGGGATGACGATAATTCGCCTATAGTTCGACAAGGTATATCGTGAGGCAAAAGGGACTCAGATGGAAGTCACATTGGAAGGTATGTCGTCATGACTCTATGGCACTTGGGAGTCGGCACGTTCTGCTAGGAGCCGCTACCGATTGATCGATTGGGAGTCAGAATCCAATCGTGTCCAAGTCGCCATGAGCCTGCAGGGTCGCATACTTAAGAGGCAACAAGTATATTGGTCGGGTTGGACCCGAACCGGAAATGGACTGAGTTTGTGAGTCGGAATCACAGAGGAAATGGGCCACAAGAGTTGTGAAGCCCACTACCACTCTCTATATAAAGAGGGGGGGGGCAGGTTGCCCAGCGGGGAGATTATTCCACTCCCATGCGTTGGGAACCCTAGCCCCACTCAGTCCCGCCGTCGCACCGGACCTAGCAGTCCGCCGTCGGAGCTCCTCCTCGCACGTGTGGATACCGGAATAGGTGATGTACGATCAACACTTCGATGATCGCGTGATTGGATCGGCTGGATCAGATCATGGGACTACACTGCATCGACGCGCTGCATCGATAATCCGCACCTGTGCGTCTAGTGGTAATCCTCGTGGCCTTCTACCTCGGCTAGATCTTGGAAGTACTTCGTAGAAAAGTTTTCGTTTATCTCTACGTGTTCCAACACATTTCATGAGAGAAACGGTGCAAATGTTGATACGTATGTAATTCCAAATGCTTATGAGGTAATTAAATACTTCAGTATTTAATTTGCAAGGTGTGACTTAATAATATAAGATGAGCACATAAACACGTAAGATCATGGTTGTACAAGCTTGACGTGATCTCGTTGTCTTGGCAGCTAGCCATCGAGGAGATGATGGTGTGGAGATTCAAGCTTCAGACATAATGCCGACAATGACGAACACGACCGACTGGGCGCGTGTGGGTGTCGTGCATAGAGCTCATCAATGCGGCACCGGGGTGCACCAAATGGCGAGTTGAAGCGGAGCAATATGGGTATCCACAAGGTATATTATTCGCGGAGCTACAGGGTCCAGACGACGAGCTACAAACTAGTGCCGTGCTGCCGGCGCGGCAACAACCGATGCTTGAGATGTTGAATATATATGAAATTTATCATATGGTTTAATCCGAAATAGCATCAAGTAAATCATGACACTAGCAATTATACTAAGCATGGAAATATCTAGTACAATAGATGAACATATCCAATTTACGGCAAAAACTAGGCAAAGATATTACAGTAGAATCTCGTACAGAAAGAACAGAGATATGTACGGTGCAGCGGCGGAGGCTACGGTGTTGTCTGATGACCCACAAGTATAGGGGATCGTAACATATTTCGAGGGAAGTAAAACCCAAATTTATTGATTCGACACAAGGGGAGCCAAAGAATATTTATATGCCTTAACAACTCAGTTGTCAATACAGCTGCACCTGAAAGTAGACTTGCTCGCAACAATTTATCAGTGGTAACAATTTTATAGCAGTAGTAGAAATAAAATAACAACAGTAGTAAAATAGTAACAACAGTAGCAATCGCGGAAAACAGCAGGATGGGAGTACCGTAGGCATAGAGGGAATGGATGAACGGGCGTTGCATGGAAAATTAGGGTCATGTAATAATAATAACGTGGGCATTGCAAATAATAATAATAACCATAGGCATGTATTCCAATATAGTCGTACGTGCTCGCAATGAGAAACTTACACAACATTTTTTTTCCTACCATCCCGTGGCAGCGGGGCCTCTAGGGAAACTACTAGTAATTAAGGTGCTCCTTTTAATAAAGCACCGGAGCAAACCACTAACACTCCGTGAACACATGTGATCCTTAGATCAGAACCATCCCTTCCGGTTGTCCCAATTGCTGTCACTTTGGAGCCTCGAGTTCCGGACAAGAATGTGTGCAAACAACTTGCAGGTATGATCAAGAAACATAATTATACTCATGAAACAATGACATATTAATATCTGAAATCATGGCACTCGGGACCTAGTGACAAGCATTAAGCATAACAAGTTGCAAGAAAGGTAGAAAACACTAACAATGCATACTAGGCCCTATGCCCTAACAATCTGGCATTATTACATGGTCAATCTCATCCAATCCCTTCCGTCTCTCTCAGACTACAGCGGGGTTAACTCACTCATGCACGGGGGAACCATGGATGGTTGATGGAGAAGGAGTGGTGGTGTCGATGGCGATGATATCCTTCGAATCCCCATCCCGGCAGGGTGCCAGAACAGGAACTTCTGATCCCCGAATCGAGTTTCGGGGTGGCGGCAGCGCTCTGTTGTGTTTATGTGGAATATGATGAACCCGCTTGTGTTTTAGGGTTGAAAGCAATATGTAGTCGAAAGGGGAGTCCAAGGGGGTGCCTGGGTGGCCCACCCCACCTGGCGGCGCGGCCAAGGGGGGCATGCCAGGGGATGGTGTGGCCCCCTCCTGGCCCCTCTCCTGGTCTCTTGGCTCCCCGGGTCTTTTGATGTTTTAGGGCCAACGGGTTAGTTTCTGGACAATTTCCCGAAAGTTGATTTTTCTGCACAAAAACGATGAAGGGTTCGTTGCATAGAAAACAAAAAATTTCCTACGCGAGAGACACCCGAAAGGCCAAGATCTAATCTAGGAGACGAAGTGCAACGGGCAACGAGAGGGTTAAGGAGAACACATACCCTCGAAGACTCAAAGCGGTACGAGATCAAATCTCGTTGTTGGCGTAGTCGTACTCACACCGATCCCGATGGCGAGAAGATGAGCACCGCAATCCGGCGGTGCATCCGTGATTGGTCACACGTACGGTTGATGACGACCTCCGTTCCCTCGTTCCAGCGGGGCGCGGAAGTAGAGGATCCCTCGGAACTCCAGCAGCACGACGGCGTGGTGTGCTGGAGAAAAACATTGCTCAGGGCTTCGCCAAGCGCACGAACAAGTGGTGGAGCAGCGGCAGGAGGGAGGAAGAGATGACACAAGTGTGTGGGGGGGAGAAGGAGCTCTCACCCCTCCTTTTATAGGAGGGGATGGCAGCCACGAATTTTTGGCTGCCTCCACCTCTCCCTCATCATGTGAGTGGAGTCTCCACTCAACCCACTCATTCTTCCATTAATTCCCAGTCAAAATCCCAAGGGTTTTCTTTAATAAATAAATAAAACAATTTTATTTCTTTATTTTAATAATTGTTAATTCCATTAACAAACATTAACATATAACCCCTTGAGTTAGTTGTTAAATCTATTAACAACCATTTGATAAGAATCCCCTTGAACTATTTCAAAATTACTCGAAACAATTTTGGTGACTATTTCAATATTCCTCGAAACAATTTCGGTGTTGTCCAAACTTTTCTCCGATATTCCGTATCCTCTCAAATGCGTCATCGAACCTTAAGTGTGTCACCCTACGGTTCGCGAATAAGATAGACATGATAGAGACTCCTCTCCGATCAATAATCAACAGCGGGATCTGGAGATCCGTGATGACTCCTATATATTCAACGATGACTCTCGTGATCGTGTGAACCAACAACACCGTGAACTATTCCCTTTGTCTCGCGATATTTTACTTGTCCGAGATTCGATCATTGGTATCAACCATACCTTGTTCAATCTCATTACCGACAAGTACTCTTTTCTCGTTCCCGTGATATAACATCCTTCTGATCATATCACGTGCTTGCAAGCGGTTTCGATGTGATATCACCGAGAGGGCCCAGAGTATATCTCTCCGTCATTTGGATGGACAAATCCCACTCTTGATCCATGATCCTCAACTAATACTTTCCGAATACTTAACAACACCTTTATAGTCACCCTGTTACGGTGTGACGTTTGATGCCATCAAAGCACTCTTCCGGTATCAGTGATTGACATGATCTCATGGTCTAAGGAATAAGTTACTTCGTATGTTTGATATAACAATGTAAACTAAATGACTTGATCGCATTGCTATATTCTCTTTGGGTATATGTTCATCACATCATTCTTCTAATGACATGACCCCGTTATTAATAACATCCAATGTTCATGATTAGGAAACCTTGATCATCTATTAATCAACGAGCTAGTTAAAAGAGAGGCTTTACTAGGAACCATTGTTTGTTTATTAAGCACACATGTATCAACGTTTCCGGTTAATACAATTCTAGCATGAGAAATAAACATTCATCATAAACAAGGAATAAGATAATAACCATTTTATTATTGCCTCTCGGGCATATTCCCTTCAGTCTCCCACTTGCACTAGAGTCAATAATCTAGTCTGTAAGCACTTAACACATATGACGTTCCAGTGTTATTACCATGCTTCGCATGTGGTAAACATCATCAAAAAGATCTGAACTATTCAGGTCCTTATTGTATTTGCATGTTCTTTGCGTCTACACGCATCACTCATTCTCTAATGAGATGGCTTTGTATATATATGGTCAATCGGTGAAAAATTTATTCCTCATCTTAAACTGATGTCACTAACATTGTGAAAATGTAGCTTCATAGTGTTAGCATTCTTGGAAATTTACCAAGTTCCGGTGATACCTTAATTCCTCAGCTTAAACTGATGTTACTAACATTGTGAAAATGTAGCTTCAAAGTTTCAGCATTCTTGGAAATTCACCAAGTTCAATAAAGAACTCCTTGAATCAAAATACGCTTATTATCAGTTGTCAACACAACGATATACTTTATCATTTGTTGTAGTATCTGTCACAATATTTTAATTTTTGAAACTCTTTCAAATCCAGCATGGAACTTTCTTCCATCCTATTGTGCTACCCTTCATCACATATTTTAATTGAGATAAAATTTCTTGAATAAATGACAAGACTATTAGTGTAACATATTACAACTAATATTTTGTCATTACTACATAGGAAAACATATCCTTAGCATTTCTAAAATGACACAAGGATCTCTCCCACTGTTGTCTAATCATCATATGAATTATCCTGCTATAACATTTTATAGCATAGGACTCATCTGGTTGTGTACATAGCATGGAAACATGACTTAGAAATATCAATTTCAATGATGCCCATCATGTGTCGAAACACATGAATCTTGCTCAATTATTTTCCATGTGACAAGAACTCCTTCTTATCATTTTTATATTGACTTACTTCAATGTGACAAGAACTCCTTCTTATCATTTTTATATTGACTTACTTCAATATTTCATCTATGTAATTTGGCTTCAATCATATCAGGCGCTTCAATCCATCTTTTATAGATATCGAAGCCCAATATATTCTAAGCCTTTCATCAATATGAAAATCTTAACCGTGTTAATTTAAAATACATATTTTCCAATCAACCATATGTCATCTACATAAAGTATTGGAAATATATCATAGCGTTCCCACTTAATTTCTTGTAACTCTACAAGCATCTTTATCTTTCATGATGGAATCAAACTATTTTGATAACTTCATTAAGGTAAAGATTTCAACTTCGTTATGCTCACTTCAACCATTGAAGTGTGCATACCCTTCTAGCAACCTTTTGAATTTTTACAAAACTCTCAGACTGTGTCAAGTACACATCCTTGATCAAACTTCCTCGAGAGGAGAGTTGGTTTTGTTATTCAACTGCCATATCATAATATGTAACCTTTTGCTAGAACTATCCGCAAAGACTAAAGCATCACTACGGAAGATCAAAATCTTGTAGTAGTTAACTCTTTGAACTTCGTCGAAAACAACTTTTCGATAAGTACAATTTTAATAAGATGTAAAATCCATGTCTTTGTCGCTATATAGACCCTTTTGCTATCGTTAGGCATCATGCCTATCGAAAGGACTACCAAGTCACATACTTGATATTCATACAAGGATACAATGGCGGATATAATGACTCATAGTCAATTTTACGAAGTCAGGGCCCATCATTTGCTTCCTTTATAAGGTCCAGGTCCTTTGTTGTCAAAACAACACTTTGTACTTAAACCACAAGTTGTTCCAAGTACAAAGTTTTTGGACTTTTTTGGTACAGTTCGCAAACTCATTTGAAGTATCTACGACATTTGTAGTGTCTTCTACTTAGTGAAAATAGTAAACCCCGAAACAACTTCCAGTGCTACGCTACTCTTGACATGATAACGAAGATTCTGTAATCTCGTTGAGTTTGTACTGTGCTCCCACTCACTTGTTTCGCAAGAACTACTTTCTCGAGAAATCAACCCTTTCTGACAAACAACATTTGTCTTTTGGTTCGGTGATAGGAGAAATACCCAATGTATTCTTTAGAATAACCTTATAAACATATATTTATCCCATTTTGTTTGTAAACATTTTACACATGCTATGCATACCAAAACTTAAGAAAGTGACAATTCGGGTCACTACCCAAACCATATCTTATATGTTGTCAATTTCAGCGGATCATGATGATGCTCTTTTCAGTGGAGAAACGGTTGTCACTCATGTATGAACTACAAAATTATAATGGCTTTTTTATTAATCTTACCATGTCAAACAAGGTTTGATTTTGTCTCTCGAATACTCCAATCTAATGTGGGGTATTCGAGAAGTATAAGTTGTAGAACAATTCTGCAACTTCTCAGATGTTTTGCTAAACTTGTAACTCAAAATTTATTCTTTATGATCGAATCATAAATACTTGATTATCTTGTTACAATGATTTTTACTTCATATTAACAACCTTTTGAACCAATTCAAAATGTCAAACTCCATTCCCTTTAAATAGATATACTCACATATCTACTCAAATCATCGACAGAATTTTATGAAGGAAAAATTAATCCACCATACATGACTACACATAATGGACTATATACATCAATATGTATAATCTCCACTAAATTAGTCGTCCATTCTACTTTGGCCTATGAACGGAATTTTAGTCATCTTTTGGAAGAAGTCTCACAAGCGGCAATTTATTCAAAACAAATGACTCCGGAAGTCCATCAATATGGAGTTCCTTCATGTTTTCCTTTCTGATATGAACTAAAGTGGTGCTGTCACAATTTTAAGTGAAACTCTTTCACGTCTTGCAACGTTTAGCTTTTAGTTTTATAGATGTTTACTTTACCAACACGATTTATATTAACATATCCATCAATTATGGAACATGGTCATAGTTTGAACAATCTCATTTGTTCTCACAAAAGACTAGAACAAAATAACAAATTATTAAGTTCTTCAAATAAATCTTGACTGTTTGGTTCGATACGACAATGAACACAATAACACTTTATTTATGTTCTTGTCATAATCGATTCCACATCTATTGCTAGTTCCTTTTAGGCCCTTGTATTTGTTGCATTGAGTTGCTTTGTATGACAACTCATACCAACCAATGTGGTATCCAAATACCCAAAAATACTTTGTTAACTAGTAATACATCTATAACTTGTATATCAAGCATATACTCCTGAGCTGGACTTTTCCAGTTATCTTCTTTTCTGCCATATATCTATTTGCAATTCTATTTTCAATATTCCCTTTCCTTTACATAAGAATCATTCAACATCAAACAATTCTAGCCGTACTAGCTCATTTTCTTTGGCGTGTTAGTCATATACTATCACCCATTGAGTCATACTTTGAGTTTGATTGTTCTACTAATATCACCATATTAATAATATTCTTCTAGATTCCACTCTTAGCAATCTACAAGTAAGGTAAACTACTTTACACATACTTTTAATCCATCACATCACAACAATTTTATGATTAAGCTACTATAGCTCGAAGGAAGGAATTTTAGTGGATAATTTTTAGCGCCCAACTTCTTGGAATATTCAAACTCCTAGCGTCTTCAATCATTGCATATATTCAGATAATATAAGCAAACATTGCCACGCTAAATTTGCATATATTCAGATAATATAAACAAAGATTGTCACGCTAAATTATACTCAGTCATGTTGCCACAAATAAGTTTCTAGATATCAATATATCTTTCACTTGATTGTTTCTGAAAACAACTCTTTTCAGTTCCTAAATCACCTTGATCAACAAAACATTCTTTCGAAGATAAAGTAATATGGAAGCAACCATGACTCTAGATTCTAAGTAGGAATTGGGTGCTCTTTAGATCAATCAATCATTAACCATAAGGAGCTAGGTAGGAAATACCAAAATTATACAATAGGACTCAATTTTAAATTTCACTAATACGGTACCAATCTTAAATGGTATTTACCAGATCATAACAGTTATATCTCAATTAACAATCTAAGTGTAAGGTAGTTATGTGGATGCCAATGACTAGTACAAGTTGTGCAAATTCACTTTGATTTGTTGTTCATGATAAATAAGTTCAAGTTAATTCAAAATTAAACCATAAACTCCCACTCAAAAACAACATCCCTCTTAGTCGTCTTTAGTGATTACACGAACCAAATTCACTACACCAAAACCGATCATCACGTGAGATGATGTAGTTTCAAAGACGAACATCGACATGTTCATCATATCATCCATATGACTCATGCTTTACCTTCGGTTACGTGTTCCGAGGCCATGTCTGTACATGCTAGGCTCGCCAAGTAGAACCGTAGTATTGCGTGTGTTTCAAGGCCATGTCTGTACATGCTAGGCTTGAAAACACCCGTTGTATGCGAACGTTGAGTCTATCACACCAGATCATCACGTGGTGTCTCGAAAACGACGAACTTTCTTAACGGTGCATACTTAAGGAAGAACACATTATTATCTTGATATTAAGTGGGAGGGATCATCTTATAATGCTACCGTCGCTATCTAAGCAAAACAAGATGAATAAAAGGATTAACATCACAAACATCACATGAAAGGATAACGTGATATGATATGGTCCTTCTTGCACTTGATCTCCATCATGTGCATTATGGTATGATCTCAATCATTCCACCGGCGTGGTACCAAGTACCACGGTACCCCAAACTTGATTGTCCATAAATAAGAAGACAACCATATGGATACCTTCCGGTATATCAATAATTTACAATATAAATAATCTCATAATCAAATTTGTAATATTGACCATATCACATCACATACCCAGCAAAAACTAGTTAGACGCCTCTAATTATTTTTGCATATTTTACGTGGCTTAGGGATTTCGATGATAGAACCGTTCATACCTACGAACATCAACCACAACGTTGATAAACACATTTTTAGCAACCCTTCGTAGATTATATCTTAACTATAGTAGGAGAAACCGACACCCCCTCAGTCACAAGTGAGACAATTCTCGCGTACATGGTACACGTAAACTTAGTCCAGGGCAGCTTCATCCTACTATGCCACTAAGATCATAAAATACTCAAGGAGGCAATAACATGATCATCAACGCCCAGATACACCTATGTGTTCTACCCGTACAAAACATCTACGCATATATCCGGCTCTGATACCACTAAAGGGTTCGTTGCATAGAAAACAAAAAATTTCCTACGCGAGAGACACCCGAAAGGCCAAGATCTAATCTAGGAGACGAAGTGCAACGGGCAACGAGAGGGTTAAGGAGAACACATACCCTCGAAGACTCAAAGCGGTACGAGATCAAATCTCGTTGTTGGCGTAGTCGTACTCACACCAATCCCGATGGCGAGAAGATGAGCACCGCAATCCGGCGGTGCATCCGTGATTCGTCACACGTACGGTTGATGACGACCTCCATTCCCTCGTTCCAGCGGGGCGTGGAAGTAGAGGATCCCTCGGAACTCCAGCAGCACGACGGCGTGGTGTGCTGGAGAAAAACATTGCTCAGGGCTTCGCCAAGCGCACGAACAAGTGGTGGAGCAGCGGCAGGAGGGAGGAAGAGATGACACAAGTGTGTGTGTGGGGGAGAAGGAGCTCTCACCCCTCCTTTTATAGGAGGGGATGGAAGCCACGAATTTTGGCTGCCTCCACCTCTCCCTCATCATGTGAGTGGAGTCTGCACTCAACCCACTCATTCTTCCATTAATTCCCACTCAAAATCCCAAGGGTTTTCTTTTAATAAATAAATAAAACAATTTTATTTCTTTATTTTAATATTTGTTAATTCCATTAACAAACATTAACTTATAACCCCTTGAGTTAGTTGTTAAATCTATTAACAACCATTTGATAAGAATCCCCTTGAACTATTTCAAAATTACTCGAAACAATTTCGGTGACTATTTCAATATTCCTCGAAACAATTTCGGTGTTGTCCAAACTTTTCTCCGATATTCCGTATCCTCTCAAATGCGTCATCGAACCTTAAGTGTGTCACCCTACGGTTCGCGAATAAGATAGACATGATAGAGACTCCTCTCCGATCAATAATCAACAGCGGGATCTGGAGATCCGTGATGACTCCTATATATTCAACGATGACTCTCGTGATCGTGTGAACCAACAACACCGTGAACTATTCCCTTTGTCTCGCGATATTTTACTTGTCCGAGATTCGATCATTGGTATCAACCATACCTTGTTCAATCTCGTTACCGACAAGTACTCTTTTCTCGTTCCCGTGATATAACATCCTTCTGATCATATCACGTGCTTGCAAGCGGAATCGATGTGATACCACCGAGAGGGCCCAGAGTATATCTCTCCGTCATTTGGATGGACAAATCCCACTCTTGATCCATGATCCTCAACTAATACTTTCAGAATACTTAACAACACCTTTATAGTCACCCTGTTACGGTGTGACGTTTGATGCCACCAAAGCACTCTTCCGGTATCAGTGATTGACATGATCTCATGGTCTAAGGAATAAGTTACTTCGTATGTTTGATATAACAATGTAAACTAAATGACTTGATCGCATTGCTATATTCTCTTTGGGTATATGTTCATCACATCATTCTTCTAATGACATGACCCCGTTATTAATAACATCCAATGTTCATGATCAGGAAACCTTGATCATCTATTAATCAACGAGCTAGTTAAAAGAGAGGCTTTAGTAGGAACCATTGTTTGTTTATTAAGCACACATGTATCAACGTTTCCGGTTAATACAATTCTAGCATGAGAAATAAACATTCATCATAAACAAGGAATAAGATAATAACCATTTTATTATTGCCTCTCGGGCATATTCCCTTCAAACGAGACACCAAGGTAATTCTGCTGAAAACAGCGTTAGTCCGTGTTAGTGTTTGATACGTCTCCAACGTATCTATAATTTCTGATGTTCCATGTTGATAGTATGCCAATTGCTACATGTTTTCTCCCTTCTATATAGCATTTTTACACGTTTTCTGGGACTAACCTATTAACAAGATGCCAAGTGCCAGTTCCATGTTTTCTGCTGTTTTTTATTTCAGAAAAGTTGTTCTGGAAATATTCTCGGAATTGGACCCCACGAATCCCGAATTTCCTATTTTCCCCGGAAGCATCCAGAAGTCTGAAGAGGAGTCAAAGACGGGCACTAGGGGGCCCTCACCATAGCCAAGCGCGTCCCCCATTTGCCGCGCCTTGGGGGTGCTGAGGCCACCCTGGTGGCCCACCGGCGTTGCCCTTTCACCTGTTTAAGGCCTTCCTCCCGAAAACCATAGAAAAATCGGCGAAATTCCATGAAACCTTCCGCAGCCGCCGTCATCGTCAACCCAAATTTCGGCTGACAGATCTCTATTCTGGCACCCTGCCGGGACGGGGAAATGCCCCCAGAAGCAATCTACATCGACTCCACCGCCGTTGTTGTCTCCTATGATGAGGAGGGAGTAGTTCTCCCCTGAGGCTTAGGGCTCTACCGGTAGCTATGTGGTTCACATCTCTCTCCCATGGTGTGATCTATATGTGATCGTGAGATTTGTAATATAGTTGAATAAGTAGATGTTACTCTTCATCTATTGTGCTACTAAAGTGTTTTATTAATATGAACTTTGGAGTCACCTTGTCCCGCTGTGTGAAGGTGATAGTGTGCACATCGTGTGTGTCTCCTCTATGAATTGTGGTGTTTGTATAGTAGCTTCTAGGGCGCTCAAGTTGACAATGTGGGGCTAACTAGACATGTGAATGCTTACTCTAAGGAATGCTTTTTGCAGCCCTACGCAATGATTAGCGTTTGTTATCCAACCAGAGAGGGTTAAGAGTAGCATAGTGAAGAGAAGATATTTAGTTAATCAAGTATGTGATCATTGTTGAGAGTGTCCACTAGTGAAAGTAGGATCCCTAGGCCTTGTTTCCAAGCATTGAAACACCGTTTTCCGCCTGTTATGCTACATGTTTGCTTGCTACCATATTTATTTCATATTGCTATTATTACTTATAACCATCCATATTACTCGCATTTCACTATCTCTTTGCCGAACTAGTGCACCTATATACCTGACAAGTATATTGTGTGTGTTGGGGACACAAGAGACTTCTTTTATCTTAATTGAAGGGTTGCTTGAGAGGGATATCTTTGACCTCTACCTTCCTGAGTTCGATAAAACTTGGGTGATCCACTTAAGGGAAACTTTCCGCTGTTCTACAAACCTCTGCACTTGGAGGCCCAACACTGTCTACAAGAATAGAAGCGTGCGTAGACATCAAGCTCTTTTCTGGCGCCGTTGCCGGGGAGATAAGGTAAAAGGTACTCGCATCCTTCGTGAGTGCTCGAAGTTATTTCCTTTAGATTATGCAATTATATCTTTTTGTTTCTTGTTTTTATTTTCACTAGTTAGGCTTAATGGAAAACAAAACAAAAATATGACAGAGCTTTATAATCTTTATCTTGAGTTAGGACATGAAGTGTTTGAAGAGAAAATTAAAAAACCTATGCAGCTTTATTTGCATGCTAGTAGCAATGTTATTAGTATGAATTATTTGAACACCATTATTGCTAACGATATGGAAAATTCTAAGCTTGGGGAAGTTGGTTTTGATGAATATGATATTTTTAGTCCCCCAAGTTTTGAGGAGGAAATTTTCTTTGATGATACTTTGCCTCTAATATATGATGATTACAATGATGAATATGATATTGCCATTCCACCTACTATTTAGGAGAAAATTAATTATGATTACAACATGCCTCTTATATTTGATGATTATGGTTATGAGAGTAATAATGATAGCTATTTTGTTGAATTTTCTCCCACTACTATTAATGAGAATGACTATGCTTATGTGGAGAGTATTAATTCTTTTATGTATGTGGATCATGATAAGAATGTTTCTTATGATAGTTATATTGTTAATTTTATTCATGATGATACTGAAAGTTATTATGAGAGAGGGAAACATGGTTTTATGCATCTCAACAATATTAAGTTCCCCCTCTTTATGTTGAAATATTTGAAGTTGCACTTATTTTGTCTTCCTATGCTAGTCACTTTGTGCTTCATTGACTTGTTTTTCTACAAGATTCTTTTTCATAGGAAGTGAGTTAGACTTAAATGTGTTTTATATTTTCTTCTTGATGATCTCTTATTGTGCTTCAGCTCTTATTCTTATGTGAGAATCTTTTAACAATCATTGTGCCTAGCTGAAAGGCATTAAAGAAAAGCCTTGCGGGAGACAACCCGTTTTATTTCTCCGTTTTCAACTCATTTTACGGAGTTTATTTTTGTTTTCTTTGAACCTGGGTGTTTTCTATTTCCTTAGCAACCCCACTGTATATTTTCTCTTGTATCTTTTCTGAGCCAAGTAAACCCTCTAGTGGAAAGTTGAGACTATATTTCGGATTTCTGCGCAGGAAACAGATTTCTGCTGTCCACTGTTAAACTTGTATAAAATCACAGAAAATTCGAAATGACCTGAGTTTTTTTGTGAGTAATTCTGGGATTTATACGCAACTTTTCTTATATGAACACTTTTTGATTTGAGCAACATAAAATTTTCGAAAAAGATCATCTTTACCTGCTGTCCTGTTTTGACAGATTTCTGCCAATAATTGCATTTGCATCTTAATCTCTTTCTTTTGGTGTTCTATTGAGAAAAGAGTTCTAAAATAAGTTGTGAAATTAGCTAACATGTTTATGAGTGTTAGTATTATATTTGAACTGAACCATGTGAATTTATTATTACGATTGCACTAACGTTGCTAATGAAGATTGTGAAAAGTTTGGTGTGCGGGAAGTTTTCAAGGGTCAAGAGAAGAGAATGATATGACGTGATCAATAAGAGTGAAGAGCCTAAGCTTGGGGATAACCCGGAGGTACATCCCAGCAAATTCCAAGAAGACTCAAGCGTCTAAGCTTCTATATATTTTTATTCGGTCACATCGTATGTGCTTTACTTGGAGCGTCTTTTATTTTTTGCTTTCAGTTTGTTTAGTTTTATTTGCTGTAGTTTATGGTTGGATATTATCATACTTGTGTGGGAGTGATACACGCTCCGTTTTCATTGCTTAGAACACTCTAGTTTTCATTCTTATTGTTCTGTGAGTGTTCACTTTTTGCTAGTACTGCGTTTAGCCTTTGTTTTCATGCATCTCTTATTCAGAGCTGTTAGTTTTAGTAGTTTTATGTGAGTAATCTCATGTTTTATTGCTGTATCATGTAGAGTATTTTTGTTAAAACATATCTTGTATGGTGCTTGTTGGGAAAAGAAACTGCTCCTTGAAGTAGAATTTTTAATGGTGCAAGTAGAAGCTTGTATAGACCGTGGCTAGAACTTTTTCATATCATGCTAGATGTTATTTTAGTTTTAAAGCCTTGTGGTTATTGAGTAGCATGATTAGCCTCAAATAGCTAAGAGTGTTTAATGTGCCATTGAAAGAATCATGAGTTGTTCTTGTCATATTGAAGCATAAATTTGTGGTATTCTCTTTTGAATGTTTTATTTGGTTGACTTGACGCATGCTCACACCATGTTTATGACTATGAACCAGTCACTAATAGCCTCTATGATCATTTAGTTTTTGAACTTGTGGTACCACTTATGTTTTGATCAATGATGTTTATGTCGCTATGCATGATTATGGCTCTTATGCTCTCTTGATTTGTCGCTCCCAGTCTTTTGCTAGCCTCCAAATGTACTGATTATGAGCTCTACTCCTGCATCCAACTCCCTAAAACCAAGTTTTCCCATTGTGTCTACGATACCTATCTACATGTGGTATTTAACTGCCACTCCAAATAAATTGCTCATGTGTTACCTTTAAAACCTTCAAAATTACTCCTACTTTGTGTTCCTGTTTTTGCTCATGACGACGTAAATAGAGAATCTTTATCTCACTTGTTGATTGGATTTCACACCCTGGACTAGTGGATTCATCCGCTTATCCAATTGATAGAAGAGCTGGCAGTGGGGTGCCCAGCCCCAAATTAATACACACAAAATCTCTTCACTATTTTTGCCCCTAATTTATCAGTCAAAGCATAATTGTGTAAAAAAAAAGAGAAAGAGGGATGACCTTCTACACCAGTTACGTCCTTCATATGGGAGCCGCTCTTATGAAATCTTGTTAGCTTGTGACGTAATGTATTTTTTGTTTAACATTCGTTGACATTAGCATACATCTTCCAAAATATAGACACTCCTCCATGGTATGTGATTGTTACCAGGCACCCAGGATTCGGTTAGCCATGGTTTGTGTAAGATGGGTGGGAGGAATGTCAAACTTTTAATACATCTATTTAATAAAATAAAAGCTCTAGCACATGAGTGATCTATGCTTCCCTCTGCGAAGGGTCTTTATTTTACTTTTATGTTGAGTCTCCATCTTCTAACTTTATGCACAATTGCGAGAGAATTTTTGCCATTCTGAGTTTTATGTGCATTTGTCCCAGAAACATTATTAATTGATTCATGATGTGTTATTTCTTGTTCTCTAATTATTTGTTCTAGTCTTCCTCATGAACTTTGAAGGTGTCCTGGCATTTATGTTTTAATCCACTCTTAAGGACTAGCGAGATACCGCTTTGCCATGCTTTCTCTATACTTGAAACAAACGTATATCTTTCTTTGCATTGTTATTCATGATATTTTATTTGTGTTACTTCTCATGATGCAAGGTGATTGCTATGCTTTATTATTAAAGTTCTATTTATCATGCTTGTGTTTAAGTTCTATGATCTCAGCTTACATATGCTTTTACATTATGATGATCAAGATTATGTTGGTAGCTTGTCACCTCAGAAATTATTTTGTTTTATCTTTTACCTACTTGAGGACGAGTAGGAACTAAGCTTGGGGATCCTTGATATGTCTCCAACGTATCTGTAATTTCTGATGTTCCATGTTGATATTATGCCAATTGCTACATGTTTTCTCCCTTCTTTATAGCATTTTTACACGTTTCCCGGGACTAACCTATTAACAACATGCCAAGTGCCAGTTCACTGTTTTCTGTCGTTTTTTATTTCAGAAAAGTTGTTCTGGAAATATTCTCGGAATTGGACCCCACGAATCCCAAAGTTCCTGTTTTCCCCATAAGCATCCAGAAGTCCGAAGATGAGTCGAAGACGGGCACCAGGGGGGCCTCACCATAGCTAGGAGCGGCCCCCCTTGTCCCTAGAAAACCCTAGAAAAATCCCTCTCGAAAACCCTAGAAAAATCGGCGAAATTCCACGAAACCTTCCGCAGCCGCCGTCACCGTCAACACAAGTTTCGGGGGCAGATCTCTGATCTGGCACCCTGCTGGGACAGGTAAGTGCCCCCGGAAGCCATCTCCATCGACTCCACCGCCATCTCCAACGCTGCTGCTGTCTCCTATGATGAGGAGGGAGTAGTTCTCCTTCGAGGCTGAGGGCTTTACCGGTAGCTATGTTGTTCATCTCTCTCTCCCATGGTGTGATCTATATGTTATCTTGAGCTTTGTAATCTACTTGAATAAGTAGATTTTACTCTTTATCTATTGTGCTACTCAGGTGTTTTATTAATATGAACTTTGGAGTCACCTTGTCCCGTGGTGTGAAGGTGACAGTGTACACATCGTGTGTGTCTCCTCTATGAATTGTGGTGTTTGTCTAGTACCTTGTAGGGCGCTCAAGTTGACAGTCTGGGGCTAACTAGACATGGGAATGCTTACTTTAAGGAATGCTTTTTGCAGCCCTACGCAATGGTTAGTGTTCGTTATCCAACCGGAGAGGGTTAAGAGTAGCATAGTGAAGATAAGATATTTAGTTATTCAATTGTGTGATCATTGTTGAGAGTGTCCACTAGTGAAAGTAGGATCCCTAAGCCTGGTTTCCAAGCATTGAAACACCGTTTTTGGCCTGTTCTGCTACATGTTTGCTTGCTGCCATATTTATTTTAGATTTCTATTATTACTTATAACCATCCATATTACTCGCATTTCACCATCTCTTCGCCGAACTAGTGCACCTATATACCTGACAAGTATATTGGGTGTGTTGGGGACATAAGAGACTTCTTTTCTCTTAACTGCAGGGTTGCTTGAGAGGGATATCTTTGACCTCTACCTCCCTGAGTTCGATAAACCTTGGGTGATCCACTTAAGGGAAACTTGCTGATGTTCTACAAACACCTGCATTTGGAGGCCCAACACTGTCTACAAGAATAGAAGTGTGCGTAGACATCAGTGGTATCGAAAACTCACAAGTTTAGAGGAAAACAATAATAAAAGTGTTTGGAAAAGGAGATACATTTTCGACGTATCAACTCCCCCTAGCTTAACTTATTGCTTGTCCTGAAGCAATTCAGTGAAAACTGAGTGCGATAAAAGAATTTTACGAACACATTTATTTCATATGATGCAAATATACTCATTACATGATCAAGTGCTGAGGAAATTCATAATAATATGTATGGAAAATAAAAGCTACCCAGCAATCATGCAAACCATGAAAAGATGCCAACAAACTAATAATAGAAAACATGAAGTATATCAATCTGCAAGATTGCAATGCTCATAATAGGGTATGATAAAGTGTACTCTCTTTCCCTTACTAGTTGAGCAAAACGTAATTGCCAGGGCACCTCTGAAGTTCAAATGAAAACTAGAAATAAAGATATCAAAGATACAAGCATGAAAGTTATACCAGAATTAACCGTGTTCTGGAACAAGAACATTACACTAAGAATAACAGCTAATGCTCTCAAGAAAGTCCATAAAGTGAGAAGGTGAAGACTCAACATAAAAGTAAAAGAAAGGCCCTTCGCAGAGGGAAGCATGGATCACTCATGTGCTAGATCTTTTATTTTATTAAACAGAGGTGTTGAAAACATTTTTTAGAGAGGTGTATGCTTATGTCACCGAATGGTAAACAGAAAATACATTACATCACAAGCCAACTAGATTTCACAAGAGTGTCTCCCATTTTAAGGACGCAACTGGCGTAGAAGGTCATCCCTCTTTCTCTTTTGTTTACACAATTGTGCTTTCACTGGTATGTCAGGGGAAAAATAGTGAAGAGAATTTGTTGTATTAATTCGGGGTTGGGCACCCCGCTGCCAGCTCTTCTATCAATTTGGATAAGCGGATGAAGCCACTAGTGCAGGGTGTGAAATCCAATCAACAAGTGAGATAAAGATTCTCTATTTACGTTCTCATGAGCTAAAAAAGGGGCACAAAACAGGAATAATTTTTAGAAGGTTTTAAAGGTAGCACATGAGCAATTTACTTGTAGTGGCGGTTAATTACCACATGTAGGTAGGTATGGTGGACACATTAGGAAAACTTTGGTTTTGGGGAGTTGGATGCACGAGTAGAGCTCATACTCAGTACAGGTGAAGGCTAGCAACGGACGGGGAGCGACAATCAAGAGAGCAACAACTATCATAATCATGCTTGCGACAAAACAAAATTAACAGGGGCATAAAAGTGATACAAATACTCTGAGGCAAAATAAATCATCGAGGATTAAGTGACTTTTTGTTTTCGGTCGTATGCATGTGTGAGCATGTGCCAAGTCGATTCAAGCGAAATAATCAGAGGGAGATACCACAATGTCATACCCTTCTATGAATAAAACAATGCAAGCAAACATCTACACGACATGCTATCTTATATTAATAAGCTGGAACTAAACATGAGAGAGCACGAACTGCTAAGCATCAATTAAATAACATATACCTTACATGAACGGACTAAGCATGTTCACATAGATGAGTATATGTACAAAAATAAAACAAATAGAGTTCATACCAGCCTCTGACCACAACTTGGATTGTCGTAAATCATCATTATTGTTCTTCACTTGTGTGGATCGAATAATATAGAATGATAATCAAGCTCTAACGGAGACACGGAAGTCTAGTGAACTCTGCTACAAACTTTACAAAACCAAAGAAGAACAACAAATATTTTTTGGTTTTCAAATTAAAACAAGAACGGAAAGAAACAAGCAAACAAAGAAAAATATTTTTGAATTTTTGAATACTAAAATGAAACGAGAAAAGAAAACAAACCAACAAAATAAACTAAAGAAGCAAACAAAGAGAAAAAACAGAAATATTTTTGGTCTTTTTGTGTTTTGGAAAGCAATAACGAAATGATAAACATAAAAAAACAAAAGAAGCGAAAGAAAACTAAAACAAACGAAAGGAAATATGAAAATAAGAGCTTCCGTTCGTAAAATTTGTACAAAATGTCGACTGATTCGTAGCCGTTGGAGAATTAGAGTCATTTGCTCTAATCCGAAGCATAAACAAAGACATGGGTAATCTTTCAAAAAATAACTTTACTTTCTAAGAATGAAAAAAGTACCCACGGAAATGTTCAAATTGCAAATAAAATAATTTTAATTAAGAGAAAACATGGATATACATAGAACCGACCGAACATGATATATAAATGAGTGTGATGTCGGTGTATCTCCCCCCAAGCTTAGGATTTTGGCCTAAGTGGAGATCATCCATAACACGAGAAGCCTCCCCACTGTGGTGGGTCGTCCCTCGCATGGTCGTACTCGGGCGCCCAAGAATAAGATGAAGCAGAAGGCGCATAGTCATATCCAGGGTGTTGGTACGGGATACCCGTGGTGTCAGAGGGCTGGACGAAATCACCATCGCCCCCCTCTCCGGCATCCTCCCCTTACTGGGGTGGTGCTCAATGTAAGCGTCCAGATCACTCTCAGAAAGCGTCCATCCTTGCATGTCATTAAGATCAAACAAAAGAGGTGCATGCAAAAGTACTTCCCTAACAGTTTTAGTAACTCTCCACCCGGATCGCTTGGAGAAAGTTAATTCAAAAGAAAACTTATGCAAGTGAGCATGGGTAGAAATAAACTTATGTTGAATCATGGAAACAAGGTCCAGCCTTTCTACAGGAAACTACAGGTCTAGAGGGTGTGGCTCCAAACTATGCAAAGCTAGGAAGCGTGAGGCAATAAGACCGCCACAAATTCCGCCCTTCTCACGGTTATGCGAGAGACAGTAAGCGATTAAATCACCAAAGTTATAATACCTATCACATTTCAAAGCAGCCGAAAGAAAAGCTAGATCATAGACTGCCAGCTTGTTGGCAGTTTTCCTAGCTAGCACACATTTAGAAATAAAATAGGCAAAGTATCGAATGCTAGGGAGTTGGATTTCTCGAATTTTACCACTTCCCCCTGTGAAGCTTCTACCTTGGAAAATAACCTCATATAATTCGAGAAGGGGTTTAGCCTGCCCTCTTATCTTCTCACATGAACCCCACTCTAGTACCTTGATGGCTGCACAAAAATCACTGACAATTTTATATTGGACCATAGGGTTAGTTGAACACCATTTGAAGCGAAAATCATGCACCACAGCCATGGTTAGTTTGATGTGTTGGGTAGGTTCATCCTCAAGGAAATTATCCAACCCTGCATTATGTAGTGTAAAAATCCTGCAGAATTCCCGTAATACGCATGAATTCCTGGTAGATTGACGGGAACACTCTTTCTTCCCGGTGCACATGCATGACTTCATGTAACTCCAACTCATTCTGGTTTAGTTGATGTACATTACGCTCCATCTCTGAAATTTTTCAACAATCATCACAAAAATTGATTTCAAGCTCTATAAGGTGGAAACTACTATAGAGACTTAGGGCGTGTTCGGCAACCGCCCAGCTTCGTCAAATCCTTCGATCCAGCTTCCAATCGCTACTTCTGCGTCCTGAACGGAGCAATGATCGTTCGGCGCTGCTCCGCCATTTTGTTGGGCCAATGGCACATTCGGCCTTGTAATTTTAGCCCCGTTCGAGTCTGTTAACGTAGCTGCTCACTATGCCCAGATCGGCTCTCTGCTCCAAGAGCATAACGAGTACGCGGAATTCCGGCCGGCCGGCCACTTCAACAACTCGATGAAGGGAGGACCGACGGTGCTGGATCTCGACGGAGGGAGGCCGGCAGCGCGGACAGATGTGTGCGGGCGCAGATGGCCGGAGGACAAGAGCTAGCAGCAGCGGAGGATGCCGCAGAGAAATCCGACAGCCATAATAGAGGTGCTCACGGAGGCGGTCACGCGTGCCGGCCTGCCTCTGTCGAGCTCGAGCACAGGTCACGGGATAGGAGGAGTGGCGAGATTGGATACGGGGCACGGGACTCGCTCGGGAGGAGAAGAATAGAGAGGTCGAACAATCTTTTCTTTGACTTGGCGGTGGCATATGCCCGTAATTTATCGTTGCTTCGTCCTTGACTGATCCGCGGATCTCCGAAAAAGGTGCTCCAAAATTTACACATGCAAATGGGCCAGCTTCGCGGACCTGGCTCCGTGGAACTGGTGTGTTCGGCACTGCTCCGAGCTGGAGCGACGGGAAGCTGGAAGCTGGGCTGTTGCCAAACAGGCCCTTATAGGAGATCCAACATGCATCAAAACTAAATTATTTCTACTCAAATCAAGCATGCCAACTCACATAAGATGTCACCTACAGTACCAAAATACTCAAGAAATACTCCACTAAATAAAATTCTACTTGGAACATCGAAGGAGTCACATACCGAAGAGCAAATGCACCAATTTTCAGCACAAATGAAGGGATGAGCAAAGAGATCGAAAAATCCCAAGGAAGAACAGCAAGAACACGGGTTCTAGGAAATATTTTCAGTTTAGGGGGTGAGAGAGAAGACTTTGGCAGTGGAGAGAGTAAGTGGAGGGCCAGGGGCCCCACACCATGTGCTGGCGCCACCAGGGTAGGCCGCACCACCCTATGGTGTGCCTGACTGGTGGGTCCCCCGGGGGTCTCCCAGGTGGCTTTCTGCCTCATTTTGAACGCAAAAAATTATTATAATTTTTGTGGAATTTTACGAGAAACTTTATTTTCGAGGTTTTTTTTCAGAATTTAATAATTAATTAAAAACCTGGAAAACAATTATGAAAAGGTGGAAAACAAAACCAAGACCAGAACTACAGAGGTTTCAAAACATTCTAAAGTGTAAATAACCAGTGAAAACAAAGGTGGAAGTGGTGAAAACAAAATTTTGGTTGGTGAAAACAAACATAACAAGGTGAAAACAAGAGAAATCATCGTGACAACTAAAGTATGGATGGTGGAAACATGATTGTACTAAAGTAGCAAGGTGATAATAGAAGTAAACATGATGAAAACATAATGGGGAAGGTGAAAACATAGTGAAAACATTGTCCTCTTCATTCAAAATCATTTTGTTAACAAGGGTGATCAAGTTTTGTTACCAGAATATTTTTTATATGAATCAAAACTTTGTTCAACACTAAATAATTATGTTAGCTCAACCTTGATAGACATAGTACCAATCATAATAATTTCATATTATTTTGGTGGTACTAGAATAGGACAATAAAATTCTCCAATCTTGATGGTCTCAATATTTTCAATTGAATTTAGACCATATCTTCTATCAACCTTCTTGGGTAAATAAACAGTATGCTCTTTATCATTAACATTAAAAGTTACTTTTCCTTGGTTGCAATTAATAACATCCCCTGCAGTATTAAGAAAAGGTATCCCAAGAATAATAGACATATTATCATCTTTAGGCATTTCCAACAAAGCAAAATCAGTTAATATCAAACAATTAGTAGCAATTTGAACAGGAACATTCTCATATATACCAACAAGAATAACATTTATCAGCCATTTGCAAGGATATATCAGTATGTATCAATTTTTCAAGAGAGAGTCTCTTATAAATTGAAAAAGGCATAACACTAACTCCAGCTCCCAGATCACATAAAGCAGTTCTAACATAATTGTTTTTAATAGAACAAGGAATAGTTGGAATACCAGGGTCTCCAATCTTCTTTGAAACCTCACGATTAAGAGTAATTAGCAAGCATAGTAGAAATTTCCTCATTAGGAATTTTCCTTTTGTTTGAGAAAATATCTTTCATATATTTAGAATAAGGAGGCAACTTAATAGCATCAGTCAAAAGAATTTGCAAGAAAAAATGTTTCATCCACTGACAAAATTTGTTATAATATTCTTCTTCCTTAGATTTGTGGTTCTTAGTAGGAAAAGGCATTGCTTTTTGTACCCAAGTCTCTCTTTATTTACCATGTTTATTGGCAATGAAATCCTCCTTGGTATACTTCATAGTTTTAATATTCTTTTCAGGTTCACCTACAATTTCTTTTTTATCAGAAGCGTCACTTTTATCATTACCGCTTTCAGTTTCAGCATCAGAAATAGATACACTATTAGAATCATTAGCAGGTTCAGGAGATTCGACAATTTTTTTATATATCTTCTTCTTTTTCTTAGAAGGAGAACTATTATTACTAGGTTGTTGAGAATCTTGTTCAATCCTTATAGGATGTCCTTCAGGATACAAGGGGTCCTGAGTAGAAACACCACTTCTAGTAATTATTTCACAAACATGTTTATCTCTAGAAGCATTAGCTAGCATATCTTTTTGCACTTCAGTAAGTTGAGAAATTTGAGTTTGAACCATTTGAAAATGTTTAACAAGCATTTTAACATCATTAGAGGTTCTCTCAATAATACCATGCAAATTATCATAGCTCTAGAGTTTTCCATAAGATGATTCTGCACTCTCATATTAAAATTATCTTGTTTAACAACATAATTATCAAATTCATCTAAGTATTGATGAGGTGGTTTAAAGTAGGTAATATCTCTATTATGAAAGTATTGGAGAGAGTGTACCCCAACAGTTGATGGATGAGGAATAGGCTTACATAATTCTTCTATAAGAGGTAAATTCTTCACATCTTCAGATTTAATACCCATTTCTTTAAGAGATTTCTTGGCTTCCTTTATCACTTCATCATTTAATAAAATCCTCCCTCTCTTCTTGGGTGTTGGTATTGATGTTGGCTCTGGTATAGGTGTAGGTTCAGGTATATTCCAATCATCATTATTTTTGGCTATTTTAGCCATTAATTCCTCAACTTCTTTTGGAGTTCTTTTCCTGAAAACACAACCAGCACAACTATCCAGGTATGTCCTAAATTCATTAGTTAGTCCATTATAAAATATATCTAGGAGCTCATTTTTAGGTAGTGGATAACCAGGGCAAGCTCTTATTGAAGCACAAAATCTTGTCCAAGATTCAGGTAGTTTTTTTCCTTTAATTTGCTCAAAGATAAAGATTTCTTGCACAACAGCATGTTGAGCACTAGCAAGGAAATATTTTGAAAGCAAGCATTAAACAAATCCATAGGACAAGTAATATATCCAAGTGGAAGATTGTTAAACCAAGTTTTAGCTTCATCTTTTAATGAAAAAGGGAAAATCTTGGTAATAAAATAAGTACGCGTCTTAGTATCATCAGAAAATAAACTACTAATAGATGAAAGCTCATTTATGTGTTCCATAGAACTTTTACTTTCAATTCCACAAAAAGGTTCCTTATTCACAATAGATATATGAAATAAATCTAGAGAGTAATCATAATCCTTGTCCATAATGTGTATGGGAGATGTGGCAAACTTAGCATCAAGAGAAGATTTATATTTCACAGCATGTCTTGCAAGAAGACTCTTAAGAGAACTTGCACCAGTAGTAGCACGAGCTTCTTCAATAAAATCATCATTAAGTTCAATATAGGTTTCATCAAGATCATGAATATACTCAGTTGAATTAAAATGTGTACCAATAATTTCAACAGAAATTTCAGCATTTTAATTTGTTTGGATTTATCAATAGTAGCATCTAGGAAAGGACCTAGGGAACTAGTATCATCAAGCACCGTAGAAGCATCATCAAAAGTATCAGAAGCATTTTTGGACTCAGCAGAAGTAACAATATGTGTAGTATGTGGTGGAGTAAGAAGCTTACTCATAACGGACGGTGAATCAAGAGCAGCAGAGGTGTTCAGAGTTGTACCTCTCCTTGTAGTGGATGATAATATGGGAAATTTTCCATCACGAGTCTTGCCCATGATGAAAGGCTTGCAACGAAAAATATCACGATCAAGTGAGCAAACAAATAAAGCTATGGTCCCCAGCAACGGCGCTAGAAAATAGTCTTGATGACCCACAAATATAGGGGATCGCAACAGTCTTTGAGGGAAGTAAAAACCAAATTTATTTATTCGACACAAGGGGAGACAAAGAATATTTATATGCCTTAACAATTGATTTGTCAATTCAGCTGCACCTGAAAGTAGACTTGCTCGCAACAATTTATCAGTGGTAACAGTTTCATAGCAGTATTAGAAATAAAAATAACATCAGTAGTAAAATAGTAAAAACAGTAGAAATCACGGAAAACAGCAGGATGGGAGTACCGTAGGCATAGAGAGAATGGATAAATGGGCGTTGCATGGATAACAAGGGTCATTTAATAATAATAACATGGGCATTGCAGATAATAATAATAGTAAAATATCAAACATGTAGGCAAACCATAGCCATGTGTTCCAATATAGTCGTACGTGCTCGCAATGAGAAACTTGCACAACATCTTTTGTCCTACCAGCCCGTGGCAGCGGGGCATCTAGGGAAACTACTGGTAATTAAGGTGCTCCTTTTAATAAAGCATCATAGCTATGCATTAACACTCCATGAACACATGTGATCCTCACATCACAACCATCCCCCCAGTTGTCCCAATTTCTATCACTTTGGGGCCTCGGGTTCCGGACAACAATGTGTGTAAACAACTTGCAGGTATGATCAAGAAACATAATTATACTCATGAAACAATAACATGTGCGGATCTGAAATCATGGCACTCGGGCTCTAGTGACAAGCATTAAGCATAACAAGTTGCAACAGCGGTAGAAAATACTAACAATGGATACTAGGCACTATGCCCTAACAATCTGGCATTATTACATGGTCAATCTCATCCAATCCCTTCCATCCCTCTCCGCCTACAGCGGGATTTACTCACTCGTGGATGGGGGAAACATGGATGGTTGATGGATAAGGAGTGGTGGTGTCGATGGTGATGATCTCCTTCGAATCCCCATCCCGACAGGGTGCCAGAACTAGAACTTCTGATCCCCGAATTGAGTTTCGGGGTGGCGGTGGCGCTATGTTGTGTTTCTGGGGAATACGACGACCCCCTTCGCGTTTTAGGGTTGAAGGCAATATGTAGTCAAAAGGGGAGTCCGAGGGGGTGCCTGGGTGGCCCACACCACCTTGCGGCACGGCCAAGGGGGGAGCGCCAGGGGGTGGTGTGGCCCCTCTCCTTGTCTCCTTCTGGCTCCCGGGGTCTTTTGGTGTTTTAGGGCCAATGGGGTCTTTTCTGGTCAATTTCCCGAAAGTTATTTTTTCTGCACAAAAACGAGAAACCAAGGTATTTCTATTGAAACACAACAGAGCACCGCCTTGTTTTAGTGGAAAACTGCCCATATTATCCTTTTAAAAGTATAAAAGGATAAACTTTGGCAAATTGAAGTACTATAGCAATTTATTTGGCATGTAATTGGTATGACATAAATTTTTCATCATAGAATTTTTAATCATACACTTTTACACTCCTAATGTGTCTGTCATGTTCACGGTGTCTATATCTTAATTGTTTTTAAAAAAATCTCTACACTGCTATGTTGTGTGGGCAGTGCATTTACTGTTCACACTCCAAATGTGTCTTGTAATGATCAGATATCTATATCTGAGTTGTTCGAAAGATTTTTCTAATCTGCTCTGTTGGGCATCACTGCATTTTCTCTTCAGTTTTAACCCTTATTTGCATGTAAAGAATAAAAATCCGTGTCTGCATCATTGGCATTTTTGTTACCAGATGATATGTTTCCTTACTTAAATAAAGCCCACGAATGAAATCAAATATCGAGGAACCCGTTATTCCTTGGTTTGGGCAAAATGATTCTGCTAGTGGTTATATTTTGATCGATTTAGATTGGGCAGTGTTATTTTCTGTTAATTTGATGTCTCCATAATAACGGAAGGATTGCGCTTCGAATGTCAACTCACATGTATTTCTAGATCAACTTCACTCTTTGTTGCCTATGCTTGATGGTATTTTTTACCAATTAAATATCAGTCTAATGCAAATATTCTTTGAAATATCAAGCTTTCTGAACAAATTCTCTGCCCTTGATGTTCCGGGGGACAATGAGTCTCTTGAGGTGCTCACTACCCAGAGTGATGAGGCTCCACCACCCGAGCCAAAGACAAAAGGTGTGTGATGCACCATATATTTCTTACTCCTTTTCTTATTCTATCATCTTGTTTGTTGACATCTATAGCAACTTAGGGTGTTCACGTTTTGTCAATTGTATCCAAACCTGTCCTCAATGTGGCACTTGTTGTTTCTCCATGTAAGTTACCTAGTTGCTCGCTCACTTGGTTTTTGTTTTGTCTAAAATGCTCACCTTTTAAATATCAGTTAATTAAAGATGTTACTATTGCAATTGTTGTTAGGCCTTATATTGGGTTAAGATGAAACTTAACCCAATATATTTATATCAAACTATTATACTTCAATATAACGTATTTATATTATATTATCGTATAAGTATATATCATCAATATATAGTTGGCACATTTAACTCAATATCAACTTTTGGTAATATTACATGTATCTTTCTTGTACAAAAAAATGTACATTCAGAATTCATTAACTTGTGTTGAATCTAAATAATTTGGAAACCAAAACTATATTATCTTTTGTTTTATAGACATAGGCTAAAATTATAAAACAAATTGTGCACCTCCTATTTTTTGCACTTGAATTAAGACTTAACTATATATATAACATTTTGGGATACATATCTACTAAGTCTATTCAAAAAAAAATCTTCATGGTGGTTTCAAGTGTATCGTTACATCAGAAACTTTATAAAAGCTTCTAGAGGATAAATTGAACCGCAAGTTTGTCCATGTTATTGTGGCCAAGTGTGTCTTACAAGTAACATTTTGTTCAATAATAATCCCACGACACATGATTATATGTACTTTCTATCGTATTATAACCATTTAAACTAACCACCAACGATCATACAAAATACCATGGATTCTATAAATTTCGCATTCATACGATTTCATTTGTTACCCTCGTTGAAATGGGTTTGATATTATCTAGGGTACACAACTTCTCCTATAATTTTCTCACATATAAATTGAAACATAATGTTAAAACAGGATACTTGGTTTTCATACTTTACATTCACTCTAATTAAAATTTGCAATGGTAACTAAGTTGTGTTTTTTATGAGTAATCTATGTTGGTTTCTTCCTAAGATATACACGATCTATGGAGAAGACTACCTCCTAACTAACAAACAAATGTATCTTTAGAGATCGGCATTTTCTTGTATATAATAGATAAATGTAGAATGATTCATGAGAATACTTCACTGTTTGGAGTCGAAGTACCGTTGAGGCCCGTGGAGCATGCCATGTTAACCTGAACTTTATGCATGCTCTAGTCCCATGAGGTGGCCTTGTAGGTGCCACAAATAGTTGGGAATGGGCGTCAGCCACCACGCTAGCTCCAGGGGCCAATTATTCATCAATTTGTGCTACATCTTCCTTTGGCTAGTCGTCACCGTCGGCGATATTTTCATGTTCATCCTCTTCATAGTGTACCACTTAAAAATATTGATGGTATTGAGTGGTTTGAGCGTTGATCTCACTCCGCTTTGGGCTTGGCCTGGCTAGATTTTTTTTCCTTTCTTTTTTCCTTGGATTAAAGTGTACTACATATACAGGTGTATTAATTTGGTTGGGGCCCTACAATTCGGGGGCCCAGGGCGGCCGCCCCTCTGCCCCACCCCCTGATTCTGCAACCTTGCAACAGTTAAGAACTGAGCTATGTTAATTTTCTTTGAGGCCTTGTCAGTCTTTCACGTTTGGTTGGTTTTACAATATCATGCTTTCACGTTTGGTTGGTTTTACAACATCATGACCCCAGCGTTTCACGTCTGGCATCGTTGTGTTACAGAATAGTCACATGCATGAATGGCTAAGTCGAATTTCTATAACAGGGAATGATCAATGATTTTCACGAATCTTTTTTAAAACTATTGCCTGCTAGGGTCAGCTTACTTACATGAAGGAAACAAATCAATTATTTCACTAGCACGGCAGAAGTAACACGCAAACAGGATTTTTCAACAATAAAAACGAAAACAAACATTCATAAAAACCTTAGTCTGCATACTGGTCATTACAACGTTTGGTTTACCTTGCGACGCAGGCAAGGGCATTTATTTAATCCAATATCAATGTTGCCCTAAAAGCAAACAAAGGGGGTTGCACTAACAGGTTATCTTAGGCGGGAAGTAAATTTCCACGGCTGAGCACATCCCCTCGTAGATTTTGTTCCTAACTGAATTCTTCTGCTTCCATGACCCTGGGTATCTCGATGGCTTTCGAACCATGTGATAGCAGTCCTCGCACACCGGCTTGTTATACAAATACATGCTCTCGAGATTCACAGCTACTTCCATGACATTTCTGATAAAATCAATGAACTTTCCTTCTGTTTGAAACCCAATGATCGTGAGCACAGCCAGGTTGTGGTGTGTGAAATCAGATGCAGATGCATCCCATTCTAATCCCTTGTCCTTCTTCTCCTTGCTAAACGCAAGTTCATTCCTCTGCCTCTCGTCCTGGATAATTTCACATAAATGATCCCAAACCTGCACTCAATAGTACACAAAATACATTATGAGATTGTAAGAAACAATTTATTTTTGATTAATCATTTCAATTTTGTCCAGAAAGGTTAAACTCCGAAATGGATTGTGCACTTGAACATAACACGAGCCTATCAGCCTAATATATGATGTAAGCAGAAGAGGTTTTGAGATTAGGTACAAAGACTTTACCCTGATGGATAGCTCCTTAAGGTAAGGTGCGCCTTGTAGAATGAACATTATCCAAGTCAGATCACAATCTTCAGAAATATTAATCAAATCAACAATCTGTAGTTTGCTGAACACCTGCCGCAATTCAATTGGACCTTCAGGTACAATCCAAATCTGCAAAAGATAAAGAGTTTTTAAAAAAAATAATTAGAACAGCACATTGATACAACAAGGAAAAGTTTCATACATAATCAAACACAATGTCACCTAACTAACCTTTTCGCAATTAAAGTTCAAATGCAGATTGTTTATGGTGGCTTGGCCAAAAAAATCACTCAACTTGAGCATCTTATGCCAAGAGAGACCAATGTTAGAAATGTTTACACTCTGGAGCAGTGGGACATGACCAAAAGATAACGGATCATGCTGAGAGACCCAACCAGAAAATGCCAGAAGTGTAAGCTTTGGTAGCAACTTCAGATCAACCATCTCAAAACGGCAGCCAAGAATTTCAAGTTCACTGAGCTGCGGGTGTTCCAATTCAAGGAAAGACAGCATGCCCATGTCACAGTTCTCCAAGGTGAGGAACTCCAATCGGCTACATATACCGAAAATTTCGGGGAACTCTGAGTCGGCTAGCCTCACGCTCTGTAACTTGAGGCTTGTGAGGCCACTGAATGCGCTTGGACAAGTATTAACAAGCAACACGAGCTGCCTCCCATAGTTGAGCAGATCTTCATCGGTACATAGCCTACGGTCCTTCCTTGTCATTATTGCGAACTCAGCAGAAGCAACATTTTGTGTTGCCATGGTATTGGCAACTGTCAGGCCGATGAAAATGGAGTCATCTCCCAAGTAGAATTTGATGCACAGGAGTTGAATTGTGTAAAGATTTGTACTCCTACTTCCAAGTAAGCTCCTTGTTGCTTCAATCATGGCGGAATCGAGACGAACTGCATCATAGTAGGGCAACTTTGCTTTTGGCTTATGCAAACTCTCAAAGAAATCAACTGTTATATCAAGTTTGGAGAGCATAGCAGGGATCTGCTTCCACCGTCTGGATAATATGCTGGTTCGTGCAGCATCGATAATATCAAGTCGTTCGACAATGGTGAGCAGAATATCATCTGGCAACATGCTCAGCAGGTCATCTCCTCTCTGCATGTGGCATGGAAATAAATGAGAGTTCATCTCTTATTAGAGACGAGTAATTGATATTTTCCACAAACAAAGATAATAATAAGACTCCTAATAGTTTATAATTTACAACCGAAAGATGAAATTTCAATTGCTTCCAGAAACAAAGATACAATTTTATAATTTTCACAGACAAACATGTAATTTTGATATGTTTACACCAAATAAAAACATATATACTACAGTACAATCTAGCGGAAGGAAAAAGTATAGAGAGGACAAGGAACTCACCCATACAAGTATCAGTCGGGTGGCTTTGCGGTATGACTTCCCCATGGATCTGGTAGGCCGTTGCCGGAGATGTTTCTTCTCTCCTAAGTTGCTAGTCTCCTACGAATTATGACGACTGTCGGGGAGATCCCCTGGGCGGTTTGGGTTCCGCCTACGGTGGCAACTAGGAGATTGAAGTGGAGAAGGATTCGAGCTCCTTCTGCAATCTAAACCGAAAGGGGGTCGAATTCGGACTGCAGCTCGTTTAAAACGAGCTGCTTTGATTGCGGACTGAGGGCTCTGGAAAGAGCTGCTTGATTGCGGACTGCCGCTCGAAAATGAGCTGCTCGATTGCGGATTGCAGCTCAAAAAGGAGCTGCTTCGATTCTAATTGCAGCTCCCAAAGGAGCTGCTTATTTGGGCAGGTTTACTGGAACACGGCTCGATCCTCATACGAGCTCGATCCGGTGGCGACGGATTGACGAGGGAGGAGCTCGGCAGCAACCGGCGCATATCCGATCTACAAGTTCTCTCTTCCTTTCCCCTCCCTAACCCTAGGTGGTCGGCCTGTGGTGGAGGAACTCTGGGCCAAGGCCCAATGCGCGTTTGCTGTTTCCTCAAAATAATGGTGCAGAGATGGTCAAAACCTATTTCACGGCCCCTTGGCAAATGCTAAACACCGCCCATTGGCGATGTTTTTTCTGGTGCGCCGCCTGAAGAAGAGCGTTAGTGGGCCGGTTCGTCCGGTAGCAAATCACGGATTTTCTTTGCTGTGTTTGGTTTTCAGTTTTTTTTTTAATTTTTCTGCTTAATTTTTTTTTCTTTTCTGTTTTCGTCTTGTGTTCCTTTTTTTTCTTCAGATTTTTTGTTTCCTTTTCTGTTTTATTTTTGTGTTCCTTTTCTTTTTATTTTTTGTAAAAATTAATTTGGTTAAATACTTTTTTATTGGGCCACTTCAAAGCGGATCATCCAGTGTTTGCTTGAACTGCCGCCAACGAGCGGTAATCGGGAGCGCTTAGCCCCCTTCAGTTAGTACGGCGAACCAGCGTGATGCAACTGGGACGACCCACCAAAGTACGAAACAGGGGCGATGGACGTCAAAAAAGATAGAGGATGATATGGCAGGTTGTGGCGTCACCAGTGGAGGCCAGGAAGATACTTAGGTGCTGCAGGTGCGATGGTGTCCGACGACAAGGGTTAGGGTTTAGGGTGCAGGGTACATTATCAAAAAAAAATAGTGAGGAACAACCTGTGGACCAGCCGAGGTGGTGACTCGACGGGCTGGCGGAAGCGGGCGACATGATGGTGGCACCGAAGACGAAGAAGATAATGGCCGAGATGTTGGGCCCGGCCCACAAGCATATCTATATGGGCACCTGAAAGCGTCAAACGGGAGGGAGGTCCCCATAGCGGCTGTCGTTGCTCGTTGCGATGGTGCCGAGCCGTTGTATCTCTGCAAACAGACACAAACTTTAAAATACCGGGCTATTGCATATAGCCCCGGCGATTTCAGAAGCTACAAGAGGCTATAGCCGGGGTATAACCATATAGTCGTTTTGCTAAAATATTAAAATTTATACAACATATAATTGTATATATACCATTATTCACATATATTCTTATAATGTAATAACATAGTTATATAAGATTTACGAGTAATTAGGATTTTAAATAGTAACTATTCGTGACACAGTTCAGTAGTTTAAAATCAATTCTCCATGGGAAGCACTCCCACCTCACTAAACAAAATAACCATCAACGTTGGTTGATTTGGAATCCGAAATTGGCCGAGTTGACAAATTTTGGACCAAAATTTTTGATCTCCTCAATGAGATATAGCTAGGCTAAATCGGGCCGTAAGCCCGAGCCTCTCGGAACGCTATAGCCAGGTGTTTTTTTTTTTGATAAAGGGCTTTAATTACTTAAAATATTTAAGCATTACACCCGGCCTCTGCATCATCATAATGCACAATGCCAAAATCCGAAACTGAAAGGAAAAATACGACAAGTCTAAACAAATCCTGTAAATGTAGACTGTCGATGCTATGGAGCTGCTATCCGTAGATAAAGCGGCCATCCATGTGGGATAAAAATATCCCTCGCCACCTGCTCTAGCCGTGCACACGCTTCCATAAAAAAGTCTCAAAACTCCCCCTTCTATAATGTGGACCACGAACGGAGAATATCTTTGCATCTGAATAGAACCTACATACGAGAGAAATTTTTATCGTTGACAATCTTGTCATTTCTATAAAGCTCAAGAGACCAAATAACGACAAGCGCTCCTACCCTAATCATAGTCTTGAATCGTTTATCTACCCCATTTAACCAGTTACCTAATATATTAGCAACTGATGTGGGCTGATAAATGTTCGAAGCCATTTGGACAGCGAACCATATAGAACGCGCAAAAGTGCAATCAAAGAACAAGTGTTAAATCATCTCATCATTAGAACAAGAAACACACTTAGAATTCTCATGCCAATTACGTGTTACAAGATTATCCTTAATAAGTATGACCCCCTTCCGAAGGTACCACACAAAGATCTTAATATTTAGCGCTACCTTCAAATGCCATACATTTTTAAAAATATCGACTCGCATATCCGATTGGATCATAGCTCTATATATGGAATTCGCCGAGAACATTCCGTTCTTAGTGAGCTTCCAACGAAATTCATTAATGTCTGGTGTTAGAGTAACCATAGTTAGCCTATTAACCAGGATCTGCCAAGAAGTAAGTCGTGGCCCGATTAAATCTCGTCTCAACGTAACATTAGGAGGTACATGACTGTAGCCAGCTTATCATCCTTATGTCACGCTATAGTGTATAATGCCGGATACTGTTCACTAAGGGTGGTATTACCTAACCATTTATCCTCCCGGAACCGTATTTGCGATCTATCCTTAATCTTAAATACCCCATAGCGAAAAAATAAGTTCTTATTCGCCACGAGTCCAGCCCAAAAGTGTGAATCAACAGGTTTCCACATAACTTATGAGACTGCTTTCGAACCTATGTATTTTCGTTTAAGAAGGGTTTGCCAAACGCCATCTTCAGTTAATAGTTTGAACAACCATTTACCAAGTATGGCGGAGTTCTTGACTTGTAATTCATGAATACCTAACCCCCCTGATCCTTTGAGCGACAAACTACATCCCATCTGGCCAATCGATATTTCTTTTTCTTGCTGTCACCCTGCCAAAAAATATTGATCGGAAATAATCCAGTTTTTTCAAGACTCCTTTAGCCAACTGAAAGAATGATATCATATACAATACCATACTTGGTGGTTCCGAGTTAATGAGTACCAGTCTTCCACTCAGTGACAACAATTTCCCTTTCCAACTAGCAAGTCTCTTCTGCAAACGTTCTTAACCTTGACCTCATTCTGCATTAGTCAACCTCCTGTAATGTATTGGTATACCCAAATACTGAATAGGAAATTGAACTTGCTCACAGCCGAAAAGCTCGACGTACTGTGCAACAGCATCCTGAGCCTCGCCAAAGCAGAACAATTCACTCTTATGGAAATTAAATTTTAATCCGGATAGTTGCTCGAACACCGAAATGATTAGTTTCAAGTTCGTCGTTTTATCCAAATCATGTTCCATAAAAAGAATCGTATCATATGCATACTGAAGAATAGACAATCCCCCGTCCACAAGATGTGGAATTACTCCCTCAATTTGACCGCTTTCCTTAGCTCTGTCAATCAAGATGGCTAACATGTCTGCCACAATATTAAACAATATGAGCGATAGCGGATCACCTTGCCTTAAGCCTTTCTTGGTTTGGAAGTAGCGGCCAACGTCGTCATTGACTTTGATAGCTACACTACCTCCCTCCACGAAACTGCGAACTAGAGTACACCACTCTTCTGAAAATCCTTTCATTCTAAGAGTTTGTTGGAGAAACTCCTAGTTCACCCTATCGTAGGCCTTTTCAAAGTCTATTTTAAGAATTACTCCATTTAGTTTTTTTGAATGCATCTCATGTACAGTTTCGTGTAGAATCACGATCCCATCAAGGATATTCCTACCCAGCATAAATGCAGTCTGTGTAGGTTTTACCACATGATTTGCCACCGAAATCAACCTCATGGTTGCAACTTTTGTAAAGATTTTGAAACTAACGTTGAGAAGGCAGATTGGTCTATACTGTTGTATCCTTTCCGCCTCGAAAACCTTAGTTAACAAAACGATTTCCCCAAAATTAAGACGATACAGCTCTAGGTGTCCACTCCGTAAGCAACCAAATATCTCGATGAGGTCATCCTTAATGACCTCCAAAAAATGATGGTAAAACTCTGCGGGACAACCATCTGGGCCTGGTGCCTTATTATGCTCCATTTGAAAAATCGCCTTCTGAATCTCCTCTTCCGAGAAAGGAGCATTAAGAAAAATGTTTTCCTCATTGGAGACTTGGGGAATATCATCTGTTCAGGTCTCATCCAGAGTAATATTATTTACTTCAGGAGCCCCAAACATACCTTTATAGAACTTTGTGATATAGGCCTTGAGACAATCTTGTCCCTCAATCAGCCCTTCATCCTAATGTAGAGAGTGAATTCGTTTTTTCCTGTGTCTGCCATTGGCGACATTATGAAAATAACGAGTATTCGAGTCTCTTTCAAGGATGAATTGAGCCTTAGATCTCCGATACCATTTGAGTTCCTTTTCTCGCAACATCTGTGCTATTTTTGCGTTTGATTGAATTTTAAGTTGAATCTCTTGTGTGGATAGCAACCTCGTCTCAGCGATTCGATCCAACTCATCGATAAATGGAACAAAGACGCTCTTTCTCTTTTTTGAGCATCCCAGTCGTATGTCTAGCCCATCCGCGGAGATATTTACGCACATTGCGTATTTTATTATTCCATCTCCGGATTGGGTTATCATCGACGACCGGTGTGCACCACACTATCTTAACTAGCTCATCAAAACCATCATGTAATAACCAGGCTAGCTCAAACTTAAACTGCGGTTGTGAATGTGGTTTCGGTGTTCCAGTTGAGAGGAGGAGGGGAGCATGATCCGACAATGCCTCAATACGCTCAAGAGCATGCACTTTTACCAATGGGAACTTATCTTCCCAATCGGTACTCATCAGTACGCAGTCTAGTTTTTGTAAGTAGGATCCCCAAGACTGTTTGCCCAAGTGAACTGTCGACCCGTCATGTAGACCTCTCTCAAGTTCAAGCTATCAATTACAACATTGAACAAGAAAGGCCAGTGACCATAAAACCGTCCACGACTCTTTTCGTGTGAAAACCTTAGCATATTAAAATCACCACCAATTAAAATTGGGTCTGGATTAATATTAGCCAGGTTCACCAACTCACAAAGAAAAGCCTCCTTAAACTCTTCCTGGGCAACACCATACACAGCGACCAAACTCCATACGAAGTTGTCAACGCGGTTGCGGAGATGTAATTTCATATGAAAAATCACCATCCGATATTGCTAACGCATCTATGGAATCTAATTTAACGCCTAGTAAAATTCCCCCCGGTCGTCCACGCGGAGGATAAAATGCCAACTGAAGTCTAGACCCCCCGAAAAGCGGTTTAAAACATTCACTGGAAAGTCTCTCCTTCCTGATTCGGAGATAGCCACGAACTCCAAATTATGATCCCTGACGTATTGTGCAATATTCAAATGTTTGGCCAAGTCTCCAAGATCTCTACTACTAGTGAATAAGCCATTCATCGGGAAACAATTGGGTTCTTTGGTGGTCTCACTTAATTTCACGGCGAATACTTCCTCTTCTGCTTGGCGGATTTGGATTTCCGGCCGGATACATACAGATCAATGAGAGATCTGAGCCTGTCCTCATCCAAACCCACCTCGGTCACCTCCCCCACAAGATGTGATAAAAGCTGTCCATCCGAAGAGGCATTCGCTAAATCATCACCCGTGTGGGGTATGTCCACCTTCGAAGAAACACGTGGTTTAACCGTTAAACGGTCATATTCCATATGCTTCAACACATTGGTCAGCATCATTTCTTCCTAAGTTAACACCAACATTGTCTAACCTAGACGATATAATGGTATCTGAAAAAGAAAGAAAAGATTTATTCATCACTGTCGTACCTTTAGGCGGAGTAGAAAATAAGGTCGCCTTCCTGTGCATGGCCTTGGACAACACGTCCTCGTCCGTCGCAGAAGATCCGTCCTTTGCCACAACGTGGCGCGTACTACGACGTAGCTCCTTCTTGGCCGAAGAAGCCACCAGAGGTACAAAGGCAACGGCGGAGGGAGACAAAGGTGAAGTGGATGCCCCCGACCACCGAAGCTACCGAGACAGGCTCCATGCTCTCTAAACATGGAATCGCCAGCGCTGCCGGTCCGCTCTCGCCGGAAAACTCGCCGTCAAAGTCGCCCTCGAATGCACGCGAAGCCACCATCGTCGGCGAAGGGGAAGGGTAACGGGCCAGCCCCGCCGGCCCGCCTGCCGTCGAAGACCTGGCCGAGGAAGCCCTCTGGGCAGCAGCTAGCTGTGCCACGCCCAGGTCCGGCCCAGCTGCGCCGTCTTCAGCCTCTGGCGCACATGCGGCAGCAAGATGTGTGCCGGCCGGCCCAGCTCGTGCGCCGTCCGCCGTCTCCACTGTCGCTCGGGCGACCAGCAGCTGCGTGTTGCTCGGCCAATTAGGGGCAACAGCTACCATCTCCTCTAGTTGCGCGTCGCCCAGCCCACCACGCTCGGCCACCACCACGTCGTCAATGATACGCGGCCCACGTAGTACCGCTGGAGGTGTGACCAGCGGCGACGAGACCCCGCCGTCGTCATGTCGCGACACTCCACTGGATATCCTCGATGATGATGCTCCGGTAGAGAACAAATCGACAGCCACATTCGAAGAAACCAACCATGCAACTATTTCCTTTCCATGAGAAGTTGACACGTTGATGAGAGTTAAATCATAGTCATGTAGAATCTCCACGGCGATAGCACGGACATGAACCCCCTCATTAGTCGTGGACTGATCAATGACCATACTAGTGGGACCATCAGCCTCCTCTACGACCCAGCACCAGTAGCATTCGCCTCCTCTCCATTAGCCCTGGACTCCGAGTGCAGCTTATGGTCCCAAATAAAAGGAACAAAGTCTGGCTCAGGAACGAAATCCTCTAGATCCGTCCTAAAGGTGAAGGTGATGCAGCCCACCGTATTCAACCAAGCACAACATCGATACACAACAAGATGAACTCACTCCTATCTCAGTATGTTTCCGGTGACTTGGTGAACGGTGCACTACCTCATGAAATACCCCTCTACATGCATAGGTGGGATCACACCATGGAACCCAAAACGTGCCCAAGATGCTCAAGAACATATCCAAGACGGTGCCCATGAAGCTAGGAAGGAAGTGGGTGAAGACGGCATCAAGATCGGAGCTCCGAGGAGGAAGAACGGAGGGAAATGGGGCCCCCGGCCAGGCCGGCCTTCCCCCATCCTCAGGCCGGCCTCCCTCTTTCCCACCCTAGCCTCAGGCCGGCCCAGCTCCTCCTCCTCAGCCCGGCCCAGCTCCTCCTCGTGGATTCCGTTAAGAGTTGCCAATCTCCCTCTCGTAAATCCTTGAGGTTCTATTGGCGTGGTGGACCGGCCACGGGTGTAAATAGGTTTCAATCAAGGCGAGTTCAGTTGGATCGATCGTTCCGTAGGCGGCGCTCGGAGTTTAGTTGACGGGAGATTTGAGGTTCTTCGGTTCATGGTATTTATCTCACTGTGGTGACCCAGCACACCACTTCATGTGTAGTCCGCAAGTCGATGACATAATACTCACAGAAGGACTTATCCGTGAATATTACATCCCTCAGAGTGGTACAACAGAAACACAGCGGGTCCAAGCAAAGTTATAGGATACAAACTTCATTACAAAATCTTGAGAATATCTTTGATGAATCAAGAAGATCTCATGCAAAAGAAACATCAGAAGAAGCAATTCGAAGCTCCAAGCCGGAGAAGAACTCTAGCTCAGAACCCAATCCACTACGGCTGATGTCAGCCCTAATTTATGGCTTATAACTACTAAGTCCAAGAATGAACTCTACCTACACCTTGATAGCTTGTCCTCCACCAGCGTTGTTGATGATGGTGCATTTACCGACTAAGTAGTAGATCACCCCTCCTAGATCCCTTAGACAGCGATGGCTTCTCGATGACGACTTCAATAGGGCTTCAACTCTAAGCAGGGGGGTCAAACGGGATAGAATGAGTAACGAGCGTTACTCAGCAAGTTCATGATATATAGTGGGTGGTTGATGCACTAACTACAGCTTTAGACTCGAAAGAGTCATAAGCTAATGCAAGGTTTTTGTAAATCTTTCTTCAAGAGATTGCTTTTAATTCTGAAAACTATGCCCGCCAGATCTTCACAGGACTAGAACTTTCATGGAGTTGCCTTTCCTGCGGCGTTCGCAGCTCCTTCCCGGAACAGGGGGTAACATGTCACATCCTTTTACACTCTGCAGAGGTGCGTTACTTTACCCATGGACGACCAAGACCATGTTGCACAACCAGGCTCGAGATCCTGTCCACTCCCACTCAGGTGTGGGGCCCGGTAGTTGGTCCAAGCCAAACTGTGCTTCCCCGCACAACGCATGTCCACCCATTTCTGCCAGCAGGTTGAACGCCTGATTCCACCCCTCACGATGGAGATCTACGCGCCCCTGGCAGACACTCATAGACTCCAAATTCCGTGGGACGTAAGGGCTCCCACCCATGGGCATGTAGTCCCTGCGGAACTTACAGCGTACGGTCTCTGGCAGTCCGTTGACATGCGAACGAGAGAAGTATCACAGCTGACTTACTCCCCCCATAGAAGACCCATGGTTAACGCGAATTTACGGCGCAAGAATCCTGACGGTAGTTGTTGTTAATTCCTAGGTAATACGTTCCCATGCAGATGGAACCTTCCTTTGACCTATTCATCTTACCATGGTTCCATCCGCCCACCATATAGAACACTACCACTCGGGTAGTCATTCAAGTAGTCATATTATTATAAAAATAGGATCATGCATTCTTTTGAGAATAGGTGATAATACGATAGGGTTTTTGCAAATAGTTTGTTATGAAGTACTGCAAAGGATATGAGCAAGTGATGAACTTGCCTGAGATTGAAATAACCATAATAATAATCCAGGTCTTCAGGGTTCGAGGGTCGCCTAGAGAAATCCAAACATCTGAAAGATAGCAAAGTAGTCCCGGTAAGGACTACAGACAACACTGGCAAGATGATATATGCATAGTAATGAGATGCATCGTGAATTACCCTGGAAAATACCCCAGCTTACAAGTGTAAGCCATGTTCGATACGATAAGTTAATCACACAGGTTTTAGGTGAGTTGTTTCGTTACTTGTGGTGATGTTGTTATTATTGGTTTTAGATCCACATGGGTTTCAGTTTTACTTATCACACCATTGGTTATGATGTTTGGGTTATAAATAGCTATCACATGCTTAAACGAGAAAACAATCACATGTGGCAAACAACCGTTGACAAGTTAATGCACATCTTTGATTTGATGTTCAAAAGTGTAGAGCTAATGATATCAAGTTTATTTGAAAACGAGAAACTAATACAACTAACTCTATCATCACAATACTTACTTAATAGCTTGTGATGATAGGTTTTAGTAGGTGTGAAAACATGAGATTTTATTAATAAGGAAATAATGATATTAAGGTAGCTATTGCTCGTTATAATGGAATATTATAGAATTCCATTATACCTCTAGAAACAAGTTAATAAGTTGAACAAAATGTTTTATGTTGGACATATTTGAATTGGAAATGCCTTTCTCTTTAATTTGATATATCATTCAATGTTTTATGAAAATATTTGAATAAATAATTATTTTATTAATTTTAAATGAATTAAATGATTAGGAAAAACATTGCACAATTAAAAACTTGGTCAAATGACCTTGTAAACATCATAGGTGGATTTCATTTGTCAATTGGAGAATTTTGGTATATAACTTGTATTTTTCTGATTTTATGAATATTTATTATTTTTCTCAATTTTAAATGATTTAATTTAATTAAAGAAAATGTTTAATTTTAAACTTTATCAAATTATTTTGAAAAGTTGATAAATAGATAGGTTTTATTTTTCTGAACACTAATATATTTTATTTATATTTTTCTGATATGTAAATTAAAAGTTATTGCTTTAATAAGATTTATTCAATTTCTTCCCTATTAAATTGACAGGTGGGTCCCACCTGTCATTTCCTGTTTTAATAAAACGAAAAGAAAAGGAAACCCTTGATGACATCATGCTGATGTCAGGGATGCATCACCATGGAGGATTTCCTCACTGTTGATCCACAATCCATGGATTCGCCACGAATTGGGACAAACTGATTGGCTCAAACCCCCGAGGAGGTCACAGCGAACCACACGGTAGCGGCGCGGTGACCAAATGGTCACCGGCGGCTCGCCGGTGTGCAAGAACGCGGCGGCGGAGCACAGTTTGTGGCAATCCGAGGAATCTTTTGATGAATTTAATAACGGAGAGCATCGTAAGATGCAGCAGCTCACCGTGGAGCTCGTGGATGCGTCGGGAAGTCCAGGCGACGTCGAGATTGCCGGTGAGCTTCCACGGCGGCAGGCGGCAGAGAAGAAAAGGAACGGATAAATTCTCCATCCACTAATCCTCCCGGCTTTCTAGCTTCTTCACGAAGATAGAGGGGATCACGGAGCACACGCTGATGCTCACGGTTTCTCGCTGGGTGGCCGGAGTCGACGGCAACAGCAGATCACCGCGGGCTAGGGTTTCGGGTTCACACCTAGAACAGAGAGAGGAGATACAGAGAGAGCAAATGAGCGAGAGAGGAGATAGAGAACAGGATCACGGCAGCCTCTGCTCTTATCCACACGCACAAGCGGCTGGCAAGACGTGGCAGAGCCGGCGTTGACACGGCGGCCTTCTCCTCTGCCTTCTGGCAGAGGAAGAAGAAAGGGAAAAAGAAACATCGATTTTCAATAACCCCCTATATTTTCCAGATTTCACAACTAAGTCCTTTTGTCCATAAAACAGAGAAGAAACCTTTGTTTTCAGGGCCTTATTGCAAAGATAAAAATTATTAAAAATCAGTTTTGAATTCCTCATGAAATTTCTAAGCTCACCATGTTTTGTTTTGGTGAATTTGATAAATATTTGTATTTTTTATTTAGGGTGCTAGATTAAGTGATTTTATTGTTTTCACTCAATTCAATTTATTAAATGTGTTAAAATTTATTTTAGGCATGAATATCACATTCACACAACACATATAAGGTTCCCAAGTGGTGTGCTATAAGTGGATTATATTGGATACACTTCCTTATAGAAAATAATTTGGTATCACTACTAGGTAATGTTTCTATACAATGTAATGAAAATCACCCAATAGGGAATTTTATTCCATATCCAACTAAATCATGTTAGGTAATGGATGGAGTTGTTTTCCTTTGTGTGGTTTGTTATTTCCTCTCTGTTTCATTTATTAAATGGCTATTAAATTATTTTAAGCATGAGTATTATGATTACACATGACAACCATGTGGTTAACAAGGTCGTGTACCATAATTGGACAAATTTGGACACAATCCCTTTTGGAAAATAGTTTGGTAACACTCCATAGTAGTGTTTTTATGTGTTATGGAAAATTCACCAAATATGGAATATTCTTCCAAATCCTACCAAATACTTTGGTTAGTAAATGTACTACTTTTTCTTTTGTAATACTTGGTAATTTTTATAATTGAACTCTTAGTAGTTTTGGTTGAGATTTTACTTAGGTGTTTATAAACTTTATTTGATAAATTGGGTTCTTTACTAATGGGAAAACATGTGTCTCTTTGGAACCTATTTATTTGCTTTTCACCAGTTTCCAAATGTGGTATTATCTCATGTTCTTTTAGAACATGCAATAACTTACATGGTTATATGTAGATGAATATTTGGTAGCATCTGTTAGACTTGTGTATGAAAAGGATTTGGAAAACAAGGTATTAAGCTTGTTTTCATTTACCTCCACATATCAAGACATGTGGATGCAATGGCTTGTTATTATTTCAGATTGGATAATTGTTTCCATTTAAGATATTACTATGAGTTCCTCACCTCTGATGAGTTTGACAGAGGTTATTGGTTCTCTATTATATCCAAATGATTCACTGGATAAATTCTTATGCTCCCTTACTGAGGCAGTGTTGCTTCCTGTGGTCTTCTGTTGCTTGATGTTCTTGTCACTAGTTGTCACTAGTCTTCTGTTATCACCTTTGTCCATTGCAGGTAGGTTCATCTCTTGGTTTCCATCCTCATCTGTCTCACCATTTTGGTGAAAACATCCAATTACTCCAAGAAAGGATTTTACTTAGATGATTGTAAAAGAATGTGAGTTTATTATATGACATCAAGTTGCCATATGCATATAGGAAGAATTTGTTAACAAGTGGGCCAGACTTGCCTCCAAATTACTACTCATATACAATAGGCTAGGATGTACCATTTAATTCAATTTTTTGTTTGTTTATGTATGACACTCAATTGTTTGAGTATACAGAAGTGTTTTGCTAACAAGGTATACAGCTTGTTACCAAACTACTTATCTATAACACTAACATTGGAATATCACACTATTTCAGGAGGAGTTAATAAGATCAAATCAAGATATAAGAGTTTCCAAATACTCTTATAGTAGATTGGAGTAGTACTCCTAGAACACTCTGAATAATCTCCTTGAAGATCTTCATGTGGTAGTTCCTCCTGTCTTGTGGTTTCTTATCTTGCAGAATGATTTAGAGAAGATTGGAAAACAAGATAGAGTGGTCTTGACAACACAACAAGATCTAGATTAAGAGTTAGTTCATGCTTTTATTATCCTTCCATATACTTCTTATTTTATTTCACATAAGATATGGGCTTGTTCATATATGTTTGGTGTTACTTAGCTATCCATTCAATTCCTCTAGTAGAGGTTATATCTTGTTGTTATTCATTAATTGTATCCAGAGGTACTTTAGTTGTTGAATATTGATATGGATAGAAATGTGGAGTGTTTGTGAAATGGAAACTTAAGATTATAAGTTAATCAAATGGTTCATTAATGTGTTGAGCTTTCATAAGCTCACTTGTTTGAGATGACAGAAACATTGAGCATGAGGAAGTGATTGGACTTAATGGCTTTGATCATGGTGGTTACTTGGTTACTCAGAGTGCCATTTTTTGATTTTTTTTATCCTTGATTTGTATTCATGATGTAGACATAGAGGTTTGGAAAGATCATATGTGATGATCAAGGTTTTAACAGTAGTTTAAGAAGATTTATTTCTTCTTTTAGATACTTCTTTTATGGTTGAGGAGATATCTACATATTTGATAAATATGTGATTAATGATAATTAAGTTATTTCCCACTTATGGGACTTGGGTTAACACTTGTTTGTATCACATGTGTTCTGTTGAACCTTTGTTATTTACTTGTGAAGGTTCACTTAGTGGTGATGAGATGATTTTTAAAGATGTTATGTAGATTGATTGATAACTTAAGTAGTTCATGTTTTAGAGAGTCTAAAATATTTGTTGATGAGATTATTCCACCAAGCATTACTAACTTGTGGAAGTGTGGTCATTAGTTATGAGATTTGGACACTCACCCCTCTTTGAGTTCTAGATACCTAGTGAATTATCCCAAGTCACTTATAGACTTGTGGTTAAGGTTGTTGAGGGTTTGTGTTGGTCACAACCAATTATGGTTTATGTAACCAGATGATTTGGTTTCTTAAGATACTTGTTATAAAGATCACTCCAAATGTACTCCTGACTAGATGAACTAGACCTATTTCATCAAGTCAAGTGAAACTTTGGTCACTTTGATTCGTTTAAACTTTCGCGCTAAAATTTCCCGTACATTTAGATGCATGCTTTGAAAATGCACATATTAAATTTAGATCCTTCTAACTTCCCAAACACTGGGATGTTACACTCACTTTGTGTTTCCCCGCGTTAGCCCACGATTCCCCATCGATTCCCCCTCTCGTGTTCATCGTGTTCATCGCGTTCTTCAAGTTCTTCGACGATTCGTGAAGATCGGGCCAACCTAGAGGTCAACACCTATATGATCTGATATCCAGATCTAGATTGACACGAATACGACACTCACACTCCTCCCCATCCACCAATTTTTCTTCTATCCACCATAAATTCGAAAATTTGACCAAAAATAGCCAAAAGGGATTTCGACCGATCTATCGATTTGTTGAGTTTTTCGTGGTTTTGATTCATAGATTTGTTGCCAAAGACCATTCCCCACCTTTATATTCAGCCACTTTACTCTAATTTGTCCAAATGTTTTCTTGATTTGAGAGGAATTTCGAAATTGAGCAAAATCACTGAAAATTCCTGCTTTTCGATTCTTCGACAGATTTGTATCTTCTTTTTCTTTGTCGTCGTTGCTCCAATTTGAGTGAGGAAAGTTCCTACGCGTCGCCATCGACATCGACTACACATCTACATCAACCGATCCACACGACATCGACATCCACCGGCCGCAAGTCCGAGATCATCCACCGCATAGGTATAACTTGCTTCCGCTTGAACTAACCCCATCCTCTGTGTACCTTTACTACTTGGACTAGTTCTTTTACACCGCTTGGAATTGCATTAGTGGCATCGAGAGTGCGAGTTTTGCGCTTGTGAGAGAATATCTTCGAGTAGGCATTGGCATTTGGAAATCATCATCCATCAAAAAGCGAAAAAAAGGAGAAAGAGCAAGAAGCAAAAAGAGCCAAAAGAAGAAAAAGATCAATGCCAATTGCTATCACTTGTAGGAACGTGTAGCTTCGTGTCGCAAGAGAGAAGAGAGTGATTGGTTGCCACATTGTGGAACTTGTTGCCTCTAATTAATTGCGGTTTGAGCTAGCGTCCTCCTTGCGTTGGTGTGGCATTGAGCTTAGTCTTCGATAGGTACATTTCGTCTCTACTCGTCCGTTGGCTGCACTAACCCCATTTATCCCTTGTGTGTGTGTGTGTGTTTCATTTTAGTTTCCACCATTTCAATTTCCTCCACTAGGATTGGTTTTCGTGCTAACTTTTCTTTGGTTATTCTCCACCTTTTACAACATACTTTTCTTGGGATTTGTCGTTTTTCCTCGCCACATTTCTAACCCATTTGCCTTCCACATATAGCGTGTGTGTTGTCGTTTGCGGTTTTATTTCGATCTTTTTGGACTCACTTTTGACTTACCGCCCTACACCTAGGCTCGTCCACTATCCTCAATACGACCAAAAAAAAGGTAACGTTGGGTAAGTGTGACATCCATTTCATCATATCACCCTTGTGTGCTTGTTGATATGGCTAGGGAAGGAGTATTCACAAGGCCGAGTTCGGAAGATCAAGGAACCTCTTTCTTCAACAACATTGGCTACCACAACTTCGTCAACCGCCATGAACACTTTCGGCTTTGCCAACTTGCTCGTGATGGATTGGAGCATTTGGACCATCAACAGCAACGCAACCCATGGAGCGGCGTGCAACAATTGCGTCAAGTTCATCTACACCCTACTGCTTCCGCAAGCAATGGACCAACCACCTCTTGAGCTCTTCGACGACGACTACATCTCTTTTCAAGCTCATCCTCACCCATCCATTGAGGACCATGTCAAGATCGTCATCACCTTTGTACTACACCCTCCACGATCATACCTTGGCATGATCTTAGATAAGAGACTCAACTTCAACGACTACACCGCCTTTCGAGATCTTATTCACCAAACCAAGGACGACCACTTCAACATCGTCACCGCTTTTGGACCACCCCCGCTACAAGAGTCGAGGACGACTCTTCTTCAAGGGGGAGATGATGGAGCCCACCGTATTAAACCAAGCACAACATCGATACACAACAAGGTGAACTCACTCCTATCTTCGTATGTTTCCGGTGACTTGGTGAACGGTGCGCTACCTCATGAAATACCCTTCTACATGCATAGGTGGGATCACACCATGGAACCCAACACGGTTCCCAAAATGCTCAAGCACATATCCAAGACGGTGCCCATGAAGATGGGAAGGAAGTAGGTGAAGACGGCATCAAGATCGGAGCTCCGAGGAGGAAGAACGGAGGGAAATGGGGTCCCGGCCTCACCCCCCGGCCAGGCCGGCCTTCCCCCATCCTCAGGCCGGCCACCTGGCTGAACAGGCCGGCCTCCCTCTTTCCCACCCCGGCCTTAGGCCGACCCAACTCCTCCTCAGGCCGGCCACCAGCCAGAAGGCGCCGGCCCCTGGCCGACCTCTCGGGCCGGCTGGGCGCCCAGCCCCACCCCGGCCTCCCAGGCCGCCCCTTGCTGCCACACGAAAACAAGTGGATTTTGCCCATTTTCACCCAACCTACCCCCCCTAGGCTATATAAGGGACTCTGGTGGCTAGATCTAGGGTTAGGGATGATTTGAGAACTTTGGGCTATGCCCTTGTATCCCTCTTGTGAGGTGACTCCTCTTACGAGGCTACTCCTATGATGTTGATGTTCATCTAGGACCGTATCAAGATTCACCAAAACTACTTATCCTTTCCCTTTGTGGATTCCGTTAAGAGTTGCCAATCTCCCTCTCGTAAATCCTTGAGGTTCTATTGGCGTGGTGGACCGTCCACGGGTGTAAATCGGTTTCAATCAAGATGAGTTCAGTTGGATCGATCGTCTCGTAGGCGGCCCTCGGGGTTTAGTTGAAGGGAGATTTGAGGTTGTTCGGTTCTTGCTATTTATCTCCCTTTGTGTTTCCCCGCGTTTGCCCACGATTCCCCCTCGATTCCCCCTCTCGTGTTCATCGCGTTCTTCGCGCGTTCTTCGTGTTCTTCGTCGATTCGTGAAGATTGGGCCAACCTAGAGGTCAACACCTATATCATCTTGTATCCAGAGCTAGATTGACACGAATCCGACACCCACACTCCTCCCCATCCACCAATTTTTCTTCTATCCACCATAAATTCGAAAACTTGACCAAACATAGCCAAAAGGGATTTCGACCGATCTCTCGATTTGTCGAGTTTTTCGTGGTTTTGATTCATAGATTTTCTGCCAAAGACCATTCCCCACCTTTCTATTCAGCCACTTTCCTCTAATTTGTCCAAAAAAAAATCCTGATTTGAGAGGAAATTCGAAATTGAGCAAAATCACAGAAAATTCCCGCTTTTCGATTCTTGGACAGATTTTGTATCTTGTTTTTCTTTGTCGTCGTTGCTCTGATTTTAGTGAGGCAAGTTCCTACGCGTATCCATCGACATCGCCTACGCATCTACATCAACGTATCCACACGACATCGATATCCACCGGCCGCAAGTCCGAGATCATCCACCACATAGGTATAACTTGCTTCCGCTTGAACTAACCCCATCCTTTGTGTACCTTTCCTACTTGGACTAGTTCTTTTACACCGCTTGGCATCGCATTAGTGGCACCGAGAGTGCGAGTTTTGCGCTTGTGAGAAAATAGCTTCGAGTAGGCATTGACATTTGGGAATCATCATCCATCAAAAAGCGAAAAAAGGAGAAAGAGCAAGAAGCAAAAAAGAGCCAAAAGAAGAAAAAGATCGATGCCAATTGCTATCACTTGTAGGAACGCGTAGCTTTGTGTCGCAAGAGAGAAGAGAGTGACCGGTTTCCACATTGCGAATCTTGTTGCCTCTAATTAATTGCTGTTTGAGCTAGCGTCCTCCTTGCGTTGTTGTGGCATTGAGCTTAGTCTTCGATAGGTACATTTCGTCTCCGCTCGTCCATTGGCCGCACTAACCTCATTTATCCCTTGTGTGTATGTGTTTCATTTTAGTTACCACCATTTCACGTTCCTCCACTAGGATTGGTTTTCATGCTAACTTTTCTTTGGTTCTTCTCCACGTTTTACAACATACTTTTCTTGGGATTTGTCGTCTTTCCTCACCACATTTCTAACCCATTTGCCTTCCACATATAACGTGTGTGTGTTGTCATTTGTGGTTTTCTTTCGATCTTTTTGGACTCACTTTTGACTTACCGCCCTACACCTAGGCTCGTCCACTAGCCTCAATACGACCCAGAAAAGGTAACGTTGGGTAAGTGTGACATCCATTTCATCATATCACCCTTGTGTGCTTGTTGAGATGGCTAGGGAAGGAGTATTCACAAGGCCGAGCTCGGAAGATCAGGGAACCTCTTTCTTCAACAACATTGGCTACCACAACTTCGTCAACCGCCATGAACACTTTCGGCTTTGCCAACTTGCTCGTGATGGATTGGAGCGTTTGGACCATCAACAACAATGCAACCCATGGAGCGGAGTGCCACAATTGCGTAAAGTTCATCTACACACTACCGCTTCCGCAAGCAATGGACCAACCACCTCTTGAGCTCTTCGACGACGACTACATCTCTTTTCAAGCTCATCCTCACCCATCCATTAAGGACCATGTCAAGATCGTCATCACCTTTGGACTACACCCTCCATGATCATACCTTGGCACGATCTTTGATAAGAGGCTCAACTTCAACGACTACACCGCCTTTTAGGATCTTCTTCACCAAACCAAGGACGACCACTTCAACATCGTCACCGCTTTTGGACTACCCCCACTACGAGAGTCGAGGACAAATCTTCTTCAATGGGGGGGGGAGGGGTATGATGCAGCCCACCGTATTCAACCAAGCACAACATCGAACACAACAAGGTGAACTCACTCCTATCTCCGTATATATGTTTCCGGTGACTTGGTGAACGGTGCGCTACCTCATGAAATACCCCTCTATATGCATAGGTGGGATCACACCATGGAACCCAAGACGGTGCCCAAGATGCTCAAGAACATATCCAAGACGATGCCCATGAAGCTAGGAAGGAAGTGGGTGAAGACGGCATCAAGATCGGAGCTCCGAGGAGGAAGAACGGAGGGAAATGGGGTCCCCGGTCTCACCCCCGGCCAGGCCGGCCTCCCCCCATCCTTAGGTCGGCCTCCCTCTTCCCCGCCCAGGCCTTAGGCCGGCCACCAGCCCGAAGGCGGCGGCCCCCACCCCGGCCGCAGGCCGGCCTCCCAGGCCGGCTGGCCCCCAGGCTGAGGGCCCAGCCCCACCCCGGCCTCCCAGGCCGGCCCCCTGCTGCCACACAAAAACAAGTGGATTTTTCCCATTTTCACCCCACCTACCCTCCTAGGCTATATAAGGGACTCTGGTGGCTAGATCTAGGGTTAGGGATGATTTGAGAACTTTGGGCTATGCCCTTGTATCCCTCTTGTGAGGTGACTCCTCTTACGAGGCTACTCCTATGATGTCGATGTTCATCTAGGACCGTATCAAGATTCACCACAACTACTTATCCTTTCTCTTTGTGGATTCCGTTAAGAGTTGCCAATCTCCCTCTCGTAAATCCTTGAGGTTCTATCGGCGTGGTGGACCGGCCACAGGTGTAAATTGGTTTCAATCAAGGCGAGTTCAGTTGGATCGATCGACCCGTAGGCGGCCCTCAGGGTTTAGTTGACGGGAGATTTGGGGTTCTTCGGTTCTTGCTATTTATCTCCCTTTGTGTTTCTCCGCGTTTGCCTACGATTCCCCTCTCGTGTTCATCATGTTCATCGCGTTCTTCGTGCGTTCTTCGTGTTCTTCGTCGATTCGTGAAGACCGGGCCAACCTAGAGGTCAACACCTATATAAGAAGGAATACCCTTTTAGCCGCAAAACCCCATCAGTGCTCGTGAACGGTCCAACCTCATCCATCTTGTGAAACAACTCATCATCAGACAGAGACATCCGAACCCTAATGATATCTGTGCGATTTAGAGCTAAAAGATCCACATCTACTGTATTACCAATCAGAGAACCGACCGCCCATATGCCTAGAAAATGTCTCAACGAATGTGGCACATCCTCCACATGAACCCACGTCTGATACATCTCAAGAACTGGCTCAATATCCTCTTGTTTCCACTTGGTAAAATGCAGCCTTGTGGACTGGAACGGAATACCAAAATCCATGCCGTCAAACCTATCAAGCTCAGCCATAGAAGGGAACGCCAGTTTGAACACATTGTCAACACTGGGTATAGCCTCCCACTTCCACCTCGTAACCGAACACATGCGTGCAAACGTTACCTCAACCTGCTTAGCTGTAGCAGCAGTGCACTGAACTGTAACCAACGCACCAGGCCCCTCAAACGCCTACCCCATCTCCTTGAACAAATTGTTAGGGAACTGCGAGAACATAGTATGTTTGCTGCCAATCCCTGCAATGGATACCGCTGGTTTAGGGAGTTTTAGAGTTGGGAACTTCTTAAGCGGATGCTTGTTGTTGTCAAAGATATAGCAGTAATGCTCCATCGGGCAATCTCTAGTGGCATGGGTATCGACGTCACACTTCCAGCAGCGTGTTATCTTGACTACATGGACCGTAGCAACATTAGTACCCTCGGGTTCATCGGTGGTATGCAACCGCTGCTCAACCGGAAGCACCGGCAATGCCACAACCCCGCATGTCAAAGACCCCTCGGCTGCAACTGGCGCCACCTTCTTCTTTTTACTCTTTCTCTTCTTCGCTCTGGCACCCGCCCCCGGACTAACAGTAAAACCGGCACCGGACGGAGCAGGAGCCGACGCCACTACACCGGACGGAGCAGTAGCCGCGACGGGGGCCACGACCGACCCAACCGCACCACCACTCGGCCTTGCCGGCGCGGAGGCTGCATCACGGGCGGCACGTGCGGAAGCGGCACAGGGGTGAAAGACGGCTGCCCTGCCGTCGGCCTCCTGACAGGGACATGCACGCCCCGTCCAGCACCTCGTCCTCGCCTAGCTGACGCTGGCACTGGCTGCCGCACCCCGGCGCGCCACCACCCAGCGCGAGTCCGCCATCAGCGGCGCGGTAGATAATACCGCGGCGTACGACCGCCCACGTGTTGGAGTAGAGTGGACGGCGGCGTGGAGAGCAGCGGGCGATGAAGACGGCGCGGGCGACGTTTCCGATGTACGAGACGGTGATGAAGATGTCGAATCTCTAGCCGCAGTCGACTTTGATCGTGAACCCGAACGAGACCAGAGACGCTCGAAGCCATCAGTGAAATAGGCCCAGCGCTTCTTGGGCCTCGCTCCATGCAAGTGGGTCCCAATCGTCATAGGAACGTCGATTTGAATCGACGTGGATCCGCTCCGCATCCCCGATCCACAAATCCCGCTCGCCGTCCCCGCTCGGCCTTGCCGTCGCCGCCGTTGATCCAGCCGGCAACCGCGGTAGGAAATCGCCAAGACATGGAGGTGGCGTGACCCGGGGCCGAGGAAGAGGGCCACGCCACCCCAATCCCACTGGTGCCTTCTTCAACGCCCTCCCGGCTCCAGCCGTACCACCCGATGCAGTCGCCGGTGGCGAGGGCACGGCAGCCTCCGGTGATCCTCCCGCGCTCGGCGACGAAGACCTGCACCCAAAACTAGCCGTACCTTTGCTCTTAGATGAACAAGGTTTCTCCCAAAACCTAGACGCGGCCGTAGGGTATCCAGCTGCCGTCCAGAACTCCACGGAGACCGCCGCGTCCGACTTGGCCGGCCGGTCTATGAACTCCTCCGAAATATCCCGATCTTCTGATAGGACCGTGGCCGCGCATTCCGTTGCCAGAACACCCACCTGACGCTCAGCCCCATCACCGATCGGAGAGATCCCCTCGCCCGTCTCCTCGCCGATCAGCACATCGAACCGCCCTCCCGAACGCTTAGGCAGCCCCCCCGGCGCTAGAGTCACCCTGCGGTGGCGGAACCCCGGTGGCACCGGGGGGGGGGGGGGGGCGCCCATGTCGCCGCGCCCCGCTTCACTCATCCTTTGTAGTGGATTTGAAAGGCTATGTTTCAAGACCATTGCATGAGTATCAGAATTTTTATCTTGGTTACAAACCAAGCCTGGTTCTCAGAATAAAATGCATGAGTACGTGCCTAGTCCTCAAGTATAAATAGGAAACTAAATTCGTGCCCATGGGGACTTGAACTTGGATGTTGGGTTCGTACATCCGTTCTCCCAACCAGTTGAGCTACGCTCACAATAGTCGGCTATTTAAAACTTTGGACAGACATCATGTCTAGAGAACAAAAATCTCGATGATCGACATATGCTTGGTGCTTGGGCAGCAGGATGAGCGTGATTACGTTAAATGCACAATGTAAGTTCCAACGGTGCTCCATGTCCGGAATAGCACAATCATGGAGTCATATATATAGGTGCACACCCAGGTCCAACTCCTTGACATGTACCAGCCACGATATTCCCTGACACTGTGAACGAACCTGCAAATGCAACTCTCGTTGATAATACTCTAGAGAATAGAGATGCATGGTTGTTACTCCTTGCACACGTGACACTCGCCTGCTCACCGCAATGGACGAACGTCGAGGTGAGCGCTAGTCGTGCATTCCTTCAAACATGTAGCCAGTGTCAGAGTGATATAGCCCACCCAACTCCACCAAGTTCACCAATGACAAGATCACGATCAAAGGCCATCCATGATAAGGTGAACTCGCTCCTCATGGTTCAACACTTTGTGTGCTCAGGTTCAAACCCACCACGGAGGCCCCGGAAAGCACCCAAGACGATGCGCAAGAAGGTACCAAGAAGAGCGGAGAAGACGGCGTCGGATTCGGAGTCCCGGAGGAGAAGATAGGGGGAAAAGACTCCCTCCCGGCCTCACGACCCGGCCAGGCCGGCGCCCCTACCCTCCAGGCCGGGCACCCACCCGAGGGGGCCGGCCGCCCCCCTCCTTAGGCCGGACCCCCACCCGAGAGGGCCGGCCTCCACCCCGGCCCCAGGCCGGCCCCTCCCAGGCCGGTGCCCCCTCGCCCACTATGGCCCCGGGCCGGCCAGGCCGGGCTCCCAGGCCGGCGTGGCCTAAAATGCACGGAAAAGACCCGTTTTCGACCCCGTTTTCACCTACTTCAACCCCCGGCTATATAAGGACGACCCCGAGCTAGATCTAGGGTTTTAGAGTTGATTTTAGAACATTGTGAGCTTTGCTCTCTTGTATCCCTCTTTGAGGAACTACTCCTATGGTGTGTACCTAGGAACGTATCAAGGCTACTCCTCCGATTTCATCGAGGATCGTATCAAGACTCATCCAATTACTTGATCTCTCCCCTTGGGTTTCAATCAAGAACCGTCCAATCTTCCTCTCGTGAATCCTTGAGGTTCTATCGGCGTAGTGGACCGGCTACGGGTGTGAAGCGGTTTCAATCAAGGTGAGTTCAGTTGGATCGATCGTCCCGTAGGCGGTCCTGGTTTAGTTGACGGGAGATTTGGGGTTCTTCGGTTCTTACTAGTTATCTCCCTTGCGTTTCCTTGCGTTTGCCCACGATTCCCCTTCGATTCCCCCTCTCGTGTTCATCGCGTTCTTGAGCGTTCTTCGTGTTCTTCGTCGATTCGTGAAGATCGGTCCAATCTAGGAGTAACCCTCCACATCATATGGTATCCAGAGCTAGATTGACACGAATCCGACACCCACACCACTTCCCATCCACCAACTTTTTTTCCACCATAAATTTCGAAAATCATCACAAAAATAGCTAAAAGGGATTTTGACCGATCTGTTGATTCATTGAGTTTTTCGTAGTTTTTCTTCATAGATTTCTTGCCAAACCCCATTCCACATCTTTCTATTCAGCCAATTTTTCCAATTTTGCCCAAATTTTTTCTTGATTTTGAAGGAATTTCGATTTTGAGCCAAAAACTCATAAAATCTCAGCTCTTCCATTTCCCGACAGATTTTGGAACTTGTTTTTCTTTGTCATTTGTGATCCAAATTTAGTGCAAAAAGTTGCCACGCGAAGCCCACGACATCACCTACGCTTCCACATCACCAGATCACCACGACAACGACATCCACCGGCCGCAAGTCCATGATCATCAATAAGAGAGGTATAAAGTGCTTCCTCTTGAACCACCCCACCCCATTGTGTTACTTGCCTATTCGGACTAGTTCTTTTTACACCGCTTGGCATCGCATTTGTGGCATCGAGAGTGCGAGTTGGCGCTTGTGAGAGATTAGCTACGAGTAGGCATTGGCATTTTGGAATCCATCAAAAGAGAAAAAAAAAGAGAAAATGGAAAAAGAAACAAAGGATCGATGCCAATAGCTTTCCATTGTAGGAACGTGTAGCATTGCGTCGCAAAAGAGAAAGAGTGACCGATTTCCACGGTGCGAATCTTGTTGCCTTTTCAAATTTGCGGTTTGAGCTAGCGTCCTCCTTGTGTTAGTGTGGCATTGAGCATTAGTCTTCGTTAGGTTCATTTCGTCTACGCTCGTCCATTGGTCGCACTAACCCCATCTATCCCTTGCGTGTGTGTGTGTCCCACCATATTTCCATCCACTAGGTTTGGTTTTTGTGTTAACTTTTCTTTGACGTTTCTCCACGTTTCACAATACACGTTTCTTCGGTTTTGTCGATTTTCCTCGCCACTTTTCCTCACCCATTTGCCTTCCACATAAAGCGTGTGTGTTGTTGTTTACGGTTTCTTTCGATCTTTTTGGATTCGCTCTTGACATACCGCCCTACACTTAGGCTCGTCCACTAGCCTCAATACGACCAAAAAAGGTAACGTTGGGTAAGTGAGACATCAATTTATTCAATATCACCCTTGTGTGTTTTGAGATGGCTAGGGAAGGAGTATTCTCAAGTCCGAGTTCGGAAGATGAAGGCAACCCATTCTACAACGACAATGCTAACGCCAACTACGTCACCCGCAATGACCGTTTGCGACTCCGTGAACTCGTGAAGGATGGATTGGAACGCTATGAGGATCGACTACAAGAGAAAGAGGCTCGATTGAATGATCAAATGACGCGCATCAACATCAACTTGGCTAATCTTGCCAATCTCCGTCATTCATCATCGTCCTCAAGGTCTCGTCGCTCAAGCCACAACAATAAAGATCTTCACCAACCTCGTCGCCATGACCGCCATGATCGCAACAACGACTTGGAGGAGGGTGGACAACATCAACAACCACAACCACCTCCTCCCCAACCTCAACAAGCTCTGCGACGAAATTGGTATGAGGATAGCTCGCCATCACCACTACCTCGACATCGCCAAGGCCGTGGTGAACCTCTTCAACAACCGCAACGCCCGGACCTTCGACAACATCATCATGCACCTCCTCAAGGCCACGCTCAAGACTATAGCCACAATGACTTCGTGGAAGGTGCTAATCAACATCCAAGGCCACCAAGGCGTAATGCGCGTCTCAACAACAATGACCGCCAAGAACATGATCGTCCTCAACACCCTCGTGATGATCAAGTGCTTCCGCCACGCCCACAACAAGAACGTCCTCGACATCAACACCGTGACAATGATGATAGTGAACGCCGTGAAGCAAGACTTCGTCACCATCAACAACCCCCAACTAATGACCACCGGCGTCATCCTACCCATCATGATCGCCACCGCCAAGACAATGAGGATGACCCCTATTATGATTCACACCACGTCTATGATGAAGATCCCCATGAGAGACACCATGAGCATCCCCAACGTCAACAAGAAGACAACAACATGAGTGCTCTTCGTTTCAATGTCCCCAAGTTCAATGGTGAGAATGACCCAAAAGAATATCTTGCTTGGGCTCTCAAGGTAGACAAGATCTTTGGCATTCGCAACTTCACCGACAAGAAGATGGTTGCTCCAGCATCATTGGAATTTGAAGGATATGCACTCTTGTGGTGGGATCGCCTACAAGCCGAAAGAGTCCACAACCGCATTGCTCCTATTGCCACTTGGAATGAGATGAAGCAATTCATGCATGCTCGCTTCGTTCCTTGATGACTCCCAAGTGCAGGAGATCAATTGTAGTACCTTTCGATAAGTTTTTGAGTGTCGAATCCACGAGGAGCTGAAGGTAAGCTATCTATTCTCTCAAGCCCTACAACCCTCTTATATGGCTGTTTATGCAAAGCAATAAGTTTTACTAAAAGGAACTAACTAATTAAAAGCAAGTGACATGGAGTGTGGTTTGTCTAGTAACTAGTGAAGCAAGTTTAAAATGCAAGTAATCCTCAAGCAGGTTTCTAAAGCAAGTTTCTAAGCAAGTTTCACAAGTAGCAAGCAGCAAATATATCAAGTATCTCAAGGGAGCAGGTGTTCTAGCAATAGGTGTTTCGTTCGTGTGGTTGTCACAATTAGTGAAGCACATGTTTTAGTCTTAGTTGTTTCTTCTTGGAAGGAGCCATGAATAGGTATAGTCAAGTAAATGATCTACAACCCCTAATGATGGATCATGTGGCCAAGTAAATGACTGCACAAGATTGATTAAGACATAAAGTCCCACCATAGCCTTACGTTCTAAGGTCCCCTATATATATCCCCCAATAACTTAACTTTGTGGCTCGGTCTCAGGTTACTGTCACTCCCAAGTCACCACCACTCCATTATGCTACCGGTGATCACCTTACATGCATTCCCCAACATATGCGTGCACTCATATATTGTACATAAAGACAATCATAGAAGATAACAAACTTGTATGCAACCAATCAACGAACTATTTCACCGTTGCCAAGAACAATTCACTACTCAAACATAGACGGGAAGACACAATACATCAAAGGAATATAGTATTGCATCATACATCGTGTTTTCCAAGAGATTACAGTGGAGAGATGGAGCTGATCTTGCTGTAGATGTTGATGATGAACACGCCGGAGGGGGTGGAGCCCTCCGGGGGTGATCCCGACGGTGTTTCCCCCCTCCGATCTTCTCCGGCGGCAGCCTTCTGTCTCTCTGTTTCGTGGTTTCGTCTCTCGGCGCCGCCTCTCTCTCGAAAAGGCCAGGGGACCCTTTATATAGTCGTTTTTAGGTCACGAGACACTCGGGAGAAGAAAGATCGACGGCATCGGAGCCACGGGGGCAAAAACGGGGCCCCACACGTGGCCAAGGAATCTGGCCGCATGAAGGGTCCTCTTTTCCACCTGGTTGGCCTTTTGGCCCTCTACTTTGGCCCATGGTCTTCGTCTCGAAAATTCTGAACCGTGCTCTTTGGCCTTGCCCTTTTTGGAGTCCCGAAGCTCCCGGAAAGTCTGAAACACTAAAAAGTACGTTTTCTGGAAAAACAGGGTTAGAACCAAAAGAAGGGGGATTGTTCAGAAAATCCCCCAAATCATTAATAAACATGAATATAAGTTGCTAATATGTAGGAAAAACAAGTAATAACATGCAAAGTTCATGTATGTATTTTACATGCATCATTCCTCCACACTACAAGCGTGACCTATTCAAGAAACTACAAGAACTTCGTCAAGGCTTGAAGTCCGTTGATGAGTACTACAAGGAAATGGAGACCTCTTTGTTACGAGCTCATTTGATGGAATCTCAAGAACAAACAATGGCCCGCTTTCTCAATGGCCTCAACTATCCTATAAGGAAGATCGTCGAGTATCAACCATATGACAACATTGTGGCCCTTGTCCACCAAGCTCTCAAGGCGGAACGCCAAATTGCGGAAGAACTCAAATACAATAAGCAAAAAGCTTTCTTCAACTCAAGACATTCCTCTTCGACTCAAGTGACACAAGAAACTACTCCTACTACCAACAAGAGCAACCCTCAAGCCTCTAGTGCTCCCAACAAATCATCACAACCATTCAAGAAGCAAGTGCCTTCCACCTCCTCTTCAAATGCTCCTCAAGTCAAGTCAAGCACTATTACTTGCTTCAAGTGTGGTGGTAGTGGACACAAGTCCTTTGAGTGTTCCAACAAGATGATTATGATAGTCAATCAAGATGGTGAACATGATTCCGTGAGTGAGGGTGAGTACTATGCTATGCATCAAGTGGATCTCAATTCTTTGGATGTGCCCAATGAAGATGAAGAAAGTGTGTATTGTGATGAGGACAAGAATCCATCACTAGTGGTCACAAGAGTCCTTACTTCTTCTCCTCAAGATGAGCATGATCAACGGTGCAATCTCTTCCAAACTAGAGCCGGTATCAATGGCAAGTCCATCAAGGTTATCATCGATGGTGGTAGTTGCCACAACTTGGCTAGCAAAGAACTTTGTGACAAACTTTACTTGCCTTTCAAGAGACATCCGCATCGATACCATGTCCAATGGCTTAGTGACTCTGGATCATTCAAGATTCAACATACGGTTTCCGTGCACTTCAAGATTGGTTCATATGAAGACACGGTGGAGTGTGACGTTGTGCCTATGACCGTGTGTCATCTTCTTCTTGTCCAACCTTGGCAATACGACAAGAGTTCTATTCATGATGGGCGTACCAATCACTATAGCTTAAAGTGGAACAACAAGACCTTTGTTCTCCGTCCCATGTCTCCTAGCCAAGTGATCGCCGACAACGCCAAGACACTTGCACGCAAACAAGAAGATCTCAAGTCTAGTGAGATGAGCGGTGAGAGAGTGATCCACCTAAAAGAGAGTGAGAGCCACAAGCCAAACATGAGCGACAACATTTCGAGTGCTCCCAAAGGCCTTGCCTTGCTTGCCACCAAAAGAGAGATGCGAGAGCTACGAGATGACCCAACCATACTACACTTTGTCTTATTGTGCAAAGGGGAAGCCCTTGAAACTAACGACATGACAAATTTTCCTCCGTCTTTGTTGCATTTGTTGCAGGAATTTGAATATGTGTTTCCCGATGAACTCCCTCCGGGCCTTCCTCCTCTACGAGGAATTGAGCACCGCATTGACCTCATTCCGGGTGCTCCACTTCCAAACCGTGCTCCATACCGCACCAACCCCGAGGAGACTAAAGAGATTGAACGCCAAATTCAAGAACTACTCGATAAAGGTTTTATCCGCGAATCCCTTAGCCCTTGTGTTGTGCCGGTTATCCTTGTTCCTAAGCAAGATGCTACTTCACGTATGTGCATGGATTTTCGTCCTATCAATGCTATCACCATTAGATATAGACATCCTATCCCTAGGCTCGATGACATGCTTGATGAATTGAGTGGTGCTACCATCTTCTCTAAAATTGATCTTAAAAGTGGATATCACCAAATACGTATGAACATAGGCGATGAATGGAAAACGGCTTTCAAAACAAAACTTGGTTTGTATGAATGGCTTGTCATGCCTTTTGGTCTTTCAAATGCTCCTTCCACTTTTATGCGTCTCATGAATGAAGTCTAGCGTCCTTTTATCGGAAAATTTGTTGTGGTTTACTTTGACGACATCCTCATTTATAGCAAGTCTTTGGAGGATCATCTTGATCATGTTTCACAAGTATTGTTGGCTCTTCGCAAAGCAAAACTTTTCGCCAATATTTCCAAATGCAATTTTTGCACCAACAAGCTTGTTTTGTTGGGTTTTGTGATCTGTTCCAATGGTATTGAAGTGGATAACAAGAAAATTGATGCAATTATAAATTGGCCCAACCCTACTTCCGTGGGTGAGATAAGGCGCTTTCATGGCCTTTCCGGTTTCTATCGCCGGTTTGTCAAAGATTTTTCAACCATTACTTGCCCTTTGAATGAACTTACCAAAAAGAATATACCTTTTGTTTGGGGCAACGCGCAACAAAAAGCGTTTGACACACTTAAGAAATGCCTAACCGAAGCTCATTTGCTTTTCTTACCGGATTTTGAGAAAACTTTTGAGATTGAATGTGATGCTAGTGGCATAGGAATTGGTGGCCTTCTCATGCAAAATGGACGTCCCATTGCGTACCATAGTGAAAAACTAGATGGCGCTAGACTAAATTACCCAATCTACGATAAGGAACTATTTGCTTTGGTTAGAATGCTAGAAGTTTGGAAACACTACCTTTGGCCTAAAGAGTTTGCTATTCATTCCGATCACGAATCACTGAAATACTTGAAAGGCCAAGCCAACTTGAACAAGAGGCATGCTAAATGGGTAGAATTCCTTGAATCTTTTCCTTATGTCATTAAGTACAAGAAAGGTAAAGAGAATTTTGTAGCGGATGCCTTGTCTAGGAAAGAGTGTCTTCTTACAAGCCTTGACATCAATGTGATTGGTTTGGATGAAATCAAAGACTTATATGCTTCCGATGTCTTCTTTGCTCCTATCTACTACTATCTCCACAAAGGTTTCTTGTTTAAGGCTAACAAATTGTGCATTCCCGAGTCCTCTCTTCGCTTGTTGTTATTGAAGGAATCACATGAAGGAGGTCTCATGGGGAACTTTGGACGCGACAAGACCTATGCCATGCTCTCCAACCATTACTATTGGCCCAAGATGAAGCATCAAGTTGAGAGACACGTCAAGATATGTTCTACATGCCTCCGAGCTAAGTCTACTTCCAACCCCCATGGTCTTTACATGCCATTGCCTATCCCACATGCACCTTGGAGTGATATTATCATGGACTTTGTGTTAGGACACCCACGCACTAAAACCAACATGGATTCAATCTTTGTAGTTGTGGATCGTTTCTCTAAGATGCCCCATTTCATTCCTTGCAACCGAACCGATGATGCTTCACATGTTGCTACCTTGTTTTTCAGAGAAATTGTGCGTCTCCATGGTGTACCTACTTCCATTGTCTCAGACCGCGATGTCAAGTTCACATCTTACTTTTGGAAGACATTGATGGCCAAGCTCGGCGTCAAGATCCTCTTCTCCACCGCCTACCACCCACAAACGGATGGACAAACCGAGGTCGTCAACCGCACGCTATCTTAACTTCTTCGAGCATTGATCAAGCCCAACCTAAAGAATTGGGAAGAATGCATCCCACACGCCGAGTTCGCCTACAACCGTGCTCTACATCAAGCTACCAAGAAGAGTCCCTTAGAGATCGTCTACGGCTTCAACCCCAACACCGCTCTCGACATACTACCTTTGCCTCTCCGCGAGCGAGCGAACATGGACATTGACAAGCGCACCGACTACATCAAGAAGCTACATGACTCCACACGAGCTACGCTTGAGAAGCACTCCGAGCACCGAGCCTCCATCATGAACAAGAACAAGAAACCAATGGTGTTCCAAGAGGGTGACCTCGTTTGGCTACACTTGCGCAAGGACCGTTTTCCCGAAGAGCGCAACTCCAAGCTCAAGCCAAGAGGCGACGGACCCTTCAAGGTCTCAAGCGCATCAACAAAAACGCCTACAAGCTCGACTTACCGGAATCCAAGTACCTCGTCCACAACTCCTTCAATGTCAAGGACATTTCTCCCTTCATGGCTACCCAAGTGATGAAGACGACGCCGAGTCGAGGTCGACTCTTTTTCAAGGGGGTGGGGGGAGATGATGTAGCCCACCCAACTCCACCAAGTGCACCAATGACAAGATCACGAGCAAAGGCCATCCATGATAAGGTGAACTCGCTCCTCTCGCTCCATACTTTCGGTGACTTGGCGGATGGTGCGCTACGTCATGGTTCAACACTTTGTGTGCTCGGGTTCAAACCCACCACCGAGGCCCCGAAAAGCACCCAAGACGATGCGCAAGAAGGTACCAAGAAGGGCGGAGAAGACGACGTTGGATTTGGAGTCCCGGCGGAGAAGATAGGGGGAAAAGACTCCCTCCCGGCCTCAGGACCCGGCCAGGCCGGCCCCCCTACCCTCCAGTCCGGGCACCCACCCAAGGGGGCCGGCCTCCACCCAGGCCCCAGGCCGGCCGCCCCCTCCTCAGGCCGGACCCCCACCCGAGAGGGCCGGCCTCCACCCCGGCCCTAGGTCGGCCCCTCCCAGGTCGGCGCCCCTCGCCCACCACGGCCCTAGGCCGGCCCCAGGCCGGCGCGCCCTGGGGCTCCTCCCTGCGCCCACCCCGTCCTCCAGGCCGGCCAGGCCGGCGTGGCCTAAAATGCACGGAAAAGACCCGTTTCACCTACTTCGACCCCCGGCTATATAAGGACGACCCCGAGCTAGATCTAGGGTTTTAGAGTTGATTTCAGAACATCGTGAGCTTTGCTCTCTTGTATCCCTCTTTGAGGAACTACTCCTATGGTGTGTACCTAAGAACGTTTCAAGGCTACTCCTCCGACTTCGTCGAGGATCGTATCAAGACTCATCCAATTACTTGATCTCTCCCCTTGGGTTTCAATCAAGAATTGTCCAATCTTCCTCTCGTGAATCCTTGAGGTTCTATTGGCGTAGTGGACCGGCTACGGGTGTGAAGCGGTTTCAATCAAGGTGAGTTCAGTTGGATCGATCGTCCCGTAGGCGGCCCTCGGGGTTAAGTTGACGGGAGATTTGGGGTTCTTCGGTGCTTACTAGTTATCTCCCTTGCGTTTCCTTGCGTTTGCCCACGATTTCCCCTCTCGTGTTCATCGTGTTCATCGCGTTCTTGAGCGTTCTTCGTGTTCTTCGTCGATTCGTGAAGATCGGGCCAATCTAGGAGTAACCCTCCACATCACAGAGGCCCATTTTGACCGGGCAGAAAGCTCGGGGAAACTCCATGGTCGCCCCCGGAGCACAACATCCCTCTTTGACCATCCGCGTCTTGTGGGTATTGAAATTGTTTGATGCTTTGCTTCTGTCAGGGGGTGCGTTGAGGCTCCTCTTGTTGTGTCTTGCTTGTATCCCTCTTCTCGGTACATCAGCGTACCAGGAGATGGGATGCACTTGCTCTTTGACCATCTTGTTATCTGCCAGACTCATGAGTCATGACCAAATTATCAGAGAAACATTGGTTGATTTCAGTTGCTAGGCACATTTGAATGTAAAACTCATGCAGAAAATGCAAATATATTGCTTGTATTTTCGAACAGCTCCACCATTGCAGTACATGTCGCAGACCTTCAACAGTTTACAATTGATAAAGCAAGCCAGTATCAATTTCTGCTGCTTAGTTGTCTGATCGGGATGAATTGAAAATCAGGAAAGAGAGGAGCATATAACAGACCTGGCATAAGGAAATGAAAATATTCTGATAAGTGCAGCTTTCACGAATTCATATAGCAGATGATGTGGTATCACCGCCATGCACTGCCTCTGCAGTTACAGGGATGGGCAGCTGATAGCTTGAATGCAGGGTACACTCTATAAAAAATAAATCAACATAAGAAAATGAAAAATATACCAACATTTCTGCTATTCAAAGTATCTCTACTTGGTGCAGAATCAATAAAGGAAATATCAAGAGTGCATGTCAAATAAAAAGGAAATACTCAGAAATCACACTCTAAAGCTCTTGCAAGCATAACCATATTGAGTTTAAGTGCATTGTCAAATTTAAGTGAGTTCACAAATAGAGTCACTAGTTGAGCTTAATGTCAAATAGACAGTCACTAGGTGCTCCCCTTCCTTGGAGTTCCTGTCCGAAGAAGGTACAGCTTTCTGTATATGAAATTGTACTAAAAGAATTTTTGCATATGAAGTTTGCTTCATTATTTCTATATATGAAAGAGTATGCATGAGTGATGTTTATGAATAGCCGTACTTGTTTTCATGTCAATTCATGGAGTACTTGACTAATTGTTCAGATGCACTTGGGTGTTAGTGTTAGTGTTCAGACTAGCTGAGATGCACTCAGGTCATGTGTGAATTTTCTGTATTGTCACAAGGAAACATGAATATATTTTATATTGTCGCAAGGAAACACTTGGGGTGTCAATATATTTTAGTGAGAGAATAGACATTCAAAATTCAGGTTTGCATTTATTTGACACCACACTACATTAGAATAACCCCCAAGTTGCTGCCAACCCAGTCCGAAAGTGACTTGGAAAATCCTAGTCTGACCATGTGGTCAACAGCATTAAGGATCTTAACAGAAGTGAATCATTAGGACGAAATACATTGTAACATCGAATAAAATCACAAAGTATTGTCAACATAAACCTTAGTCTGCATACTGGTCATTACAACGTTTGGTCTACCTTGCAACGCAGGCAAGGGCATTTATTTAATCCAATATCAATGTTGCTCTAAAAGCAAACAAAGCGGATTGCACTAACAGGTTATCTTAGGCGGGAAGTAAATTTCCACAGCTGAGCACATCCCATCATAGATTTTGTTCCTAACCGAATTCTTCTGCTTCCATGACCCTGGGTATCTCGATGGCTTTCGAACCATGTGATAGCAGTCCTCGCACACCGGCTTGTTATACAAGTACATGCTCTTAAGATTCACAGCTACTTCCATGACATTTCTCATAAAATCAATGAACTTTCCTTCTGTTTGAAACCCAATGATCGCGAGCACAGCCAGGTTGTGGTGTGTGAATGCAGATGCATCCCATTCTAATCCTTTGTCCTTCTTCTCCTTGCTAAACGCAAGTTCATTCCTTTCCCCCTCGTCATGGATAATTTCACATAAATGATCCCAAACCTGCACTCAATAGTACACAAAATACATTATTTAGATTGTAAGAAACAATTTTTTTTATTAATCATTTCAATTTGGTCCAGAAAGGTTAAAACACCAAAATGGATTGTTTACTTGAACATAACACGAGCCTATCAGCTTACATATTTGATGTAAGCAGAGGAGGTTTTGAGATTAGGTACAAAGACTTTACCCTGATGGATAGTTTCTTAAGGTAAGGTGCGCCTTGTAGAATGAACATTATCCAAGTCAGATCACAATCTTCAGAAATATTAATCAAATCAACAATCTGTAGTTTGCTGAACACCTGCCGTAATTCAATTGGACCTTCAGGTACAATCCAAATCTGCAAAAGATACATAGTTTTTTTAAAAGATTAGAACAGCACATTGATACAACAAGGAAAAGTTCCATACATAATCAAACACAATGTCACCTAACTAACCTTTTCGCAAGTAAAGTTCAAATGCAGATTGTTTATGGTGGCTTCGCCAAGAAAATCACTCAACTTGAGCATCTTATGCCAAGAAAGACCAACATTAGAAATGTTTACATTCTGGAGCAGTGGGACATGACCAAAAGACATCGGATCATGCTGAGAGACCCAACCAGAAAATGTCAGAAGTGTAAGCTTTGGTAGCCACTTCAGATCAACCATCTCAAAACGGCAGTCAACAATTTCAAGTTCACTGAGTTGCGGGTGTTCCAATTCAAGGAAAGACAGCATGCCCATGTCACAATTCTCCAAGGTGAGGAACTCCAATCGTTTACATACACCGAAAATTCGGGGGAACTCTGAGTCAGTTAGCCTCAAGTTCTGTAGCTTGAGCCTGGCAAGGCCACTGAATGCTCTTGGACAAGTATTAACAAGTGACATGAGCTGCTTCCCGTAGTTGAGCACATCTTCATCGGTACATAGTCTACAGTCCTTCCTTGTCATTATTGCGAATTCAGCAAAACCAACATTTTGTGTTGCTATGGTATGGGCAACTGTCTGTCCGATGAAAATGGAGTCATCTCCCAAGTAGAACTTGATGCGCAGGAGTTGAATTGTGTAAATATTTGTACTCCTACTTCCAAGTAAGCTCCTGGTTGCTTCAATCATGGTGGAATTGAGCCGAACTGCATCATAGAAGGGCAACTTTGTATTTGACCTATTGCGCAAGTTCTCAAAGAAATCAACCGTTATATCAACTTTGGAGAGCATAGCAGGGATCTGCTTCCACCGTCTGGATAATATGCTGGTTCGTGCGGCATCCATAATATTAAGTCGTTCGGCAATGATGAGCAGAATATCATCGGGCAACATGCTCAGCCGGTCATCTCCGTTCTGCATTTGGCATGGAAATAAATGAGAGCTAATCTCTTATTGGAGAGGAGAAATAGACATTTTCCCACAAACAAAGAACTCCTAAAGTTTATAATTTTCCAACCAAAAGATGAAATTTCGATTGCTTCCAGAAACAAAGATACAATTTTATATTATCTATAGTTTTCCCACACGAAGATGTAATTTTGGTATGTTTACACCAAATAAAAACATATACTACAATCTAGCGGAAGGAAAACGTATAGAGCGGACAAGGAACTCACCCATACTAGTATCAGTCGGGTGGCTTTGCGGTATGACTTCCCCATGGATCTGGTAGGCCGTCGCAGGAGATGTTTCTTCTCTCCTAAGTTGCTAGTCTCCTACGAATTATGACGACTGTCGGGGAGATCCCCTGGGCGGTTTGGGTTCCGCCTACGGTGGCAACTAGGAGATTGAAGTGGAGAAGGATTCGAGCTCCTTCTGCAATCTAAACAGAAAGGGGGTCGAATTCGGACTGCAGCTCGTTTAAAACGAGCTGCTTTGATTGCGGACTGAGGGCTCCGGAAAGAGCTGCTTGATTGCGGACTGCCGCTCGAAAATGAGCTGCTCGATTGCGGATTGCAGCTCCCAAAGGAGCTGCTTATTTGGGCGGGTTTACTGGAACACGGCTCGATCCGGTGGCGACGGATTGACGAGGGAGGAGCTCGGCACACGGCTGGCAGCGGAGCAACCGGCGCATATCCGATCTAGGAGCTCTCTCTTCCTTTCCCCTCCCTAACCCTAGGTGGTCGGCCTGTGGTGGAGGAATTCTGGGCCAAGGCCCAACGCGCGTTTGCTGTTTCCTCAGAATAATGGTGCAGAGATGGTCAAACCCTGAAACCAAAAAAATAACCCTCGCGATTAGGGTGATAGGGTCCTAGTGCTCCGGCGGCGATCTTCCGCCGCCGTGAGATTACCGAGGGGAATCCGCGATCCAAGCCGATACCCGTGGGGATTCGGGCTGATAAAGGGGATAGCTTGACTATCTACCCGGCCTTGGTCTCTCGAGGAACGGCTCGATCTCCGGATTCTGAAATCCTAGCTGTTTTGTGGAGACGGGCGGAAGGATTCGATCTGCGATCATGGAGAACATGGAAGAATCAAGAGATTCGGGGTCGATGAAAGCAACTGGCGAGGGGGAGGAGATTGAAAACATCTTTGAGCATCTGCAATTGAACGATGATGAGCTTGATGACGTCTTCATTGGCGAGGATGTGATCAACGAGTATAAGAAGGAGGCTAGATGGCTAGCAATTGGGAAGGTTCTCACAGATCGATCTTTCAGCGGAGTTGCTCTGTTTGAGAAGATGAAAGCGATATGGAATTTATCACGAGAACCGGGATTTAGAGAAGCGGGTGAGAACTTGTTCATCTTTCAGATGCACTGTTTGGGGGATTGGAAGAAGGTGGTCTATCAGGGGCCTGGACGTTTCGCGGCTGGGGTGTTATGCTAGAGGATTATGATGGTCTCACAGATCCAGAGAAGGTGAACTTTGGGGGCTTAACAGTTTGGGCGCAGATACACGGTATCCCGGAGATTTTTCGGAAAACAGAGGTTGTAGATGGCCTAGCAAGGAGAGTGGGCAAGGTAAAAGAAGTACAGATGAACCCAAAACTCTATTTTGAGGGGAATTATGTGAGGCTACATATAAGAGTGGATGTGGCAAAACCACTAACAAGGGTGGTCTCGCTAAAGCTCCCGGAAGGAAGGAAGATGCTACCGGTTAGATATGAGAAGGTGCCTTTTTTGTAAAAAATGTGGACTGATGGGGCATGATCATGAGGAGTGTGGTGACGGTGCATGGGAGGATGCTAATCTTCAGTACGGTACTTGGATGCTAGCAAAGCGTAGAGCTGTTCAACCAGTGGTCGAACAAAGGAGATTCCCAGTAGCCAGTCGAGGTGGACGTATGGGAAGGGGAGGTGCCCGTGCTTTTGCTCCTAGGAAACGCTCGTCTGAGGATGCAGAACTGGACGAGGACATGGAAGATACAACACAAAGTCCATTAAAAAACGACGGTGGTAATTTTTAGAAGGATGACCAGAGTGTAGCGAGGAAGAAACTTAATATGGACGGTATCGAGGAGATACCGAAGGAGGGGAGCCAGCTGGAGAAGGAGGGAGAGAGCAGGAGCCAAGCAGAGGGTGCAACAAAGTCGGTACCACCGACACCACCTGAATATATTTCCCCACGGGACCGTGTCAAGCAAAGGAAGGTTATGGAAAATGAGAAGGTGATGGGAGCCACGGCGACCTCCGAGCAGGAGGGTCGCCGAACCCAATGAGTACTCTCGGGTGGAACTGTCGTGGTTTGGGCGACCCCATGACAGTTAACGAATTGCGTGATTTAGCACGTATAAATTCACATGCGATCTTGTGTCTGGTGGAGACACAAATCGCGAAATATAGAGTGGAAGGTTTTGCAGCTACCATGGGATTTGATGGAGCTTATGGTGTTGGGAGTACAGGGCGCAGTGGAGGCTTATGCATTTTTTGGAAAAGCCATCTTCAGCTTACATTACAGAATTTTTCAAAGTACCACGTTGATATGGTAGTCAAGGAGGATGGGAAACAACCGTGGCGTATCACTGCGTGGTATGGTGATGCAAATAGGAGTTTGCGGTACAGAACTTGGGACATGATGAGATTCTTAAAGGCCTATAGTGATTTACCATGGGTTTGCATTGGAGATTTCAACGAGGTGCTGCGACGGGAAGAACAGATGGGACCAAATGAACGGGAGAGCTGGCAAATTAATCAGTTTCGAGAGCTGGTAGACGCATGCCAGCTAATTGATATTGGTTATATAGGTCTGGATTGGACTTTTGAGAGGAAAGTACCGGGAAACGAGTACTGTCGAGTACGCTTGGACCGTGTTCTAGTGTCTGGGGATTGGAGTGAGAGTTTTCCACTTGCCACGGTACACCATTTACACGCGGTGAAATCTGATCACGCGCCGATTCTACTCATCAATGAGATGGAGGCTGCGACTAACAAACCTTTCCGGTACGAGCTGATGTGGGAACGCCATGAAGAGTTCAAGGAGGTTTTAGAGACTGCATGGGGGGTCGATCCAGCATGTACTATTGGCCAGCTCCGGGGTAAACTCAGAGACATATCGGGTGCCTTGACTGCTTGGGGGAGCACCACATTTGGGGCTGTACGGAAGGAGCAGCGAGACCTACGTAAGAGGCTACAGTTTCTGCGTTCAGAACCGTTGCGTGTGGGGCCTAGCTATGAGGAGAAAAAGGTGGAGGAAAGAATTGCCGAGTTATGCTACCGAGAGGAGATTATGTGGAGACAGAGGGCACGAGTACAATGGCTGGCAGAAGGTGATCACAACACAAAAAAAATTCATCAGAAGGCTAGCAATAGAAAGAAGAAAAACAGGGTACAGAGACTTGTGAAACCGGATGGGGCCATTTGCACAAACCCAACTGAGTTAGAAAGGATGGCGCATGATTTTTATGACGACCTATACCGATCTGAGAACATTATTGGAATAGAGGAGGTTCTGTCTCATGTTCCTTATAAAGTGAGCGGGGAGATGAATTTCGGTCTAGAAGCAGAGATCACAGCTGAGGAAGTTAAAAAGGCTCTGTTTCAGATGTTTCCAACTAAGGCCCCCGGGCCTGATGGTTATCCAGCATACTTCTTTCAGAAACACTGGAATTTGTGTGGCGATGAGGTAACTAATGTGGTTATTCGGTTACTAAGAGGAGAGGACCCAATGGAGGAGATCAACAGGACGTTCATAGTAATTATTCCCAAGACTCAGAACCCAATATCTCTTTCACAGTTCAGACCTATTAGCTTGTGCAACGTGTTGTATAAAATTACATCCAAAGTATTAGCTAACCGGTTGAAGAAAATCCTCCCTGAAATAGTATCTGAAGAACAATCTGCATTTGTGCCGGGTCGTTTAATTACGGATAATGTTTTTTTTTGAAAGATCCAACAAATGTTGGCATTTTCATTGATTTAGCAGGGGGAAATAATTACATTGGTGCTACTAGGTAGGACCTAGCAGTGCCAGAAAAGGAAAAGAAATTGAAGAACAGAACGGAAAGCTGGCTGAAACTAAATGATCAGGGGGGCTCAAACATGAGTTTGCGCAGTGCCTTCGCACCCGCGAAGGCCCAGCCTCGCGCCTCGTCTCGGATCCAATTCAATACGAATGCTAGGGTGGTGCTCCTTTTCTCAAAAATGTGCCTGTTCCTCTCAGTCCAAATGCCCCAACAGGCTAGGATGATGAGCGATTTCAGCCCTTGCCTGCTAGGCGGAGATGCTGCGTCGATCATGTTCCTCCAAGCCGCAGTGACGGTGGTGACAGTCGATGAAGCGGGACGGAGGCTCGGGCAGCCCTTGGTCGTGGCCAGCGCAGACCACAAGCGTTTCGAGAACGGGCATTCGAAGAAGAGATGATGGGAGGTCTCGAGGTTCCGAACGCAGAGCGGACAAAAGTACTCGTTGGGCCATTGCCTCCGTTGTAGCCTATCGACACACCATAGCCAATCATTCCACAGAAGCCAGGCGAAGAGCTTGGTTTGCGGCATAGCCCATGGCTTCCACACCACAGCCGGGGCGTCCGAAAGCTCGAGGCCGGCAAACTGGACCCTGTAGGCCGAGCGGGAGGAATAGCCACCGTCGGTAGTGAGCAGCCAGGAGATCGTGTCTTGCTCACCTGGGCGCAGCATGGCGACGCGACCATGAAGAAGACGGCAGGCTCGCGAGAAGGAAGTCAAGGTCGCGGCGTCAAGGGGCGCGCGCGGGCGCAGCGAGCTGATCCAGAGACTGTTTCGCAGGGCGGTCGCAACTGTCAGGTTCTTACGTCGTGAAATCGCAAAGAGCGCCGGGAATTGGGAGCGAAGCGGGCCGTCGTCCGCCCAGTTGGACTCCCAGAAGGAGGCGCGTTCGCCGTTGCCGATGGAGACGCGGGTGGCCACGTTGAAGAGTTGACGATCGCCCTCATCACAAGGCGTGGGGAGGCCGACCCAGGGGCGTCGTGGCAGCGACCATTCATGCCACAACCAGCGCAGCCGCAGCGCGCGGCCGAGCATGGCTAAATTCAGAAGCCCGAGGCCGCCGAGGGAGGGCGGCGAGCAAACCTTGTCCCAGGCCACCTTACACTTGCCGCCCGCCGCCGCATTTTCCTCGACACCCCAAATAAAGCGACGGCGTAGCTTATCGAGGTCTTTGATGAACTTGCAGGGGGCTTGAGCGTCGTCAGCGTGAAGATTGGGAGCGCGCCGAGGACGGAGCAGGCAAGAGCTCTGCGGCCGCCCGCGTTCACCCACTTGCCATGCCAACCGGAGAGCCGTGCGCGCGCACGGTCCAAGATGTGTTGCAGGTCGACGTGGCGCAGGCGACCCAGCGACAGGGGCATGCCCAAATACTTGGTTGGGAAGGCCTACCTCTTGCCGGTGAAGTTGAGGAGAGCCGCGTCGAGGTCAATTTCGTCGCAGCGAATGGGCAAGACGGCGCACTTGACGGGGTTTATGCGTAACCCCGAGGCCGTGCCGAAACGATCTAGGAGGCTGAAGAGGAACGACACCTCGTCGGCGTCTGGATTGAGAAAGACGATGGCGTCGTCGGCGTAGAAGCTGGCCCAGTCCTCCGTGGGCCGCAGCGGCAGTGGGGAGAGGCCGCCACGCAAAGTGGCCTGACGGAGGAGGAGTTGCAGCGGCTCGAGCGCGAGGATGAAAAGCAACGGCGAAAGGGGATCGCCCTGCCGTAGTCCCCGCCGATGAAGTATAGGAGGGCCCAGCGAGCCGTTGAGGAGGACGGAGGAGGAAGAGGTGGCGAGGAGGAGAGATATCCAGTCGCGCCACCGCGGCGGGAAGCCGAGCTGCTGCAATAGCTCGAGCAGATATTCCCAAGAGACAGAATCAAACGCACGCGCGAAATCTAGTTTGAACAGTACGGAGGAGGAAGAGGCGGCTGTGCTCTCTCCATTCTGGGTCTCTTCCTAGCCGGTGAACCATTCTGCTTAACGGGTGCTTCCTCACGCGGAGGATATTGAGATGTTGGACTCGCGCTGCCCCCCTCAGGTAGGTGTGTCTCTTGCCGCTCATGTGGACTGCCAGCAGGAGTAGTCGATGGCCCTTGATGCTCATGTGTATTGCCAACATGTGTAGTCGATGGCCCTTGCTGCTCATGTGGACTGCCAGCAGGAGTATTCGATGACCTTTGTTGCTCATGTGACCTTGGCACGGGCCCTGAAAAGACGATGTATTGTTTTTTCCAGAGGGAAAAACCGCGCTTGACATTGCCCAGTGTCTTCTACTCGTCATCTCCAGGATGATCAAGATCCATTGTTTCATAAGCAGACACAATGTCATCCACCCCGACAAAGCACAGTCAGCTGGAATGGGCTGATGATGGTGCGTTGCTCCATCTTGTTGTGGGTATAGCCGACCGCCACCTTAATGGACATGTTCCTCATTGGCACATGTAGCTCTCACTCTGTCTTCTCCCTGACATAATCCACAGGGTAGCTTGCTTCACATCCTTCAAGATGCGAGGACCTCACGCTGCTTTTTGGCTGAGATGGGGGGCATCAGATTGATGATCTTCTATAAAAATCTACTGATCAGGTGCCCTCTGTCGATTCTCCTCCAGCTGCTGCACCCTAAGTTCCAATGTCGATAACCGGTTAGCGCACTTCTTCTTCGTTCTCGAACGGCTTCTATAACTCTGAGCGCACTCCGGCCACGCATCCTTTATGGTGAGATCTGGGAAGGTTCTTACTCGTCCAACGTGTTCGGGATTCCCTAGATCTAGTGTCAACTCGTCATTCTCTCTATCGGGAATGTACAATCCCTTTCTAACCTTTTCTATTTCATCTACAAGCTCATTCGTGATTTTTTTTTCAATTTTCTCCTTCCATTTTCCCTTTGCAACGGTCTGCCCTGTCTTTGGGTCCAACCCTGCCCCATGCGCGTAAACCAGAACTTGGACCGCTCGGGCCAGTCGTATGTCTATGGAATGACCCCGGCTTCCAGCAGTTGAGCTTCATATGCTTTCCACCGAGGAATGGCAATCTTGTAGCCACCTGACCCCAATTTATGATAATATTGCTTCTTCTTAGCATTATCTACACTTGTGGCTGATCGGGACTTATATCCTGACGATGTCCTATACGGTTTAAATGCGGGCCAGTGATCTTTTAGCTTCTCATATCTTCCAGTGAATTTTGGACCTTCAGCTCCATAGTCTGCCCATAATTTTTTCTTCCTGCTCTGGAATTGTACGTCCATCTTCTTAAGAGTCCATTCCTTGAGCTTCTCCCTCTGGGCTTCCGTGAAGTTCACCGGTAGGTTGAAGTGTGTCAGTAGACTACCCCAAAGTAACTCTTTTGTAGTGTCGCTGACATAAATAGCTTCATCGTCAACCGCTCGCCTTCTTCGTCTTATGCCAATCTGCAATGTTGATCGGTGCAATGCCCCTAACAGTACCATTCTCTGCCTTCCCTTGCCGCAATTCTAGTGTGGTACCCAACTATTTCTGGCCATCTTCGCAATTTGGATACAACAATTTGTTGTGATCCTCTAACATTCTCTCCAACTTTAAATTCTCGTTTTCACTTCCGCAGTTAATCTTCGCTTCAAGAATGGCCCGACCTGGGCTCATAAAAAATGAGATCTTCTTCATCTTCGTCTCCCCTCATTGTCCTATCACCGTGTTCAGTGAACATAGCATAGTTTTCATTATCATGCTCTTCTTCGTTGTCTTCCAGTATAACCCCTCTTTTTCCGTGTTTGGTCCTGTTGGGAATATGCCCTAGAGGCAATCATGTATGATGTAATTCCCACTGTATTCATAAAGTTATTGAGTTGTCCTTGTTTTGAACATCTGATATATGTCGTTGAATATGTGATTCGATTGTGGAACTATATATTCATGTTGTTCATACTAGATTGTCCTTGGTCATTTAGGTTGTGCTGGACACACACCCTAGACTAATGTGAGTGTTGGCTGATGACACGGTTCCACTTGTCATGTGCATAGTGATGTCATTCCAACGGTCACGGACTTGGCTAAAGAGTTTAGCAAGTCGGACTGACCCACATTGAGATGCAACGATCAAGTCGTCATTTGCATGTCTCAATCAATGTAATCCTTAGACCCGAGGTTGTCGCACAATCCGAGTTGTGGATCACCGACTTAGGTTCTGTCAAACGTTGTTCTGTGACAAGGCAACTATAAAGGCAGAGTTCGGGTCGAATGAGAAGCAAGCTGCGTGATGTGGATAATCAAGATGGGATTTTGCCCCTCCGAATGGAGAGATATTCTCTGGGCCCTCTCGAGTGATATGATTCAGGAAGCATGGCCATGCACGACTCAGTTAAGTGTTAACTGTGTCGATTGACTAAGAGTTAGTCAGATGAATCACATATCACGGATCGAGAAGAGAGTTGAACTATTTAAGAGATGACGATAAAATCGCCTATAGTTTGACAAGGTATATCGTGAGGCAAAAGGGACTAAGATGAATATCACATTGAAAGGTATGTCGTCATGACTCAATGGGACTTGGGAGTCGGCACGTTCTGCTAGGAGCCGCTACCGATTGATCGATTGGGAGTTGGACTCCAATCGTGTCCAAGTCGCCATGAGCATGCAGGGTCGCACACTTAAGAGCGGGAGCAAGTATTGGTTGGGTTGGACCCGAACCGGAAATGGAATGATTTTGTGAGTCGGACTCACAGAGGGAATGGACCACAAGTGTTGTGCAGCCCACTACCATACGCTATATAAAGAGTGGCACAGGTTGCCCAGCGGGCACGTTAGTCCACTCTCCCATGCGTTGGGAACCCTAGCCCCACTTAGTCCAGCCGCCACACCGGACCTAGCAGTCCGCCGTCAGAGCTCCTCCTCGTACGTGTGGATACCGGAAGATGTGATGTACGTTCAGCACTTCGACGTTCGAGGGATCGGATCGGCTGGATCGGATCGTAGGACTGCACTGCCCCGACGCGCTGCACCGACAATCCGCACCTGCGCATCTAGTGGTAATACTCGTGGTCTTCTACCTCGGCTAGATCTTGGAAGCATCGCGTAGGAAAAGTTTTTGTTTATCTCTACGTGTTACAACAGTGGTATCAGAGCGGTAGCTTCTGGTATTAGGCCCGAGATCCGTACATATGTGATATGTAGTTAGCGTTAGATGTGATCTAATTGTTGTTTTGGTGGTCGGTCTATGAGATAGATCGGTTTTGTACAAGGTTGATTGGATCAATCGTACTCGGGGTTAATGGATGATCAGGTTTCCGTGATCATAATGCTAAGGTTGTGGAACAACTTACCCCTACCGGTCGGTTTCCGCCATCGGGGTATACCGTGACACATAAATCCAGTTGCGGTGATCGAAGATCAAAGAGTTTGGTCGAATCGAAATACGGATCAGACCGCCGGCTTCGCCCTGTCGTAGCGCCTTAGATGTCGTTACGAGTTTCACAACGCCGGTAGATATCGTCTCTATGCATAACTTGTTTTTGCAGGAAGTTGTGAATGGTATGGCTTATGTGCATGTGATGTGTGTAATCCATACATGATCTGCGTATCATGTTTTTTGTCAGACGGCTGGAGCCTAGGTGCTGTCATTTTATTGTATACCGGCCTGCGTGTCGGATTCTCTATGTAAATTTTGATTTACTAGCCAGTGTAGCTTGTTGGAGAAACCGGTGGCATGCAAGTCGTTGTACAAGTCGGCTACATGGAGTAAGATGGCACGTGACAAGAGTTGGCACGAGTCGACTTACAAGCTTCGTGGAGATGGAGATCACCATGAAGAGAGCCATACCATTTCACATTATAATTGCTTTATTTGTGTTATTGTTATGTCTCTGTTTACCTCTATTTAGATAGTTGGTAGATTCTTTAATCCCTCAAAGAAGGTCTAGTCAGTCGCCCCGCCAGTGCTGCACCATCACAAGTCGGACATTCTTGGTAGTAGGCTCATGAAATTAAGGTGCTACCAATTCTTTCCGATTAGGTGGGTTTGAGTCGGACTCTTACAAGCAGAAGCACTTGGTAATCTAGACGAGTCCATCACAACGGTTGTGGGGCTCGGGGCGAGGTAGGTTGGGAGCCGGGGCATGTGATGTCACCCAACTAACAGGAGTCGTATTGGATACGATTGGCAAGGTGTTGCCTACCTAGATCACTTGACGGCTAGCAGTGATGCTAAAGCTCACTAGTCGGCTTGCTTATTTAGGGTCTTGAATCACTTAGCAACCATCGGAGGGATGTTGGTTCTAGTGGGAGCATAAGTATTAAAGCGTTTAATATGCATGCTCTTTTATGAATACATGTCTTAAGTGTTTTTGCGTATTTTCTGTTCTAGATCAATGGCACCTAGCAACCTTCCTCAGTTGTCCGCGTTTGCGTTGAGGTCAATCCTAGAGAAAGATAAGCTAAATAGAACTAATTTCACCAACTGGTATCGTAATCTGAGGATAGTCCTCAAACATGACAAGAAAGAACATGTTCTAGAAACTCCACTTCCAGAAGAGCCTGATGATGATGCGACTGTCGCTGTCACAAATGCCTACCGTAAGACTAGAGATGAGTCTACGGAAATTAGCTGTCTTATGCTTGCACACATGGAACCGGACTTGCAGCAGCAGTTCGAAAATGTTGAGGCCTACGATATGATCGAAAGCCTCAAAAGTATGTTCTAGGCTCAAGCAAAGACTGAGAGGTATCAAGTCTCTCAAGCTTTGCTTGGCTGTAAGCTGAAAGACGGTGATCCACTGAGTCCGCATGTAATCAAGATGATTGGTTACATACAGTCTTTGGATCGGTTGGGCTTCTCAATTAACGAAGAGATCGCTACTGATATAATTCTGAACTCTCTTCCTAGTGCGTATGGTCCGTTCATCTCGAACTACCATATGCATGGTATGGATAAGAGTATCACTGAATTACATGGGATGCTCAAAACGGCAGAGGCTGATATCAAGAAAGGCGCCAGTCAAGTGTTGATGGTGCAGAATAAGGCTAAGTTCAAGAAGAGTTCTTGGACTAAGAAGAAGAAGGATAAGTCAGGAGGTAGCGCCCATGGCCCTATCCAGAGTGCTCCCTCAAAGACTAAGCCTTCTCCTACAGCCGGAGCCAATTGCTTCTATTGCAAGCAGGATGGCCACTGGAAGAGGAACTGCACCAAGTATTTGGCTGACAAGGCCAAGAGTGGAGGTATGACTTCCGACTCAGGTACACTTGTGTGCAATGTTATAGACATTTATCTTGCTGATGCACCTAATAGTTCTTGGGTATATGATACCGGATCAGTCATTCACATTTGCAACTCGTTGCAGGGGCTGGTAAGAACTAGGAGCGTGGCAAGAGGAGAGGTTGATATTCGGGTCGGCAACAAGGCGAGAGTCGCTGCGTTGGAAGTCGGCACGATGCAACTTCATTTACCTTCAAGATTTATTTTGGAACTGAATAATTGTTATTATGTTCCAGCGCTTAGTCGAAACATTATTTCCGCCTCATGTTTGATGAGACAAGGTTATGAGTCGAATATTAAGAATAATGGTTGTTCTTTATATTTGAAAGATATGTTTCATGGCTTTGCACCCGTTCAGAACGGGTTATTTATTTTAAATCTTGATAGTGAATCGGTCTATAACATAAATGTTAAAAGGTTGAAACTAAATGATCTGAATATGACTTACTTTTGGCACTGTCGGCTTGGTCATATAAGTTGGAAGCGCATGAAGAAGCTCCATGATGATGGACTTCTAACTTCGTTTGACTTAGAGTCATTCGAGACATGCGAATCATGCCTACTAGGCAAGATGACCAAGACACCTTTTGCAAGGAGTTGTGAAAGGGCGTCCGACTTGTTGGAACTAATACATAGTGATGTATGTGGACCAATGAGCACGACAGCCATAGGTGGTTATGAGTAATTCATTACCTTCACTGATGATTTAAGTAGGTATGGATATATCTATTTAATGAAACACAAGTCGGAAGCCTTTGAAAAGTTCAAGAAATTCCAGAATGAAGTACAAAATCAGCTCGGCAAGAAAATAAAGTTTCTACGGTTGGACCGTGGAGGCGAGTACATGAGCCATGAGTTTGATGACCATCTAAAGAGTTGTGGAATAGTTCCTCAACTCACTCCGCCGGGTACACCGCAGAGAAATGGTGTATCGGAACGGAGAAATCGGACCTTCTTGGACATGGTACGATCAATGATGAGTCGGACAGATCTATCTTTATCATTTTGGGGTTATTGTCTAGAAACTGCAGCTTTCACACTAAACAGAGTACCATCAAAGTCAGTAGAGAAGACACCACATGAGATGTAGACTGGTAAAACGCCAAGTTTGTCTTTTCTTAAGATTTGGGGTTGTGAAGCATTTGTCAAGCGACTTCAGTCGGACAAGCTCACGCCCAAGTCGGATAAGTGTATTTTCGTGGGGTATCCGAGGGAAACCTTGGGGTACTACTTCTACAACCGGGAAGAGGGCAAAGTGTTTGTCGCTCGGAATGGTGTCTTCCTTGAGAAAGAGTATCTCAGTCGGGAAGTCAGTGGGAGCACAGTGCAACTCGAAGAAATTCGAGAGGAACCGGCTAGGGGCGAGTTGGCGAACGCCTTGGAGGCTGAGCCGGTCGTGGTACCTACACCGGTAATAGCACCTGAACCACGGAGATCTGCCAGACTACAGAGTGCTCGAGATGTTTTACTGTTAGACAGTAATGAGCCGGCAACTTATTCGGAAGCGATGGTGGGATCTGATTCCGAGTCATGGCTTGGAGCCATGAGATCCGAGTTAAAGTCCATGGATGAAAACCAAGTTTGGAATTTGGTTGATCTGCCTGACGGTACAAGACCCGTCGAGTGCAAATGGGTCTTTAAGAAGAAAAATGATATGGATGGAAATATTTCCGTCTATAAAGCATGACTTGTTGCGAAGGGGTTCCGACAGGTTCAAAGAGTTGACTACGACGAGACATTCTCGCCTGTAGCGATGCTTCAATCAATTCGGATAATGTTAGCCATAGCAGCCTATTTCGACTATGAGATATGGCAGATGGATGTCAAGACGGCTTTCCTTAATGGAAATTAAACTGAGGACGTGTATATGATACAGCCCGAAGGTTTTGTCGATCCAGCTAATGCTGACAAGGTATGCAAACTTCAGAAATCCATTTATGGGTTGAAGCAAGCATCTCGGAGTTGGAACATTCGCTTTGATGAGGTAGTCAAATCGTTTGGCTTCACCAAGAGAGATCATGATTCTTGTTTATACAAGAAGTTTAGTGGGAGCAAAGTAAACTTTCTAATCTTATATGTGGATGACATATTGCTGATTGGAAATGATGTCATGATGTTGCAAGAAACCAAAGAGTCATTGGAAAGGAGTTTCTCAATGAAGGATTTGGGTGAGGCAACTTACATATTAGGAATCAGGATCTATAGAGATAGATCCAGGCGACTCATTGGATTGAGTCAGAGTACTTATCTGGACAAGGTTTTGAAGAAATTCAAAATGGAAGAGTCCAAGAAGGGATTCTTACCGATGTCCCATGGCATAAAACTTAGCAAGACTCAGTGTTCTTCGACAACTGATGAGCGAAGTCGGATGAGTGTGATCCCGTATGCTTCGGCAATCGGATCCATCATGTATGCCATGATTTGTACTAGGCCAGATGTTTCCTATGCTCTAAGTGTTACGAGCAGATACCAGGCTGACCCTGGCGAAGCCCACTGGGCAGCGGTTAAAAACATCCTTAAGTATTTGAGAAATACTAAGGAAATGTTCCTAGTTTATCACTAGTAGGAAAAGGGGTACCAGTGACGAACAAATTTCATCTACCGCTGGCGAACATGTGTTCGCCAGCGCTACCACGCCAGTGGTAGCAGGTTACCGCTGGCGAACACCACTTCGCCAGCGGTAGTGCATGTTACCGCTGGCGAACAGGGCCTTGTTCGCCAGCGCTATGTTCGCCAGCGGTAGCTCCTCTGTTCGCCAGCGCTATTGGTTCGCCAGCGGTAGTCAGGTTGTTCGCCAGTGGTACTGTTCGCCAGCGGTAGGTACTGTGTTCGCCAGTGGTAAGTTTCACAGGTTTGTATTTTTTCGTTTTTTTTGTATAACAGTTTATATATTCTGATTCTGTATATTCCCAGGTCCAAATACATTCAAATTCTATAATTTATAAAATTCACACATATAAATCACTGATAGCACATCGATAAATCATAGATACATATGCATCCATCCATAACGAATTTAACACATCGATAACGAAATTAACACATCTATACATATGCATCCATATCCAATTCTCATAAGTACGAATACAACACATTGATCTCAATAACACGTTTATGTCGGAAGATTTCGAACCCAAAATATAGCCATCGAATTAGTTCAACGATTACAAAGGTATGACTACATCTATGCAACGTACGCGCGATATAGAGATCAATGGCAAAGAAGACTAGATATACGGTCCGCCTCCGCTTTAGCTTCCGCCTCCGCTTGCGATCTTTCGCTAGGGCCAGCGCGCCGTCCACTTCTTCATCTCTCTGTAGACCAAGATAAAAGCATTAGACCGGCAAAGGAAATCACAAGTTCTTATTAGGAGCAATTCGTAACGAATCGAATACATACCGTCGATCATTTCTTCCTCGATGTTGTGATCTTCTGTTTCTTCTCCGGCGGGAACGAAAGAGCACCTTCTAACGAGTTGAATGGTCTCTCGTCAGTCTGGTCTAGCACACATTGTCGCAACTCATTGTTAGATGGTGGGGAGTTCCAGTGGAAGATAGATCCTGTAGTTACTACATCCTTATAGATGATTGTGCAGATCTTGCGCTGGATGCGACCAAAGTTTTGTCTGTACTCAGCATCAGACCATTCCACGATGCTGCGAGACCATTTGTCCACAGCAGACATGTATTGCAGACTATGTTGGTCCTTCACGATCTCCGTCATGTGTTGGATGAGGTACCATGCCTCCATTTGGCCGCCTGGCGCCTGCTTGGGGCAGGGAAACTCTGTTCTGTGTCTGAACACATATTTTCCTTCAATTTGTTTCTTCCTGTCGCAGAATCCTTCCCCCCTGATGTAGCCATCCATAGCATCATTGAGAACAGACTTGATGAGGGTGTAGTTCTTCTCCTTCATCGTACTCCCGGAGTCGAGATATACTGCGTGCGCGTCTCTCGGGTAGAGCATGATGAGGGTGCCGTATTTGTTTCTGCGCAAAACAGGAGAGTCCATATGGTTAGTGAGCAACACTTGTTCACTAACTATATATGTGCAAACTTATGTAAAGATGGGAAATATAACTTACTCAGGAAAGTAGGGCACGAGGGTGATCCTCTTGTTCATATGGTTAGTGAGCAACACTTGTTTGAGGTAGTTTGTCGCTTTTGCCGTACCCCTGGGGTTGTTCAAGTACATGTCGTGCATGTAGTAGGGGTCTGCTAGCCCGATGTTTCTGACATTCTCTAAGGATAGCTGATGCGCCAAGCTGAGCGTAAACAGACGGACGATTGACGAGTGGAGTGATTTCATGTGGAACATCCGGAAAATGTCGTCAAATCTAATGATGATCTTGTTTGCGTTGCCTTCAGTGACAAATCCCGCCGTAGATGGCACCTTTGCGACCAAAACCGGAAGCGTTGGATTTTTCTCTTTCAGAAGCATCTCCTCCATATATAGTACACCGTCATGGACGCTACGCATATCACCTGACAGCAAGGAGACCAACCTCGGCGGAAGCATCGGTTTGCCCAACTCATGGATCTGATGCCAGTCGGTTATGGGTATCCTGTCCAATACACGTCCTGTCTGCGGCTTAGACTTGGTCCCCTCCACCGGTTGGCTCATCGATGCAACGGCAGGAACCTTCTTAGTTCTTTTCCGTGCATACTTGATGTTAGGCTGAGTCTTATGAAATACATCCGCTACCGCCTCTTTGAGGGCATCCTGGCTGATGACTTCTTGCTCGGGGACTGCCGGCTCTTGAGAAGAGAAAAGACGCTTTGTGCATCGATATTTATCTGCTTCCTCCGCTGGCAAGAGAAGTTGATCAAGATCATCCAGGCCGGGCGCCCCCTCGTAAGGATCGTCGACGAGGTAGTCATTCGGGTTCTCATCTTCAGCATCGTCGCCGTCGTGCTGCACGGACTTTGCAGGTGAGAAATCCTTGTGCTGGCTCGGGTGCCCCGACCCCTGGACCGGTGTTGGAGTGTTGGCAGGAGTACTTTCCAAACGAATTAGTGATTTCGGCCAGGTCAATGGCCAAACCAAGCATTGCTCCAGGTTCAACTCGCTGTCGGCTGCGGGTGGTTGGTTCGGAGGATCGAGAGCACCGCAACCAGGGAGCACCCGACTTAATGTCACTCTGAACACGTCCTCGGGCATACGAACGCCGTGGGATACGCGGTTCAGAGGTGTGATGATTTTTCCTTTGGCGACGTCCTTTAACTCGCCGTTCACATTAAGGAGCAATGTGCATCCCGTCTCGTCGGCCTGCGAAACGTCGCGCGATCGTTGTTAGAGATTGATGCCGTCACGAATCAAGTCATAATATATAATTAAGCAGTGCACGTTGAATTACCGTGAGGGCATTGAGCTCGGACAAGGGGGATGGACCGCTAAGTGTCGGCGGCGGCGTTGAAGAGATGTGGCGGGGCGGCGACGGATCTTTGCGACCTTCCGGCTGAGGGTTGGGGGTCGGCTCGTTCCGCACAGCAGACGCCACGACGGGGGCTGCGTTCTGCGGCGCCACGACGGGGGCCACGTTCTGCGGCGCCACGCCGGGGGCCACGTTCTGCGGCGCTGGCTGCACCATTTGGGCTATGTTTATCTACGGGAGCGGCCCTTGTCCTCCACCTAGCATCCACGGCGCTAAGGAGTGAGCGACGGTCGAACAGATGGTAGGGAGGAGCTCATTGAGCCTCTCGTTCACAAGCTCGTCGACCGTCTTCTCCGGGCCCTTGTTCCGCTCCTTACGCTTTTCCTTGGTGTCGGGGTAGTAGTGCGCATGCCGATGACCCTTTCCGAGGCCATGCACATGGCCACGATTCGGCTTCTTGTCAAGGGGCACTCCCTTCATCGCGTTAAGCGCCCTAATGAAAGGGGTGTCATACGGGTCCTTGTTCGTCGTCGCCGAGGACCCCCCGTCAGATTGAGATAGGCGTTCTTTTTCTTCTTCCTCGAGATACTTATTCTCGAGCAGCTTGACCTTCTCGTTCAACACAAGATCGCCGGGCTTTTTGGGATCTTCCCTATAATGGGCCCTGACAAAATTTCTCACCTGCGGGTCGGTGATCTTGTCAAACGGGTTCGGCCCTTCTCTCTTCGAATCCTCCTTTTCCCATACTTTCTGCTTCCCAAGGTAACCCCGGCTTCCGAGATTGTGAGGGCCAATGTTCTTTTTTCGCTGTTCTTTCCCCCATTTAGTCAGCGCAATCCTTTCCGGTTTGAGTTCGTCGATCTTGAATTGGGCCAAGTCTTCCTCGGAAATGGAGGGCCACATCTTATGGATCTCATCAAAATCCTTACCCTTCGCAAGCATCTCCCGCAAACTGGATCTCCAAGTCGTAAACGCCTTGGCGAACTTTCCCAGTGCTAAGGAGTTGACCAGATTCTTCTTCAGGTCCTGGTTGTCGTAAGGATCCGGGAATTTGTACCTTGTATGCAGCTTCTCAATCAGCAGGGCAGCATTAGCCTTGTTTTGTTTAGCTTTGAGGTGCTCCATATTAACGTTGCCGAAGTCTCGAGCTATGCAGCCTATCTGGTTTCCATAGCCCTTGGCATAACTCTCCGGCTCGAGGGGAGCACCGCTCTTGGGGCACACTGTCGTGAACTCTTCCCGCATGGTGGCGAGCAAGTTGTGCCGCCTCTCTTTGCGCTTAGCCGCCGCCTCGCTACCGGAGGCGGTATCCCCGGTGCCACTACCGGTTTGATCACCTTCTGCGCCCGATGTATCGTTGTGTGGCTCTAGCTCCTGGCGAACGGTTTCGTCCATCTCGTCGTCTGCATCGTCGCCCTCCATCTCTAGATCCGGGTGCGGATCTACGGGTCCGCCTCCCGCGCTTAGCATGGAAAGCCACGCATCGTCGTTGTCTCCGCCGTGTCCGAGACCAGAACCACCCGCCTCGTCGTTGTGAGCCATATCTAATGAAGGAGAGAAAACCCGAAATAAGTTCAACAAATCCTACAATTTAGACGATGTACCCCATATGAGTCCAAATTTCTCGGACACTCTAAGTTGTGATATTTTTAGCAAAGATCATGCCAAAATTCACGGAAAATTTCGGCATGACCTTTGCTAAAAATATCACAAATGGAGTACCCAAATTTGCCGGAACGGAAATTAATCAACATTCCGGCAAATAAGGACTCACGTGGGGTACCTGCACATAAAAACCCACCCCTCATATAATCCCACCCCTCATATTATCATCGTCATCCACACGAAGGTGGGCACATATCAATACGACCACACACCATCTCCACCATCCATACACCACCATCCATCACCACCACCATCCATCACCACCATCCATACACACCATCCATCACCACCAACCATCACCAACCACCAAAAACAATTGTGACATAACATGGGCACAAAACTATGATTTATGTTAAGATATATAAGCACATGGGCACAAAACAGAATGAATTCTTTTCTGTTTGAAAAATGGCAGAATTGCCATAAGGTGAAAACGCAAACAAGTTACTTCTACAAACTTTGCCGAAATACTTTGTAAAATTAATCACATGGTCTTTATATCAAATGAGAGTAGCACAAGAAGTGGCACCAAAAATTAAGTTGTTTAAGGCCCCAAAAATCATGGTTTTCTCCACAGCAACAAATCAGAAATTTAACAAGTTTGTTCTACAAACTTTATCAAAATGATCTCCAATTTCTACCAGTGCCTCCTTATGGTAAATAATAACTTTCCACCAAATCTCATGTGGTTTTGAACTAGTTAAGTGCCTCAATTAATTATTGGAAGTTAATTGCAGAAATAAAATGAAAACAAGTGTGTTTTAAAAATATCATCAAAATGACTTGAAATTTGTACCATGGCCTTTTATTGCCAAATAAGAGTGACACACAAAATTTATAACAATTGAAGTTTGTTAACTGCCCAAAGTAATTAAATTTAAATTTTGGCAGAATTGAAATTAGAACAAGTTTGTTCTACCAAACTCATCCAAATGATCTCAAAATTTTACCACGATCTCTTTATGTTAAATAAGAATTTACTGCAAATTTTCATAAAGTTTTTAATTGTTTAAGGGACAATGGACTACTTTCTGTATTCACAGTTTCATTTTGTTGACGAAATGGTTGACAATAACTTTGACTAGTTCCACTAATGAAAGGTAAACAGAAACAATGCTAAGATGGTACTCCACAAACTGAATTAAAGGAATGAACAGAGATCGATCATATGAAAAAACTGAACCTAAACAAGTTCATTTCAGGATTATCATATGAAAAAACTGAACCTAAACTCGGTTCAAACTGAATTATATGAATTAAAACATATGCAGCAGCAACAATTTAAACAACATATGCATCAGCAACAATAGAAATGCAATTTTAAAAAATCGAACAGGGGAGAAACTTGCCTGTTGTTCTTGTAGAACCTGTGTCGAACAGGTTGTGTGCGTGGGCACAATTGGGGCAGCAGCAGGGCAGTAGGGGCGGCGCCGCTGAGGAGGAGTGCGGCAGCCGCCGGGGAGGAGGAGGGAGGGAGGGGAGTGGCCAGGGATGGTGCTGCGCCGGTGAGGGAGGGGCAGTCGTCGGCGGGTCGGGGCAGAGGTTGTGCTCGCGCGCGGGCCGGGGCAGTGGGGAAGGGAGGGGCGATCGAGGGAGAGGGAGGGAGGGGCGCGGTGGCGAGGAGAGGGAGGGGCGCGCTCGCAGAACTGCAGTGCTCGCCGAAGAGGGGAGGGGCGCGGTGGTGCTTCTCTGCTCACCGGAGAGGACAGTTGCGCGAAACGACTAAGTCCCACACTGTGCGCAGTACTGGTAGATAGAGGGGAGAGGGAAGAGGTGGGCCCCACATGTAAGTGGCACAAAGGCGACGCGTAGCGCTGGCGAACAAACCTGCCGCTTCGCCAGCGCTACATTACCGCTGGCGAACCAGCCCCTGGTTCGCCAGCGGTAATGTAGCGCTGGCGAAGCGGCAGGTTTGTTCGCCAGCGCTAACCTTTTTTTTTAATTGATTTATGTTTATAATAATTGAGACACACATTACTGTTTTATTTTTATTTATTTAAATTGATTTGTTTTTGTTTATTATTGTTTTCTATTGTTTTCCATGCATTATTTCCCTTGGTTTATCTTGTTTTCTTTTTGTATTTTATTGTTAAATTTTGTTTTCTTTTAGGTTTTCTAATATTTCCTTCATGTTTTCTTTTGTTTTCTATTATTTTCCTTCATGTTTTATTTTGTTTCGGTTATTTCATTCATGATTTCTCTTGTTTTCTTTTTGTTTTCTGTTGTTAAATTTTGTTTTCCTTTAGGTTTTCTAATATTTCCTTCATGTTTTCTTTTGTTTTATTTTTGTTTTCTACTATTTTCAGTTGTTTTACTTCATGTTTTATTTTGTTTCCATTATTTCCTTCATGTTTTCTATTATATTTCTTTATGTTTTCCATTATTTCCTTCATGTTTTCTATTATTTTCAGTTGTTTTCCTTTATTTACTATTTCCTTCAGTTGTTTTATTTTTGTTTTCTACTAATAAGTCCACACATTTGAAATACATAACAATGTACATTAAATTTACAATAAGTGCACATCAGACCAGTTGATCCATGCATATACATAGTTTCGTCGCATACAATTGGCAGACAAATGCATACATAGTTTCTCAGTGTTTGATCTTTTTGCCTTTTTTGGTCGAAGTTGCATAATTTAACCCCACATTATGACTTCTTCTTCTGAATGGAAGACCATGCCTAGGTAGCGTAGTTCTGCTTCTTCTTGTTGTGTATGTTGCATGACTATCATCATCATCTTCTTGATCATCGTCAATATTTGGGTCGCCGAACGTGTCGAACTCGTCCTCGTCAACGACTCCATCCATTCCGATGATATTTCTTTTCCCTCTCCTCACGACAACACGGCTAGGCCTTGCGGGTCTGTTATGAAGAAGCATTGGGACACATGCTTAGCCAATACCCATGGCTCATTTTGCGCTGTGACATTCACGCTTGATGAGGTTCCGGCTTCGGGAATAACCATGGTTGTAAAGTATTGGTCTTCTTTTCTGACGGTCGACATCCTAGCCCATCTGACGCGGAACATAGGCACCTTCTCTCCAGAGTAGTTAAGCTCCCATATCTCCTCGATCCTTCCATAGTATCTTAACTTTTTGTCACCGGTGTAGGATTCTATCGTTACCCCTGAGTTTTGATAATCGGAAGTTTTGTCTTTCTCCTCTGTGTAGAAGGTGAACCCGTTGATATCATATGCTTGAAACGTCGCTAGGTTGGGAGCTGGGCCATGTGCCAAGGCGTACAATAGTTTATTTTTCGCACAATCCCTTGGCGGTGGATTAGCGACGATCACATCTTTAAACCAACGCAAGAAAGTGGAGTTATGCTCTCTGATTATTTCTCCTTCGGTCCTCCGCTTGCCTTGTTCACTGTACTTTTTCATAATCGAGCTCTTGTGTTTTTCCACCCAAGTATCGACCATGTCAATGTGTTGGAGAGCTACTAAGTTTGCCCTGTTAAAGTCGGTGCGCCGACAAGCCCGATCCACATGCACTTCTCTACGTCCATTTTTGTGACCTACTCCATCGAGCTTGCCAATGTGCTTGTTTCTGGGCAGACCAACTGGGTCCTCCACGTCCATATGATTCGTGCAGAAAGAGATGCACTCTTCGGTGAGAAAGCCCTGAACGATGCTTCCGTCCGGACGAGCTCTGTTGCGAACATATCCTTTGATGACCCCATTCATCCTTTCAAACGGCATCATGTTGTGCAGGAACAACGGCCCGAGATGGATGATATCGTCCATGATATGGACCAACAGATGAGCACATATGTCAAAGAATGATGGTGGAAAGTACATCTCAAGCTCGCATAGTATCACGACAATCTCTTCCTGCAGCCTTGAGATCTGCTTCCCCGTGATCGACTTTCGAGATATAACGTCGAAGAAGTTACAGAGGCCAAACAGGGTTTCCCGGACGTGTTTGTCCATTATTCCGCGGATCGCAACCGGAAGTATCTGCGTCATCATCACGTAACAGTCATGAGACTTCATCCCGCTAAACTTTTGTTTCTGCGCGTCGAGGAATCTGCTTATTAGCCCTGAGTAACCGCTAGGGACTTTGACTCCGAGAAGGCACATCATCAATTTTGTGATCTCGTCCGGACTAAGAGTGAAGCAGGAGGGGGGGCAGTAATAGTCATTCCTCTTAACCCTTTTGGCCTTGCGACCATCCGTCTCCTCATCACACGATTGATCGCCGTCGTCATCATCCGGGCGTCCCCCCTGAAGATCTACCCTAATACCAAAATATTTCAGGTCGTTTCTTGCTTTCACCCCGTCTTTGGTCCTCTCCGGCATGTTGAGCAGCGTGCCAAACAAACTTTCAAACACATTCTTCGTGATATGCATCAGATCAAGGCAGTGAGGCGTATCGAGAATGGGCCAGTATGGCAAGTCCCAAAACACCGACCTCGTCTTCCATACATCCAGAAGCGGTTTTGGTGCCTTTTGCTTCTTTCCAGGCTCTGGGCATTCCTTCCAATCATTCAGCAAATTGTAGATTTCTTCGCCGCACCTCTTACATGGAGGTCCACGGAGCTCTCTCACCGTTAAAAAGGTCTCCTCGCCTTCTCCACGGGTCTTTGTTGGGTAGCCACCTTCGATGGCCAACGAAAACTGTTTTCGAAGACCCAGGATCTTTCGGAAGTTGGATAAACGTGGGGTCATCCATGCACCTCACGCAACCGTTATGTCCGTGGCACACCTGGCCCGCCACATATCCGTAGCCTAGTAGGTCGTGAACCGTACAGAGTAAGACAGCTCTCATTGGGAAATATTGTTCACCGAAGGCGTCCCATGTGTTCACCCCTTCCTCGGCCCATAGCGTTTCCAGCTCATCTTTAAGCAGCTTCAGGTATAGATTTATGTCGTTGCCTGGTTGTTTCGGCCCTTGAATTAGCATACTCATGTGAATATACTTCCTCTTCATGCACAACCAGGGAGGGATGTTGTACATCCATACAAACACGGGCCAGGTGCTATGGGTGCTGCTCTGGTTGCCAAACGGATTGAGTCCGTCGGTGCTCACACCCAACCTGATGTTCCTTGCCTCCGCCCCGAACGTTGGATATTCACAGTCAATTGCTTTCCATTGACTTGCATCTGAAGGATGTGTCAGAATTACTTTTTCACTTCGATTTGGATCTTTCAAAACTTTATTCCTCCTTTTCGCGTGCCAGCGCATGAGCTCTGCTTCCTTGCGGTCCGCGAAATACCGTTGCAGTCGGGGAATGAGCGGAAAGTACCACACAACTTTCCGAGGAGCTTTCTTCTTCCCTTTCTTGTATCGAGCGGCGCTGCAAACTGGACAAATGGTTTTGTTCGCGTCCTCTTTCCGATAAATGTAGCAATCGTTGATGCACACATGGTATTTTTCGTGAGGTAAATCAAAGGGGCACACGACTTTCTTGGCCTCGTCGCAACTTTTAGGACAGGTGTTGCCCTCTGGAAGGACATCGTGCCAGTATTGCAGGCTTGCATCGACGCTTATGTCGCTCCATTTGTATCTCGCCTTCATCTGCAGAACATCGAGGGCCACTCTCAGGCGGGACTCTCCCGGACCGCAGCCTGCATACAACGGTGTCTTCGAGTCTATCTCTAGTTGCGCCAGCTTCGATTGCTCTCTAGCAGCAGATATCGAGTTAGTCGTCTTTCTCAAAAGCAGTTCTTTCAGATGAGGGTCACGCACAACTTCCGTTAGGGGTGTCCCTGTGTCCTCGTGATCTTCTTCCACGTCTTGTTCAACATCTTCTCCATGATCATGTGCTGGGTCATGAGGCTGATCTTGGTCCTGCTGTAGTTGGTCCTGCTGTAGTTCTATTCGATCGTAGCTATTGTCCTGTTGCACATCATTTCCTACCGCCGCCGCCCCATGGACTTCATCATCTTCATCATCACTTACCCACTGACTGTTATACCCATCCATGAAACCATACCTTAGGAGGTGACTGAGCAAGTCTCCGGTAAAGGGATTGAGCAAGCCCCCTAGTTTGCACTTTCGACATGGACATCGTATCTCCTTGCGGCCATTTTGTAACATGTCTTCTGTCGCGTGTCTCAAGTAACTATTCACGACACGTTCACTCTTAACGACCACCATTATATGTCGCCTGCACGAGAGCGCGCGCCGATATAATTAATATTAGAACCAAACATAATATATATATATATTTCGATATTCACGGAAAAAAATCGGCATGACCTTCCTACAAATTGGAGGTTAGAGGAGTGTCAAACTTTGCCGAGACGGAAATGAATCAACATTTCGGCAAAGTGGCAACTCATTTTCATATCAAAAATTTCACTTCATGTCGTATTCACGAAAAAAATTCGGCATGACCTTCCTACAAATAGGAGGTTATTAGGGAGTGCCAAACTATGCCGAGACGGAAATGAATCAACATTCCGGCGATAGTTGGCTACTCAATTTCATTCCACAACAAATTGCGCACACATGCATTTATCGTCTCCATCACACGACCATTGTTGAATCCGGTGAAATTTCACACATATTGCATATCGCGTGTATCCGGACAAAATTTATATACAAACTCATTTAATTATATATTATCATTCATCCCACCTCAAATGAATAGATGGCTACACGATGATATCCGGAGAATTTTGGAGCTTTGGAGAGAAAGGGGTTAATTCTAGATCTAGATGGCTAGGGAGGGAAAATTTGGGGTAGAAATGATGTTAGGAGGGAGATAAACATATATATAACAACTAAAATAAATTTAGTTGGTTCAAAATAGAGTAGGAGGGTGGAGAAATTGGCATAATTTCGAGCTAGAGAGAGAAGAGGGGACAAGGTGAAGAAGAGAGAGTGGAGGGGAAAGTGGGTAGGTGGGGGTGCCACTTTATGGCTAGGATATGCGGAATACCGCTGGCGAACAGGTGCTGCTGTTCGCCAGCGCTAAGATGCGTGCTGGGCCCACATATTAGCGCTGGCGAACAGCAGCACCTGTTCGCCAGCGGTTGTGGGCGTAGCGCTGGCGAACACTTTGCCCTGTTCGCCAGCGCTAATATTGGGCAGCGGCTGTAGCGCGCGCAGGTGGGGCCCGGCCATAGCGCTGGCGAACAAGGGTGGTGGTTCGCCAGCGGTAGTGTTTCAAAGCGCTGGCGAACAGGTATTTCTGTTCGCCAGTGCTGTTAGCGCTGGGCAACGACAATTATTGTTGGCCAGCGGTATGGTGGCGGCTATAAGCCATTCCCTACTAGTGTATGGAGTTGATGAGGAATTCAGTGTAAAGGGTTACACGGATGCGAGTTATCTCACCGACTCAGATGATTCTCGTTCGCAATCTGGATACGTGTTCATGATGAACGGAGGGGCTGTGAGCTGGAAGAGTTCCAAGCAAGATACGGTGTCTGCATCTACAACAGAGGCTGAGTATATTGCTGCCTCAGAGGCGGCAAAGGAAGCTGTTTGGATCAGGAACCTCCTGATGGATCTTGGTGTGGTTCAGGGCGCGTCCAATCCTTTGGACCTATATTGTGACAACAATGCTGCTATCGCACAGGCCAAGGAACCTAGACAACACCAGAAGAACAAACATATACTTATGCGGTACCACCTCATTCGCCAGTTTGTCGAACAAGGTGATATCAAGTTATGCAAAGTACACACGGATGCAAACATTGCAGATCCGTTGACAAAGGCGCTACCACAGCCTAAGCATGAGGCGCACACGAGAGGCATGGGCATTCGATGCCTAGGCATATGATGCCAGGATGATTGACTCTAGTGCAAGTGGGAGACTGTTGGGAATATGCCCTAGAGGCAATCATGTATGATGTAATTCCCACTGTATTCATAAAGTTATTAAGTTGTCCTTGTTTTGAACATCTGATATATGTCATTGAATATGTGATTCGATTGTGGAACTATATATTCATGTTGTTCATACTAGATTGTCCTTGGTCATTTAGGTTGTGCCGGACACACACCCTAGACTAATGTGAGTGTTGGCTGATGACACGGTTCCACTTGTCATGGGCATAGTGATGCCATTCCAACGGTCACGGACTTGGCTAAAGAGTTTAGCAAGTCGGACTGACCCACATTGAGATGCAACGATCAAGTCGTCATTTGCATGTCTCAATCAATGTAATCCTTAGACCTGAGGTTGTCGCACAATCCTAGTTGTGGATCACCGACTTAGGTTCTGTCAAACGTTGTTCTGTGACAAGGCAACTATAAAGGCAGAGTTCGGGTCGAATGAGAAGCAAGCTGCGTGATGTGGATAATCAAGATGGGATTTTGCCCCTCCGAATGGAGAGATATTCTCTGGGCCCTCTCGAGTGATATGATTCAGGAAGCATGGCCATGCGCGACTCAGTTAAGTGTTAACTGTGTCGATTGACTAAGAGTTAGTCAGATGAATCACATATCACGGATCTAGAAGAGAGTTGAACTATTTAAGGGATGACGATAAAATCGCCTATAGTTTGACAAGGTATATCGTGAGGCAAAAGGGACTAAGATGAATATCACATTGAAAGGTATGTCGTCATGACTCAATGGGACTTGGGAGTCGGCACGTTCTGCTAGGAGCCGCTACCGATTGATCGATTGGGAGTTGGACTCCAATCGTGTCCAAGTCGCCATGAGCCTGCAGTGTCGCACACTTAAGAGCGGGAGCAAGTATTGGTTGGGTTGGACCCGAACCGGAAATGGACTGATTTTGTGAGTCGGACTCACAGAGGGAATGGGCCACAAGTGTTGTGCATCCCACTACCATACGCTATATAAAGAGGGGCGCAGGTTGCCCAGCGGGCACGTTAGTCCACTCTCCCATGCGTTGGGAACCCTAGCCCCACTCAGTCCAGCCGCCGCACCGGACCTAGCAGTCCGCCGTCGGAGCTCCTCCTCGTACGTGTGGATACCGGCAGAGGTGTTGTACGTTCAGCACTTCGACGTTCGAGGGATCAGATCGGCTGGATCGGATCGTAGGACTGCACTGCCCCAACGCGCTGCACCGATAATCCGCACCTGCGCGTCTAGTGGTAATACTCGTGGTCTTCTACCTCGGCTAGATCTTGGAAGCATCGCGTAGGAAAAGTTTTTGTTTATCTCTACGCGTTACAACAGGTCCAATAATTATAGCCGGGCATGAAACCATTCTCAAACAGGTGGAAGTGAATAGTTCTTGAATTAGAGTAATCCTTCATATTCTTACAGGCACTACATGGACAACACATAAAACCATTCAACCGCTTGCTTGCCTCAGCCACCTAGAGAAAAATTATGCATGCCATTAAGAAACTCGGGAGAACATCGGTCACCGTACATCCATTGTCGGTTCATCTGCATTATATAAGTATATTAAAAAAACATTCATTACACTACATCATAGATGAGTGACAAAATTAATTAATATACATGTCCATCAGATTAAAAGTAAGGTAGAGTACTGACTAAATGTAATACACAGTTCTCATAAAACATACAATTATCTAAAAAATAATAACAAAAAATGCGATGAAAATTACAACTAAGGTAACTACTGAACCTACAGCGTAATGACACCAAACCTCTTGATTAATGACATATTTTCTAATCTTTTTAATCTTCAAGCGCATTGCATCCATCTTGATCTCGTGATCATGGACGACGTCGGCAAGCTTCAAGTCCAATTTCATCTTCTCTTCTAGGCATTGCAGACGAAGATCTTCACTTCTTTCAATTTTTCTTTCAAATCATTATTTTATTTCTCAAATAAATTAAGCATCTCAACCAGAGGGTATGTTGGAATTTCGGGTTCAATTACCTCCTAGATAAAATATCTATGTCAAGTTGGTCGGCATAATTGTCATAAAATGAAATGAAACAAATAGTTATAGAAGTATGCCACATCTGAATCATAGACCGAACGAGGTCTGACGGGGAGGGATATCAAAACCATGGCACTATACATAAAAAAACAATCATACATGTAAGAAAATTATAAAGTAATATATATGCATCTATCACATAAAACTAAGTTTTTTATAAAACATAAAAACAAGTAGGCACACCGAGGTTGTGCCGGCTAGGGACGGCTCTGGCAATCGATGGCAGTGAGGACATGGAAGATACTAAAACCAACAAAACATACTTTAATTTAAGCTCAAATTGCATATAAAACGAATGAAATCCTTAACTTAGACATTTCATCAAACACCTTTCTAGCACTAAAAAAATGAAACGAGTTAAACTATAGGAAATAAGATAAATTAGGAACGTCGGAAGAAAGGATCATGTTGCTAACCCTTGTATAGATGGTTGCTGCCAATCTTAACAAAATGGTGGAGAAAAATGAAAATTTGTTGGAGTGTGAGAGGAGAGATTTTTTTTGGAAATGTGTTGGAATGAAAAATTTGTGCTCTCGGGTGTGCTTGTGTTAAGAAATAGGCTGGAAACCCTTTAGAACCGGTTCGTGATACGCACCGGTACTAAAGACCCCGAACAAACCGGTGCGGAAGGTTTCCGGCGCTCTGTGCTCTGGAACCGGTACTAATTCTACCTTTAGTACCGGTTCGTAATTGAACATGTACTAAAGCTAAAATCCTATGGTCCTGTTTCTACTAGTGAGATAGGGGCGGAGCTATGTAAAATATTTTTAGGGTGCACAACAACAACTAGCAAGGTGAAATGGGACATGTACATACTTGTTTAGATAGTGTTCGAGTGTGAAATTGTGAGCCCTCGTGCACCGCCACTAGGTGTACCCTGTGCACATAGCGAAAATTGCAACCAAATGCTAGTAAAAAAGTTTTTGTCCCTAGTGCATGTGCACCATGCAAAGCCTGGGGCCAGACCCTCATGTAGTGAAGCGACGTGGAGTTGAGCAACATCCCGTACCTGAGCGAGGCGAGGGTTGCGACTTGTACATGAGCGAGGCGAGAGTTACGATTCGCCTCAAGCATACATAGTCGCCCCGTAGCTTCTGTAGTTTCTCGTTCCGATGGTGCAGAGCTGTTGTATCTTCAGACAAAGACATCATGTCTCGAGAAAAAAAATCTCGATGATCAACATATGCTTGGTACTTGGGCAGTGTCGAATCTGTGACTCAACAAATCCCTCGGGTGAACCCATAGGGTTTCGAATAGGAGAACCCATGAGCGCTGGTGACGATCATCGGCTAAACAGGGGGCAAGATCTACCCAGGTTCGGGGCCCTCGTAGAGGTAAAACCCTTACTCCTGCCTCTGTCGATCTGTATTATCGAATAGATCGGTTACAATGGTGGTTGCTCAAGTCGAGAGTACGATCTCAATATCAAGGCTTTGGTGGTGCGGTATTGCTTGGTCCTCTTCCGGTGGTTCTCCTGGCCTTATATAGGTGGCTAGGTCTCAAACCCTACCCGGAGAGGACTTGAACTCTAACCCTATGTCGGTTACAAGTTTCCTAACTTAGCCCGCAAGGCATTGCGGGTGGGCTTCACGTGGGCCTTCCAGAACACTCCAAGGGTTTCCCTTCTTGGGCCTTGACCTTGGGCCTGAGACGGGTTGTCCTTACCCGCAGGGTCTAAGATCCATCCCTTCGTCAGTAGCCCCCGAGCGTTTGCTCGATTGGGATTTTTTCAGTCGAGTAGACGGTCAGATTTTTCATCCTTCTTTGTTTCAGATAACCATTATGGTCGTTTCCTGTTTGGAGGGTGTGTACCCTGCGTGATAAGTTTTTACACTCGAGTATCGAGTGATGAAAGTGCCTGTTTTTATGGTTGTTTATCGCAGAAGGATATGGCGCAGTAGCTTGGCTCTCCCGAAAGATCAGGGCCAATTAATTGCAACTAGGGCAAAAACAGTTCTGGCCTACACAGATTCGAGACCTCCGACTCGAACCCGATGAGGTGATCATTGCGACTGGGCCGTAGTGGTCTTACCGAGTCGAACTTAACCTATGGGGGTACCCGGCGCGTCCGCTAGGATTTTTCTTCGTGTTGTTGACACGGAATTACACCGGAGGACGCATCTTGAGTGCGGTTCCAGGCCCTCAAGAGAGATCTTTTGGGTCTTACCTTCATATTCGAAAGAATATGGCATCCGGATGTACCTAGTCGGCTGAACAATCCAGGTTTATGATGTGCAGACATCGTGTGAATGAGTGGCAGGATCTGCCTACTCGCGTAGTTTTGAGTTTGTACTTTCTTGTCCATACGAAAGAGTTTTCGTGTTCGGAGTTTTATGCCCATATGAAAGAGTTTTCATGTTTGGGATATCGTGCCCATACGAAAGAATTTCCGTGTGTAGGGTATTTTTTTCCTGTGAAAGAGATTTCACGTCATAATTTTTCCATAAGAAGTTATTTCCGTGTTTTGGACTTTCTATTCGAAGGAGTTTGTCCATACGAAGTTATTTTCGTGTTTGGATTTTCCATTCGAAAGATTCTTCAGCTTGATGATGCACGCTATGACGTCATGGCGCACTTTTATCCTCCCGATGGGACGTGACAGAGTGAGAGCAGAAGGGCTGGCCCACTTTGTCAGCTTTTTGACCGGAAACGAGACGTCGTTCTCGGTTTTTACGCGAACTGCGCAGTAAATTCGCACGATCCACTGTTAGGATCATGGCACGAAACAACATCCGCCACCCTTTTGTTTCGCCTTCGCACGCGGCGGCTGCGATGGATGCCACGTGGCACAGCGAGCGGCCAGGATCGGCTGGCCCTGTGTATAAATGCAGGCCTTGGTGAAACGGTGAAAATTTCCCAGCCTTTGCCTTCCTCGCTCCTCGTCTTCCTCGCGCTCCATCTCCTCTCTCTTCGAGCTCGTGCTAGCAGCAATGGCGGGAGGCAAGAAACGAGGTGCCGTCATATCGTCGTCGAGGGCGTCAGGGGAGGTCCCTGCGCCACCGGCACCGCGCTCGGGTGACTGGCGCTCGCCCAACACCACCACCAAGAGCATCAAGGAGATGCAGCGGGAGGGACTGCTGCCGCCGGAAGCTGAAAAATGGGTGCGCCTCGGCAAGAAGGAAGAGGTACCCAACCCGAGCGCGAACGATCGCGTGGTATTCGCGGACCACGTGTCTCGCGGGCTTTCTTTTCCTCTGCACCCCTTCCTCGTGGCATTGATGTATGTCTATGGCATACAGCTCCACGATCTGCCTCCAAATGCAGTGCATCACATCTCGTGCTTCATTGTATTTTGCGAGTGCTTTCTGGGCATTCGCCCGCATTGGTGCCTTTGGAAGGCCCTCTTCAAGATCCGCGTCTTCCGCGAGAAGTCGCGAGTGGAGTCCGAGCTTGGCAAGCCGCTGCACACCGGTGGAGGAAGAAGTGGTTCTACGTCACCGACAGCAGCTCGGATGGGATTCAGGAGTTCCATCCATTCGCCGTTCTGAAGAGGCGGAGATCCTGGGCGCACAAGCTGTCGGCTGAAGAAAACCAGGTGGTCACTCCGCTACTCGCCAAGGTGGATGCCTTACGGGACCAAGCCGCCGGAGTCGTGTTGAACGGGCTACACCTGGCGGGTATCTTCCTCAAGCGCCGGATTCAGCCTCTGCAGAGCAGGCCTTCCACGATGTGGGAGTACAAGGGCACTGAGGACCCCAGTCGCGTCAGCCGCGAAGAGCTCTCGAACGTCGAGTTTGATAAGAAGATCGCGGCAATCACCAGTTTGAAGGTAGGCGAGACCTTCCCCGACTGCACGGTTGCAGCTTTTGAGGCGTCAAGGCCTCCGCCATCCGACGTAAGTTTTTGTTTTTCTATTTGTCTTCGTTTCTTTACTTGCTTTGAAATTTGGTTGATTGAATTCTTCTTTCGTCTTTCTTCTATCTTCTTTTTGTAGAGCCTAGCCGTGGCTACCTGCTATCCATCAATGTCTGGGGAGGAGGCCTCGGATTTGTTGGCGAGTAATCTGGACGGCCCGGTCGATACCAGTGTTGCTGCTGCCTCCTCGATCTTCGAGCACGATTCGTCGGATGGCGCAGAGGACTCGAATGGCGATCTTCTCCACCGTAAACGCCGTCGAGTGGGGGATGATGAGGCTACCTCCAAAGACAATTCTTTGGACAAGGAATCGCCCGGGAAGGAGCCCATCACCGTCACTCCGCTGCGTACGCGCCCCTTCTCCTTCGTTTCCAACAATCCAAACCGCTTCGAATGCGGATATGTTGGACGAAGAAGATGACGACGAGTAAGTTTCTCTTCTTGCTCTTAGTCGAACATTTACTTTCGCATCTTTTTTGACGTATTATCTTCATTGTAGCCTGCAAGCTATCAGCCCTCGCAGGTTCGTCTCTTCCCTTCCTCTCGAAAAGAGGAAGAAAGTGGGAGCTGCGGGTGAGACTCCTACCGCCGACACCGTCCAGAATTCACCGAGTGTAGCCCCCAACACGGCGCCTACGGAATACAGAATTCCTAGTTTTGCTGCTGGGGCATCGACTCCGAAGGAGGTGTCGGGTAGCTCGGCGGATCCTCTCTCCTTCGCTCAAGGCCAGGTAAACTTTGTTGTCTACTTCTTTAATGCTTTATCAGCTTTGGATTTTTTATCGGGAGCACGTCAGTGCTCCCAATGGGAGTACCCCCCGAGGCTGCATGCGATCGGCTACAGGATCAAAGATAGTCTCTTATTTCTTCTTCTTCATTTTATCGGGTGCACGACAGTGCTCCCGATGGGAGTAGCCCCCGAGGCTATACTCGAATGTTTACAATCGAGTATAGGCTCAAATTTCTCTTTTCTGATTCTTATATCTTCATGTTCCTTGCAGTCGCTTATCGACTCCCTCGCGGCCGTTGGTCGCCGTGTTCTTCTCGCTGAGGCGGAATGCGGGATCCTTCGATCAGACCGTGATCGACTCGCCGCGGAGAATGAGCTTCTTCGAAGTAGGTTTTATTATCTTCTTCCGTATTTTATTTTTTACTTCCACCAATTTTTTTTGTCTCTGACAACTATTGCTGCGCAGCTGAAGTTGAGTTTATGAAGACCGAGAAGGTGGGTGCCTCCACTCGGGCAATTGCTCAAGAGGCTGAGTTGGTAGCTACTCGAAGGGAACTCAAGTCCTCCCGCATGTTGTCGGCTGATCTCGAAGGAAAGCTTGCGGCTGCCCAGGATGCTCTGAAGAATTTGGAGGATGCTGGCACCAAGGCGAATGCCGACCTTGTCGACTTCCTTCGTCCTCTCGCCGAGCGCTTTGCGGGTAAGTTGCTTTTGGCCTATGATTTGTCTTTTGTCTTGGTGAGTCCTTTGGATTTTAACATTTTTCTTTGTAAGTCTTCTGGGCGTCCCACTGGAGCTTCCTGGGGTCCAGCGGGTGGATGCGCTGACCGATTCCCTCGCTCAGCTCAGGAAGCACGCCGAAGGGGTTTGCACCTTGATTAGCGATGCCACTCGAGTGTTGACGCAGTTGCACGGCCGCCATCTAGTCAACGCCGTGTCTCCACCTGCGCTGGGTGATGTGCTGAAGATTTTCTCGGAGAGGAATCTCCTTGATACCTACGCGGTCGCTCAGTCAGAATCTGGGGCGAAGACATCCATCCAGTTCGCACTGGCGCATGGAGTCACCGGCTTGGAGGATGCCTACTCGGAGCTTCCTGTCGATCCTTCTACGGGCAAAAAGGTAGGGCTTCATCGTTTGGCGAGCCAGCTGGAGTCCTTGCTCGGAAGTTATCCGAGCTGTTTTCCGTGCTAGGGGAGGGACCACCGCCGCGAGTGGCAGCACAACTGTAGCTTCTTAGTATATTTCTTTTGTATTTCGTTGTTTCGATTGTAATGAACCTTGGGATGTGCTCCCGTATTTTCATCGTTTAAATCGAGATGTTCTTCTGAAATGCTTCCCGCGATTGTGTGTTTCTTCCTGATGGGAGTAGCCCCCGAGCACCTGTCGAATAGGTGGTTGATATATCTCGAATATGGCATCTTATTCCTTTAATTTCTTTGTATTCTTCCTGGTAGCTGGGGTTGCCGCGGAGTCTTCAGGTCGACTTGCTACTCCAGCAAATCCTCTAGTTGCCGCTGTTGGGACCTTTGCAGGCCTCTGTGATCGCGTTTCGGAGGGTGAACGCAAGCTGAAAGCTTTGCGTGGGGTAGCCGATGTGGCTAAGTCCAAACAAAAACTGGAGATTGAACGCGAGCAGTTTGTGATGGATGAGTTAGCGTCTGTTGCCAGGGATTTGCTCTGTAAGTAATGCAGCCCCCAAGTCTTCTTTGTCTTGTATCCTTTTTTGATCATGTATCTTTGCTTTTCAGTTGTTCAGCCGGATGACAGGAATGAGAAACAAGGGTGGAGAACCACATCCTTCAAGAAGCTGGCAGCTCAAAACCTCATGCGAATAATTTTTGGTCCGATCGTAGTCGAGGCTTTGTGCTTGCTACCTTGAAGTTCCGAGTCATCCAGGCGAAGATACTCGTGAGTTCCTTTCACGAGGTTTTGATTGCAATGAACGTTGCTTTCTATCCGCTGCAGAGGGGTCCTGAAGGTTGGAGCCATCTTCTCAGGGTGTCCGGGCGAGAAGGAGAGATTCGCGAGTGTGTTCGCAATCAGATGACTTGCGGCTCGGTGGTGGCTCTCTCTTTCATCCGGTTGTGGCATACTGAGGTGAACTTCAACTCCGTAGCTAGACCACCTGATGGTCCAATCGACGATATCTCTCCTCATTATAGGGTTGTTCGACCTGCAGCAGAGGAAATCATTCGATTGACCTCGGATGAGGTAGATCGGGTTTTGGCGGCTGAGAATGCTCAGCGCCATATTTGATCGTAGGATGTATGTATCATGTCGTGCTGTGTAGTTTGTAAAAACTATTGTAAGGTGTTCACCTTGTATATAATTTTTTCCTGTGATGCTGAGTTAGGCGTAGCCCCTGTGTGTTTGTGGGGTGTATACATGTTACTTTTATCATGTAAGGATGAAGAATCTTCAAGTATCTATGGTTGAGAAACCATGTATTTTATTGCAATGACTGAAAAGTCATGTGTTTTTCTTTCGAGCTACAAGATGGCTAGAATAGCCTTATTACTTGAGTAAAATAAATCTAGGGATAAAATTTGCGGAGTTGTGCAACATTCCAAGGATTGGAATAGATGCCTCCAGTCGTCGGGTTCTTCAGTCGATAGGTGCCACCTAGGATAACTTCGTGTATTATGAAGGGTCCTTCCCATGGTGGCTCGAGCTTGTGTCCTTCCTTCTGCTTGAGCCGTAGTACCAGGTCTCCTAATGCGAAGGCTTTGTGGCGTATGCGGCGACTGTGATAGTTTCGCAGCGACTGCTGATATACTGCCGATCTTGCGAGTGCAATATCGCGCATTTCGTCGAGTGCGTCCATATCATCCGCGAGTGACCTGTTGGAGGTTTCTTCGCTGTAGGCGACAACTCTTGGGGCGCTGAACCTGACGTCCTCGGGAAGGACTACTTCAGCCCCGTATACCATGAAAAATGGTGTGTATTTTGTGGATCGATTTGGAGTTGTGCGTAGGCTCCATAGCATGGAGGGTAGCTCTTCTGCCCAATGTCCCGCTGCTGGGTGTAGACGATCGAGTAGACGTTTCTTGATGCCAGCCGAAACTAATCCGTTGGATCTTTCGACTTGGCCATTGGTTTGCGGATGGGCAACTGAAGCGAACTTGAAGATGATGCCCTTTTCTTCGCAGAACTGCTGTGTTTCCTTTGCCGTGAAGTTTCTACCATTGTCAGTAATGATGTCGTGTGGTATTCCAAACCTGGATACGATGGAGTTGAGGAATTTTACGGTGCATTGAGCGCTGGTTGCGGTTACTGGCATGGCTTCGATCCACTTGGTAAATTTGTCGACTGCGACCAGCAAGTGTGTATATCCACCTGGTGTGGACTTGCGTAGTGGTCCTACCATGTCCAGCCCCCATTGTGCGAAGGGCCAGACGATGGGTATTATATGCAATTCTATAGCGGGTGCGTGAGGTTTTGGTGCGAAACGCTGGCAAGCGTTGCACCTGTCGACCAGTTCATTTGCGTCTCTGGCTGCTGTAAGCCAGTAGAATCCTGCTCGGAAGGCTTTTCCCATGATTGCTTTCTAGCTAGCATGATGTCCACAGTCTCCTTGGTGGATGTCTTGTAGTAATTCCTTGCCATCTTCGGGTGCTATACATCGCTGCAGTATGCCCGAGATGCTCTGTTTGTATAACTCTCAGTTGACCACCCGAAAGGATTTACTGCGTCTGATTATCTGTCGAGCCTCGCGAGGGTCTGCTGGGAGCTGTTTGGCGGACAAGTAGTCGAGGTATTTTTGCGTCCAGACTGGCTCGACCAGAAAAACTTGTCGCGAAATATTATGAATGAGCTCGATAATGGCAACTTGCGGGCTGACCTCTGTTTCCAGTGCTGCGGGTGCTCCTGCAGTTTTCTTGACTTTGACTGATCGTTTAGTCATCCGCTCGAAATATATCCCTGGCAGTATGGGTGTTTTTATGGAACCCATGTTTGCCAGCATGTCTGCTTCTTCGTTGCTGGATCTTGCAATATGCTTCAGCTCGCATCCTTTGAAACTTCCTTCGAGTAGGTTGTACATGTCACGATAGGCGACCATGCTTTCAGCGATAGCGTCGCACTCCTTCATTGTCTGTTGCACGATGAGGTTGGAATCGCCGTATATCTTCATCCCATGCAACAGAGCCTCATATTCTGCGTCGTTGTTCGATGCTGGATCATCGGGTGGAAAATCCAATCGTAGGACGTACTGCAGCTTGTCTCCTCTAGGTGATATTAGGACGATTCCAGCTCCTGCTCCTTCATTTCTCTTGGACCCGTCGAAGTACATGATCCAGTTACTCTTGTATTCTGTAGGCCCGGCCGTTTGTATCTTTGTTCACTCGCTCAGGAATTCCACGAGTACCTGGGGTTTTACTGAATTGCGTCCTGCATAGGTGATGTCCCAAGCGCCCAGCTCGATGCTGCTATTCTTCCGTATGCCATTGGGTTGTTCATGATTGTACCAAGTGATGCATCATTAACTACTGTGATGGTGTGTTCCTGGAAGTAGTGCTTGAGCTTTCGAGCCGTGAGAACAACTCCATATGCGAGCTTCTGGTAGTGAGGGTATCGTTGCTTGCATGGCGAGAGCACTTCACTGATGTAGTAGATCGGCCGTTGGACTCCATATGCCTTGCCCTCCTCAGGTCGTTCGACTACGATGGCCGTGCTGATGACCTGGTTTGTTGCGGCTAGGTATAGGTATAGCGGCTCCCTCTCTTGGGTGTTGCAAGGATGCGCCTGCTTTGCAACGATCGTTTTAGGTCTGCGAATGCCTGCTTAGCCTCTGGTGTCCACTCAAACTTGTCCGTCTTCTTCAACAGCTTTTAGAAGGGTAATGCCTGCTTGCCCAATCGTGCGATAAATCTGCTCAAGGCGGCTAGTCGCCCTGCGAGCTGTTGGACTCCGCGTAGATTGGTTGGCTCCTTCATTTACAAGATTGCTTGTATTTTCTCTGGGTTGGCTTCGATGCCTCTGGCGGATACCAAATACCCGAGAAGTTTTCCTGCTGGGACGCCAAAGACACATTTTGTCTGATTGAGCTTGATCCTGTATGCGTTGAGAGTGTGGAATGTTTCTCTAATGTCCTCGAGGAGTGTAATCTCTACTCGAGTCTTGATGACGATGTCGTCAACGTACACTTGTACGTTCTTGCCAATGAGCTTGGCGAGGAATTTTTACACGCATCGCTGATATGTTGTGCCTGCGTTCTTGAGCCCGAAGGGCATTGTCGTGTAGCAGTATACACCGTGGGGTGTGATGAATGCTGTCTTTTCTTCGTCTTCCTGCTTCATCCGGATCTGATTATATCCCGAATAGGCGTCCAGGAAGGAGAGGCGTTGACAGCCCGTAGTAGAGTCCACGATCTGGTCGATTCACGGGAGGGGAAAGTTATCCTTGGGGCAGTGCTTATTTAATGACGTGTAGTCAATGCACACTCGAAGGATGTCATTGTTCTTCTTTGGGACCAGCACCGGGTTTGCTAACCAAGTGGATATCTTGATCTCCCTGATGAATTTTGCTGCTATCAATCTGTTTACTTCTTCTCCAAGCGCTTTCTGCTTGGGTTCTGAGAACCGTCGAGTGGTCTGCTTGATGGGTTTTGCATCTTTGAAGACTTCGAGTGAGTGCTCGGCGAACTCCCTGGGTATTCCTGGCATATCTGAGGGCTGCCAAGCGAAAATTTCCCAGTACTCACGGAGGAGTTCGACGAGCGCGCTTTCCTATGCTTGCGAGATAGTTGAGACTATCGCTGTCTTCGCAGAATCTGTCGGGTGCACCGGATGTTTTCGGGTGTCGCTGTTAGCGATGAACTCCAATTCTGGCGCATTTTTCTTCGTGGGGGGCATCATGGAGTGGTCCCTGGTCTTTGCCAGCTCCTGCAGTTCTTCTTGCATCCCGAAAGATTTTGCGATCTCGTTGAACTCGATGTCGCACTTGTTAGATTTTTGGAAATCTCCGTCGATGGTGATTACACCATATTCCCCGGGTAGCTTGAGCTTCAGGTACGCGTAGTGTGGTACTGCCATGAATCTGGCGAACGTTGTTCGACCAAGAATGGCCTGGTACTGTGAGGGCCAGTCGACTACTTCAAACTCTAGGAATTCTCTTCTGTAGTTGCGTCGATTGCCCAACACAACCTCTAGGTTGATTGTTCCGAGTGGACGGATCGCCTTTCCTAGAACTATCCCGTGGAAGGATGTTTCTGATTCCGCAAGGCCGTCCAGGTTCCTGTTCATCCGGCGGAGTGTATCCACGTAGATAATGTTGATGCCACTACCACCATCCATGAATACGCGGGCCAGTTCGTAGTTACCAATTTGCGCTTGGATTACGAGGGCGGCGTGTCCTGGTCGATAGACTCGTGGTGGGTGGTCTTCCATTGAGAATGTGATCGATTGGTCCGCCATCTTCAGGTACTCGGGCCTTGTTGGCGGGGTCTTCACAGCCATGCATAGCTGCCTTGTGTTTGTCTTCTGAGCTCTGCGGGATGGGCAGACCTTCTGGATCATCCCCAACTGTCATGCCGGGTTCGGGTACGCGTTAGCTCCGGCGTTTTGTGCGGGTTGCGCAGGTAGTGCGGCTAGCGCCATGTTTGGATTTGCTGGTGGAGGTAGGGGTTGTGGCGGCTGGAATCCTTGGTGTCCTCCTCCTGGAAGTGGCGGGTAATTTTGATTGGCCGCCGATCTGCTTTTCTTCGAGAAGGCCTCAGTGATGTCGATGAACTTTCGGCAATCCTTAAGAAGGTGCGTTGCCTTAGTTTTGCCCGTGCGCTTATCTGTAAATAGATGTATCGAGCAATATGCATCGAGGTCCTCCTCGGGAGTTTTCTCTTCAGCTTTTGGTCTCCACTCGCGACTTCCTCGGCGTCCACTATCGCGACTTCGCGTGAATTCCGCCGCTACCATCTCTTCCCAATCCTCGTGATCGTAGTATTTCCTCCTTTTCCTTCGACCATGGCGATCTTCTTCGGACGCGGGGGATGATGCTCTCTCGTTGCGCACTGGGTCTTCTCCATTAGCCCATTTGTCGGCTATGACCATCAGCTCCTCAATAGTTTTGGGTGCGGCTCGGCCCAGTTCTTCTGTGAAAGCAGTTCGTCGGGCGCCTTTCGCGAATGCTTCAACCGCTACTTCCTCCGAGATGTTTCCTGCGGTGTTCCTGAGTGTGGTCCATCACTGGATATATTCGCGAGTGGACTCTCCGCTCCTGAGTACGATGCATAGCAGGATTTTGGCCTTGCTTCCAACCAGAGCTACATGCCGCTCCAACCAAGTGTAGGTTGAGGTACTGCATGGCTGTATTCTTGTTCCCACGTTGGCATTTTACTGTCGTGAGGTAGTCTATTAGCCATGAGGAAGGTTCCTGTGAACCATCGTATTTTGGCACTTCTGTGCTGAGCTTGAATCTCCTGGGAAGGGGTGCTTCGCGGATGCTGCAGGTGAAGCAAAGCGCGGCGCAGGTCTCGTCATCCGAAGAACCGGAGGAAGAGCGTTCGCGGTTCCTCGCCTCTCTTGCCTTGTCCACCTTATTTTGCGCGATGTCCGATCGCGCGTTGTATCCTGGCTGGTCGCGATCAGTTTCCTTCCTTGGCTCCTTGCTGCATTTTCGCGAGCGGCTGCTGTGATGTCGCGAGCTTTTATCTCTTGGGCTGCCTTCGCTGCTGCTTCGACTGTCATCACGGCGTCGAGCTTCTTTTCCTCGACCGCGGCGAGGCGACTTTTCTCTTCTTGGCGAAGTGCTCCTATGCTTGTGGGATGCTTCTTTTTCCTTTTCTTTCTCCTTCTCCAGTTGTTCGGCGGCCTTCCTGCGGTCATAGGAGGCAAGCCTTGCAGCTACCATGTCTAGTCCCTTGCGCACTTGCTTGTATTGTTCTGCCCGAGGATCGTTTTCCGCCGGCTGGTTCATCTGCATGTAAGTTGCTGTGGCCATAACTGCGGCAGCAGGAGTTTGCGGGTAGACGTTTCCGTCTTCGTCAACCCGCATAAGGGAAGGTGCGATCGACCTGTTGGCTCCATCCAAGGACTCGACGTCCATGGATGTTGATGTGTATCCCCTCCTCGCGGGTCGGGTTTTGACCGAGGGTGTTAGGGATAGCTCAGCCCGCCGCTGACTCGATTCATCTGCCGCTCTTCTCGACGGGCTAGATCTATCCGAGCTTCTTTGATAGTTGCGGCCGCTCTCACTAGATGATAGTGGTCGGCGACCATATCTTCGTGTGGCGCTCCAGCGGCGGGTGCCTTGTTTGTTCGCATAGCCTCCTTGGCTCGGTCCCAAGCTTCCCGCGTGACGCCGATCTCAGCGCGTTCTGCTGCGCTATGTTCCATTTCTGGAGGTGATTGATCCGATCCTGCCATGCAGACTTGAGCCAGTCGTGGCCCGTGAGTTCTAGGTGTGTTTTGAAGAGTTTTCTTGACTCGAGAGGGTTCCTCTGTTGAGAGGGTATGGAAGTCGCCGAAGTTGAAGCGGATGGACTCGCTGCTTTTCTCCAGGTAGGTCGCGAGTCGACGGCTTCTGACTCTGATCCCGATTCTTCAGGGAAGTGGAGGATCCCGTCCCTATTGGTCACGAACTTCAAGCTTCCGAACGTCAAGGTGATGCTCCTTTCCAGCTCGCTGAATACTAGGCGTGATTCCGACGAGTGAAGGGTGACCACGACAGATCCGATCCGGATAGGATTGGTCGGAGCCGTAGTCAATGGTTTCCAACGTGAGTTGGTTGTCGATGAAGCCGAAGATGCTGGAGATCCAGCGCCTGCCGTTCCCACAGACGGCGCCAATTGACGAATCTGTGACTCAACAAATCCCTCGGGTGAACCCATAGGGTTTCGAATAGGATAACCCATGAGCGATGGTGATGATCGTCGGCTAAACAGGGGGAAGATTTACCCAGGTTCGGGGCTCTCGTAGAGGTAAAACCCTTACTCCTGCCTCTATCGATCTGTATTATTGAATAGATCGTTTACAATGGTGGTTTCTCAAGTCGAGAGTACGATCTCGATCTCAAGGCTTTGGTGGTGCGGTATTGCTTGGTCCTCTTCCGGTGGTTCTCCTGGCCTTATATAGGTGGCCAGGTCTCAAACCCTACCCAGAGAGGACTCGAACTCTAACCCTATGTCGGTTACAAGTTTCCTAACTTAGCCCGCAAGGCATTGCGGGTGGGCTTCACATGGGACTTCCAGAACACTCCAAGGGCTTCCCTTCTTGGGCCTTGACCTTGGGCCTGAGACGGGGTGTCCTTACCCGCAGGGTCTAAGATCCATCCCTTCGTCAGGCAGCAGGGTGAGCGTGATTACCTTAAATGCACAATGTCCCTATCAATGTTGTAGGTGGAAACGATGCCCCCGTTAGGAGGCTCGGTTACATGTTATATAGGCGTGGAAAAGCCCCACGCGCGGCAGTACAAGTTGGTTGAGAATATGGTGGAGTACTACTCCATACATATCAACAACAAGTGGATAAGTACACATTTAACACCCTCCCTTAATCTGAACATGTACAAAGGTTTAGATTACGCTTAAACTCGTCTAAATTCTTAACATGAAGGGCTTTAGTAAAACCATCTGCTACTTGATCTTTGCTAGAAATGAACTACCTCTACCTGTTTATTTGCTACTCTTTCCCTTAAAAAATAATAATCTATCTCTATATGTTTGGTACGAGCATGAAATATAGGGTTGGATGACAAATAGGTAGCACCTAAGTTATCAAACCAAAGACATGGCTTTTGTAACATTTTTACCCCAAGTTCATGGAGTAATGCTTCAACCCATATTACTTGACCTTGATACTGTTGCTTGTTTTCGAGCACTCCATGAGATCAGATTTTGTCCAAAGAAGATGGAAAAATCTCCGGTGGATCTTCTATCATCTAGACAACCAGCCCAATCGACATCTGAAAAGGCACTTAAAATTGTAGATGGTGAGTGCAAGAAAGAGATACCAACATTCACTGTGTTCTAAATATATCTCAAAATTCGCTTGGTGGTTGTCCCATGAACTGTTGTGGGGGCATAAAGATATTGACAGACTTTGTTAGCTGCAAAAGAAAGGTCTGGCTGTGTGAGAGTTAAGTACTGCAATGCTCCAACTATGCTTCTGTATTGTGTGCTATTATCAGGGCCTAGAGGTGTTCCTGCATGCAAGGGCAAGGGTTCTGTAGAAGACAATGGTGTAGGAGCTGGTTTGCACTTTTTCATGCCAACTCGAAGTAACAACTCATTAGCATACTTTTCATGTGTCAACATCAAACCATTGTCAGTTCTCTTAACCTCAATACCTAGAAAAATAATGCAAATCACACCAAGATCCTTGATAGCAACGTCAATACTGAGATCTTTTAGCAAGGCAGGAATAACTTTATCAGATGAGCTTATTATTATGATATCATCAACATGAATCAAAATAAATATACTAACTCCTTATTTCTGATATAGGAATAATGAAGTGTCAGCCTTTGAAGGAACAAAACCAATATCATGTAGTTTTGAGCTTAATCGAGAGTACCAAGCCCTTGGAGCCTGTTTGAGATCATACAAGGCTTTATCAAGTTTACATATGTAATGGGGATTCTCATGATTTTTGAAACCTGGGACTGTTTCATGTAAAGCTCCTCTTCCAGAACACCATGCAAAAACGCGTTCTTGACATCTAGCTGTTGTAAGCTCCACCCTCGAGAGACTGCAATTGCTAAGACAAGTCTAAAAGTTGCAGCTTTAACAACAGGACTGAATGTGTGCTCATAATCAATTCCATACCTTTGTTTGAACCCTTTTGCAACTTTTCGTGCTTTATATCTATCAATAGTACCGTATGCATGTTTCTTGATACGATACACCCACTTACAGTCAGTCAAATTTTTGTTGGGACTAGAAGGAACAAGGTGCCAAGTCTTGTTCTCAATCAAGGCGTTGTACTCTTCTTGCATTGCCTTACACCATTTTGGATCATCTAGAGCTTCCTTCAAGGAATCAGGTCCACCCGTGGACACAAACATACCCAAATGTGTGAAATTTGCCTTATATATTTTAGGATGTTTTCCATACCTTATAGTACCATCTGTGTATTTGTGAGGTTTTGTAATTCCCTTTTGCAATCTGGTGGCAACACGTGCGGATGCCACAGAAGATCCATGACTGCCTCCACAATCAGCACGGGATCCCTGGAGGATATGTGCATGTCGGAGAATGTTCCGATGCAGAGACAGGGGGACCGCGCGGGGGTCCTGCTGCCACCGTCCTTGGCGTCTGCATCCTGAGGAGACCGCTCGGGGGTCTCATCAATGTTGGCGTCGTCTTCTGCATGCGGGGGAACCACTCGGGGGTCCCACCATAGGCGGGGTTGGCGATGACGATTTTCTTTCCTGCTTCGTCGATCTCGATGGTTTTCGCGGCGCTGGCTCATGCCCTTCAAGCAAGCCGACCACCTCTCTAGGGAGACCAAGGTCTTCCAGAACAAGAAATTGCTCCGATTGAGCAGTTGCCAGGGAGGTGATCTGAGGGAAGACACGAGGTCTTTGGGGCTTGTGGTTGTTGATCCCATGAGGTAGACTTGGTTTTGAGGTTTTTGGTCGTGATTTTGGTTGTAGATTGGTTTGTGTCGAAGCGCAGGCTTGTAGATTGGATCTGGCTCGAGGGGTTCTTGGTTTTTGGGTTGTAGATAGTAGGTTTCTGGTTGTGGCTTTGGTTGTGGCTTCGATCGTAGGTTGTAGGGTTTTTTAGATTGGTTTTTCGGCGGCTAGGTCATGGAAGAGAACATGGCTCTGATACCATATCAATGTTGTAGGCGGAAATGATACCCCGTTAGGAGGCTGGGTTACATGTTATATAGGCGTGGAAAAGCCCCAAGCGTGGTAGTACAAGTTGTTTGAGAATATGGTGGAGTACTACTCCATACATATCAACAACAAGCGGATAAGTACACGTTTAACAGTCCCAAGTTTCAACGGTGCACCATGCCCGGAATAGCACAATCATGGAGTCATATACATGTACCAGCCCACGATATTCCCTGACACTATGAACGCACCTGCAAATGCAACTCTCGTAGATAATACTCTAGAGAATAGAGATGCATGGTTGTTTCTCCTTGCATACGCACTGGTAGAAAATAGGCCTTCCATACGCCCCCATTAGTCCCCAAAATAATCGACCCGCGACCATAGGGGTCTTTAGTCGCGGTTCGGGACGAGAGCCGCGACCAATAGTCTGGGCCCAGCGCGCTCGGTCCACAGCTGGCGGACGGGAGGGGCTTTAGTCCCGGTTGGCCAGGCCAACCGGGACTAATAGGTTCTCAGGCTGGCCCGAAGGCCTTTAGTCACGGTTGTCCAGTCCAGCCGGGACTAAAAGCCCATCCCTATATAGGACTCAGCTCGCTGCACTTTGCCACATTTGGTGTCACTTCTACTCACAATATTCACAAGGGGTGGTGGGTTTGCTTTTGGTTCCTACTATGCACACAAGGTGTTCGATGAAATGCCCGAGAGCAGGAAACACACATGATATGAAGTGTCCGAGCCACACTTGAGCTTTTTCATTTATTTTTCCTCCGCGATCGCGGTTAGTAACTTGAACCTTTAATGATTTGTATTATTTCTAGCTAGTTAGTTTAACAAATGCATGATGGTTAATTATATACTTTATATAATAATAATGCAGATGAATCGGTAATGGATGTACGGTAACCGACTCTCCGGCGAGTTCACTACGGGTTTGAAAGATTTCCTCGTAGTGGCAAATGCAAACAAGCAGCGAGGTTTTATTATCTGTCCATGTGCTGAATGTAAGAATCAGAAGGGTCACTCCTCCTCAAAATTCGTTCACATGCACCTGCTTCGGCACGGTTTCATGCCAAGCTATAATTGTTGGACCAAGCATGGAGAAAGAGGGGTTAGAATGGAAGAAGATGAAGAAGAGGATGATATCAATGTCAACTATCATGAAGCTTTCAGTGATACTTTCATGGAGGATGATGCTGAAGGTGGGGAAGGGTTTGGTGAAGGTGAAGAAGAGGCACATGATGAGCCCGCTGATGATCTTGGTCGGACCATTGCTGATGCACGGAGACGCTGCGAAACTGACAAGGAGAGGGAGAATTTGGATCGCATGTTAGAGGATCACACGAAGTCGCTGTACCCAGGATGCGACAATAGTCTGAAAAAGCTGGGATGCACTCTGGATTTGCTGAAATGGAAGGCACGGGAAGGTGTAGTTGACTCATCATTTGAAAATTTGCTGAAAATGTTGAAGAATATGTTTCCGAAGAATAACGAGTTGCCCGCCAGTACGTACGAAGCAAAGAAGGTTGTCTGCCCTCTAGGTTTAGAGGTTCTGAAGATACATGCATGCATTAACGACTGCATCCTCTACCGCGGTGCATACGAGAATTTGAATGAATGCCCTGTATGCACTGCATTGCGTTATAAGATCAGAGGCGATGACCCTGGTGACGATGTTGAGGGCGAGAAACCCAGGAAGAGGGTTCCCGCCAAGGTGATGTGGTATGCTCCTATAATACCTCGGTTGAAAAGTCTGTTCAGGAACAAAGAGCATGCCAAGTTGTTGTGATGGCACAAAGAGGACCGTAAGTCCGACGGGGAGTTGAGACACCCCGCTGATGGAACGCAATGGAGAAAGATCGACAGAGAGTTCAAAGATTTTGCAGCTGACGCAAGGAACATAAGATTTGGTCTAAGTACTGATGGCATGAATCCTTTTGGCGAGCAGAGCTCTATCCATAGCACCTGGCCCGTGACTCTATGCATCTACAACCTTCCTCCTTGGTTGTGCATGAAGCGGAAGTTCATTATGATGCCAGTGCTCATCCAAGGTCCGAAGCAACCCGACAACGACATTGATGTGTACCTAAGGACATTAGTTGATGAACTTTTACAGTTGTGGGGCAGACCTGGTGTACCTGTGTGGGATGAGCACAAAGAAGAGGAATTTGACCTACGAGCGTTGCTTTTTGTAACCATCAACGATTGGCCTGCTCTGAGTAACCTTTCGGGACAGTCAAATAAGGGATACAAAGCATGCACGCACTGCTTACATGAGACTGAAAGTGTATTTTTGGATAATTGTAGGAAGAACGTGTACCTGGGTCATCGTCGATTTCTTCCCCGAAATCATAACGTAAGAAAGAAAGGCAAGCATTTCAACGGCAAGGCAGATCATCGGCCGAAGCCTGCGGAACGTACTGGAGCTGAGATATTTGATATAGTCAAGGATTTGAAAGTCATCTTTGGAAAGGGTCTTGGCGGACAATCAGTTCCGCTGGGAGTTGACGGGCACGTACCCATGTGGAAAAAGAAATCGATATTTTGGGAGCTATAGTATTGGAAAGTCCTAGATGTCCGCTCTGCAATCAACGTGATGCATGTTACGAAGAATATTTGCGTGAACCTGCTAAGCTTCTTGGGCGTGTATGGGAAGACAAATGATACAAAGGAAGCATGGTAGGACCAGCAACTTTTGAAAGACCCAGATGACCGGCATCCGGAATGGTTCAAGGTCATGCCAGCTACGCTCTTACCAAAGAAGAGAAGGTCATTTTTTTTTGAATGCCTGAGCAGTATGAAGGTCCCGTCTGGCTTCTTGTCGAATATAAAGGGAATAATAAACATGGCGGACAAAAAGTTCCAAAACCTGAAGTCTCACGACTGCCACGTGATTATGACGCAATTGCTTCCGATTGCTTTGAGGGGGCTCCTACCGGAAAATGTTCGAGTAGCCATTGTGAAGCTATGTGCATTCCTCAATGCAATCTCTCAGAAGGTAATCAGTCCAGAAGATCTACCACGGTTACAGAACGATGTGGTCCAATGTCTTGTCAGTTTCGAGTTGGTGTTTCCACCATCCTTCTTCAATATTATGACGCACCTCCTGGTCCACCTAGTCGAAGAGATTTCCATTCTTGGTCATGTATTTCTACATAATATGTTCCCCTTTGAGAGGTTTATGGGAGTATTAAAGAAATATGTTCGTAACCGTGCTAGGCCAGAAGGAAGCATCGTAAAGGGCTATGTAAATGAGGAGGTAATTGAGTTCTGTATTGACTATGTTCCTGACCTTAAGACGATTGGTATTCCTCAATCGCGGCACGAGGAGAGACTAAGTGGAAAAGGCACGATCGGAAGGGAATCAACGATACGTATGGACGGTCATTCTATGACTGAAGCACACCACAAAGTTCTGCAAAATTCGAGCTTGGTGGCTCTGTACTTCGAGCAACACAAGAATATTTTACGCTCGGACAACCCGGGGAAGCCTGAATCATGGATTAGAAAGGCCCACATGGAGACTTTCCGCAGTTGGTTGCGAAAACATTTAATGAATGACAATGATATTGGAGATTAGCTGTACATGTTGGCCAAGACACCATCTTCGACTATAACGACTTTCCTAGGGTATGCGATTAGTGGGAATACATTTTACACGATCTCCCAAGATAAAAAGGGCACCAACCAAAACAGTGGTGTCCGCTTTGATGCAGCAACCGAGATTGGGCAAAAGGTCACATATTATGGTTACATAGAGGAGATATGGGAACTTGACTATGGACCCTCCTTTAAGGTCCCTTTGTTCCGGTGCAAATGGTTCAAGCTAACATGAGGTGGGGTAAAGGTGGAGAAGTAATACGGAATGACAATGGTGGATTTCAACAATCTTGGTTACCTTGACGAACCATTCGTCCTAGCCAAAGATGTCGCTCAGGTTTTCTATTTGAAGGACATGAGTAGCAAACCGAGGAAACGGAAAGAAAAGAAAACGATCAGTACATCATGCGATGATCCAAAGCGCCACATTGTTCTTTCAGGGAAAAGAAACATCGTCGGAGTGGAGGAAAAGTGTCGTGGTGGTGTCACGGCAGATGCCATGGGATGGCTAAAGATGTGGGAACGATGGACGCTGGAGGTATTCGGGGAGGGATCACGCGACCGATAGCCGCGTGAGGTGAGAACCAAGCACTGCAAACAACACGATCTACCCAGGTTCAGGACCCTCATGAGGAGGTAAAACCCCTACTCCTGCCTTTCTTTGTGTATTATGATGTCTCTCCGAGTAGCCACAGTACAATGGGGCTTGCTACCGAGTAGCCGCTCTCCTCTCTACGTGATGAACTAGGTCAAGAACTTAGGGTTTCTGGTGTGCGATTCTAACGTATGCGCGATCCCTCGCGCAGGAGGTGGCGGGGCACCTTATATACATGGTGCCCAGCCGGATACGTCCAAACATGGACAAGTGTCGACATAGTGTGCACATCGTACTTCTTCCGGGTTCCCGCTGACAGCTTTGGTTCCTAATCTTGGCTTCATCTGGAAAGTCGTTGGGCAAAACCAAGGGGACAGACTGGTATCACTGTGCCAAACACAGAGTAGGCCCCCCTTATCCTGCGATGGCCTGCTTCCATGCTGTCACTGTCAGGCAGGCCGGTCCCAGATGAACAGTGGTTCGAATGCTGCCAGGTACGGACCCAGGATACGCGGGATCCTGTGTCAGAACGGCTCCTTTGACTTTCTGGCCCGAGTAGGTTCCCGCCAATTTTACTCGGGCCAACTCTTCTACTCGAAGATATAGAACTTGCTTGATTCTTTCTTCTGATCATCTTGAGGTGAGACCGAGTAGCAGTCGACCGGGTAGCGAGTACCAGGTAGTCGGCTACTCGACCAAACCTCTCTTCTGTTAGTCGCCTTTACCACTTGCCTTTACCCTACTCGGGGGTAACCCCCCGACAGCAGTCCCCAAAGCTGGTAGAGTCTTGCGAACTCGTTCACTAGGCTCTGCCAGCTTAAAACCAATCTCTGCGACGTAGCCCTTAAACCTCAAGATGCCGAGTAAAACCTCCGAGTAGCTCTCTGAAAAGTGCCTTGAGTTTCCTCTCCTCCGAGTAGTAGCCGCTCTCTACCCTGCAGCCGAGTAGAAAGACTTGGAGAATTTTCTTGAATTGAGCCTCTGCAGCGCAGAGCACAATCCAGCCCTTCGTGCAGCAACTGAACACGTGTCAAGCATCCACGCCCCCGTCGTCTCGTTGCCTAGGACACGACGTGCCACGCGCCCAGTTTCCAGGCAGTGGGCCCACCACTCGTTATGTCCCATCAAGAGTAATAATAGGCCACGATCAGGTGGTGGGATCAATTGCGGCTGTTACGCGTGCGTCCCGCGCTTGCGTGCGTTTCCAGCCGGCCACAAACCCCACCACACGCCACGATCGATCCCACTTCCCCGATGGTAACGGTAAACCACGGAGAGGATATAAATACCCCCGCCGGTAACTTCCTTTTCTCCTCCCCTTGCACTTTTCCTCTTTCGTTTCCCTATTCTTCTCCGCCGCCGAGCTCTCCGCCGCCGCGCAACCTTTTGCGCCGCCGCGGACTCAATCCAATCCACTCAATACTTTCTAGTTCTTCCCACCTTCCTACTCGCGACCATGTCTCGCGCCGGCTGGGCTGGTTCGCACGTCACCGCCGAGGATTGCGCCTGGCTGGTGAAAACTAGGAGGGTTCCTCCTGGTGTTCAATGCCGGCCGTCTGAGGGCGAGCTCGTGCCAACCCCGCAGGAGGGCGAGCACGTCGTGTTCTTGTCGCACTTCGAGCGCGGATTTGGCCTGCCGGCCTCCGACTTCCTCCGCCGCTTCCTCGACCACTTCGGCCTCCAAATGCATCACTTGCCACCAAACGCCGTCGTCTTCCTCGCCTACCACGCCATGGTGTGCGAGGCCTTCCTCGGCATCCATCCAACGACGGACACCTGGCTGAAGTACTTCCATCTTCGCCAGCAGACCACCGGGAAGAAGGAGAGCGCGGGCGTCGGCGGCCGCGCAACTGACACCGGCTGCGCCATGATGGTGCAGCGGTCGGGCACCAACCACCCCCGTATCAAGGGGTTGGAATCCGTCCGAATGTGGCAGAAGACGTTCCTCTACGTCAAGAACATCCCCGCCACCGAAGGAGGAAAGGTAACTGATCGAATTAATCTTCCCGCTTGGAGCAACCGTGCTCCCACCGGGAAGAATTGGAAGACGAAGCCCTCCAACGACCTCAACGCGACGGAGATAGAGGCGCAGCTCGGGGTTCTAATCGCGCAGGGCCTCAAGTGCGATGATCCCGTGGCCTGCTGGATCAAGAACCGCGTTCTGCCTCTGCAGGATCGCTGCCACTTGATGTGCTACATGGGAGGCCCCCGCGACTGCACCAGGACGACCACCATCGAGCTCGACAACGCAGATGTCCCTGAGCACGCAAGGGCCATCCTGACAACGAGCCTCGGCGAGCATTGGCAGTATGGGTTCGTCCCATTCAGCCGCACCAAGCCGATTCCGCGGGTACGTTCTCCTTTCTCTACTTCTTGCATACGTATTCCGAGTAGATAACTTCCTCTTCTTGCCGCGACTAGCAATCGTAGTCTGTATCGAGTAGCGTACTTAGCAGAATTGCCTAGGCTTAGTGTGCTTTGTGCCTGCACGCCTTGTCGAGTAACCTACTCGGGAACAATTCTTAGGCTTAATATGCTTGATGCCTGCACGCCTTTCCGAGTAAGATGTTCAGTAACTTTGTCTAGGCTTAGTGTGCTTTGTGTTTGCACGCCTACCCGAGTAGGATGTTCAATAAGTTTGCCTAGGCTTAGTGTGCTTTGTGTTTGCACGCCTACCCGAGTAGAAAACCTTCCTGCTACTCGGCTAACATGTGATACTTCTCTGTTCTTCAGGTCCTCAATCGCCAGCGTATGGAGAGCTGCGAGCGCTTCGAAGGCAATTGGTTTGCTGATCGAACTGAGGACAACGAGGCCTCTTTCGAGAACGCAGACCAGATCAATCTGCCTCACTCCCCCACAATGGAGAGGCAGCGCGTAGAATCGTCTCTCCGCGACTGGTCCGAGGAAGAAGATCCAGGTAACTGCGTACTTACTTTACTTGCTCGCGAGAAGCACCAATCCTTTGTTTGTTGTTTCTGATTTGCTCATCTTCTTTCCTTAAATTCGCAGATGATGCTGATGAAGAGAATGAGGATGAGGACGAGGACGAGAATGAGGGCGATAGAGCCCTTGTCGTCAACCCTCTATCTGTCGCCGCTCCTGCCACCCGCAAGCGGACAGGCAGTGGCGCCCAGGAACCCCCCGCCAAGAAGAAGAAGCCATCCGAGAAGAAGAAGACGACCAAGGTGGTCGTGAAGAGACCGAAGCGAAAGATCCCCTCCACCAGCGCGTAAGTTTCTTCTCGGTTGTCTCTCCTCTCGTACTGTGCTGTTTCCCTCAATTCTCTTCTGATTTCTGAATTTCCTTTTCTCTGCAGACCTCCCATGGACGCGAACGCTGCTCTCGCGCCCGACCAGGCTAAGAAGCCAGCTGCCCCGGTTATCAACCTCGATGAGGACGAGGCCGGCGAGGGCAACGCCGCTACTGCGCAAGCACAGAGCACTGATGCTCAAGGAGCAGATTCGGAGCAGCAGTCCCGTGCGGAGTCAGCAGCACAGGATACTGCTGCCCACCAGGAGAGACCTCCTTCTCCTCCGGCCAACACCGCCGAGGAGATTCATGACCAGGAGATGCAGGATAACACCGCCCCTGAGCGGCCAGAAGCTGAACAGGAGCAGCCAACCACAGGCGCTGCCGGACAAGAGGATCCCGCTGCCGAGCAGCGGGTAGAGGATACAGCCATGACTGAGGAATATCCCCTGAGCAGCGCGCAACCAGGCGCTGTACAGAGTAGCGCCAAACCAGATGCTGCACAAGGTGACGGATCCGTGGCGCCACCCATTGATCAAGGCACTACACCGCCAGATTCCTCCTCGGTGCCGCAGACTAAGGACACAGCCAGCCCTCCTGCCGGGCGAGTAACCAGGAAACAGGCCCTAGATGCTCTGAAGGAGGCAGTCGAGAAGAAGGCAGCCGAGGAAGGGAAAACCGGGAAGAAGAAAACCGTGGGGCAGGAGATCGAGAAGCCAACTGCACAGAAAGAGGCGGCTCTGAAGCGAGCTACCGAGTTGATGCCGCCGCCCACATCATCTGGCCCGTCCCGTCAGGTGGCTATCCGCAATCCCAGTGCGGTTCCTGCTGCTGCTACCCTCGCTGATCATCCCCTCTACCCGGATTACATGGTGAAGGTCAGCCAACAGCACCAGCTCGGCCTTTCCGTCGAGGACCGACAGCTTGCTCTCACAAAAGGAAGGAAAGCCTTGGCGGTAAACTCTAGGCCTCCAGCTCCCAATCAAGACAGGTCCGTCTCCATCTCTTCCCGCGGACCCCAGACTCAGGCGATATCGTCCGAGAGCCTCGAGCAGGTACTCGACTTGGTTGGTTTCATCAATGCCAAGTGGGACAGCAAGCTTCTCGACACAGACAAATGGCATGGCCTTGGCCTGGGCGACATCGATCATATGCGGGTCGACTGGAACAAGGTGGACCTGGGCTACAAACCCATGACCGTCTCCTCCAACACCGCTACTCTTGCTGCCAAGATGTTCGTGCACCGCAAGAATGCAGAAGATCTCGAGCAGTCTTACGCGGTAAGTCTTAACTTGTCCTCTCCGAATTGAATTTTTCTTCTCTCCTACTCGTCTTCATTTTCCTTTACCATCACCCAGTCCCCGAGATTCTGGCCGAGTAGGCGGATGCTCTCCCGAGTAGCCGCCTTCTCGGGTTGAATCTTCACTTCTTTGTCTAACTTGCTTTCCTTTCGCTTCTCAGGATAGCGTTCTGAAGCGGACCAATCTGCATCGCCAGCTTCTCTGGAACCATGCTATCGCCAGGAGGCGAATTGCTGCACTGGAACGAGAGAAAGCAGTTGCGGAGGCAGCCAAGAAGAATGCGACAGATAGCACTCTGAAGCTGTCTGAAGTGGAAGGTATGCTCTTAGCCGCGCGGTTCTTGCGTTTTTTTTTTACGCCCGCTTCTGCTTTCTTTTGCACTAACCATTCCTATTCTGCAGATAAACTGAAGGCCCTAGCTGAGGAGCACGGGAATTGCCGTGCGTTTGTCGAGAAAGCCGAGACCACCATCAAGAGATTAGAAGGTGAGTTGCCGTCTACTCGACCTGATTCTTGTTTCTTTTGCTTCTCTGCCTCTCTGCTAACCTTGTCTGTCTCTCCGCAGAAGATCATAAATTGTTTGTTGAAGAACACCAAGACTGCGTCAAACCTGAAGAAGTGCAGCAGCAGCTGTCCGACCAGGCCGTTGAGCTGGTGAAGGACCACACTACAGAGATGGAGAAGCTGCAACTCCAGCTGCAGAAGGCACTCCAGGATGCTATCGATCTCGGCGCCGAGAGGGACAGAGTGATCGCCGAGAAGGCCAAGGCCGAGACAACATTTAATGCCAAGGTGAAAACCCTCGAGCAGGAGTGCGAGGTGCTGAAGAAGGCCAATGCAGGGCTCTTTACCCAGATGGACACTCTGCGCCAGATCCAAGAGAGGCATATATCCAACGAGGAATCCTGGAAGACCCAGCTGCAGGAGCTGCGCCTCGAGCTGAATCGTAAGTTTTCTCTTCTCTGCATCTTTTTTTCTTGGTTTCATCTCTTCTCGGTTTCATTTCTTCTCGGTTCTACTTCTTCTCTGATTCTGTTTCTGAACTTCTCACTTGTTTTTGCAGAGATCTTTCCTGACATTGTCTCTTCCTGCGCGCCTGCTCTGGCCAAGGCCCAAGCAGATCGTGCTGCGAAGGGCGAGGCAGCTGACACCAGGGCCGAAATTGAAGACAGCATGCTGGTGATGCGAGGCCAGTTCGAACGCCTAGTCGGCGTGGGCACCGATCTGGTGCGCGTTGGCTTCGAGCTTCACAAGCTATTCTGGCCTCAGGATCCTGCGCCAACAACCATCCGGGGCCTCGCTTTCAAGCTGCAGAACGTGAAGGCCGAGCTGAAGAAATGGCGCGCCTCGGGAGCTCGGGCGGGTGCTGACTTGATGCTTCTCTGCATCGCTTCCTGGTACGAGAATCTGAACATGGAGATTATCCGCGGGAAGCGCAACAATTCCAGGTGGGAGACAGACCCCAGCTGCGTGGCCATGCGCAAGCTGATTGCGTACGAAGTCGCGGAGTGCGCTGAAACGGACGTCTTCATCGACGGCCTCCCCGAGCCCGACACCGAGGTGGAGGAGGACGAGGAAGAAGATGATGACGTAGAGTCAGACTTGGACGGCTTCTTTGATTTGCCTGGAGGCAAGGCCGGGAAGGGGAAGAGTGTCGCCGTCGCGAGCAGCGATGAGGAGTACGAGCAGATCGATACCGCCGCACTCGGATTCGGCACCTCATCAGGAGCCGCTCTCGACAACACGGTACTCACCCCTGGCCAAGCCTCTGGTTCTTCTTCAGCCCCAGGGCCCATCTCGGTGGCCACGGCCACTTCTGACCAGGTAGCCACCGAGCGCGACGTCGAGATGGAGGAGTCCGCCACCGTCCAGTCGGAGGCGGATGCCACCAACGCCAGCGCCGAAGAGGAAACCGCAAGGACGGCTGCCGCCAGCTCGGAGGCAGAGGCGACCAAAACCACCACAGAAGATGCAGCAGCCAAGGCCAGCACCGACAACACTGCCTCCTCCACATGATTTTACCTGCAAATTTTTTCACTTGAACACTTATCAGATCCCCGGGATGCCGGGAGCAAATGTATCAGACTATCTTTGTTTTGCATGCTACTCAGTTTTTTGATCCCCACTTTGTTTATTTGAAATTAGTCAATTTGAGCGACACTGGCTCGATGCCGGGTTGCGTTTCCATGCGAGTCCCCGAGTAACATTTCTTATTCACTCCTTCTTTTCGTCTTTGCTCTACCCGCAGTTTACTGCTTTATTGGTATTCGAGTCACAAGAGTCCAAAGGCAGAGTTGCAAATACTTAGCCACTTAGAAAACAATCATAGTAACGCAGCCCACCACTTAGCCGAAAAGAAAGTACGAGTAACAATAGCGAACGACGCCCTACTCGGTTCCTACGCTCTTCCTTTTCTCAGCAATCTTTCTTGTGCTCATTGACCTTGTGCTTGTTCTCTTGCTTGCCATGAAGCCGGGTTTCGGACAACAGCAGAGTCGAAGAGTTGGCATGTAGGTTTAAACACATTACTCGATGTACTTACGAACCTTGAAGCAGAACAACCGAGTAGGCAAAGAATAAAGCCGAGTAGAAACACTTAGAGCAATTTGGACGAGGGCAGTCCCCGAGTTCAATTTCAGATTGCAAAGTAGAAATTAGGATACATACACATTTTGCTCACGAATGAAAGCGACGGAGTAGAGCTACATTCCAGGGACGCTTGGATTCCTCTCCAGCTTTGTCTACCCTGTTCTTCCGGGATGGCTGTACGTCGACTAGATAATATGCATCATTGTGCAAAGCCTTGCTCACAATGAAAGGTCCTTCCCAAGGAAGAGAGAGCTTGTGCATCCCGGCTGTGCGCTGCACGAGCCTAAGGACCATGTCTCCTTCTCGGAAAACCCTTGGGTTCACCTTTCGGCTATGATAGCGCCGCAGGTTTTGCTGGTAGATAGCCGAACGTGACAGAGTCAGCTCTCTTGCTTCTTCAAGCAGGTCAACGTCGTCTTCTCGAGCTTCTCTCGCCTCCACCTCAGTGTAGAGGGTTACTCGGGGGGAGCCATGCTCTAAGTCTATTGGCAACACGGCCTCAGCCCCGTATACCAAGAAGAATGGAGTGTAGCCGGTTGACCGGTTAGGGGTAGTCCTTAGACTCCACAACACCGCTGGCAACTCGTCTAGCCAACACCCAGGTGTTTTCAGTAGCGGCTCAATTAGCCTTGGCTTTATGCCTGCTAGTACCATGCCATTTGCTCTTTCAACTTGCCCATTTGAGGCTGGATGCGCGACTGACGCAACGTCTAGTCGGATATGTTTGTCTCTGCAGAACCGCACCATTGCTCCCTCAGCAAAGTTAGTGCCATTGTCCGTGATGATGCTGTGCGGGTAGCCGTATCTCAGGATCACATCCTTCAAGAAACTCACAGCAGTGGCTCCATCGCACTTCCGAATAGGCTTTACCTCTATCCACTTGGTGAACTTGTCCACCATGACCAAGATGTGAGTCATGTTGCCTCTAGCCGGCTTGAAGGGACCAACCATATCCAAGCACCAAACAGCAAATGGCCAAGTAATGGGAATAGTTTTCAACTCGGAAGCAGGCATGTGAATCTTACTTGCAAACATCTGGCAGCCGTTGCACCTCCTCACGATGTCTTCAGCTTGCTTCAAGGCAGTGAGCCAATAGAAACCGTGCCGAAAAGCCTTCTTGACTAATGCCCGAGAAGAGGCATGATGCCCACATTCTCCTTGGTGTATCTCCACCAGAATTTCTTCTCCTTCTTCGGGTGACACGCAGCGTTGCAGTACACCAGTGGCACTTCTCTTGTGTAGCTCATCTCGGATTATGGTGTATCCCTTGGATCTTCTCTGAATCTGCCTTGCAGTAACTTCATCTTCTGGCAAGGTACCGTCCCTTAGAAAGGATAATATGGGCATAGCCCAACTCGGTGTCTCCCGCGTGGGAAACACTGGTTCGTCCAGTTCCATTGGAACGGGTACCTCTTGCTGCTCTGGAGGATTAGGAGCACTCCTCTGAAGTCCAGATCGGTTAGCGAGAACTTCTTCAATGAATGCGACAGACTCCGGGTCGAGAGGGGCAGTCCCCGAGTAAGGAATGGCAGTCCCCGAGCAAGGAACGGCAGTCCCCGAGCAAGGAACGGCAGTCCCCGAGTAGGGAGTGGCAGTCCCCGGGTAGGGAGCGGCAGTCCCTGAGTAGGGAACGGCAGTCCCCGAGTAGGGAACGGCAGTCCCCGAGTTCTGTGTTGCATTCTCCCAGTCAATCTCCATGGGCTCAGCCTCCTCGCTTGGCAGAGAAGGAACAAAAATAGACTCCGAGTTGGGGGATGGCTTGATAGATGGCTTCCTCAAATGCTCCAAGGCAATTCCTGCCGGGATGTATTGCCGAGAAGACCCCAACTTGGATAGCTCGTCAGCTGCTTCATTCTCTGCTCGGTGAATATGCTGGAACTCGCAGCCTTCAAAGAATCCCGTCATTGTCTGCACCAAGAAGCGATAGGATGCCATGTTGGCATCTAAAGCATCCCAAGTGCCAGAAACTTGCTGCACCACCAGATCAGAGTCACCATAACATATGATACGCTGCACGCCAACCTCCTTGGCTACTCGCAAACCGTGCACCACGGCTTCGTATTCGGCAACATTGTTCGATGCCTTGAAGTGTATCTGCAGCACGTACTTGAGCTGATCTCGCTTGGGTGACGTAAGCACTACGCCAGCGCCAAGCCCTTCCTTCACCTTGGAGCCATCAAAGTGCATCTTCCAATAGTTGGAAACTGGAGCAGGAGGTTCATACTGCACCTCGGCCCAGTCCACAAGGAACTCCGCCAGAATCTGCGACTTGATGGCTTCTCTTCTCGCATATGCAGGTGCGTACGCTGCTAGCTCGATTGCCCACTTGGCTACTCTTCCACTCGCCTCCTTGTTGCCCATGATGTCCGAGATGGGAGCAGAGCTCACCACAGTGATGGGATGCTCCTGGAAATAATGCTTCAGTTTCTTAGCGCCCAGATACACACCATAGGTCATCTTCTGATAGTGCGGGTAGTTCTGCTTGGAGCTTGACAACACTTCGCTGAGATAGTACACGGGGCGCTGCACACTTTTGCCTTCTTCTTCTCGTTCCACCACAATCACCACGCTGAATACTCGGTTAGTAGCAGCAATATATAGCAGCATAGGCTCCTTGGGTAGCGGACTAGCCAAGATGGGAGCGCTACCCAGCATTGCCTTCATCTCTTTGAATGCCACGTCTGCTTGCGGTGTCCAGACAAACTTATCACTCTTTTTCATCAACTGGTAGAGAGGCAGGGCCTTCTCGCCCATTCTGCCGAGAAAACGGCTCAGGGATGCCAAACAACCAGTAAACTTTTGCACATCCTTCAAGGATCTTGTCAAAGACATGCTCTCAATAGCTTTTATCTTTGAAGGATTGGCCTCAATGCCCCGACTAGAAACTAGAAAAAACCGAGTAGCTTTCCAGCTGGTACGCCAAAGGTACACTTACTCGGATTCAGCTTCATTTTGTACTTGCGTAGGTTAGCAAAGGTTTCCTCAAGATCGGCAAGCAGAGTATGTGTTTTATTCGTTTTGATGACAATGTCATCTACGTACACCTGCACATTCTTGCCGAGCTGATCATGCAAGCATTTCTGCATGCATCTCTGATAGGTTGCACCCGCATTCCTCAAGCCAAAACACATGACACGATAGCAATAAGCCCCGTACGGGGTAATAAAATCAGTCTTTATTTGATCAGTAGGGTTGAGAGCGATCTGATGAAAACCCGAGTAGGCATCAATGAAAGACAAAAGCTCGCAACCAGCAGTGGAATCGATAACCTGATCGATGCGAGGTAGCGGAAAAGGATCCTTGGGGCAGGCCTTGTTCAGGTCGGTGTAGTCGACGCACATGCGCCATGCGGTGGCAGCCTTGGGATCCTCCTTCTTCTTCTCGACCATGACCGGGTTGGCTAGCCAATCCGGATGCAGTACTTCCACGATGAACTTGCTTATCAGCAACTTGGTGATCTGATCACCGATAGCCTTCCTCCTCTCATCTCCGAAACGGCGCATAGCTTGCTTCACCGGCTTGGCGCCTGGACGCACATGCAAAGAGTGCTCAACCAACTCCCTCGGGACACCTGGCAGATCTTCATTGGACCAGGCAAACACATCCCGATTCTCACGGAGGAAGTGGATGAGCTCGCCTTCCTATTTCTCCGACAACCCGGAGCCAATGATGGCTACTCGGTCGGGGAACTCGGGGTCTACCTGGACCTTCTTCGTCTCCTTGGAAGCCTGGAAAGCAGTGCCATGCTGGGTACTCGGCACATCCTGTGCACTAGCTTGCGCAGACTGCGCCATGGCCACTACCTCATATATCTTCTTCTTCTCGGCCTCAATCACCATCGATTCCGCCAGCTTCGAGCTAGCAGAGGCACACTCCATGGACTTCTTGTAATCTCCAGCAATAGTGATCACGCCATTGGGACCAAGGATCTTCATCTTCAAGTAGGCAGTGTGAGTGGAGGCCATGAACTTGCTCAAAGCAGGCCTGCCGAGTAGAGCATGGTATGGGCTCTGATGGTCAACCACCTCAAACTGCAGCCTCTCTGTGCGGCAATTCTCCCGAGTGCCGAATAGCACATCCATCCATACTCTGCCCATCGGAGAACAAGAAATCCCCGGCACAATGCCATGGAAGGTGGTCTTGCTAGGCTGCAGCATGTTCTCGCCCATCCCAAGCTTCTCGAGTGTATCCTTGTACACAATGTTGATGCTGCTGCCGTTGTCGATTAGCACCTTGCTGAACTTCACATTCTTCTCGGGGCCCAGGAAGGTAGGATCCAGCACCAAAGCATAGCTACCCGGGTTGGGCATCACCTTGGGATGATCAGCTCGGGACCACGAGATCTCCACATTGCACCAGTGCATGTAGTGAGGAACAGCAGGGATCACAGCATTCACCTCCATAGCGCGCCTGTGCTGTGACTGCTTGTCGACAGGCTCAGAAGTGAAGATCATGTAGCTCTCGTGGTGTTCTTGGTACTGGTTGCGGCCCCCATCTTCATTGTTGCCATTGTTGTTGCCTTGGAAGTTGTTGTTGTTGCCTCTGTTGTTGAAGTTGCGGTTGTTGTTGTTGTTGCGGTAACGCTCGTTGTTGAAGTTGCGGTTGGCTCCTAAAGCCACTTGGTTCACATTCTCTCTTCTCGGGAAGACGGGAGGCCGAGCTGCGGGTGCACAAGCAGGCTGAACAGGAGCATTTGCGGCTGGCAGGGGAGGAGGAGGAGGCAAGCCCTCATTCCTGATCAGATCCCACCATTCGCACTGCCGAGTAGTGTGGTTTGCCGGCCTTGAAGGATGATGGGTGTGGAAGCTGCATGGGCCCTCCTTCATGTCATCAAAGACAAGCTTCTTAGCCGGCTCCGATTTGCCGTTACCCGACTGAGGAGCTCGGTATGGCTTCTTGTTGCCTTGGCCCTGGTTCTGGTTGCGCCCGTATTGGGCTCCAGCAGGTTTTTGCCCTTGGCTGCTCCCGGCTCCAATTCCCACAGCATTCACCTCCTCAGGGTCATACCGAGTATCTAATCGGTCACCCCTGCGCTTGTTGCGGAACTCATTGCGCTTGAAATTTCTTCTCGGCTCGGGGGAGTCTATCAGTGGCTGAGTAGGATCACCAAGCGCGTACTGGTCCGCTATCTTGATGGTCTCCGCCAGAGTGTTTGGCATCTCCCTCTGCAGCCTCTGCCACAGCATGCTGCCATGCTTACATCCTTGCGCAAACCAGGTAATGGCCTGCGCCTCATTCACACCCTCACAGGTGTTCCTCAATGTGCTCCACCGAGTAAGGTAGTCGTGATCCGTTTCGTCTTCTCTCTGTCGGCAAGCCGACAACTGCTGCGGCCTATTCGGCCTCTTGTACGTGCTGGTGAAGTTGCTGATGAACGCCTCCGAGAAGTCCAGCCAGCAGTTAATGCTGCCCTTGGGCAAACCATTGAGCCAAGTGCGAGCTGGACCCTCTAGCATCTGCGGCACATAGCACACAGCCCACCTTCTGTTGCCACTCGCGATGTGAACCGCAGTGACGTAGTCGTTGAGCCAGTCTTCTGTCTTGGTGCTGCCGTTGTAGCTCTTGGTGCCCCTTGCGAGCTGGAAGTTCTTCACGGAAGGCTCGTTCATGATGCGCGGGCCAAAACACGCAGGACCGGGAGGTCCCGTGTTCTCTAGCTGCGCAGATAGGTTGATCCGGTCCAGCTTGTACCGAACATCCGCAGGCTCCAACACGCGGTCTCCTACTCGGTCCAGGATGTCATACCCGGCTAGCCCCATAGCCGAGTTGCCGTCATTGTACCTGTCCTCCTCCATGGCCACAGGCTGCTCCACCAGGTTGGCTACTCGGTCAACCGCACGCGGCTGAGCAGCAGCTGCCTGGCGAGGCCTCTGCCGAGTAGGCTGAGCTGCCTGCTGCCGTGAAGGACCTGGACGTTTTCTTCCTCGCGCCTGGCTTTGAGCTTTATGGGCTTGAAAGCCTGCTCCAGCAGAGTTGTGTTTCTGGCCGGACTGACGCGGCACAGCTAACTGTTTCGCGGCGTCAGTCGGGTCGTACACCTGCAGTTGCCTGTTTCCACCCGAGGTGCGACTGCGGTCCTTCTCGCGACTGGGGTGCGGAGATGAGGCCTGATCCATAGATCTAGCCGCATGCGAGTGCACCACCTGCGAGCCGCCAGCACCCGGGTTTGCCTTCCGGAACTCCTCATTCTGCCTTGCGGCCTCCAACACCAATTCATTGAGGCGTTCTTGCTGCCTAATACGCGCGTCGCCGTCGAGTCGAGGCAACTCGGCGGCTACGGCCTCTGCAGCTCTAAGTGTCTTTGCGGGGGTGCTATACCTAGGCCTGTTGGAGGTGTTTGCGGTGGCAGACTGACTAGGAACTTCTCCAACTGTCGTGGTCTCGGCGCCTAAGTTGCGCCGTGTAGCACCTACTTTGCCAGCTCGCCTAACGACTGGCGTGAAGCCATGAGCCTTGTTGTACTCGTTCTGATCTAGGCTAAGCTCTAGCCTAATCCTATCCAACTCCGCCTGCTCGGCAAGAATCTCCTGGCGCTGCCGCTCGAGCTGCTCATTCATGCTCAAGAGCTCGAGGTCGGTGGGAGGCACCGGGCCAGTTCTTCCCGCGGACGCAGGGATGGTCGGAGTAGTGGACAGGGGGATGCGGTTGCTCTCCTTCTCGTAGGGCTTGTGCTGCTTCCCGGCAGCACTCGGGCCAGGGGGATCGTTGACGACGGTCGCAGCGTCTGCAGCTTTCTTGCCGGCGTCCGCAGCCAGGCCAGCCACCATCACCTCAACGATGTCCGCGGAAAAGCGCGTAGGCCTTCCGCGAGCAGCGATGACGGCAGGAGGATCTGCTGCGACCAGCACCTCCTGTGGAAACTTGTCGACGACGGCGGTGGCGACGTAGACGAGGTGCGAGCCGAAGGAGATCACCGTGCCGCCCTCAGGCATGCCCTTGCCGGCGAAGTCGCCCGCGTTGTCGATGACGAAGTCGAAGGAGCCGAATCTGTGGACAAGGCCACAGACCACGCGCTCCGCCGAAGAAGATCCCGTCCGAACAGAAACTCCAGCCAGCGCCGCTGGTAGCCCCACGGTGGGCGCCAACTGTCGTGGTGGTGTCACGGCAGATGCCATGGGATGGCTAAAGATGCGGGAACGATGGACGCTGGAGGTATTCGGGGAGGGATCACGCGACCGATAGCCGCGTGAGGTGAGAACCAAGCACTGCAAACAACACGATCTACCCAGGTTCAGGGCCCTCGTGAGGAGGTAAAACCCTTACTCCTGCCTTTCTTTGTGTATTATGATGTCTCTCCGAGTAGCCACAGTACAATGGGGCTTGCTACCGAGTAGCCGCTCTCCTCTCTACGTGATGAACTAGGTCAAGAACTTAGGGTTTCTGGTGTGCGATTCTAACGTATGCGCGATCCCTCGCGCAGGAGGCGGCGGGGCACCTTATATACATGGTGCCCAGCCGGATACGTCCAAACATGGACAAGTGTCGACATAGTGTGCACATCGTACTTCTTCCGGGTTCCCGCTGACAGCTTTGGTTCCTAATCTTGGCTTCATCTGGAAAGTCGTTGGGCAAAACCAAGGGGACAGACTGGTATCACTGTGCCAAACACAGAGTAGGCCCCCCTTATCCTGCGACGACCTGCTTCCATGTTGTCACTGTCAGGCAGGCCGGTCCCAGATGAACAGTGGTTCGAATGCTGCCAAGTACGGACCCAGGATACGCGGGATCCTGTGTCAGAACGGCTCCTTTGACTTTCTGGCCCGAGTAGGTTCCCGCCAATTTTACTCGGGCCAACTCTTCTACTCGAAGATATAGAACTTGCTTGATTCCTTCTTCTGATCATTTTGAGGTGAGACCGAGTAGCAGTCGACCGGGTAGCGAGTACCAGGTAGTCGGCTACTCGACCAAACCTCTCTTCTGTTAGTCGCCTTTACCACTTGCCTTTACCCTACTCGGGGGTAACCCCCCGACAAAAAGACAGACATGTCAGAAAATTATAATATGTTTGGTGAAATTCCGCCCTTCAAAGTGAACACTGACCCAAGCATTAAGTTGAATGATGAGGATGCTCCATGGATACGGCCAAATCGTTAGAAAGCGGGGACACAAGGGACGAATTGATGTGTAATATTTTATTGTACCAAACTTTGTTGAATGGATCATGTGAATTATATTATCTCTGATGTGTTGAAGACTAACTCCTTTGCAAAATATTTGAGAAAACGAGCGGAAAACATGGAAAACAGAAGGTTACTTAAATGTCTCAAAACCTTGTGAGATAAAATATCTAATTTCATAACTTTTATTAAAAACAGAAAACAGACGCGCTAGCGCGCCACAGTGTCGCTGGAATACAAATTCTTTTATTCAAAAGAGAAAACAGACGAACACTACTCCTTGTCGTCGTCATCGGGGAACTCGTCGGTGACCTCCTCCGGGTCATCATCGTCGTCGAACTCGTCGGTGACCTCCTCGTCGTCATCGGAGGTGCATGATGGTATGTCCGAGATAGGCACCCACCTCGGATCGTCGGAGGCCCAGACTTCGCCGGCGTGGAGGGCCCGACAAAGCTCTTGCATCGCCTTCGTCCTCGCCTCCCGAGCGGCATCTAACGCGAGGTGGCGTTCGAGGCGGCGCTCCGCTCGCTGAGCCGCGCGGGTCTGCCAGAGCTCCTCGTCGGTGCTCTCCTCCCCCGGGTTGTTCCGGTAATACTCGTGGACGACGCGGTCTTCCCTGGCGTCGACTAGGCCCTGAAACGCGCGGTGGCGGAGGTGGAGGTGGTCGGCGGCAGTGATGATCTGCGGCTTCGACGCCCTGGCCTCCGCTTCCCAGACGGTGTGGCAGTCGTTGAAGTTCATCAGCGACCGCGGGCGGTTGAGGCGCCAGGCCGCCGCGTCCTAGGTGCGGGCGGCCTCCGCCGCCGTCGCAAAGGAGCCGAGGGGGATGCGGTCGTCCCCCCAGCGGATATCTGCGCTGAACATTCCGTTCTGCCGTGCTCGGACACCGCAGAAGCCGGTGGTGCTGTTCCTCCTCGGAGGCATGGTGGAAGCGCGACGGTGCATGGAGAGGAGAAGACGCGCTCGAGGCGCGACAGTTTATACCGCGCCCTCCTGGCCACGCGTCACAACTCCCGCGCCACGCGCCACGCTAACGCAACCAAGCAAATAGTTGCACATTACTACCCGAGCTCAAAGTGAACACTGACCCAAGCATGGATGGATGTGTTAAAGGGGGGGTGTAGAACAAAACAATCGGTATCACCATCATACAGCCCTACCGTGGCTACTCGGTGCAATATGCATACCAAATGCACAGCAGGACGTATGATGGCGAATCCGGATGTTTTGTATTTGCTCGATGAACTGAATATATGATGTATCAAACCTCAAAGGGGGATGTAGAACAAAACAATCGGTATCGCCATCATACAGCCCCACCGTGGCTACTGGGTGCAATATGCATACCAAATGCACGACAGGGCGTATAATGGCGAATCCGGATGTTTTGTATTTGCTCGATGAACTGACCGGTGTATGAAGGTGGGCTATATATAGGGTCCTCTGGCTCACAAAGTGTTGTGCTAGGGTTTTGATCCAACAGTTAAGAAACCACCTCATCCAACGGCTCACAACAGCTCGAAAGAAACACACCGTAGCCCTGATCGAACGGCTCACAACAGCTCCAAAGAAACACACCCCGGATCCAACGACTCACAAGCGCTTGAAAGAAACACACGATCCGTGTGATTCTATCTGATTGGTCCAAACGAAACCCTAACCCATTTAGTCCCGGTTGGTGTCCCCAACCAGGACTAAAGGGATGATCCGTTTCCCAATGAAACCCTAACCCATTTAGTCTCGCTATATATATGTATGCATTGCCACACCATTGGCATAAACACATACAAACTCACCACTCTCTCATGGCTTCTACCGTACCGACTCTAACATTCATCCAGGCGGAGGCACTTTCCGCCTCGAACTACCCCTGCCCGTGCGGCTACAACGTTCCCGCCGGTTGGATGCTGAGCGCCGGAGGAGTGCCGGTCCCTCCTCTTCCTCAAGGTGTGGCGCGTCGGACGGCCATCACGAACCACTACTATAACGAGCTCACGCCGGAGCAGCGGAGGAATCCCAGTTGGCATCCCGATAACCAGCATACTTGGGATGCCTTCTTCATCAATCGGCGTGAGAGGGCGCTAGCCAGGTATGAGGACGACGGCCTGCCTCCTGGGAACTTTCACGAGGCCGGTCGTCGGCTATGGTGGTCCGGACGGACTCTACAGAGCGTCATGGACTACATCAGGGCCGGCGATATCCCCCGCCTGCGCTACCCTCAAACCCAGTCCTGGAGTCGTGATCCTCCGAGGGAGTGCAGAGCACCGTCAGACGATAGTGACGACGACGGCGGCGACTACGACGACTACGAGTCGGAGTACTATAGGCCTAGGCAGGAGTATGACTAGCAGATATCAGATCCACAGTGTCTTGCCATTATGTAGATCGATCATGCATCTATGCTCTCCGTTTAGGTTTAGATCCACTCTTGCCATTATGTATTGCCTTTTTTATCTATATATATATATTCAAGATGTGTGTGAATCTTTCTGATTGGATGGAACAAAACCATAACCATTTCGTCTCGGTTGGTAAAACATGCCGGGACTAAAGGGGTTTTATTTTTCTGAATTTTCTGATATATTATTTGTATTTTTAAGATTTTAAAATGAAGTAGTTTTATTTTTCTGAATTTTCTGATATATTATTTGTATTTTTAAGATTTTAAAATGAAGTAGTTTAATTTTTCTGAATTTTCTGATATATTATTTGTATTTTTAAGATTTTAAAAAGAATTAGTTTTATTTTTCTGAATTTTCTGATATATTATTTGTATTTTTAAGATTTTAAAAATAATTAGTTTTATTTTTCTGAATTTTCTGATATATCATTTGTATTTTTAAGATTTTAAAAAGAATTAGTTTTATTTTTCTGAATTTTCTGATATATTATTTGTATTTTTAAGATTGGAAAAAGAAAAGGTATTTGAAAAACCACCTTTAGTCGCGGTTCGTGTCACGAACCGGGACTAAAGGCTCGTTCCGTGCGGGAACGAAAACGCCGCGAAAAAAATACCCCTTTAGTCCCGGTTGGGGACACCAACCGGGACTAAAGGTCCGCGGAGGGTACCCGGGGGAACCTTTAGTCGCGGTTGGTGTCCCCAACCGGGACTAAAGGCTGCCCCTATATATTCTCTGCCCCCGTAAACTTCTCAGTCCCAAGCATATCTCGTCTTCTCCGCGCCGCCCTCGCCGATTCCGTCTCCGGTTGCTGCCCGCCGCCCTCACCGATTCCGTCTCCGGTTGCTGCCCGCCACCCTCGCGGATTCTGTCTCCGGTAGGTGCCCGCCCGTGCGTGCTTGAGGATCTGTGGAGGACCGTGCAGACGATCGGAAACGACGACGACGGCCGTGGCCCTCGTCGGAGGATCTGTTTAGGGTTTAGGTGCCCGTGCGTGCGTGCGTGCTTGGCCGTGCCCGTGTCGTGGCCGTGGCCGTGCTTGGCCGTGCGTGCGTGCACGGTGGTGCGTGGCCGTGGCCGTGCTCGCGGGGGAGAGAGGGGAGTGGCCGTGGCCGTGTCTGTCGCCGGAGGAAGACGAAACAAAGATGCTGACGTCACGGCCTGCGCGGGAGAAGAAAAAACGCTGAGTTGGGCTGCACTCGGATTCTCAAAAAAAAAAAAGTTGGGTTGCACTCTTTTTTTGCAAAGTTAAAATAAATCCTAAGTCAAAAAAATTCCTAAGTCAAAAAATTTCCTACTAACCCTAAATATTCCTAAGTCTACTAACATTTGCTAAGTTAAAATATATTTGTACTAATATTTGCTAAGTCTACTAACCCTAAATATTCCTAAGTCAAAGAAAAGCTAAAAAAAAATCCCTAAGTCTACTAATCCTAAATATTCCTAAGTCAAAAAAAATAATGAAAATAAGTTTTAATTCAATAAATTCAGAATATTAAGTGTAATATACCAAAATGACCAGGAAAGCAAATGCAACCTAGCTATGGGGTTCTCCAAGTCATTTGAGCAACTAATCTTGGACACACCTCTAAAGTATGGTTTTCCCCCTCCGGTGGTCATCGTTCTTCCACCCAAAACCTTAGCAATCTGTTTTCCCTCCTTCTACGACAATATTTGCTAAGTCTCCTATATACTTAATTAATTTTTACTACATGCATGTCTGCAGGAGTGACATATGGCGGACAATAGAGCCTTGCCGCTTACGGATCAGGAGGCTGAAGGTTTTATATATGGCATGATAGCCAACGAGATCCCTTATGTGCCGGGCCCAAAAGATGAGCAAGAAGAGGATGTAGTCTCTTCTTATCTGAACCTTGATGATCAAGAAGGTGAAGGAACGGACATTGTCGATGATCAAGAAGGTGAAGGAATGGACATTGTCGACGGAGGTCAACCGTCGACAAACGACGATCTCCAATTGCAAAGACCAACCACCTCCGGCGAGGTATATATATATATATATACATTGAGCCTCTCGTGATACAAGTTTACTGAAATGTGAATACATATGCACTAACGCGCGCGACTCTCTTTCTTATTTTAGCCCTCGTCCGGATCGAGTACGACAAAGCGTGGCAAATCTAGGGCGATGAAAAAAGGAGAAACATATACCATCGAATCAGTCGGTGAAACCGGCAAGCCCCTACAGCACACCACAAAGTTTATCAACCAATGCGGAGTCATTATTAGAGACAACGTCCTGATCACCGTCCAGGAATGGAAGGAGCCAAAGAAAGCACGTCTTGGTTTCAGTTATGTCGACAAGAGAACGAAAAAGGACCTGTGGAGAAAGCTTATGGTACATTTCATTCTACCTCCGGAATACAACAAATTCGATGAATTCGGTAACGACGTTCCGGGTGGACGTTAGAGGAGGAGGCTAGTCAAAGAGTTCGCTCTTCAGAAGATGGCCGAAGCATTCCGGAACTTCAAGAAAAAAAATTCCGTGAATATGTCAACAAGGGCAAGACTCCGATTTTCACTGGACAACATGAGAAACTGAGAGCTGATTGGCCAGAATTTGTGACGTAGAAGAAATCGGAGCATTTCAAGGAAATGTCGAAAAAAAATAAGGCTAATGCGGATAAGAAACAGTACCATCATATTATGGGGCCAGGAGGATACCGCGTTTCGGCGCCTAAGTGGCAGGCGATGGAGGACGGCCTGACGGCACGAGGAATCCGTCTAGGTACAAAGGGATGGGACGAAAGAGCCAAAATGTGGTCGTACGGGCATGGGGGATCGCTAGACCCGGAGATAGGGGCGTGTGTTCATCGGCAGAAAACGTTTGCTCCCACAAAAGCCCTTGTTGACGCAATGCCAGAGCTCAACAGGGCTTGATCACATTCAACAAAGAGAAAGACGCACTGACCCATGCCCTCGGGAATCCTGAACACGGAGGACATATACGAGGCAAAGGCAGATTGCCGTGGAAAGTAGGGTTTTCCCAAGAGAATGACTCGTACTGTTACAGAAGCCGTAAGAGAAATACGGACCGGGCTGCAGATCTTCTGTCGAAGCTTGCATTGGAAGTTAGTGAGTTGAAGCAGACCGTGCAGGGAATACTTGTGAAAGAAACATCGGCGGCTGCAGGGCCGCATGAAGATCATGCAGTGGATCTCGGAAGCCAGCATCAACGGAGAAGCAGCGTGGCTTCCACGGAAGCCCCGCCTGCATGTGCTAATGCACCGATCATCGAGAGTCGTGCACCGGAGCCTCACTACCCCGTGGATGATGTAAAGGAGATGAAAGAATGTGATCTACATTATCCCGTGGGGAACATTTCCACGAAGGTAGCCACCGGCAGTGCTTTACCCTGTACACCTGGAGAACTCCACCACAACAACCCCATTCCATATGGCTATGCTCGTGTCACGGTGGAAGACATAGTCCAAGTGTTTGAGGACCTGGAGATTGACATAGCTACACCCGAAGGGGAGAGAAGACTTGGAGATGTCAAGCGCCAGTTCATTCCATGGAAAAAGAAGTACATAGTGTTTCCAGGCGAGACGCCAAGGCTAACAAGTCCACCCCTCTCCGATGGTGCAGGTGGTGGTGGTGCTGGTTCACCTACACCTCCTTCACGCCATTCGACGCCGTCCCCCGATCCACAATCTCCGGCGGGTAAGCCGGCGTCGCCCACCAATCCTCCTCCGGCGGGTAAGCAGCCGTCGCCCCCCATTCCTCCTCCGGCGGATAAGCAGGCGTCGCCCACCAATCCTCCTCCGGCGGGTAAGCAGCCGTCGCCCCCATTCCTCCTCCGGCGGATAAGCAGCCGTCGCCCCCCATTCCTCCTCCGGCGGATAAGCAGCCGCCGCCCCCCATTCCTCCTCCGGCGAAGAAACAGAAGCATGCGGACAGCAAGGAAACCCGCTCTTGGACTATTAACCCGGAGCCTTATGTACCTAAGACCACACGGGTACCGGAGCCATCACTGAAGCCTATCCCCCCAAGGGCTTGGGAACTTAGTGATGCTGAAACCAAATTGGCCGCGAAGGCTGACTATGAGAAATGGAAGGCCCATAAGAAGGCGCTAAGGGAGCCTAAGCCCAAGGAAGTATACCCTCCACCGGTACAGAACTGGGCTACTGGTTTTTTTGTCGACACCGTCCCAAGCCGAGAAGAATTTGCCTAAAGACTATGAAAGTGAACTTCGTAGGCAAGCACACGCATTGACGGAGGAGAAAGAAAAAAGTTAAAAAAGCAGGAAACAAGTTGACCAGCTCGGGATGCAGAGTAAACAATCGATCCCCCCGCTCATAGTGAAAGTCGGTCCGGAACAGGACCCCGAGGTGGGTTTGTCTCTTCGTGCCTTGTTAGGCCTGGACGATGCGCCAATTTGTGAGGTAGAATTACAATATGTGAAGAAAGGGCCTCTCGTCGATCCTACGCAGGAAAAGAGTCTACCACCACTAATGCAAAGTCTGCTACGTTGGTACAAACAATTCATATCACGGTCTGACAGAGAATTTGTTTATGTGGATGTTACAGAGGAGCATCACACCAAAAAGTACTCTGTAGCAGTTGAGATGAGTGAATTGTTCCAGCTGTTCAATCTGCGCGAGCTCGACAAATCTATCCTGAGTTGCTACGTTCTGTAAGTGATTTATTTCTACCTCATCTCGTTCTTCATTGTCCTAACTATATTGTTGCGTACGCTATTATGCAGATTGAAGATATGGGAATGAAAAATAAGACTCATCCATGATGTTGGGTTCATTGACCCACAAATCATTAATGGAACTATGTTAGAACGTCACCCCCTAGACGTGGAGAAAGACTTGTACAATTTTCTTAAAAAGCATGAACTCAAAAGTCATATTCTATTTCCTTACCATTTTTGGTGAGTGTTTCTCTCTTGTGCCCATTCTCTTTTGTTTACTCCATGCATGGTATGTCCAATCGATAAGTTATGCATGACAGTGCATGTAACGTGTCCGCAGGTTCCACTGGATGCTGCTAAAAATTGAACTTCACAGCTCCACAGTTTTTATCATGGACTCTATGGATTCAGATCCAAAGCTTTGGATCGACATGAGAAAAATGCTGCAAAGGTAATTATTTTCAATCATTTGTGATCTATATCGATCGGTCTCTTTTGTTCATTTCCTAATATGCAGTAGCTAATAACTCCCTTGTTCATTTAATTCTCTTTGCACTGTAGAGTTTGGAGACGGTTCTCAAAAGAAACTGTCGGTGAATTCAAACATCGGCTAGAATTTAAAAAAATGCTTCGTGTGGATAAGCAGCCATCGGGGACCAATCTATGTGGATACTATGTTTGTGAGAACATACGGAAAGAAACCTCTGAGAAGAAGTCGGAGAGGACGCGGAAGAGTCTCAATAACTTGCGGAGGACGCTTGGTCCAGAAGCTCGCTTCCGACCAATTCAAGAGGAAATAGCAGGATTTTTGCTTAGGCATGTCATCGATCCTAGAGGAGAACACTATGCGTCCTCCGATGATGAAAATTAAATGCATCTCCGAGATTGAAACTTGTTCGAAATTGTGTATGGTCATCCATCTTAATTGTGTATATATGGAAACTTGTTCGAAGTTGTATATGGTCACCCGATATTGAATATATATTATATATTCCTATTGAATTCTTCTTGTTTGAAATTTCATATATGCATGTATATAGTAGCGTAAAAAATATATATATGTGTACTGAAACTTCATCAAAATTAAAATTAAACATAAAATAAAATATAAAAGAAATAAAACAAAACAAATTAAAAAGAAACCAGGTTTAGGGGGCCTAAAACCCTAAACCTGCGCAGGAGACCTTCAGTTCCGGTTAGCCACAAGAACCGGGACTAAAGGTCCTCCGCCCCAACAGACTCCTGGCGCCCACGTGGACGGGCCTTTAGTCCCGGTCCGTAAGTGGAGCGACTATAGGGGGTGTCTTTAGTCGCGCATATCTAGTCCCGGTTGCGCGGCCGGGACTAATGGCCTTTGCGAACCGGGACTGAAGGCCTATTTTCTACAAGTGACGTGCTCACTGCAATGGACGCACTTCGAGGTGAGCGCTTGTCGTTCATTCCTTCAAACATGTAGCCAGCGTCAGAGACGCATTTTGATCGGGCCGAAAGCTCGGGGAAACTCCATGGTCGCCCCCGGAGCACAACATCGCTCTTTGACCATCCGCGTCTTGTGGCTATTGAAATTGTTTAACGCTTTGCTTCCGTTGTGGGGTGCGTTGAGGCTCCTCTTGTTGTGTCTTGCTTGTATCCCTCTGCTCGGTACATCAGTGTACCAGAAGATGGGATGCACTTGCTCTTTGACCATCTTGTTATCCGCCAGACTCATGAGTCATGACCAAATTATCAGAGAAACATTGGTTGATTTCAGTTGCTAAATGGCAAATTTGAATGTAAAACTCATGCAGTCTTGGGCAGATAAATGCAAATATATTGCTTGTATTCTCGAACAGCTCCACCATTGCGGTACATGTCGCAGACCTTCAACAGTTTACAATTGATAAAGCAAGCCAGTATCAATTTTCTGCTGCTTAGTTGTCTGATCGGAATGAATTGAAAATCGGGAAAGAGAGGAAGAATATAACAGACCTGGCATAAGGAAATGAAAATATTCAGATAAGTGCAGCTTTCACGAATTCATATAGCAGATGATGTGGTATCACCGCCATGCACTGCCTCTGCAGTTACAGGGATGGGCAGCTGATAGCTTGAATGCAGGGTAGACTCTATAAAAAAATAAATCAACATAAGAAAATGGAAAATATATCACCATTTCTGTTATTCAAAGTTTCTCCCCTTTGTGCAGAATCAATAAAGGAAATGTCAAGAGTGCATGTCAAATAAAAAGGAAATACTCAGAAATCGGTGCGGTGAAGAAGTATCAGGAACAAAGGGGGAAAGGTCAAAACTGTGTGCGTGGAAAGGAGGAAATGTTTCGCTCTCAGGAAAACTTTCCCCGCTCCTCCTCCCGTTCTCTCACTTCCCCCGTTTCCGCCGCCCCTCCACGCGCGAGGTAGAGCTCGTCGGCGGTAGGGGCGTCGGTGCTCGTGGGCGGTGTGCTGGAGGATGATCTGGGGCGCGAGACGGCGGAGGAGGAGGCTTGGGTGCGGGAGCTTGAGGGGATCTCTGATGAAGCTCTGGATCGTCTCGTGCGATAGGGTTCAGATCTGGTCCAACAAGGGGAGGCGGCGAGGGGCTCCCGTTCTTCCCGGCGTTGGAGGGCCTCCTACCTGGTGAGATCATAGTCCTCTCCGCGTTTTTCCGGCTCGATTTCGCTCTACTCTGGGGGGCGAATCATGCTACGGGGTGAGAGGGAAGTGAATGTGGATGCGCGTGTGTTTGGGGAGGATGAATCCATCGCGGTGGGGGATGAGGTGCTATTCCCCAATTATCGCGCCGTGGTGGGTGCGATTTTGGACTAGCTAGCGAGACCGGTCGAGAGAGCGAGGAAGTGCTCGCCTCCTTCGTCTGGTCCGAGTCTAGCTCCAGTGAAGGAGGAGCTCAAGGCGGCACGGTCGTCCGCCACACCTCTGGGGTTGGCTCCGCCCTTCGTAGGTAGCACGCTAATGGTCGAGATTGCTGTCCCCGCGAGAGCCTCAGGTGAGGAGCGCCGGCGAGCTATTGCAGGTCATGGCAGGATTCGCGTATCGGAGGATTTAGGCAGGGATGGCTGTGTGCTTGATCGTGGCGCTGCGTGTGGTGTTGCTAAGGGGGCTGGTGTGAGCTCCAGACCCTCGGTGGATTTCTCCAGCGAATCCGTAGGGATTCATTTGGGGTACGGGATGCTATCGCTGCTGGTTTGTCGGCGACGGTGGAGACGCCGGCGCTTCAGAGTCAAGGGTCAGGGGCATAGAAACTAGTCAAACAGGGGTCAAAGTCCAGTGTGGACAAAGAAGGGACCTCGTGTTTGGGCCGAGGGGCCGCACAGGTGGGCCGTGTGGGCCGGTGTTTGGGGGGTTTCTCCTGGAACGGGGAGCCCAGGACGGTTGTTGAGTGGGCTCAGTCAGCAGATATAAAGGGAGCGTGGGTGTGGGTGAGACGACATTCTCCCCTCTCCGCCTCCTCTTTAGGGTTTCTATCCTCCAGAGAAGAAGTTCATCGTTTTGGTGGCAGCGCGAGAAGGGTCACCCGCACGGCGGAGTGCATGGTGGACTCGAGGACCTTTGCGCAGGTCGTGGCAGAGATGTACAGGCAAGAGCGCGATGGCCGTTTCCCTCCAAAGAGGGAGGGGGAGACTACCGGGAGGATCGCAGGGAAGGTGAGTTTGCTCACAGAGATAAGAGGATCCACGACGAGTGTTTTGGTCAAGATCTAAGGGGCCGGCGTCAAGATCTTGAGTTCCATGGCCGTGCAGGGGCGCCACATCACAGATTCGTTGGCAGGGATGGTGTTCCCCCCAGATCTGGGCTTCCGCGGGGTGGTGGAGGTGCCAGTGGGGAGGATCTACGAAGAGAACGTGAGCTGCGCGATTTGGCGCTGAAGAATACGGAGAAACCGGGCTCGAGTAGCTCGGTAAAAGAAGGCAGATCCGAGGTGGAAGAAGAAGGACAGATCAAGAGGAATCTCTACTGCCACAAGTGTACAAAACCAGGGAATCTTCAGAGAGACTGCACCGCTCCTCCCACCTGCTACACCTGCAAGAATCCGGGGCACGTAGCAACGGAATGCGTGGAAGGGAAGCTGGGGCCTACGATTAAGATCTGCGGTAGTGGCGCGGAAATATTCTACAACTTGAGGCTTGAGATCCCAGAGCATCTCTGTGTGCCGTCGACCGTGACGGGGGTGTTGAAAGTTTTGGAGGGGGAAGGTGATGAGGAATCAGTACTGCTTGAGATGTCAGAGTTGTTTGACCGCCAATGGGTTTGGAGGCTAAAGTGCATTGGCAAGAAGGAAGTCCTCATCGAATTCCCGGACGCGGCCAGCCGGAGGGAGGCGACTAAATTCGTTAATGGTTTTCGCTTTGTTTCCAACGAGTCGATCTTTGCGTGTGTTACTGAATCCATCAGAGTTCGAGGCATTTGGGTTGCTGGATGTGACTTGGGCCAAACTGTATGATCTGCCGCAGTGGGCCAGATTCCAGGAAGCCATTTGGGAATTAGCGTTCATGGTGGGTGAACCGAGAGAGATCGACCCGTCTTCTATCCCGGGGAGTGCTCCAGTTTGCGTGCTGGTTGCATGTAAGGACAAACTCAAGATTGATGGAAACTATAATGTGTACATCAACGGGGGTGGTGTTGACCGCGGGAAAACGGCCGAGGGCGGTGAATTACACGCAGTTGGAAGACGAGATCTTAATCAAATCTTGGGAGGACGTATCTCTTGATGCCACTACTGGCACTGATCAGATCGTCAAGCGGTACTAGCAAAGGGTCGAGGATCAGTTCTTCCACTTGATGCCTCGATTTGACCAGCAGGGCAAACCATTGAAAAGAACCCTGCGCACCTACCGCTCACTCCAAGGTCGTTGCGATACGGTCAAGCCATAGTGAGCCGTTTCTGTGGATGCTTGGAGCAAGTTTGGAATGCTCCTCCAAGTGGAACTAATGAGGGGGATTATGTGAGTATGCACGACTCGGTATTATTGCTTTATTTGGCATTGGTATCAATTGACATGTTTTTGGTTTTATAGGAACTAATTGTCATATTTGAATTATTTTAATTGTCGAATATTTGGCGAAATTTTGATGGATTGTGCTTAAATATTGTATGATCAGTTTTTTCGGTTTGAGGGTTGAAATCTGCAGCGCCATAGCGGTCCCTGTAAACCCAGCAGATTTCAACACGTAAAATGGGATTTTCGCGACCTCTATCCCATGTTTACAGTTCCCCGCGACAAGAGCTCTGCTAGGGATTTTTGGCAAAAGAAACTACCCCAAAAAGTGAAACGCAAAAAAAGACCACCTCTGAGTGGAAAAGACAAAACTACCGTGGCGGCAGGCTGGCCAGCCGACACGTGGCACATGCCGCCATGGTCGGAGGCGGCAGGCCCTGCCGCCACGGCCAGAGGCGGCACGTCTGCATAGGCGTGTATCGTGGTGGGCCATGCCGCCTCGGGGGCCGGCGGCACCCTCTGCAGCCGACAGCATCGCGGCACTGATTCTCTGGCTCTGCTCCTGACGAGAAGAAAGGCCCATGCCGCCTCGGGGGCTGGCGGCACCCTGGCTGCAGCTTGGTCGAACCGATTCCATCGATAGTGTGATGACCCAGCACACCACTGCATGTGTAGTGCGCAAGTCAGTGACATAATACTCACAGAAGGACTTATCCGTGATATTACATCTCTCAGAGTGGTACAACAGAAACACAGCGGGACCAGGCAAAACTATAGGATACAAACTTCATTACAAAATCTTGAGAATCTCCTTGATGAATCAAGAAGGTCTCCAGCAATTGAAACATCAGAAGAAGCAATTCGCAGCTCCAAGCCGGAGAAGATCTCTAGCTCAGAACTAATCCACTACGGCTGATGTCAGCCCTAATCTATGGCTTGAAAAAGCTAAGTCTAAGAATAGCCTCTATCTACATCTTGATAGCTTGTCCTCCACCGGTGTTGTTGATGATGATACTTTACCGACTAAGTAGTAGATCACTCCACGTAGCTCCTTTAGGAAACGATGGCTTCTCGATGACGACTTCAATAGGGCTTCAACTCTAAGCAAGGGTCAAACGGGATAGAATGAGTAACGAGCGTTACTCAGCAAGTTCATGATATATAGTGGGTGGTGGATGCACTAACTACAGCTTTAGACTCGAAAGAGTCATCAGCTAATGCAAGGTTTTGTAAAACTTTCTTCAAGAGGTTGCTTTTAATTCTGAAAACTATGCCCGCCAGACCATCACAGGAGCTAGAACTTCATGGAGTTGCCTTTCCTATAGCGTTCGCAGTTCCTTCCCGGAACAGGGGGTAACATGTCACATCCTTTTACACTCTGCAGAGGTGCGTTACTTTACCCATGGACGACCAAGACCATGTTGCACAACCAGGCTCGAGATCTTGTCCACTCCCACTCAGGTGTGGGGCCCGGTAGTTGGTCCAAGCCAAACCGTGCTTCTCCGCACAACGCATGCCCACCCATTTCTGCCATCAGGTTGAACGCCTGATTCCACCCCTCATGATGGAGATCTACGCGCCCCTGGCAGACACTCATAGACCCCAGAGCCCGTGGGACGTAAGGGCTCCCACCCATGTGCATGTAGTCCCGCAAGACCTACAGCGTACGTCTCTGGCAGTCCGTTGACATGCAAACGAGAAAAGTATCACAGCTGACTTACTCCCCCCATAGAAGACCCATGGTTAACGCGGTATTTACGGCGCACCGAGTTCTGACGGCATTTGTGATTAGTTCCTAGGTAATACGTTCCCATGCAGATGGAACCTTCCTTTGACCTATTCATCTTACCATGGTTCCATCCGCCCACCAAACAGAACACTACCACTCGGGTAGTCATTCAATTAGTCATATTATTATAAAAATAGGATCATGCATTCTTTTGAGAGTAGGTGATAATACGATAGGTTTTTTGCAAATAGTTTGTTATGAAGTACTGCAAAGGATATGAGCAAGTGATGAACTTGCCTGAGATTGAAATAACCATAATAATAATCCAGGTCTTCGGGTTCAAGGGTCACGTAGAACATCCTGACGTCTGAAAGATAGCAAAGTAGTCCCGGTAAGGACTACAGAAAACATTGGCAACATGATACATGCATAGTAATGAGATGCATCGTGAAATACCCTGGAAAATACCCCAGCTTACAAGTGTAAGCCATGTTTGAAACGATAACGTATTCACACAATTGTTAGGTGACTTAGAGTTGTTTCATTACTTGTGGTGATGTTGTTATTTCTTTTAGGCTTAAGTGTGTTTCACTTTTATTGAACAAACATTTGTTATCATGTTTAAGTAGACGTGTTATAACATGGTTAGGAAACAAGACAATAGTACATGGTGAACAATTATTGAAAAGGTAATAAACATGTTTGATTTTATATTCCAAAAGTGTAGAGCTAATGACAATGAGTTTAATTGAAAATGATGAACTAGTATAGCTAACTCTATCATCACAATACTTGCTAATGACTTGTGATGATAGGTTTTATAGGTGTGAAAATGTGTGGGTTTTATTATTAAGGAAAATAATGATGTGATATTCATCTCTGGTTTTTAATAAACATTAATAGACTTTCAATATACTTATAAAAGCAAGTTTAGAAATTAAGTAAAATGGAATTTCTTGCAGTACCCATTTAAATCACATGCTAAGGTTTTAAGTTTAACCAGTGATTATTTCAATTAAGTAAGAATTGTATTTATGAATTAAATTCTTTTAAAGATATTAATTGCAATCCAAAAATAAATAAATGAGGTCATATTCATTTCTTTAGATAAGGTTTTAAACATCAAAAAGGAATAATTAAATGATGTGCTTAAGTGCTAGAATAAGGGCATTTTTAAATGATTAATATTTAATTATTAGCTACTAAATTGATTTGAATAATTTTGGATTTAAATGCTTAAAGAACATATTATTTTCCATTCTTTGTTAATTTGATTTGTTTTAATTATCTTATTTTTCTTTCATAAATCAGGGAATAGAGAATTAGCAAATTTATAAAAGGATAAGGCATTAAAGTTTTATAAGTTGGTATTTATAACAAAGATTTTAAGAATAACATTATTCTTCAACCATTTAGTAGTGTTACCTATTTTATCATAATTTATTTTAAATTCATTAGTTTAAGGTAAAATAGGTATTATATCATTTAATTTAAACTATTAGGGTATTAGAGGATTTATAATGGTGGATTTATTTAAGATCTTATTTAATTCTAACTTCTCTAGTTTTTGATGATTTTTTTATTGATATGATTTTATTTCTATTATTTTTCTTTAAAGAAAAATGGTCAAAAGACCAACTAGCCCCCAGGCTGACTGGTGGGCCAACCCACCAGTGGGTTGGGTCAAACCCACTCGGGTAACCCAAGCAGGTGGCCACCCCCCACACTCGATCCCCCCTTCTCCTCCTTCACCTTTCCCTGCTGCGTGAGGCGACGCAGAGGCGATTGAAATCGCCTCCCACCCCGGCGATTCTCCCGACTCCCTCCGGCTGCCCCGCCGCCGTGGATGGACGCCAACGATGCACCACCTCGCCCTCTACCCCGTTCTCTACCTCGATCTGGTTTTCTCCCGTGGCGGCTCCCGTGGAGATCCTCTAGCCCTAACCCTAGGGTTAGGTACCCGGGGTGCTCCTTCCCCCGGTGGCCGTAGCTCCTCGACGTGACTCCTGGATGCTCTTGGAGACCGAGTTGCTGCTGCTGCTTCTCCATGGTGGTTGTGGTTGCGGATGATTGCGGTGTCGATGCGCCGCCGCCGGGACGGCCTTCTGGGCAACCGTGGCTCGCCTCTGTGCTTCGCTCCACCAACTGGCCGTGGTCACCACGAAGGTGACCACCTGTAAGTGCTCCTCCCCCTCTGCCCCCTGACCCCTCTCTCTCTCTTCCCGATTTCTCCTTCCCCGTTTGCTCTGGAGCCTGGCCCTCGTGCCAGTGTTCATGCCATGACCCAATAAAACCTTTAGGAGGTTGTGGATGAATTAGTTGAGCTGTGGAAATTTTCCCTTTGATTTCTTGACACAGAGACTATTGAGAATTTGTTATTCTCTGTGATGAATTTGAGATATGTATGCTAGGATGTATTGTTATGCTCCTAGGGATCCTCTAACTGATGCACTATACTTGTGGAATTTTTGTGGGTATCCCCTTCGTGCTGGTGATGCAGAAATGGTCTGGGATTTACTCCCAGCCATTGCTGTGGAATAATTTCCTTTGGATATCCTTCTGTGATGAATCCCCTTGACTGGCTATCTGTTGAACAGAGCCCACCATCATGTGTGGCTTCCAAACTTTCTATGGGTGTGCTGTATATCGATAGGTATTACTCTGAATTTGTGATTCAGAGAATATGCCATCATTTTGTCATTCCCTTTTACTACTAGGTTGTTCATATATAGTTGTGTTGAGGTACTGCTCCAACGGACTAGTGCCCAGCAACAGTTGTGTATGCAAATTGGAACTTTGTCTTAGTCCATTTGCTTAGGATTTGTGCTCCAGGTAGCTATTTAATTTGATAAGAACATGATTTACTTGATCTTGGTGCCCCTAGCCTGTGATGCAAAAGTCTGAGGCCCTAGTTTTATTTAAGAACAGATACTGTGCTTGAGCTGAATGCTAATCTGTGATGTTGGTTAATTATTAGGCATCTCTATATGCCATCTGGTGGGTGCTACTCTGAACCTTAGGGTTTAGAGAATGTGCCACCATGTCCCTCTTGTTTTTGTAAGAAATAACTGGATTGGTGAGTTGTGTTTGAGGTACCAATCTTGATGGTTCTGGTGCCCAGCAACTATACTATAGATTGTTTGGTTATTATATCTGATAAGAACAGATTAATGCTTGTTGAATTGCCCTTAGGCCAATGATGTTGTTCCGAGGCAATTTTCTTAAGATAAGAACAGCTATTATACTTGTTTTTTAAACCCCTGTGATGTGATTAGCATAGCAACACTATGCTAGACTGAGGGAAATAAATCCCAGCCCCTCTCTGTGCATAGCTTAGCAATTTCTTGCTAAGTGGTGTGTAGAGATCCACCTGTTAAGTGTTGATGCAGGATTGTGTTGAGAACTTGTGGATCTGGTGCTGGTTGGTGTTGTTTCCTTGTTGGCCTTCCTCCCTGCAGTTCCAGCTCTCTTGATCCTTTGGCTCCAGGCTTGGCCTTGCTTTGCCTTGCTCCAGGTATACTACCCCAGCTTGTGGCTTAGCCTTGTTGCTATCTTACTGGATCTATGATCTCATAGATCTTTGTTGGATGAATTGAGTTGTGGTGCTGTGGTTTCCTGCTGGTTGTTCTTGCTGTTCTTGCTGGAGCTGTGCAGCTCGAGCTGTGAACAGGAAAAAGTGTGGTGTGATCCCCTCCCCTTGCGGCTGATGTGGTATACACGGCAGGGGTCTTGACAGCACCAAAGGGTGCTGGTGAGTGTGTTGTGTGCTTGTGTGCTAGCTGAGAAGATATTTCCTGGGAGATAGGCTCGGTTTGCACTTGATCTTATCCTAGTGCTACACTTATTTTTGGACTTGACACTTGTAATCCTGATACTTTGATGACTTGGCCAATGAGATATATTGGGATATTTTTTTCTGATTTGAACAGATGCTTAACTTGTCTAAGCCTAAACTCGATGATGTGATTAGCAGTGCACCTCACTGCCAAGCTAAGAGTAATTAATCCTAACATTCCTTTTTTTTTCTTTTTTTTTCCTTTTTGTTTTATTTCTTGTCTAATTTGCAGGAACAATTTGGAAGAGATGATAAGTCACTTGGAAGAATAGAAGATTACAAGATTTTTAGCTTAGCAATTCCTTTTGTAGTTATCAATTTGTAATCACACTTGTAATTTCTATTTATTGAACCATTGTAAAGACTTTGTACTATATCTTTTTTAATTATCAATAAACTTACTGTTTCTCTTTTATTAATTCTTATAATTAAATTGAATTGAATAAAGTTTTCATTTAATTAATGTTTTAAACTTAATTAATAACTAATTATTCAATTGACCTTGATAATCGATTTGACTTCAAATTTCTAAATACAAAAGTTCTTTTGTTTCAAATTTCGAATTGAATCCTCAAATCAAACAACACCTAGAGGTCATGTCGAAATTCCACTCTCTTCCAATATTGGTCTCTCTTTCTCTTCCTCGGAATATCGATGGAACCTCGATCACTCCAGGGTATAGTATTTGTGAATAAGTCTCCAGTTGCCACTTCTCGTCTGATGATGTCTCAGAGTAAACTACCAGCTTGTTCCTGTATACTCTAACCTAATGAAACTCAGGTGTTTAATGCCCTCAGAAATAATCTGCTTACAAGATTGATCAGGTCCTGTACTCAAATTATTCTTGTATGACACCGAACACCAGGATTTCACCCCCCTTAGTTGATGTCTTCTAATCTTGGCTCCCTCCTGGTTTGCTTTTCTTGTAGCCTTGGTCATGCAGGAATGTAGACAAGAGTTTGGAAAGATCACAGACAATGATCAGGGTTTAGTATTGGTTTGAAGAAGGTTTGTTTCCTCGTTCAGGTTCCTCCTTCAGGTCTGATAAGATCATCCAGCTATACATGACTAACTTGCAGAAGTAGGATCATCAACTGTGTGATTTGGCTTCTCACCCCTCTTCGAGTTCTCGATACTTAGTTGATTTCTCTCAGGTCACTTATAGACTTGAGGTTAGGCTTGTTGAGAGTTATTGTTGGTCACAACCAATTATGGTTTGTGTAACCAGATGATTTGGTTTCTTAAGATACTTCTTATAAAGATCACTCCAATTGTACTCTTGACCAGATGATCTAGTACTATTTCATCATGTCAAGTGAAACATTGGTCACTTTGGTTTGTTTAAACTTTCGCGCCAAAATTTCCCGTACTTTCAGATGCATGCTTTGCAAATGCACATATTAAATTTAGATCCTTATAACTTCCCAAACACTGGGATGTTACAGTATCTCCCCCTTAACAAGAACTTCGTCCCGAAGTTCAACCTCTCTCACGTAAAGATAGGTAGAGAGAACTTCTGTAGACCGTTGATTCTTCACAACTGTTTTCTTGTGATGACCATAGCATATGTAGCCTCTTGTCTTGATTGTTCACCTTCCACTGTCTTGTATGATAATCTAATAGTATGCCAGTTGTTAGGACAACTTTGTCTTGTTACTAGGCCTTCCTAATAGTCTCACGAAGAACACGTGGTATTTCCACCATATAGTGGATACCAGGTTTCATTCTCCGATGAATAGGTATGGTTTCGTAACTCTCATAACTTTCTGAAGAACAATTGGTACATCCACCAGGGAATAAATAACCAATAAGCTTCTTCCGATACACTGGATATTGTCTATGGTTTGGACTCCATTTGGTTCAGTCTAATGGTCTCAAGATAAAGATTTTTTCAAAGAATCTTGTACACAGTAGTGTACACTGACTTAGACTCTTCTAATTAGTAAAAATATCTTCGGGTTTCCTCGAGTTTTTAACTTTTCCTACAAATGACTACAACCTATTCCACTGGTTACTTCCTATGGTTTGTCTACATCTTTGGGTGTTGACTACTATGGGACAACTCTATAAGTTTATTTATCAAGCTTCTACATGTTCCCTTCAAAGATATAACTACTCATGTTATTTTCCTGGCATGATTTGTGGTAGCTCACCATGTGTTGATGTAGTAGCTCACCAACTCCAAAGAGGATGTGGAATGTGGTCCATTCCCATCAGTGTCTTTATTGTCATCTTCCTTCTTGATTTTCTGGTCTTCTAGATCTTTGGTGGTTACTTCCATCAGCTGATATTTCAGACCGCTCTCATACTAATCCTGTACCCTCTAGACCAGTAACATCAAGATAGAACTCAATGTTTGCACATGCATATGCACATCAATTTCCAACTTCATGCACAGATCTAGTCAATCAAAGATCCAAATAACATCCAATAAATCCCAAATGCAGTTATCACTCATGCATCAAAAGCCTGTTAAATAGAAGTACTTAGAGTAAAATGTCTCAAGTACCAAGAATCTTAAATGCTATACACTACAAGTAGGTATATAGTACCTTATAATCCTATTCTACACAACCACTCTTTGACTTTGTAATTACTCCAATTGCATGCCTTAATGCAATGGAATAAACCAAGACAAAATGATCCTATAGTAGTTGTTGTCTAACTTGGTTCCCTATAGGACTAAGTATTATGTAATTGAATTACTTCATTTTGATTATGACAAGCTTCTCATGGTATCTGTTGATCCTTCATGGTATTGATCACATCGTAGGAGTAGTAATGTAGCTTCCATCCATGTTTATGTCTTCTCCTATTTCTATACTATAGTAGCTCAACTCTAGACTTGATAACTGAGGATATGGTATATACCCCGTAGTTACCATGGTTTAATGACTCTTCATGATTCTCAAATATCCCTTCTTGATGACTCATGTACTTGCTCTATATCATGTTCTACTCCATCCTATGCATTCATAGAATGGGGTAATCATCACTTTGACTTAATCATCACTGACTATGTCAGAACTCTCCTTTTCACAATAACACTGATACATGATAGACTTCTAACTATTCATACCTAGGTATATAGAAATTAGATAAGTATATTTACTCAAGTTGAGTAAGAAAATTCTATACAAGTATGATTATATCATTCTCAAGTGAATGATCATCATAGTTGTAGGAAATATGGTTTAGATAAGATGGCTTCCTATAGTATTTACCAACCTACAGATCTCCTAAAAGGTTTTAAACCTAAGGTCGCTTCGCTCTGATACCATCTGTGGTGACCCAGCACACCACTGCATGTGTAGTGCGCAAGTCAGTGACATAATACTCATAGAAGGACTTATCCGTAAATATTATATCTCTCAGAGTGGTACAACAGAAACACAGCGGGACCAGGCAAAACTATAGGATACAAACTTCATTACAAAGTCTTGAGAATCTCCTTGATGAATCAAGAAGGTCTCCAGCGATTGAAACATCAGAAGAAGCAATTCGCAGCTCCAAGCCGGAGAAGATCTCTAGCTCGGAACTAATCCACTACGGCTGATGTCAGCCCTAATCTATGGCTTGAAAAAGCTAAGTCTAAGAATAGCCTCTATCTACATCTTGATAGCTTGTCCTCCACCGGTGTTGTTGATGATGATACTTTACCGACTAAGTAGTAGATCACTCCACGTAGCTCCTTTAGGAAACGATGGCTTCTCGATGACGACTTCAATAGGGCTTCAACTCTAAGCAAGGGTCAAACGGGATAGAATGAGTAACGAGCGTTACTCAGCAAGTTCATGATATATAGTGGGTGGTGGATGCACTAACTACAGCTTTAGACTCGAAAGAGTCATCAGCTAATGCAAGGTTTTGTAAAACTTTCTTCAAGAGGTTGCTTTTAATTCTGAAAACTATGCCCGCCAGACCATCACAGGAGCTAGAACTTCATGGAGTTGCCTTTCCTGTAGCGTTTGCAGTTCCTTCCCGGAACAGGGGGTAACATGTCACATCCTTTTACACTCTGCAGAGGTGCGTTACTTTACCCATGGACGACCAAGACCATGTTGCACAACCAGGCTCGAGATCCTGTCCACTCCCACTCAGGTGTGGGGCCCGGTAGTTGGTCCAAGCCAAACCGTGCTTCTCCGCACAACGCATGCCCACCCATTTCTGCCAGCAGGTTGAACGCCTGATTCCACCCCTCACGATGGAGATCTACGCGCCCCTGGCAGACACTCATAGACCCCAGAGCCCGTGGGACGTAAGGGCTCCCACCCATGTGCATGTAGTCCCGCAAGACCTACAGCGTACGTCTCTGGCAGTCCGTTGACATGCGAACGAGAAAAGTATCACGGCTGACTTACTCCCCCCATAGAAGACCCATGGTTAACGCGGTATTTACGGCGCACCGAGTTCTGACGGCATTTGTGATTAGTTCCTAGGTAATACGTTCCCATGCAGATGGAACCTTCCTTTGACCTATTCATCTTACCATGGTTCCATCCGCCCACCAAACAGAACACTACCACTCGGGTAGTCATTCAATTAGTCATATTATTATAAAAATAGGATCATGCATTCTTTTGAGAGTAGGTAATAATACGATAGGTTTTTTGTAAATAGTTTGTTATGAAGTACTGCAAAGGATATGAGCAAGTGATGAACTTGCCCGAGATTGAAATAACCATAATAATAATCCAGGTCTTCGGGTTCAAGGGTCACGTAGAACATCCTGACGTCTGAAAGATAGCAAAGTAGTCCCGGTAAGGACTACAGAAAACATTGGCAACATGATACATGCATAGTAATGAGATGCATCGTGAAATACCCTGGAAAATACCCCAGCTTACAAGTGTAAGCCATGTTTGAAACGATAACGTATTCACACAATTGTTAGGTGACTTAGAGTTGTTTCATTACTTGTGGTGATGTTGTTATTTCTTTTAGGCTTAAGTGTGTTTCACTTTTATTGAACAAACATTTGTTATCATGTTTAAGTAGACGTGTTATAACATGGTTAGGAAACAAGACAATAGTACATGGTGAACAATTATTGAAAAGGTAATAAACATGTTTGATTTTATATTCCAAAAGTGTAGAGCTAATGACAATGAGTTTAATTGAAAATGATGAACTAGTATAGCTAACTCTATCATCACAATACTTGCTAATGACTTGTGATGATAGGTTTTATAGGTGTGAAAATGTGTGGGTTTTATTATTAAGGAAAATAATGATGTGATATTCATCTCTGGTTTTTAATAAACATTAATAGACTTTCAATATACTTATAAAAGCAAGTTTAGAAATTAAGTAAAATGGAATTTCTTGCAGTACCCATTTAAATCACATGCTAAGGTTTTAAGTTTAACCAGTGATTATTTCAATTAAGTAAGAATTGTATTTATGAATTAAATTCTTTTAAAGATATTAATTGCAATCCAAAAATAAATAAATGAGGTCATATTCATTTCTTTAGATAAGGTTTTAAACATCAAAAAGGAATAATTAAATGATGTGCTTAAGTGCTAGAATAAGGGCATTTTTAAATGATTAAGATTTAATTATTAGCTACTAAATTGATTTGAATAATTTTGGATTTAAATGCTTAAAGAACATATTATTTTCCATTCTTTATTAATTTGATTTGTTTTAATTATCTTATTTTTCTTTCATAAATCAGGGAATAGAGAATTAGCAAATTTATAAAAGGATAAGGCATTAAAGTTTTATAAGTTGGTATTTATAACAAAGATTTTAAGAATAACATTATTCTTCAACCATTTAGTAGTGTTACCTATTTTATCATAATTTATTTTAAATTCATTAGTTTAAGGTAAAATAGGTATTATATCATTTAATTTAAACTATTAGGGTATTAGAGGATCTATAATGGTGGATTTATTTAAGATCTTATTTAATTCTAACTTCTCTAGTTTTTGATGATTTTTTATTGATATGATTTTATTTCTATTATTTTTCTTTAAAGAAAAATGGTCAAAAGACCAACTAGCCCCCAGGCTGACTGGTGGGCCAACCCACCAGTGGGTTGGGTCAAACCCACTCGGGTAACCCGAGCAGGTGGCCACCCCCCACACTCGATCCCCCCTTCTCCTCCTTCACCTTTCCCCTCTGCGTGAGGCGACGCAGAGGCGATTGAAATCGCCTCCCACCCCGGCGATTCTCCCGACTCCCTCCGGCTGCCCCGCCGCCGTGGATGGACGCCAACGATGCACCACATCGCCATCTACCCCGTTCTCTACCTCGATCTGGTTTTCTCCCGTGGCGGCTCCCGTGGAGATCCTCTAGCCCTAACCCTAGGGTTAGGTACCCGGGGTGCTCCTTCCCTCTCCGGTGGCCGTAGCTCCTCGACGTGACTCCTGGATGCTCTTGGAGACCGAGTTGCTGCTGCTGCTTCTCCACGGTGGCTGTGGTTGCGGATGATTGCGGTGTCGATGCGCCGCCGCCGGGACTGCCTTCTGGGCAACCATGGCTCGCCTCTGTGCTTCGCTCCACCAACTGGCCGTGGTCACCACGAAGGTGACCACCTATAAGTGCTCCTCCCCCTCTGCCCCCTGACCCCTCTCTCTCTCTTCCCGATTTCTCCTTCCCCGTTTGCTCTGGAGCCTGGCCCTCGTGCCAATGTTCATGCCATGACCCAATAAAACCTTTAGGAGGTTGTGGATGAATTAGTTGAGCTGTGGAAATTTTCCCTTTGATTTCTTGACACAGAGACTATTGAGAATTTGTTATTCTCTGTGATGAATTTGAGATATGTATGCTAGGATGTATTGTTATGCTCCTAGGGATCCTCTAACTGATGCACTATACTTGTGGAATTTTTGTGGGTATCCCGTTCGTGCTGGTGATGCAGAAATGGTCTGGGATTTACTCCCAGCCATTGTTGTGGAATAATTTCCTTTGGATATCCTTCTATGATGAATCCCCTTGACTGGCTATCTGTTGAACAGAGCCCACCATCATGTGTGGCTTCCAAACTTTCTATGGGTGTGCTGTATATCGATAGGTATTACTCTGAATTTGTGATTCAGAGAATATGCCATCATTTTGTCATTCCCTTTTCTACTAGGCTGTTCATATATAGTTGTGTTGAGGTACTGCTCCAACGGACTAGTGCCCAACAACATTTGTGTATGCAAATTGGAACTTTGTCTTAGTCCATTTGCTTAGGATTTGTGCTCCAGGTAGCTATTTAATTTGATAAGAACATGATTTACTTGATCTTGGTGCCCCTAGCCTGTGATGCAAAAGTCTGAGGCCCTAGTTTTATTTAAGAACAGATACTGTGCTTGAGCTGAATGCTAATATGTGATGTTGGTTAATTATTGGGCATCTCTATATGCCATCTGGTGGGTGCTACTCTGAACCTTAGGGTTCAGAGAATGTGCCACCATGTCCCTCTTGTTTTTGTAAGAAATAACTGGATTGGTGAGTTGTGTTTGAGGTACCAATCTTGATGGTTCTGGTGCCCAGCAACTATACTATAGATTGTTTGGTTATTATATCTGATAAGAACAGATTAATGCTTGTTGAATTGCCCTTAGTCCAATGATGTTGTTCTGAGCCAATTTTCTTAAGATAAGAACAGATATTATACTTGTTTTTTAAACCCCTGTGATGTGATTAGCATAGCAACACTATGCTAGACTGAGGGAAATAAATCCCAGCCCCTCTCTGTGCATAGCTTAGCAATTTCTTGCTAAGTGGTGTGTAGAGATCCACCTGTTAAGTGTTGATGCAGGATTGTGTTGAGAACTTGTGGATCTGGTGTTGGTTGGTGTTGTTTCCTTGTTGGCCTTCCTCCCTGCAGTTCCAGCTCTCTTGATCCTTTGGATCCAGGCTTGGCCTTGCTTTGCCTTGCTCCAGGTATACTACCCCAGCTTGTGGCTTAGCCTTGTTGCTATCTTACTGGATCTATGATCTCATAGATCTTTGTTGGATGAATTGAGTTGTGGTGCTGTGGTTTCCTGCTGGTTGTTCTTGCTGTTCTTGCTGGAGCTGTGCAGCTCGAGCTGTGAACAGGAAAAAGTGTGGTGTGATCCCCTCCCCTTGCGGCTGATGTGGTATTTATACCACATCAGGGGTCTTGACAGCACCAAAGGGTGCTGGTGAGTGTGTTGTGTGCTTGTGTGCTAGCTGAGAAGATATTTCCTGGGAGATAGGCTCGGTTTGCACTTGATCTTATCCTGGTGCTACACTTATTTTTGGACTTGACACTTGTAATCCTGATACTTTGATGACTTGGCCAATGAGATATATTGGGATATTTTTTTCTGATTTGAACAGATGCTTAACTTGTCTAAGCCTAAACTCGATGATGTGATTAGCAGTGCACCTCACTGCCAAGCTAAGAGTAATTAATCCTAACATTACTTTTTTTTCCTTTTTGTTTTATTTCTTGTCTAATTTGCAGGAACAATTTGGAAGAGATGATAAGTCACTTGGAAGAATAGAAGATTACAAGATTTTTAGCTTAGCAATTCCTTTTGTAGTTATCAATTTGTAATCACACTTGTAATTTCTATTTATTGAACCATTGTGAAGACTTTGTACTATATCTTTTTTAATTATCAATAAACTTACTGTTTCTCTTTTATTAATTCTTATAATTAAATTGAATTGAATAAAATTTTCATTTAATTAATGTTTTAAACTTAATTAATAACTAATTATTCAATTGACCTTGATAATCGATTTGACTTCAAATTTCTAAATACAAAAGTTCTTTTGTTTCAAATTTCGAATTGAATCCTCAAATCAAACAACACCTAGAGGTCATGTCGAAATTCCACTCTCTTCCAATATTGGTCTCTCTTTCTCTTCCTCAGAATATCGATGGAACCTCGATCACTCCAGGGTATAGTATTTGTGAATAAGTCTCCAGTTGCCACTTCTCGTCTGATGATGTCTCAGAGTAAACTACCAGCTTGTTCCTGTATACTCTAACCTAATGAAACTCAGGTGTTTAATGCCCTCAGAAATAATCTGCTTACAAGGTTGATCAGGTCTTGTACTCAAATTATTCTTGTATGACACCGAACACCAGGATTTCACCCCCCTTAGTTGATGTCTTCTAATCTTGGCTCCCTCCTGGTTTGCTTTTCTTGTAGCCTTGGTCATGCAGGAATGTAGACAAGAGTTTGGAAAGATCACAGATAGTGATCAGGGTTTAGTATTGGTTTGAAGAAGGTTTGTTTCCTCGTTCAAGTTCCTCCTTCAGGTCTGATAAGATCATCCAGCTATACATGACTAACTTGCAGAAGTAGGATCATCAACTGTGTGATTTGGCTTCTCACCCCTCTTCGAGTTCTCGATACTTAGTTGATTTCTCTCAGGTCACTTATAGACTTGAGGTTAGGCTTGTTGAGAGTTATTGTTGGTCACAACCAATTATGGTTTGTGTAACCAGATGATTTGGTTTCTTAAGATACTTCTTATAAAGATCACTCCAATTGTACTCTTGACCAGATGTTCTAGTACTATTTCATCATGTCAAGTGAAACATTGGTCACTTTGGTTTGTCTAAACTTTCGCGCCAAAATTTCCCGTACTTTCAGATGCATGCTTTGCAAATGCACATATTAAATTTAGATCCTTATAACTTTCCAAACACTGGGATGTTACAGATAGCATGCTGCACGCTGAATATTTTGTCCGACGCTGCACTGATTACGAGGAGGAAAGGAGCTCTGCCGCTCGTTTCTTTCTTCCGACATGTTCGTGATCTGATTGCTAGATTCCCGCTGTTTGTTATTTATGCGCAGAAAGTTGATTCAGCTCGTGGAGTGCAGCTCACTCGACTCATCTAATGGTTCTATTTATACCCGCAGATCGTCCGTGTAATGCACACTGCCCACTTACTGCTGCTCTCTCGCTCCCGCTGCTGCTCTCCCAAATACCCTTGCCGCTCTCATTGCTCCGTGCACTTTGCGTGTCACCAAGTCAGCACGAAATAGAGAGAGTAGAGCCATTAAAGTGATGGCAGATAGTGGTAGTGGTGTTCTCGATCCATATAGCTCATGGTGTATTCTATATCATGCGGCAAAAGGTTCTTGCGCATATAGGAGGGAGGGTAGAGGGGCAGTTACTTTTAGGGATCTAATGAGTGAGCGGTACCACGCTGTTGCTCTGGGGGAAAATTTAGCCAGATATCAGCTCCCGCCTAGATCCACCGATGAAATTAGGGACAAACTAATGAGGTGGCGTCATAAATGGAACAGAGTATGTGAGCTAAAAAGGATTGAGTCGGGGCTTCGGGGATTGTCTATCTCAACTACTAGCGATAAGATACAATTTTCAGACGAGGCTTATGCACTTCACGTTGGGGTAATTGATTTACGAGTTTACATAATCTTGAAATTAATTTTCATCGTTCTAATTTTTGTTTGTCTTTTATTCTAAATATGCATCACTGGCCAGCGGACGGAGAGTTTCTGAACAAAAAGGTTGAGCACTATGGCTGGATGAGCATATTGTTTGGGCCACCTCCTATCGGGTTTCCGGAGTCCAACTTGCACGCTGAGTGGATCTCGAGGACAATATCGGAGGGGAAGAGTGGTGCCGCATCAAAGGGGAACGGTGGGCGGACATTAAAAAGGGAGAGTACTAGCGCATCAAAGGGGAAGACTGCTTTTGCATCGAAGGGGAAGAGTGCTAGCTGATGCATGAAAAATGCATACATGAACTTTGCATGTTATTACTTGTTTTTCCTACATATTAGAAACTTATATTATGTTTTATAATGATTTGGGGGATTTTCTGAACAATCCCCCTTCCTTTGGTTCTAACCCTGTTTTTCCAGAAAACGTACTTTTTAGTGTTTCAGACTTTCCGGGAGCTTCGGGACTCCAAAAAGGGCAAGGCCAAAGAGCACGGTTCAGAATTTTCGAGACGAAGAGCATGGGCCAAAGTAGAGGGACAAAAGGCCAACCAGGTGGAAAAGAGGACCCTCCACGCGGCCAGATTCCTTGGCCGCGTGTGGGGCCCCCTTTTTGCCCCCGTGGCTCCGATGCTGTCGATCTTTCTTCTCCCGAGTGTCTCGTGACCTAAAACCGACTATATGAAGGGTCCCCTGGCCTTTTCGAGAAGGGGGCGGCGCCGATAGACGAAACCACAAAACAGAGAGACAGAAGGCTGCAGCCGGAGAAGATCGGAGGGGGGAAACGCCGCCGGGATCACCGCCGAAGGGCTCCACCCCCCTCCAGCGTGTCCATCATCAACATCTACAGCAAGATCAGCTCCATCTCTCCACTGTAATCTCTTGGCAAACACGAGGTATGATGCAATACTATATTCCCTTGATGTATTGTGTCTCCCCGTCTATGTTTGAGTAGTGAATTGTTCTTGGCAATGGTGAAATAGTTCGTTGATTGGTTGCATACAAGTTTGTTATATTCTATGATTGTCTTTATGTACAATATATGAGTGCACGCATATGTTAGGGAATGCATGTAAGGTGATCACCGGTAGCATAATGGAGTGGTGGTGACTTGGGAGTGATAGTAACCTGAGACCGAGCCACAAAGTTAAGTTATTGGGGGATATATTTAGGGGACCTTAGAACGTAAGGCTATGGTGGGACTTTATGTATTAATCAATCTTGTGCGGTCATTTACTTGGCCACATGATCCATCATAAGGGGTTGTAGATCATTTACTTGACTATACATGTTCATGGCTCCTTCCTAGAAGAAACAACTAAGACTAAAACATGTGCTTCACTAATTGTGACAACCACACGAACGAAACACCTATTGCTAGAACACTTGCTCCCTTGAGATACTTGAGATATTTGCTGCTGGCTAATTGTGAAACTTTCTTAGGAACTTCCTTTAGGATTACTTGCATTTTAAACTTGCTTCACTAGTTACTAGACAAACCACACTTCACGTCACTTGCTTTTAATTAGTTAGTTCCTTTTAGACAAACTTATTGCTTTGCATAAACAGCCATATAAGAGGGCTATAGGGCTTTAGAGAATAGATAGCTTACCTTCAGCTCCTCGTGGGTTCGACACTCAAATACTTATTGAAAGGTACTACAATTGATCTCCTGCACTTGGGAGTCATCAAGCACTTTTCTGGCGCCATTGCCGGGGAGCGTTGTGATAAGCTTTTATTCTTGTTTGCATTGCATACTAACATATAAACCTAAAACACAAAAAAAATTATAAAATGGAAAACAACCAAACAATTTTAGGACTGTATAATATCTACCTTGAATTAGGACATGAAGTTTTTGAGGAGAAATTGAAAAATTATTTGCACAACAATCATATTTGTGGTAGTACTAATTCTTTGAACACCTTTATTGCTAAGGATAACCTTGAGCTTGGGGAAGTTTGTCTTGATGAATATGATATTTTTAGTCCCCCTACTATTGAGGATAAAAATGATATACTTGCTGATTCTATGGAAATTTTTAAGCTTGGGGAAGTTGGTTTTGATGAGCATGATATTTCTAGTTCCCCAAGCTTGGAGGATAAAATTCACTTTGATGATACTATGCCTCCTATATATGATGATTGCAATGAAAATTATGAATGTTTAACTCCCACTATCACTAATGAGGATTTTACTTATGTGGAGAGTAGTGATTCTTTTATGCATGTGGCTCATGATAAGAATGTTTTATGTGATATTCATATTGTTGAATCTATTCATGATGCTGCTGATAATTATTATGTGAGAGGGAAACATGGTTACACATATTTCAACAATATTAAGTTTTCCCTCTTTATGCTGAAAGTATTGAAGTTGCACTTGATCTACCTTTCTATGCTTGCTATTATGTGCTTCTTTTATTTGTTTCATTACAAAATGCCAATGCATAGAAAAGGGGTTAGACTTAAAAAATAAATAGTTTAATATTTTTTGGTGTGTTCCTTATGCTTTAATTTCCTATTCGGTTTTCAACATGTAAAATACCTTTACCTACTGTTATCTATCATTTAGTTTAAGATTTTCATTTTATAAAATTTTTGGGAAAGTAAATGAGAAGGATGAGTAATGGAGAAGTTGGGGTCGACCTTGAACATGTGTTGTTCATGCCAATGAAACCATTGCGAAGTCTCTATCATAAAAACTTTTTCCAAAGCTAAAAACAATAAAAATATTATTTCACTACTGTAACATCACATTTCTGTCTTATTTCTCATCATAAATGGCAAGAATAATCTTATATGAGAGATAGGATTAAACAATAGTAATTAGCTATCCAGAAAACAGATTCCTGAACTTCGCTGCGAAAAATGTTTAAAATCACAGAAGTGGAATTTTGACCTAGTAATTTACGGAAGAAATATTTAGTTATCACTACATATTTCATCAGTTTTAAGTTTTCTGATTTGAGCAACTTAAGTGCCTCTAAAAATTCACTCTTTACGGACTGTTCAGTTTTTGGCAGATTATGTCTTTATTTTGCATTGCTTTCATTACTTGTGTTTTGTGTGGTTCTTTTGATCAAGGAGCAATGCACAATTGTAGTAACAGTAGTTAATATTTAGAATCAACTCATGATGTGTCTTTTCTGTACCTATGTGGATTTTATTTATGGAGGCACTAACCCTCTAATCAAGTTTTATGTTGAGATTTGTGTAAGAAGAATTTTTCAGGAGGAAGAGTTGAGTGAGATGAACAAAGATCAAGAGGGGCAACCAATCAAGCTTGGGGATGTACCCCTGCGATCACCCTACATGTATCAAATAAGTACAAGAATCCAAGCTTGGGGATGACGAGCCACCTCACTCCAACCATCATGATGTTAAGTAAGTAAAGCCTAGCTATATGGCTATAAAGAAAGCGCTTTACGGGAGGCAACCCGGTTGTTTTTGTTTGGATTTTCCTAGTGTCCTCTTGCTGTCTCAAGAGATTATTTTTTGTTGTTTTAATTCTGGAGTTTTCAATAAAGCGTCAAGTCAAACCCATTTGGACTTATAAGTTGCTATCCTAGTGCATGAAATTTCTGTTTCAGCACGAGTCTGTTCACCGTATGATTTTACATTTTTTATTGGTATGTCGGATTGACCTAAGTTTTTAGTATGTTCTTAAACTTTTTGTCCTCTGTAAGCACAAAAACTGGATTAATTTTTTGACGAGTCTAGCTTAGGGAAAAACGTTCGTTTTGCTGCTGTTGCTATTCTGGACAGATTCTGCCTTCTTTTGTTTTATGCACTCTTTGGGCTTGGGAATCGAATTTCCAAGATTATTTCAAGCAAGAGAGTGAACATAAAACATAATTAAACTTATTGTATGTCTACTGGAGCATTTGATTTGGAATTTTGCACAGCAAGCATGTGATTTGTTTGTCCTTGCTAATCTCACCCCACAGAAAAAGAATGGGAGAAACATGTTTTGTGAAGTTTTTTCACAGGGAATAGAGGAGCTGCGCCTCAAGACATTCAAAAATGGTGAAAGACATAAGCTTGGGGATGTGATGAACACCCCACTGGAGCTACACTCTTTTGATTAGCACACGTCTACTTTCTGTTTTTCTAAGCAAAGCATTTATCGTAGAGACTTGAAGCGTCTAGTTTTTGTTTTTATTTTTGTTTTGATAAGACCGCACCCATCATTTTATATGAGATTGAGCTACTGGAGTTTGGGGTTGGAATGTATTGGATTCTAGTATTATGACTTGGAATAGGGATGCCATGGTTGATTTGAAGAGCTACGTATGTTTGCATGATTTATAGGCTTTTTATGTGTAGAAATTTGCAATAATGTTGTCTTGAGCTATCTCTTATTCATGTCCTTGATGTTAATTGCTGGTTTATTTAGTTTGTCATGAAATGAGTAGTTCTATGGACATATGCATGCATAGTATCTGGTCAACTATGTCCCTCTTGCTAGCCAAAAAAGTAAAAATTCCAACAAGTATAAACTTGTTTCCAACACCCTTTAGCCAAGTATTTCCAGTGAGTCCACCATATCTACCTATTAGCTTCAGAGCTATTCCGAGTATGTTCACCATGTTATAGTGTTATTTATGTTCTAAATTAAGATATTCACTTTATTAATTGTCATGAGCTGAATTTGGGATAGGACTCTCACGAACTTTTGAATGCACACCTTTACTTTTCATTGCACTTAATAAACATGACCCAATAAAGGAGTCAAAAGTTTTGCATTTGACAAGTGTTTGGTTGGGAGCTAGCTATAAGCGTGTATCACTGGAAAGCTTTCAACATTGCACAAAAATTTACATTTGGTTGATATCATGTACTTTTGTTTTTGGACTCGTGCCATGCCGAAATGAAATAGAGGAATAGTAAGCTTTGATGAGTAAGTATATTTATGACTAGAGAAACGCATTGGGCCGCTAACCCAAGCCATGCTTGAACATGGGGGAAATTTACTTACAGCTAGAGTGGACTCTACAAACACATCCTACAATAAAATAAGAAGCTATGCATATAGTGAATGAAATAAAAAAGGATGATGAGTCTACTCCGTTTGTTCATCTTGTCATTGTGACATGGGCTGGTTTCCATGTCATGGGGCAAGAGGTACCTCTTTGCGGTTCTCTATGATGTCATTAATACTTATTATGATTGTACAAAGCTTATTAGGAATCTTAAGTTGAGTAATCATGGAGTAGGTTTTCACACTCACGGGGCATGAGGCATTCAACCAACACCTTGTCAATCACATTACTTCAACATTCACAATTTAAGATGCAAGTGATAAAGGGGCAATGAGAGTCTTAGACCAATGGATGCCACATTTCAATTAGTAATTTTAGTTTAATAATTTAGAGGCTAAATAAGACTTGATCATGTTTTACCTCTACTCAATTTTCTCCAAAGTGTCCACCATATTTTCTATTATCCACTATGCTATTCTTTGACCAATATAGGATTTGTTTTTTGATTTTGTGTATGCATTTGGTCCATAGTGGTTTTTATTTCATTATACACTTTGTGAACTTTCATGAAGCATCTTTGCTTGCATATTTGATATTTCTTATAACATCAATTGTATGTTGCTACTCATCTACATTATGAATCATTTGATTATATGTAGCATGAATAATCTTTGTCGGATATATACCGAATAGGGGTATAGAAGATGGTAGACAAAAGAGCTGGACTACCAGGGTGGCCTGCAAGGTAATGGGCTTAGGTCCATTGGGCGGCCCAGTAGTCCGACGCGTAGAAGCCGGATTCTAGAAGAACCCGGATCACGGCCCGCGTGATCTGGCTTGGAGGAGAAGACGGATTCCTTACTTTCCAAGTTACAAGTTAAACATAGTCTTCTAGGTTTCTGGTTCTGTAAGCCCTAATCCGGCTATTATATAAAGCCGGACGGGAGATAGATTTCATAAGTTCCTTTAGTTCCAAGGTTCTAGGTTCAAGCTTAAGCCTTACGCAACTCGCCGGGAAGTTCATCCTCGACGAGTAGCTGGATCTATTCCCTTACATTGTAACCTTATTATACGGGCTTTAGTCCCACATAGTGAGAAGTGCAGGAGTAGGTACGCCGTACTGTCGCGACGTACCGAACCTGGGTAAATCCCGTGTTCTGTGTTACTACGCTATCCCGTTACCCCACGTCTCTACCGTAGTCTCATGGCACCCCAGTCTATGAAAACTACTACGATGTCTCGACAGTTGGCGCCCACCGTGGGGCAAACGACGTCAGGCGTGAAGTTCCGATCTGGGATATTAGGCGGAATCGGAAGATCGATCACTGTCGGAAGCTTGGAATTCGACGACGACGTCGGGCGCTTCCTCGACAACGGATCCTACATACCGGCGCAAAACCATCTGGTAAGTGCCTGCGTTTTACCGATTGGATCTGCTAATATCTTTATCGGATTAACCGCGGAAGCAATGGGGTTTTGCGGTGAAAGCAATTATCTCCCACCCGCCCTATACCCAGTCGAAGACGACTATGATGCCGGATTTTGCTCAGATCGCCGACAAAACAGTGATACGCACTTTATCGGCATGGTGCAATCCGAGATCGCCGAAAACACGGATGACGGAAATCCCGTGCAAGAGGCAGACAACAATACACCAGTCACAGAGACGGAAGAACCAATACCCGTCACAGAGACGGAAGATCCGACATCCGTCAACCAGACGATGAACTCGGAAACAGAGTCCGTGCTTGACGCCATCGAGGCGAGATTAGAGTCGGAAACCGGATCGGATAACTTCGAATCCGAAGACGAAGATGATGATGCCTTCGTAAGAAAAGTTAAATCCTTTCAAGAGGGATTTCATGAAGTGCTAATGGCAAAACCAGCTGATACAACGGGTGCCGATAGCCAGGAAAGCCCTAAAACCCCTCCGCCAGCAGAGGAGAGGGAAGACGGAGAAACTTCTCCGATATTTCCTAACGTTAAGGAGATGACAGAGGATGAACCTGTCAAAAAACCTCCGTCTTCCAAGAAAAAGCACCGTGCTTCTAAAAAACTCCAGTACAAACTCCGTAAGAAAAAGTCAGCCGATCTTGCTGATGAAAACCTGGAAGTTGGAGATATTACTGGCACAAAGCCTACGGAAAAGAAATCTAAGGAAATCACTGCTCCGCCAATGGCAGAACTGGAAGAGCAAGAACTATTACAAACTCCAGTGGGACCCAATGAACCCCCTGAGATGCTGGAAGCCAGGAGACAAGCTTTCCAACGGCAACAGCAACAACTGCTTAGATCTCGGCAACATCTCCAACAAACCCATAATGACATCAAAATCATGAAGGAAGAAATTGAGGAGTACGAGAGAAAGCATAGATCTGCCTTAAAACCTACGAGGTTACCTGGAATTGCAAAACCGGAAGAACTGCCGCCGAAAGAAAGGTTCTATAACCCATCTTGGCAAAAGCAGTCAAACGGCAAAGATGCCAAGGGCGAACCAATATACAAAACCGCAGCTGAAAACGCGGAAGCAGCGTTCGCCATCCTGAACAACGATCTGTACTCCAACGGGGAAAAACTCCAAGGGGTGTATGCTTTCCTAGGAAAAGCATTACAGCAGCAACAGCGAGGACAAGAGCGATCAGGGAGGCTGCATGATAATTCCGCCCTCTGCAAAACTGTTACTTCCGCTGCTGGAGCACCTGGACCGGAAGAACCCGGAGATTCGGATAAAAAAGAGGATCCGAGAAAAGACAAGAAAAACCCCGACAACCGGGACGCAGCGTCTAGAACCGGACCTCATCTCCCGAAAGATGGATATAAACCACACGATCGGGAAGACAAACACCGGAATGACGGCAAAATAATGCCACCTCCGAGAAACCCAGCTGAAAAAGCTGGAAGATACGATACACCTCACACCTTTAGATTATTACACAGCCGTCCAGATCAACAACGGGACAGACCTGGAAGCTGTCAAGTTTCTTCCCCTAATGTTGCTAGACGGAGCCAGAGATTGGATCAATGGTTTACCATCAAGAACTGTCGACAGTTGGGATGATATGGCGAGAGTATTTACTCAGCATTTTCGGGGAACATACAAACGCCCAAATAGCATCAACCAGCTGAACCGTTGCACCCAATTTGAAGACGAACCATACGTGGATTTCATCTCCAGATGGACTGCAATGAAGAATAGTTGCTCTGGAGTAACTGACGTACAAGCAATGCATGCTTTCGTCAATGGCCTAAAACCCGGACTTGTACCGTTCATGGTTGGTTCTAAAAAGCACAAAGATCTTGGATCTATGCTTACAACCGCTAATGAGCATGCTGCAGCCGAAGATGATATTAGAGCAAGAGGAGGCAATATTGAGTCACTAATACTGGCCAAGAAAACACCTCGTTCTGATAAAAAAGGAACTCCGGAGTCAACAACAAAGCCCAAGGAGGTTAACTTAGCCTTTGGAGGAGAAAAAGGGAACAAGTGGAAAGGCCGCAGTCCGAATCCCATCAATTACACTCCTGAGGAATGGGAGAGAATTAAGTCGGAACCCTGCGTCCACCACTCTCAGTTTGGGAAACCAACCCACACGAACGCGCAATGCCGGCTAAACAAGCATATGAAAGGCAATGCAGGATCCGGAAATAAAGGGAAGGGTTCCAAGAGGAAACCTGCCAAACAAAAGCCAGAAGCTGAAAAAGAAGACAGTGAATCGGACACTGATGATAAAATCCAGGAACAGCAGCGAAAAGGCGAACCTAAATTTCCGAGAGTCGACGGAGAAGCAATGTTAACTTTCCTAGCAACCCCGTCAGCAAAGGTGGCCAAAAGGACACTTCGAGAAATAAACGCGGTTGTTCCTGCGACCCCGAAATTCTTGAAGTACTCCAACACACCGATAATCTGGGATCAGTCAGATCATCCCGGAAATATCCCGGAACCCGGCACACAAGCTCTTGTTGTAAGCCCTATTGTTCAAAACACTAGGCTAAGAAGAGTGCTGATGGACGGAGGATCCAGCATCAATATAATGTACCTGGATACACTGAAGCACTTGAAGATATCCGAGTCCCAGCTCAACTACAGCAATATACGCTTCCATGGCATTGTTCCTGGCAGGCAAGCACGATCCCTAGGAGAAATTTCCCTAGATGTCACCTTCGGAGATAAAGATCACTTCCGGCAGGAAAAAGTATCCTTCGAAGTTGTGCCGTTCGAGAGCGTGTATCACGCAATACTCGGACGTCCGGCTTTCGCTAAGTTTATGGCAAGATCTTGCTATATCTACAACAAGCTGAAGATGCCAGGACCCAAAGGAGGAGTAATCACCATTGCCGGTGATTTCAAGCTGGCAAACGAGTTGGAGAAGCAAAACGCCCTTTGCGCTCAAAGAGTTATAGCTCAGGAAGAACTGAAGGAGTTAGCTAAGGAGGTATCGCCGAAAGAAATGCCGGCAGGAAAAGAAACTCGGAAGCCAACAGATAGCTTCAAGGCATCCGAGAATACAAGACAGGTAATCCTAGATCCCAAAGATCCGACAAAATTCGTCGTTGTAGGGACTGGGATGACCGACAAATAGGAAGGCGAGCTCATCAAGTTCCTCCGTGAGAACTGGGATATTTTTGCCTGGTGTCCAGCTGACATGCCAGGCGTACCCAGGGAACTTGCTGAGCACCAACTCAAGGTTATTCCCGGATCAAAACCCGTCAAACAAGGTCTCCGTCGATTTGACGGAAGAAGACGGAAGGCTATTGGCAAGGAAATTATCCGGCTTTTAGCAGCGGATTTCATCAAGGAGGTAATCCATACTGACTGGTCCGCAAATCCGGTACTAGTACCGAAGAAAGACACAACTGCCCTCAGAATGTGTATAGATTACACAGGATTGAACAAGTTATGTCCGAAAGATAGGTTTGCGCTGCCGCGAATCGATCAAATAATAGACGCCACTGCAGGCTCTGAGCTTTTATGCTTTTTGGATGCATACTCCGGGTACCACCAAATACGCATGAAAAAGGAAGATCAAATCAAGACTTCTTTTATAACCCCGTACGGGACGTATTACTACGTAACCATGCCTTTTAGCCTGAAGAACGCAGGTGCAACCTACCAGCGTTGCATGCAACGTTGTTTGCATAGTCAAATTGGCAGAAACGTCCACGTTTACGTGGACGATATTGCTGTCGTAACCAAGGAAAAAGATACACTCCTTGAGGATTTGCGAGAAACTTTCGAAAATTTGCGCACTTACAAGATGAAGTTGAATCCATCTAAGTGCGTATTCGGGGTTCCCTCAGGAAAACTTCTGGGTTTCATCGTTTCTCGCAGAGGAATAGAAGTTAACCCGGAAAAGATGAAAGCAATCTCGAACATCTCAGAGCATACGTATGAAAAAGATGTCCCAGAATTGCCGGGTTCCGCCACAGCCATAAAAAGATTTCTTAGTTGGCTGGGGGCTAAAACCCTACCACGCTTCAAGCTGCTGAAAAGTTTCGACAAGGTCAAGTGGATTGCGGAAGCCTGGGAACACCTAGCAAGTTATGTCCCCTTCTGTACTTAGTTCAAATCTATGTAAACATATTTTGAGATCATGAAATAAAGTTGTCGGAATGCTGTCATCTATTTTTCTTATAAGTGCAAAGTGTTTCCGCCTCATCTATTTCCCAATGATCTTACAAATTTCTCAATGTTAACCCGAATTGTGCTTGCGTACTCGGCGTTACATAACTGAATGATTTTTCAGCCTTTTAACGGCTAAAGGAAACTTGAATTGCCTGCGTGCCCAAGTTTCACTTAAAACTTTCCTTGTTTCTCTAAGTCTTATCTGATCGTGCGTATGCTGGGTTACTGGAACTAGTTAGTAAAAATGCCTTTAGCATGATTCATGTTTTCGAGTTTCAAAACTGCTTGGTTCGTCCCCAGTTACTCGGCATAACGATTCATAATGCTATTTGAGCCATTTCAAACACTAAGGACAGTTAAAGCATACACACCAGAGAACTTAGAAGATAAAGGAGTGGTAAAATTCAAACAACTTGCAAAGTAATTTCATAGTTTAAACTGCAAAAGGCGGAATTTTCATTAATACATAAGAAGCATTACATTTTGGATTACAAATGAAAGAACAGTAATGCTCCTATTGTCTAAATTTTCTATCCAGGTTCCAGGTAACCCTTCAAGAATCCGACTCCTCCTCGCTGCTTTCTTCATCGGGAATTGGAGGAGCTTCTTCTTCTGGATAGTTGACGGCGACATTTACCATGGCGGCAATCTGGGTGGCGTGGCCCTTAACTTCACCAAAGATGGTGGATCGTTGCGCATCCGTGTATCCCTGAGGGACACCGGTGGCCACACGCCAGGATTTGGCACTAGGGTAGTGCATGCGCATAAGGCCTAAGGCCATGCGCGCACCACCCCGTGCAGCGGAGCGGAGAATAGACTCCTTGGACTCCGCCACCTCCATGATGATACCCGGAAGTTTTTCAACCTCCGAGCATTCCCCAGATTTTTCGGGAAGAAACTTGCCTACTAGCTGCGTTGCAGCAGCCTTCACCAAATTCCATGTCTCCCCGAAAGCTCGGATGCCTGCAGCCCGAGTGCCATCTGGGGTGTCTCCTGGTTGATCCAATAAAACATACAAAAGGGTTAAGGAGACAAACAGAGAAAACAAAACATGGAAAGATGAGGACAAGGGTAAGAAATTTACCGATGAGTTTATCGATCTCGGAAACTTCCTCCAGGCGAAGGTTCAGAGCTTCAGTCAAATCCTGAATGGTGGATTTGTCTTTCTCCGCCTGTTCGGAAGCCTTGGAGTTAGCCACTCCAAGGGCCAGGTTGCTGGCTTCCAGGTCTTGCTGAGCCTTCACAAGATTCTTGTGAAGCTCAATGTTCTCATTGCGGAGAATCTCGGCGTTGCCGGAATCTTCCGCTGCTTGTTTAGCTTCAGCTAAAGCAGCTGAAAAGCAAGGGAAAATCCGAATTGATCAATTTCCTCGGGAAAAAACTTAGACAAAGTCTTAAATCGGAAATTTCAAAACGAAAAAGCTTACCTTTCGTTTCCGTCAAAGCGAGCTGAGATGATTCCAGCTCCGCCTCTTTCTCCTCAAGAATAGAAAGAAGACTTCGAACTTCTTTATTCTTGATAGTGAGCTTCCTGAAAACTTCAAGGTTTATGGCCTCGGAGGTTTGCTGAAACACAGCAATGAAAAGTATGGTTAATAAAAAACATCAAAGCAAAAAAGCATGCATTTTGTTTAATGCTTGGGGGCTAGAGTTACATACCTGGCTCATGCGTTGCAAACCTGCTAAGTTTTCTCGGAATTCTTTCGCGTATTCCGCGAAGTGATTTTCGGCCGCGTTCAAGCCGTCATTTATAGCCTTAAAATCCTTGTCAAAGGTGGGGATTTCCTCGTCGAAAGTCCGAGAAGATTTCCCCACCTCTGGAGCCGCCCTTTCCCTCGTGTCCGACTCGGACACAACGGGCTGGCTGGGCTCTGGGGGCTTGGTGGTGGTGGCGGCAGTAGGTTCTTCCGCCATTGTCTGCGGCGTGTCCGGGGCGACGGCGGGAGATGGTTGGCTGCCTCGGTTAGAAGAAGCTCTGAGTTTCTTCAACTTTCTCGGCTTCAAGTTGGAGGGGGGTAAGCTAAAAACCAAAAACCCGGAAAAGGTTAAAACACCGAAGATGGACGAAAAAGATCCCATAAAAGAAAAAACCCAGAAGAAAATAACCTGGAAGTGGCGACGGGGATTCCGTCAAGGTCGATAATTTCATCCGAAGAAATTATCTTCTTGCGTTTGCGCCCACCCGTAGCGGCGGTGCGCAGCGCATCCAGCTCGGCCTCGGAGGCTAACTCCGAGTCTGGAAGATCCACAAGCTGTTGGAAAAAACCAATCAGATTCAAAAGGTAGATTATCCAGGAAGTAAGATTATACCCAAATAACGGAAAAATTACCTTAGGAGCGGGGTTGTCGGCCGTGTACATTGGCCGACTCTCCGTGTATTGGTCGCGCGATGCGACCAACTGATTGATGCGCCGCCTAAGCTCTTTTGCGGGCCAATCCTTGTCGGTTGTCCGCATTGGATCCTTGGCTCCTGTGTATTCACACAGGAGACGGCCTCCGTGGTTTGCTAACGGCTGAATCCGCCTATCCAGCCAGCAAAAGACCGTGTCCATACCGGTCAAAGGAGGTTTGGAGGAAGTGAGCTTGGCGATGCGCCTCTTGATCCTTAGTAGATCTGGAGGCAGAACCTGGACGGCCTCTGTCACCCAGTTATCCTGGGGAACAGCGGCGGAGTTCACAAAAGGTGGAACCCCGACGGCCTTTTTAGGAAAAGGCACGTCGGGGTGATAGAAAAAAGAACCCGTCCAAAATTTGACGGATTCTGAGGTTTTGATTTTGGGGAACCAATCCTCTCGGAATCTCCGAAGAGTAAAGGAAATGGTCCCGCAATTTGGGAGCGCGCCCTCCGAAGAGTTACGCTTCACCCCAAAGCAATACAACCAAAAATCTAACCTAGGCTCTATTCCTAGGTAACCTTCGAACAAGGCCTGGAAGCCGGCCATGTACAGAATAGAGTTGGGAGGAAGGTTATGTGGTTGGATGTTGTAGTGTGACAGGACCTGGAGGAAGAAAAAGGAAGGTGGCAGTCCCATACCTCGTAGAAGGTGGGAGGCAAGGAGCACCCTTTCGCCCTCTTGTGGCATGGGTTCAGTCTCCTCCTCCGGGAGCCGCCATTTCTTTTTCAGCACCAAGCCCTCCTTCTCCAGGTTGGGAAGGAGAGCCGGGGGAATACTGCAGGCACTCCAGTTGCCTGCAGTTTCCTCCTCCTCTTCTGCTCCGGCGGCGGCGGCGGCGGCCTTCGCGGCGGCAAGTGTCTCGCCGACGAGCTCGATTTTCTCCTCCGCCGTTTCCGGTGCGAACGGCGGGGTTGTCGTGGTGCTTGGGCCCGCTACGTCCGCGGCGGCGGAAGCATTTCCTCCGCCCGCCGCGGATGCCGCGGCTTTTTCCGGCCCGCCGCCGGCATGCTTGGGCGACCCCAGCTGTGGATCCAGGTCGCCCAAAAGCTCGTCGATGGAGGCGCGAGCCGGAGAGGACGACGGAGAGGCCATCGTTTTCGGTGATGAGGGAGCGCTCCGGCGTGCAAAGGGCTCGTCGGGGCAAGGATTCGTTCTAGCTCTCGTGCTCGCGTTTGCGTCAATGGCGTGGGCAGTGAGGGAGTGAGGAAAGATTTCCGGAGACGACGAGGACGGCTATTTATAGCCTAAAAACCTCTAGATACGCGCCAACGGCTCTTTTGACCGTTGGATGTTCGACGCGTGTCGATCGCCGGAAAATCCGGGAAACGGAACGACAGAGGAATGATGGCTATCTCCTCGTTTCTCGTGAGAATCTGTCAGAGATACGTTGCAGGGTTTCCCGCGTGAAACCAAGCGGCGCTTGCGTCAGCATGATTAAAGCGTTGATGTCACGTGTTCCTTTTCCGCGAAGGATCGCGAGAAGAAAAGCCGGATTTTCATAGTTCCGAGTTTTATGTTACCATCTCCTTCAAAAGGAAAGAAGAAAGAATCAAGACTGCTGAATCAAGTTTCCCGGACAAAATGTATTTGACGAAAGGCGGAGTTTCAGAGTTTTGATCCTTCCTGGGGGCTACTGTCGGATATATACCGAATAGGGGTATAGAAGATGGTAGACAAAAGAGCTGGACTACCAGGGTGGCCTGCAAGGTAATGGGCTTAGGTCCATTGGGCGGCCCAGTAGTCCGACGCGTAGAAGCCGGATTCTAGAAGAACCCGGATCACGGCCCGCGTGATCTGGCTTGGAGGAGAAGACGGATTCCTTACTTTCCAAGTTACAAGTTAAACGTAGTCTTCTAGGTTTCTGGTTCTGTAAGCCCTAATCCGGCTATTATATAAAGCCGGACGGGAGATAGATTTCATAAGTTCCTTTAGTTCCAAGGTTCTAGGTTCAAGCTTAAGCCTTACGCAACTCGCCGGGAAGTTCATCCTCGACGAGTAGCTGGATCTATTCCCTTACATTGTAACCTTATTATACGGGCTTTAGTCCCACATAGTGAGAAGTGCAGGAGTAGGTACGCCGTACTGTCGCGACGTACCGAACCTGGGTAAATCCCGTGTTCTGTGTTACTACGCTATCCCGTTACCCCACGTCTCTACCGTAGTCTCATGGCACCCCAGTCTATGAAAACTACTACGATGTCTCGACAATCTTCTTTGATATTCCATGATTGTTTTAAAATGCAAAGTCCATGTTAGTTTTATCACCTTCATACTCAGGACGAGTATGGGTTAAGCTTGGGGATGTTGATGCATGTAAAATGCATACATGAACTTTGCATGTTATTACTTGTTTTTCCTACATATTAGCAACTTATATTCATGTTTTATAATGATTTGGGGGATTTTCTGAACAATCCCCCTTCTTTTGGTTCTAACCCTGTTTTTCCAGAAAACGTACTTTTTAGTGTTTCTGACTTTCCGGGAGCTTCGGGACTCCAAAAAGGTCAAGGCCAAAGAGCCCGGTTCAGAATTTTTGAGACGAAGACCATGGGCCAAAGTAGAGGGCAAAAAGGCCAACCAGGTGGAAAATAGGACCCTGTACGTGGCCAGATTCCTTGGCCGCGTGTGGGGCCCCCTTTTTGCCCCCGTGGCTCCGATGCCATCGATCTTTCTCCCCCCGAGTGTCTCGTGACCTAAAAACGACTATATAAAGGGTCCCCTAGCCTTTTCGAGAAGGGGGCGGCACCGAGAGACGAAACCACGAAACAGAGAGACAGAAAGCTCCCGCCGGAGAAGATCGGAGGGGGGAAACGCCGCCAGGATCACCCCCGGAGGGCTCCACCCCCCTCCGGCGTGTTCATCATCAACATCTACAACAAGATCAGCTCCATCTCTCCACTGTAATGTCTTGGCAAACACGATGTATGATGCAATATTATATTCCCTTGATGTATTGTGTCTCCCCGTCTATGTTTGAGTATTGAATTGTTCTTGGCAATGGTGAAATAGTTCGTTGATTGGTTGCATACAAGTTTGTTATCTTCTATGATTGTCTTTATGTACAATATATGAGTGCACGCATATGTTGGGGAATGCATGTAAGGTGATCACCGGTAGCATAATGGAGTGGTGGTGACTTGGGAGTGACAGTAACCTGAGACCGAGCCACAAAGTTAAGTTATTGGGGGATATATATAGGGCACCTTGGAACGTAAGGCTATGGTGGGACTTTATGTCTTAATCAATCTTGTGCAGTTATTTACTTGGCCACATGATCCATCATAAGGGGTTGTAGATCATTTACTTGACTATACCTATTCATGGCTCCTTCCTAGAAGAAACAACTAAGACTAAAACATGTGCTTCACTAATTGTGACAACCACACGAACGAAACACCTATTGCTAGAACACTTGCTCCCTTGAGATACTTGAGATATTTGCTGCTTGCTACTTGTGAAACTTGGTTAGAAACTTGATTTAGAAACTTGCTTTAGGATTACTTGCATTTTAAACTTGCTTCACTAGTTACTAGAAAAACCACACTCCACGTCACTTGCTTTCAATTAGTTAGTTCCTTTTAGACAAACTTATTGCTTTGCATAAACAGCCATATAAGAGGGTTATAGGGCTTTAGAGAATAGATAGCTTACCTTCAGCTCCTCGTGGGCTCGACACTCAAATACTTATTGAAAGGTACTACAATTGATCTCCTGCACTTGGGAGTCATCACTAGCGCACCAGGCCCTTATTCATCTGAGGATGGTGACGACGAACAATATCCATGATCGTCATGGTCCAGCGCCTTCGGCAGACCCTCCACATGTTCGCTGATGTCAACGACAGCAGACCAATATCAGGGTTAAGGACACCCTGAGACACATTATGGCCGCCTGTTGCCTTTGATGGGCTGGTACTGGCAGCTGTGGTGATGGACAACTCGACCTCACCAGCGCCGCTACTACATCCGACACCATCATCGTGAGGAAAAAACTGGACATCACCATCGGCTCTCCATACATGGTGGAACCAGCAGTGGTTGCGAAGCTCATGTACATCCTCCAGTTCCCTTCCGATTTCAACTCCTTCAGTCCCCATCGGGGAACCCCATCATTCCCCACTTCCACGATGAAGGCCTCAACCCTCATCGTGTTTCCATGCTCGTGCTGAAAGAATCTATGGATGCGTTTTCGGACATCCCCAAATTCTTTATTGACCATATCTTTAACTAGTACTTGCAACGAGTCACAATTTGACACGTCGACACCGGATATATCGTCCCGTACGATGTCCCCATAGAACACTTTCAATGTCTCTATCGTACCTACCGAACAATCATATTTAAAATAACAAGCTTAATAACTTCGTAACTTAATTATTTTCTGCAATTTTACCTATTAAATTTTATATTGCGTGCAGTTAATACATTATCACAAGTTCTATATAGCAGACCCGACTGAGATTATTTTGGAGCTTCGTCACGGCTCTCATGCAAATACGATATCCATAAATATTTGCGGTTAGCTAATTTTTTTATACAACTTTAAAAATAATTACCGACCGTACTAATTCTGACTTAACGATAGCACGAACAAGATTTATAACATCGTACTATTTTGTACTATTTTACATATTAAATTTTATATTGCATGCAGTTATTTTATTATCACATTTTAATATAGCTAACCCGACTAGGATTATTTTTTAGCTTCGTTACGGCTCACATTTAAAATGACTGACCGGACATATTATGACTTAATGATAGCTTTGTGATGGCTAGGTTGAGACTCCAGGTGCAGAGTGTGTAGCTAATGGCAAGCCTTCTTCCCCACGAGGGTGACTCGAGGGTTTATATCGAACTCTTGGGGAGCCAGTATTTCAGGAGTTGTCTTCCAAGCTTCCTCCAGGATCCTGCAAACAACTAGAGAATTTTGTGCCCTCAAACTCACCAAGTGGTTGTCAAGAACAAGGTGTGAGACTTCTAAATTGCAATGCAAAACTGAAAGTAAATGTGCAATAATTAAATCTACTACTAAATGCAAATGACAAAATAAATATGCAATAGATTGTTTTTATATTTTTGTGATGCAAATGGTGATGGAGATAATTTAAATTCGAATTGGAGATGCAAGTAAAGTAAAGTGCAAGTAAAGTAAATTGCAGCAAAGTAACTAGAGTGTTTTCTTATAATTAAATAGGACCGGGGTTTATGGTTTCACACTTGCATTCTCTCAAATAAAGTAGTAGACGGTGGACATAAAGAATTACATGTGAGATTACAATAACATGTTTAACATTGAGTACTTTCATATGGGCATCACGTCCTAGAACAGAGATCTCTACGGTCATATTGATCCCTCTTATACTCCACCAAGATGCGGAATAAATCATAACACCTCGATAATTAAGGAAAAACCAGAGTATAGCTTTAAGCAATGTGACATGAAGTTGAAGTAAGAACTTTCTAGATCTAGTCATGGAGATTGATTAGTGTCACTTCAAATCCCCGGTAACAAGGTACTCCTTTTTATCCCTAATGAGGTAACTAAGAAAGGTTTAACAAAACCTAAGTGGATCGCTGAACTTCTGTCACTTTCACAGCACTAGCCACCCCCCGTTACTCCAACTAATGCACCCATCACCCCACACACGCTCTCAAGAACTAGATTGATCAAAGCTAGCAAATAAGAACGGGGTACATAAGATACATCTACTCAAATAACTCAAGAGAAACAATTTCAATCTCAGATTCAATAACTCATTGAAAAGATCCACCACATAGGAATTACAACGGTGCCCGTAATCATGTGAGGCAGCTCATACGGATCTAATTAGTGAAGCACATAGAGAGAGAGAGATACAAGTGCTACTTCCACAAACCCATAGCCCTGGGGTGGACTACTCCCTCTTCATGGAGATGTCGATGGAGATGACGTTGGAGGGGTATGAGATCACACCGGCGGCGCCCCGCCGGAGTTTTCCCCCTCCAATCTGGAACTTCTGGTCTCTGTTTCGGTGTTTCAGCGGCGCTCTCCTCCGTAAGGGTACGGGGGACCCTTTTTATAGTCGGTTTTAGGTCAAGACGGAGTCGGTAAGTCGAAGATGGATGGAATTGGGGCCACGGGGGCCAAAAGGGGGCCTCTCACGCGGACAAGGAATCTGGCTGCGTGGAGGGTCCTCTTTTGGGCCTCCTTGCCCAATTCTCGTGGATCCTTCGCCCGCAAGTCTTCTCCTTCCAAGAAAATGACCCCCGCAGATTTTCAGGAGATTTCGCGAAAGTTTGCCCCCTGAAACGTCAAAAATATAGAAAACGGGGTTTCTGACAGGCAGGGTTAATTCCATAAAAGTTGGGGGACTTTGTAATTTAACTCCAAAATACTATAAAACATTGGATTATACCCTTGTATGATGCAATATGTAATAGAAAACCATGTGAAAATATGCAAAATTCATCTATGCATTTTACATGCATCAACATCCCCAAGCTTAACCCATGCTCGTCCTCGAGTATGAAGGTGATAAAACTAAGATGGGTTTTGCATATTTAAACAATCATGGGATATCAAGGAGGATTATTCACGCTACATATAATCAAATGATTAATACTACAAATGAGTAGCAATATACAATTCATGTTGTAAGAAATATCAAATATGCAAGCAAATATGATTCATGAAAGTTCACAAAGTGTATAATGAAATAAAAGCACTATGGACCAAATGCATACACAAAATGAAAAATAAAATCCTATATTGGTCAAAGAATAGCATAATGGAGAATATAAAATATGGTGGACACTTTGGAGAAAATTGAGTAGAGGTAAAACATGATCAAGTCTTATTTAGCCTCTAAATTATTCAACTAAAATTACTAATTGAAATGTGGTATCCATTGATCTAGGACTCTCATTGCCCCTTTATTACTAGCATCTTAAAATTGTGAGTATTGAAGTAATGAGAATGACAAGGTGGTTGAAAGCCTCATGCCCCGTGAGTGTGAAAACCTACTCCATGATTACTCAACTTAAGATTCCTAATAAGCTTTGTACAATCATGATAAGTATTAATGACATCATAGAGAACCGCAAAGAGGTACCTCTTGCCCCATGACATGGAAACAAGCCCATGTTACAATGACAAGATGAACAAACGGAGTAGACTCATCATACTTTTTATTTTCATTCACTATTATGCATAGCTTCTTATTTTATTATAGGATGTGTTGTAGAGTCACTCAAGCTGTAAGTAAATTTCCACCATGATAAATCATGGCTTGGGTTAGCGGCCCAATGTGTTTCTCTAGTCATATAGATACTTACTCATCAAAACTTACTATTCATCTATTTCATTTCGGCATGGCAGGAGTCCAAAAACAAAAGTACATGATATCAACCAAATGTAAATTGTTTTGTGCAATGTTGAAAACTTTCCTGTGATACACGTTTATAGCTAGCTCCCAACCACACACTTGTCAAACGCAAAACTTGTGGCTCCCATTATTGGGTCATGTTTATTAGATGCATAAAAAGTAAAGTGTGCCTTCAAAAGTTCGTGAGAGTCTTATCCCAAGTTCAGCTCATGACAATTAATAAAGTGAATATCTTAATTTAGAACATAAATAACACTATAACATGGTGAACATACTCGGAATAGCAATGAAGCTAATGGGAAGATATGGTGGACTCACTGGAAATACTTGGCTAAGGAGTGTTGGAAACAAGTTTTTACTTGTTGGAATTTTTAAATTTTTGGGCTAGCAAGAGGGAGATAGTTGACCAGCTACTATGCATGCATATGTCCATAGAACTACTCATTTCATGACAAAATAAATATACCAGCAATTAACATCAAGGACATGAATAAGAGATAGCTCAAGACAACATTATTGCAAATTTCTACACATAAAAAGCCTATAAATCATGCAAACATATGTAGCTCTTCAAATCAACCATGGAATACCTATTCCAAGTCATAATACTTGCATACAATACATTCCAACCCCAAATTCCAGTAGCTCAATATCATATAAAATGATGGTGGTGGTCTTATCAAAACAAAAATAAAAACAAAAACTAGACGCTTCAAGCCTCTACGATAAATGCTTTGCTTAGAAAAACAGAAAGTAGACGTGTGCTAACCAAAAGAGTGTAGATCCAGTGGGATGTTCATGACATCCCCAAGCTTATGGATTTCACCATTCTTGGATGTCTTGAGGCGCAGCTCCTCTATTCCCTGTGAAAAAAACTTCACAAAACATGTTTCTCCCATTCTTTTTCGGTGGGGTGAGATTAGCAAGGACAAACAAATCACATGCTTGCTGTGCAAAATTCCAAATAAAATGCTCCAGTAGATAGACAATAAGGTTCATTATGTTGTATGTTTACTCTCTTGCTTGAAAGAATTATGGAAATTCGATTCACAAGCCCAAAGAGTGCATAAAACAAAAGAAGGCAGAATCTGTCCAGAAAAGCAACAGCAGCAAAACGAACGTTTTTCCCTAAGATAGACTCGTCAAAAAATTAAGACAATTGTTGTGCTTACAGAGGACAAAAAGTTGCAGAACATACTAAAAAATTAGCTCCATCCGACATACCAATAAAAAACGTAAAATCATACGGTGAGCAGACTCGTGCTGAAACAGAAATTTCATGCACTAGGATAGCAACTTATAAGTCCAAATAGGTTTGACTTGACTCTTTATTGAAAACTCCAGAATTAAAACAAAAAAACTAATATCTTGAGACAGCAAGAGGACACTAGTAAAATCCAAACAAAAACAACCGGGTTGCCTCCCGTAAAGCGCTTTCTTTATAGCCATATAGCTAGGCTTTACTTACTTGATAATCAAGAGGGATAAAGCTCATGAGGGAGCTTGTTCTTCAGCGTGCCCCTCTTCCTTGGGAAGTGCTCCATGCTTTTCTTGTGAGCGAACTTAAATTTGACATTCCCTTCCTTGGAGTCTATGATTGCACCTGTAGTACGAAGAAAAGGTCTACCCAAAATAATAGGACTAGGGGATTTATCCCCCATATCCATAATAGTGAAATCAACGGGTACGAAAGTCATGTGCAATTCAATCATAACATCTTTTACTTGTCCTACAGCATGTTTAGTAGAGTTATCATCTGGGACAAATTCACTTGAGCACTTCTCTAAATTTTCTAGTTCTAGCAATTCATATAATTCTTTAGAGAGTACCGATACACTAGAACCTAGATCTAACATAGCATGGTGAATTTCTTTTCCAATTGAAACTAGCACCTTGGGGATCCATGCATCCCCACACTTAGGAGGTATCATGGCCTCATTCTTGTACCTAGCAATTTTTTCTTGCAAGACATGATTAGCAATATAAGATCCAAAGCTAGGTTGATTAACATTTATAGTGGGATCACTAGCAAACTTTTGTAGAGTAGCAATAAGTTCTTGCAAGCTACTTTTTTCTAAATCAAGCAATGGATCCTTAATTTCAGTAAGCATCATAATTTCATCTACTTTACTCTCTAATTTAGCTAGCATGCTTGATTCATGAGGACTAATTTCATCTTTGCTAGCAAGATAAGACATATATGGAAGTAAATATTCAGGGTACTTCACTATTTCATTCAAAGTTTCTTCTAAGCTAGTAGGGACATGCTCACTTGTATTCTCAGCAATATGATCAATATTTTCAATAATAGGAGCAGCAATAGTAATAGAATTCATTCCTACACTAGGTTGTGCTTGTGGCTTTCCTGCTGACATGCTTAATAGAGTTGCTTGATTATCAGCTAATTTTGACAATGCTTTATCTAAATTCGAAGATTGAAGTTGCAATCCTTTAATATCACTACTAATGGATGCAATAGACTTACTTAACTCATGTATCATAGCATTGTGACTAGCAACTTGTTCCATAAGCAATTTATTAGATTCAGAAATTTCACTAGAAGGCTTCCACTTATTTTCATTAGCATTAGGATATGGAACAAAAGGTTTATTTGGCACATAAGGAGGTTTACTATATGAATTGTAAGCATTACCAAAACCATTGCTACCATAATTTCTTACAAAATTAACATCCACACTTTCAGAATTACTACCAACTAGCTCATGCAAAGGCACATTCTCCATATTTTGTTTATTAATAAAAGCAAGAATAGTGTCCATTTTAGAAGACAAATCATTGGTTTCTTCAATTGAGTTTATTTTCTTAGTGGGATTGGGTGCTCTTTCAGTATTCCATTGACTATAATTTTGCAATATGCTTTCTAATATGCTCTTAGCCTCACCTACAGTTTTACTCATAAAGGCACCTCCAGCAGCAGAATCAAGTATATTTCTAGACATGTAGTTTAGACCATTATAAAAAGAGTGTAGTATGGTCCATTCATTTACTCCATGTTATGGGCATGTTCTAAGAATTAATTTAATCCTATCCCATGCCATGGCTACATGTTCATTATCATTTTGCCTAAATGAGAGGATATTATTCATATTTTGCAAAATTTTAACGGGAGGATAATATATCTTAATGAAAGATTCTTTTAAATCATCCCAAGACTTTATACTAGCTGTAGGTAGTGAAAGTAACCATTCTTTAGCCTTTCCTCTAAGTGAAAAAGGAAATAATTTCAGTTTTAAAACACTACTTTCCACATTTTTAAATTTGTGCGTATCACATATTTCCATGAAATCATGAAGATGCATAGAGGCATCCTCCATAGCACTACCACCAAATTGCTCTCTAGCAATTAAATTCAATAAACTAAGACTTACTTCATAGCTTTCAGCTTGTATTTCAGGTGTAGAATTGGCCTAGCAATGAATTGGTCATTGGGTGTATTTGTGTAGTCACTTAATTTAGTCCTATCACCCATTTTAACAGTTTTTTATGTAGTTTTTAATTTTTTATGCAAAACTGAAAAGTAAAGTAACTAGGCAAATTCGAAATACTAAAATAAACTAGATAACTAAATGCAAACTAAAATAAAATATGCAAGACAAAACAAAAACAAGAACAAAAACAAAACAAAAACAAAAACAAGACAAGACAAGAAACAAAACAATCTACTTGAAAGAAGGTGGATATAGAAAGGACGGTACTCACGTAGGTGCAACCTCCCCAAGCTTAGGTGTTTGCACACCTTGTTGGTGATGAAGACTTCTTGTGAGCTCCCTTGGACAACTCCTTCACCTATGGCTCCCCGGCAACGGCGCCAGAAAAACGCTTGATGGCTAGGTTGAGACTCCAAGTGAAGAGTGTGTAGCTAGTGGCAAGCCTTCTTCCCCACGAGGGTGACTCCAGGGTTTATATCGAACTCTTGGGGAGCCAGTATTTCAGCAGTTGTCTTCCAAGCTTCCTCCAGGATCCTGCAAACAACTAGAGAATTTTGTGCCCTCAACCTCACCAAGTGGTTGTCAAGAACAAGGTGTGAGACTTCTAAATTGCAATGCAAAACTGAAAGTAAATGTGCAATAATTAAATCTACTACTAAATGCAAATGAGAAAATAAATATGCAATGGATTGTTTTTGTATTTTTGTGATGCAAGTGGTGGTGGAGATAATGTAAATTCGAATTGGAGATGCAAGTAAAGTAAAGTGCAAGTAAAGTAAATTGCAGCAAAGTAACTAGAGTGTTTTCTTATAATTAAAATAGGACCGGGGTTCATGGTTTCACACTTGTATTCTCTCAAATAAAGTAGTAGACGGTGGACATAAAGAATTACATGTGAGATTACAATAACAATGTTTAACATTGAGTACTTTCATATGGGCATCACGTCCTAGCATAGAGATCTCTACGGTCATATTGATCCCTCTTATACTCCACCAAGATGCGGAATAAATCATAACACCTCGATAATTAAGGAAAAACCAGAGTATAGCTTTAAGCAATGTGACATGAAGTTGAAGTAAGAACTTTCTAGATCTAGTCATGGAGATTGATTAGTGTCACTTCAAATCCCCGGTAACAAGGTACTCCTTTTTATCCCTAATGAGGTAACTAAGAAAGGTTTAACAAAACCTAAGTGGATCGCTGAACTTCTGTCACTTTCACAGCACTAGCCACCCCCCGTTACTCCAACTAATGCACCCATCACCCCACACACGCTCTCAAGAACTAGATTGATCAAAGCTAGCAAATAAGAACGGGGTACATAAGATACATCTACTCAAATAACTCAAGAGAAACAATTTCAATCTCAGATTCAATAACTCATTGAAAAGATCCACCACATAGGAATTACAACGGTGCCCGTAATCATGTGAGGCAGCTCATACGGATCTAATTAGTGAAGCACATAGAGAGAGAGATACAAGTGCTACTTCCACAAACCCATAGCCCTGGGGTGGACTACTCCCTCTTCATGGAGATGTCGATGGAGATGACGTTGGAGGGGTATGAGATCACACCGGCGGCGCCCCGCCGGAGTTTTCCCCCTCCAATCTGGAACTTCTGGTCTCTGTTTCGGTGTTTCAGCGGCGCTCTCCTCCGTAAGGGTACGGGGGACCCTTTTTATAGTCGGTTTTAGGTCAAGACGGAGTCGGTAAGTCGAAGATGGATGGAATTGGGGCCACAGGGGCCAAAAGGGGGCCTCTCACGCGGACAAGGAATCTGGCTGCGTGGAGGGTCCTCTTTTGGGCCTCCTTGCCCAATTCTCGTGGATCCTTCGCCCGCAAGTCTTCTCCTTCCAAGAAAATGACCCCCGCAGATTTTCAGGAGATTTCGCGAAAGTTTGCCCCCTGAAACGTCAAAAATATAGAAAACGGGGTTTCTGACAGGCAGGGTTAATTCCATAAAAGTTGGGGGACTTTGTAATTTAACTCCAAAATACTATAAAACATTGGATTATACCCTTGTATGATGCAATATGTAATAGAAAACCATGTGAAAATATGCAAAATTCATCTATGCATTTTACATGCATCAACATCCCCAAGCTTAACCCATGCTCGTCCTCGAGTATGAAGGTGATAAAACTAAGATGGGTTTTGCATATTTAAACAATCATGGGATATCAAGGAGGATTATTCACGCTACATATAATCAAATGATTAATACTACAAATGAGTAGCAATATACAATTCATGTTGTAAGAAATATCAAATATGCAAGCAAATATGATTCATGAAAGTTCACAAAGTGTATAATGAAATAAAAGCACTATGGACCAAATGCATACACAAAATGAAAAATAAAATCCTATATTGGTCAAAGAATAGCATAATGGAGAATATAAAATATGGTGGACACTTTGGAGAAAATTGAGTAGAGGTAAAACATGATCAAGTCTTATTTAGCCTCTAAATTATTCAACTAAAATTACTAATTGAAATGTGGTATCCATTGATCTAGGACTCTCATTGCCCCTTTATTACTAGCATCTTAAAATTGTGAGTATTGAAGTAATGAGAATGACAAGGTGGTTGAAAGCCTCATGCCCCGTGAGTGTGAAAACCTACTCCATGATTACTCAACTTAAGATTCCTAATAAGCTTTGTACAATCATGATAAGTATTAATGACATCATAGAGAACCGCAAAGAGGTACCTCTTGCCCCATGACATGGAAACAAGCCCATGTTACAATGACAAGATGAACAAACGGAGTAGACTCATCATACTTTTTATTTTCATTCACTATTATGCATAGCTTCTTATTTTATTATAGGATGTGTTGTAGAGTCACTCAAGCTGTAAGTAAATTTCCACCATGATAAATCATGGCTTGGGTTAGCGGCCCAATGTGTTTCTCTAGTCATATAGATACTTACTCATCAAAACTTACTATTCATCTATTTCATTTCGGCATGGCAGGAGTCCAAAAACAAAAGTACATGATATCAACCAAATGTAAATTGTTTTGTGCAATGTTGAAAACTTTCCTGTGATACACGTTTATAGCTAGCTCCCAACCACACACTTGTCAAACGCAAAACTTGTGGCTCCCATTATTGGGTCATGTTTATTAGATGCATAAAAAGTAAAGTGTGCCTTCAAAAGTTCGTGAGAGTCTTATCCCAAGTTCAGCTCATGACAATTAATAAAGTGAATATCTTAATTTAGAACATAAATAACACTATAACATGGTGAACATACTCGGAATAGCAATGAAGCTAATGGGAAGATATGGTGGACTCACTGGAAATACTTGGCTAAGGAGTGTTGGAAACAAGTTTTTACTTGTTGGAATTTTTAAATTTTTGGGCTAGCAAGAGGGAGATAGTTGACCAGCTACTATGCATGCATATGTCCATAGAACTACTCATTTCATGACAAAATAAATATACCAGCAATTAACATCAAGGACATGAATAAGAGATAGCTCAAGACAACATTATTGCAAATTTCTACACATAAAAAGCCTATAAATCATGCAAACATATGTAGCTCTTCAAATCAACCATGGAATACCTATTCCAAGTCATAATACTTGCATACAATACATTCCAACCCCAAATTCCAGTAGCTCAATATCATATAAAATGATGGTGGTGGTCTTATCAAAACAAAAATAAAAACAAAAACTAGACGCTTCAAGCCTCTACGATAAATGCTTTGCTTAGAAAAACAGAAAGTAGACGTGTGCTAACCAAAAGAGTGTAGATCCAGTGGGATGTTCATGACATCCCCAAGCTTATGGATTTCACCATTCTTGGATGTCTTGAGGCGCAGCTCCTCTATTCCCTGTGAAAAAAACTTCACAAAACATGTTTCTCCCATTCTTTTTCGGTGGGGTGAGATTAGCAAGGACAAACAAATCACATGCTTGCTGTGCAAAATTCTAAATAAAATGCTCCAGTAGATAGACAATAAGGTTCATTATGTTGTATGTTTACTCTCTTGCTTGAAAGAATTATGGAAATTCGATTCACAAGCCCAAAGAGTGCATAAAACAAAAGAAGGCAGAATCTGTCCAGAAAAGCAACAGCAGCAAAACGAACGTTTTTCCCTAAGATAGACTCGTCAAAAAATTAAGACAATTGTTGTGCTTACAGAGGACAAAAAGTTGCAGAACATACTAAAAAATTAGCTCCATCCGACATACCAATAAAAAACGTAAAATCATACGGTGAGCAGACTCGTGCTGAAACAGAAATTTCATGCACTAGGATAGCAACTTATAAGTCCAAATAGGTTTGACTTGACTCTTTATTGAAAACTCCAGAATTAAAACAAAAAAACTAATATCTTGAGACAGCAAGAGGACACTAGTAAAATCCAAACAAAAACAACCGGGTTGCCTCCCGTAAAGCGCTTTCTTTATAGCCATATAGCTAGGCTTTACTTACTTGATAATCAAGAGGGATAAAGCTCATGAGGGAGCTTGTTCTTCAGCGTGCCCCTCTTCCTTGGGAAGTGCTCCATGCTTTTCTTGTGAGCGAACTTAAATTTGACATTCCCTTCCTTGGAGTCTATGATTGCACCTGTAGTACGAAGAAAAGGTCTACCCAAAATAATAGGACTAGGGGATTTATCCCCCATATCCATAATAGTGAAATCAACGGGTACGAAAGTCATGTGCAATTCAATCATAACATCTTTTACTTGTCCTACAGCATGTTTAGTAGAGTTATCATCTGGGACAAATTCACTTGAGCACTTCTCTAAATTTTCTAGTTCTAGCAATTCATATAATTCTTTAGAGAGTACCGATACACTAGAACCTAGATCTAACATAGCATGGTGAATTTCTTTTCCAATTGAAACTAGCACCTTGGGGATCCATGCATCCCCACACTTAGGAGGTATCATGGCCTCATTCTTGTACCTAGCAATTTTTTCTTGCAAGACATGATTAGCAATATAAGATCCAAAGCTAGGTTGATTAACATTTATAGTGGGATCACTAGCAAACTTTTGTAGAGTAGCAATAAGTTCTTGCAAGCTACTTTTTTCTAAATCAAGCAATGGATCCTTAATTTCAGTAAGCATCATAATTTCATCTACTTTACTCTCTAATTTAGCTAGCATGCTTGATTCATGAGGACTAATTTCATCTTTGCTAGCAAGATAAGACATATATGGAAGTAAATATTCAGGGTACTTCACTATTTCATTCAAAGTTTCTTCTAAGCTAGTAGGGACATGCTCACTTGTATTCTCAGCAATATGATCAATATTTTCAATAATAGGAGCAGCAATAGTAATAGAATTCATTCCTACACTAGGTTGTGCTTGTGGCTTTCCTGCTGACATGCTTAATAGAGTTGCTTGATTATCAGCTAATTTTGACAATGCTTTATCTAAATTCGAAGATTGAAGTTGCAATCCTTTAATATCACTACTAATGGATGCAATAGACTTACTTAACTCATGTATCATAGCATTGTGACTAGCAACTTGTTCCATAAGCAATTTATTAGATTCAGAAATTTCACTAGAAGGCTTCCACTTATTTTCATTAGCATTAGGATATGGAACAAAAGGTTTATTTGGCACATAAGGAGGTTTACTATATGAATTGTAAGCATTACCAAAACCATTGCTACCATAATTTCTTACAAAATTAACATCCACACTTTCAGAATTACTACCAACTAGCTCATGCAAAGGCACATTCTCCATATTTTGTTTATTAATAAAAGCAAGAATAGTGTCCATTTTAGAAGACAAATCATTGGTTTCTTCAATTGAGTTTATTTTCTTAGTGGGATTGGGTGCTCTTTCAGTATTCCATTGACTATAATTTTGCAATATGCTTTCTAATATGCTCTTAGCCTCACCTACAGTTTTACTCATAAAGGCACCTCCAGCAGCAGAATCAAGTATATTTCTAGACATGTAGTTTAGACCATTATAAAAAGAGTGTAGTATGGTCCATTCATTTACTCCATGTTATGGGCATGTTCTAAGAATTAATTTAATCCTATCCCATGCCATGGCTACATGTTCATTATCATTTTGCCTAAATGAGAGGATATTATTCATATTTTGCAAAATTTTAACGGGAGGATAATATATCTTAATGAAAGATTCTTTTAAATCATCCCAAGACTTTATACTAGCTGTAGGTAGTGAAAGTAACCATTCTTTAGCCTTTCCTCTAAGTGAAAAAGGAAATAATTTCAGTTTTAAAACACTACTTTCCACATTTTTAAATTTGTGCATATCACATATTTCCATGAAATCATGAAGATGCATAGAGGCATCCTCCATAGCACTACCACCAAATTGCTCTCTAGCAATTAAATTCAATAAACTAAGACTTACTTCATAGCTTTCAGCTTGTATTTCAGGTGTAGAATTGGCCTAGCAATGAATTGGTCATTGGGTGTATTTGTGTAGTCACTTAATTTAGTCCTATCACCCATTTTAACAGTTTTTTATGTAGTTTTTAATTTTTTATGCAAAACTGAAAAGTAAAGTAACTAGGCAAATTCGAAATACTAAAATAAACTAGATAACTAAATGCAAACTAAAATAAAATATGCAAGACAAAACAAAAACAAGAACAAAAACAAAACAAAAACAAAAACAAGACAAGACAAGAAACAAAACAATCTACTTGAAAGAAGGTGGATATAGAAAGGACGGTACTCACGTAGGTGCAACCTCCCCAAGCTTAGGTGTTTGCACACCTTGTTGGTGATGAAGACTTCTTGTGAGCTCCCTTGGACAACTCCTTCACCTATGGCTCCCCGGCAACGGCGCCAGAAAAACGCTTGATGGCTAGGTTGAGACTCCAAGTGAAGAGTGTGTAGCTAGTGGCAAGCCTTCTTCCCCACGAGGGTGACTCCAGGGTTTATATCGAACTCTTGGGGAGACAGTATTTCAGCAGTTGTCTTCCAAGCTTCCTCCAGGATCCTGCAAACAACTAGAGAATTTTGTGCCCTCAACCTCACCAAGTGGTTGTCAAGAACAAGGTGTGAGACTTCTAAATTGCAATGCAAAACTGAAAGTAAATGTGCAATAATTAAATCTACTACTAAATGCAAATGAGAAAATAAATATGCAATGGATTGTTTTTGTATTTTTGTGATGCAAGTGGTGGTGGAGATAATGTAAATTCGAATTGGAGATGCAAGTAAAGTAAAGTGCAAGTAAAGTAAATTGCAGCAAAGTAACTAGAGTGTTTTCTTATAATTAAAATAGGACCGGGGTTCATGGTTTCACACTTGTATTCTCTCAAATAAAGTAGTAGACGGTGGACATAAAGAATTACATGTGAGATTACAATAACAATGTTTAACATTGAGTACTTTCATATGGGCATCACGTCCTAGCATAGAGATCTCTACGGTCATATTGATCCCTCTTATACTCCACCAAGATGCGAAATAAATCATAACACCTCGATAATTAAGGAAAAACCAGAGTATAACTTTAAGCAATGTGACATGAAGTTGAAGTAAGAACTTGCTAGATCTAGTCATGGATATTGATTAGTCTCACTTCAAATCTCCGGTAACAAGGTACTCCTTTTTATCCCTAGCGAGGTAACTAAGAGAGGTTTAACAAAACCTAAGTGGATCGCTGAACTTCTGTCACTTTCACACCACTAGCCACCCCCCGTTACTCCAACTAATGCACCCATCAACCCACACACGCTCTCAAGAACTAGATTGATCAAAGCTAGCAAATAAGAACGGTGTACATAAGATACATCTACTCAAATAACTCAAGAGAAACAATTGCAATCTCAGATTCAATAACTCGTAGAAAAGATCCACCACATAGGAATTACAACGGTGCCCGTAATCATGTGAGGCAGCTCATACAGATCTAATTAGTGAAGCACATAGAGAGAGAGATACAAGTGCTGCTTCCACAAACCCATAGCCCTGGGGTGGACTACTCCCTCTTCATGGAGATGTCGATGAAGATGACGTTGGAGGGGTAGGAGATCACACCGGCGGCGCCCCGCCGGAGTTTTCCCCTCCAATCTGGAACTTCTGGTCTCTGTTTCGGTGTTTCGGTGTTTCGGCGGCGCTATTCTCCGTAAGGGTACGTGGGACCCTTTTTATAGTCGGTTTTAGGTCAAGACGGAGTCGGTAAGTCGAAGATGGAATGAATTGGGGCCACAGGGGCCAAAAGGGGGCCTCTCACGCGGCCAAGGAATCTGGCCACGTGGAGGGTCCTCTTTTGGGCCTCCTTGCCCAATTCTCGTGGATCCTTCGCCCGCAAGTCTTCTCCTTCCAAGAAAATGACCCCCGCAGATTTTCAGGTGATTTCGCGGAAGTTTGCCCCCTGAAACGTCAAAAATATAGAAAACAGGGTTTCTGACAGGCAGGGTTAATTCCATAAAAGTTGGGGGACTTTGTAATTTAACCCCAAAATACTATAAAACATTGAATTATACCCTTATATGATGCAATATGTAATAGAAAACCATGTGAAAATATGCAAAATTCATCTATGCATTTTACATGCATCACTTTGTCACGGCTCTCATGAAATATATAACATCACAGTTCAATTATTTTGTACACTTATACTTTTTTGACATAAAATAAAACATTATCACATTTCGAAGAATATCACCGCTCGTTATGTACGTGTGAGTACGAGCTATAACAATATCTTCTACGAGAAATATGATACTATACACTAACTGTAACATATCTCGTCCGACAATATCTATCAAGTTTCTCATTACTACATGTCATAGCTAAGTACGAGCTGTATTACGAACTAATATACAATAAGGGTACGCAAAATCTGTCAACACATTATAAAATTCGTACCTTGTTGACGTACTTGTTAGTTCACAAAATAATGAACAAATGTCTTCAAATCGCAGCCACTCCACGACAGTTGGTGGCACTCGTACGAGAGAGGAGCACACCAAAGCTTCTACTTGTAAGCCAGCTATGTGCACGAACCAATGTCCCCTTGTTAGGACTAGCTAACTCGGAAACCACACCCAGTGTTTGAGAGGAGTAAAGAGCTCAAAGGAGCAGCGAGCAGAGAGAAGTAGATAGCTGAAAGGAGTAGAGAGCAGAGAGGAGTATATAAGGAGGCTGCTCTCGTTCGGCGCCGTGTAAATCAATCCTCCACCGTTCACCTGCTCTCCTTGCAATCAGTACCGAATACTAATCACAAGAGTGCCAAAATTCGCCCCGGTCGGAAGGAATCTGGGCACTTTCCTTCGTTTTCGCGTCGCAGAGCCAGCCACCTGAAAATCAGCGTCGAATAAAGCGTTGCCCGGGAATCAACGCCGTTTGGCTGTCGGGTGCAGAGCATGCCACCACCGCCCGAGGCGGCTTGGCCCACAGACTCTCCCGCCTGTGCCGAATAAAGCCACGCCGGGGAATCCGTGCCGAATAAAGCGACGCCAGGGAGCAGCGGGTTGTCGGCTGCAGAGGGTGCCGCCACCACCCGAGGCGGCATGGCCCACCACGGGACACGCGGGTGCAGATGAGCAAGACGTGCCGCCTCTGGCCGTGGCGGCAGGGCCTGACGCCTCCGATCGCGGCGGCATGTGCCACGTGTCGGCTGGACAGTCTGCCGCCACGGTAGTTTTGTCTTTTCCACTCAGAGGTGGTCTTTTTTGGCATTTCATTTTTTTGTGGTCTCTTTTGCCAAAAATTCCTGTGCTAGAGTTGCTCTATGCCCTTCGTTGCCAAAAAAAAATTCAACACGCTCCGGTTTCTCGGAAGTGCAACCGGGCGGGCGAATGTTTTCCGGCGTCTTGGGAGTGTATCTCTCTCCTGCCAAAAAAATGAATAAATGTTTCCCCAACAGTCTACCCTTTCCGTTCCCCCTTCCCCACCAGAGCGGCGGCAAGGCGACGAGCGAGGGCCGACCATGGCGGCGTTTCCAGGCGGTCCGGTATGTAAATTTTAGATCGAGTTCTGTGGGCTTTTTTCTTCTGTTTCAGCAAATCTCGATCAATTTTTCTTACTCGATCTCATCTCGTCCATACATGCATCCAGCGCCTCGCGTACACTTTGGACAGCGAGTTTGAGGGGCAGCTCGAGAGTGGCCCGCGCCGCTGCCACTGCGACCTGCTCCCTGCCCGCCGCGTCTGCTTCGAAGGGACCGACGTCGGCCGGAGGTTCTACGGCTGCTGCTTCAACCGGTGCTCCTACACGGACTGGGTCGATGACCCCTGGCCGCATCTGCTGCAGCGCTGCCTCACCAAGCTGTGGCTCGATGCCCATGCCAATGACGAGGCTCGGGAGCGCAACATACAATGGCTCAACGAGATGGTGGATGAAGCCACCGAAGAAGACACGGCAGCTCTCATGCGCCTGAACGACCGCCTCTGCCGTCAGATGTGTGAGATGGAGACCGAGCATGCCGATACACTCCAGGCTCTCGGCGCGAAGCATGCCCACGCGATCCAAGCGCTCCAGGCCAAGCACGCGGCGGCCATGCGTGCTTCAGGCAGTAAGGATCTTCAATCCATAGCTCCAAGGGCCAGTACTGCATCATGCCCTGGTACATCTCCTAAAAGGATGACAAGTTCGGAAGAATTCATGGAAGAGCTCTGTAAAAAACAAGTACTCACTATTTTCCCTTGATAATACGTACTTAATTTGAATGCATTTCATTGCTATAAAGTACTATATAAGTTATGTTGTTAGCTGGACCAATGTCTCACTAACTACTTGTTTTTACTGCCGCAGAAATGTTCAGGAAATCCGGTTAAAAAGAAAGAGCCTAGCGGAAAAGACGTTGGACCAAATGCCGCGGGGAAATTGGCACATATGAGTTCCATGAACAACGGGACACAAGGCCTGTCGCCAAGCCATGTTGGGACATCTGGTACAACAACAGTTCCACATTGTCAATGCATTCCACTTTGTGAATGCAGTCCGACTGCTCTATTGTCCAATGTTGAGTGCCCTCCTGAAAATAATCCCACAAAGAAACCTGTTCCTACGTACCACACTGAGGTATGGTGCACTTCTTGTTGGAAAAGAGTCACAGTTCATGGCAATGTTTGAATTTTCTACATATTCATTTTGCTTGTTACAAAAACTAGATGATACCCCCACATGTTTTTTTTTTTGACATTTAAAGGCAGGGGCTCTGCCGGTTCATATTAGAAGAGGGGAAACACCCAGTGTTACATGCTTACAGAACCAGGCCTATGCGCCTGAACACACACCACCCAACACACAACTAAGATTTTGACACTAGTAAGAAGAGGTTGGCCTCCTCCTTCGCTAGCGTAGCCACAGTTCGAGGGTTTGACGCTATCCCATCGAAAACCCTTTTATTTCTCTCTTTCCACAGGTTCCATAGCACATACATCGCTATGGTAGCCCAATGTTTCTTGTCCTTACTCTTGTTGAAAGCCAACACTTTCGGCCACCAATCGTGAAAATGGCTCGATGCCGCTCCAAGATCGGCCGCGTCTTTGAAGCTCCAGAAAGCTCGAACCATACTTCTCTGGCGAAGGGGCAGACAAGGGAAATATGCTCGGCAGTTTCGTCACTTTGGTCACAGAAGGAGCAAGTGCAAATGTCAACAAGCCCCCTTCTAAACAGCCTATCCTTGGTCCAGATTCTTTTCTGTAGCAGAAGCCAACAGTGAAACCTGAACTTGGATTCGGTTCGAATCTTCCAACTAAGATTAAGTTGGGGCTGCGGTATCCTAGCACTGAACTGGACCTTATATGCAGTTTTCGCCGAGTAGATTCCACGCCCCCTAAGTTTCCAGCAGATCGAATCTGGAAAACTTTTCAAATTCACCGCACGCAGCAGCAACCAAAGGATATACCCCCACATGTTGCGGCGGAACTTTTGACAAAAGAGTTTGCGAGAGAAAATGTAAATATCTGGTATATATTGTGTGATAGAAAACAATTTACTAAAAGAGGAAACTTCATGTATGCATTATCAGTATGGGTACATCACATGATGTTTAGACATTGAGAGTAAATGTAAAATTTATCTAGAAGAACTTGGATGATAGCAAAGTATCTTTCGTGAATGGTAGATGGTAAGTGAAAAGTTCCCACCATCAACTAAATTTTTTAGAATCTAGGATACAGTTTAGATTATACACATGTTTCTTGCATTACATAAAAATAAAACGAGTAGCAGTGCGTACAAAGAAAATTGTGTATGTTACTATTGTTGAGTACATGCATAAGTAGATCTTGGCTGTCACTAAATGTGGTCAGTAGCTTGCAACTTTAATCTCAGATGACCAACTTGACGTAGTAGTGTATCAGGCTTGGTTACCGGCCCTCTCCAATTCAGTCCACATGCTGCCTGAAATATTCGATGCATTTCCACATGAAACAAAACAAAAATGGTATCAGTATGTATTTGGCAAAAGGCGACTGACACCTGAAATCAAACCTTCCTTTGGCTTGTTGCTCCTTATATGTGCTACAATCTAAGAACGTAACACTACTATTCCAAGTGCTATACTTTATTTAGTAACTGTAAAAAGAGTCATTTCATATATCTGTCTGAACCATTACGTGATCTCATTGACCGAATGATAAGAAATTAACCTGGCCAATCACTGCTGCAATATGATTGGATAGAGCAAGTAAAGACATCGACAACCATCTAGCAAATGTTTATAATACAAAAGAGAGAATAAACATTCTGACATTTGCAAGCCTTTCAAATTTGCTGAATAGAAGGTATTTCGTACCGTCAGGTAATCTAGCAAAACCTGAATGAATTTTTTTTTAATTAAATGTGTAGAGCAAATCACATCAGTCATCAAATTCACCAGAACGAAAAATGTCAGTACATTCATGTCAGGCTGACTCCGTGTCCAAGCGTTGGTATGTAGCATCAGTTTAAACATGGGTGCTATTGCTGATTAGCCTTGTTATTTTTTGCTTCTTTACCTTGTAATTTTTGCAGCTGTGTTGTTGCCTCTGGGCTATGTAATCGTGTTAATCTTTGTTCTAGCTCTTTCTTACTAATCAGATTGTTTCGTGAACTATATCCTGATGATAGCTCTTTTAGGTTCTGCTAATGCGGTACCTCCAGTGAGTTTAATCTGATATATATATATATACGTAGAGATGGTTACCTGAACAGTCTCTGGGCAAGTGTGCGAGTGTCGGAGTTAATCCTATTTGCTATCGCTAGCTACTATCCTTTGCGTTGTTTTAGTCCTGCGCTATGATGGGTGTGAGTGCAAATTGTTTACTGGATATGAATGAAAACTTGTAGCGCTAATATTGCTTTTCTCACAGACGATGAATGGAAGAGAAGGTGGTATTCTGTTGATCAGGTTTGATGACCACGCGCCCTGCTACTGCACGGAGCCCGGCTGCACTTTGGTGGGCCCGCCCTACAGGCTCCTACGACATCTCTTTGCGGATCACTCGTGGCCCGCGTACGGCCTCCTCTACGGCAAGGTCACCAGCCTCCGTGCGCCCCTGTCGGAGCCGTGTCGGCTGTTCCTTTCCGAAGATGACGGCAGAGTGTTTGCGCTCGTCGTGCACGATCTTGGCGCGGAGACCGCCTTGTCGGTGGTGTGCGTGAGGGCGGAAGACGGCGAGCCACGGTACACGGCCTCGTTACGTGCCATCGCGCCCCCGCCCAGCGTGGCCAGGATGACCGCCGACCACATGACGGTGGTGAGCAGCGACAGGCCCGGCGAGGTGGCCGTGGAGAATCTGCCGTGCTACTTGAAAGTGCCACGGGCGTATCTGCAGGCCGGAGCTGACGGGGCGTCAGAGGAGCTGTCCCTGAAGATCAAGATTCTGAAAATTAGCAGCAATCACAAGTAATTTACTGCATGCAGCTTAGCTAGTAAGGCTGGTGCCAGTGGAGGCTGGAGGGGGGGGGGGCGGTAGCGCCGCTACCGCCCGAGGCGGGGCGGTAGGGGGCGGTAGGGGCGGGCGGTAGCCCGCGCCGGGCGGTGGGCGTGGCGCCCGTCGGCAGGCTCCTGCCGCCCGGGTTGCCGCCCGCGTTGGCGGGGCTGTAGCGGGGGGTAGGGGCGGTAGGGGCGGGCGGTAGGGCGAGGCGGCGGGGCGGTGCGCTGGCGGGTACGGGCGGTAGGGGCGGGCGGTAGTGGAGCTAGCCGTTGGGGGTAACGGCTAGCTGACGTGGCGCCACCCCATTGGTCCACGTCAGCTAGCCGTTGGGGGTGGAGCGTGGCTGGCAGAAAAAAAAAAAAAAAAAATTTTGACCCAAATTTGCAGCTCCAATCCTATAAATACCCCCCATATCCATCACTTCTCTTCACACCATTTCACTCCTCTCTTTCTCTCATACCATCTCCGCCATGTCGGGTTGGACTCCAGATAACACCTCGTTCACGGATCTCTTGCAGTCCGACGGGTCACAACCTACTCACATAGAAGATTTCTCTCCCACACATCGTCGGTCGGATACCGGTTCTTCGCCGTATCCACGAGTGTTGTACCCCTCCCACACACCACCTCCGGGGCCATACGGTCCGCTTCCTACGGGATATGGTTCATACCAGCATCCTCCGTATGCTTACGCACCACCACCTCCACCTCCACCTACAGGTAGCGGGAGTCCACTTCCTCCGTACCCTCCTACGGGATATGGTTCTTACGCTCCACCTCCATATCCATACGGTTCATACGCTCCACCTCCACCGTATCAGCAACCACCTCCTCCGTATCAGCAACCACCTCCTCCTACGGGATATTTCGTTGCAGGTGAATGCTTGGATTTTCAACTCCAAGGACTCTCGCCGTGGCAATAGCAAGACCGGCGAAAGTTTTTGGGGTGGAATAGCGAAGACGTTCAACTCTACCGCCGATCCTGCCCGCCATAGGACCGCGAAGCAACTGAAGGATCACTGGAACGTCTACAACCGTGAGGTGTCCTTGTTCAATGGATACCACATCCAAGAAGAAGCGGTACGTCAGAGTGGAGCAGACGATGCAATGGTCATGGAAGCGGCACTGACGAGGTACGCAAATGACCCTAGAGTGACTCAGCCTTTCAAACGCTTCAAGTGGTGGGAAGCTGTTTGCAAGGAAGCGAAGTGGAAAGCCCAGCATGGGAAAGGTAGTGGGACTGACTCCAGTTCCAAGAGAACCCGTCTGGGGGTCGGAGGTGAGTACAGCTCTAGCGACGCGACGGAGGAGGAGCCGCGTCCTCCTGGCCGCGATAAGGCCAAGGCCGCGTTTCGCAAGGGAAAGAAGAAGGAGAAGGAAGCGTCCAGCGAGGGATCAAGTGCAGGCTTCGGAATGGCGAAAATGTATCAAGTTTTATTGAGGTCTAAGCTACTGAAGCAATATAACAAATTGCAAGACCGCTCAACCGCCGGCATGACCGAAGCTGAAAAGCGCAAACATGACAAGGCCGTACAGATAGTGGAAAAAGACCTAGGGCTGCTGGAGGATGACGACGACGACGACGAGCACGATGATTAGATTTTTTTAATGTTTATGTAATTTTTATTATGCAATTTTATTATGCAATTTTATTAATTAGTATGTAATCGGTAACAATTTTAGTTCAATAAAATTATTTCCTTAATGTTTTTGTTTCAAAATTATGCGTTGACGTGGAGGAGAGAGAAAAGCTGAGGTGGCAGAGAGAGAATCTTACAGCCCGGGCTATAGCCCGTGCACTGGCACCGTGCCCGTGAGAGTGGGGTGATAGTGGTGAGAGAAGGTGACGTGGCGGGGGCTATAGCCCGTGAATAGTGGGCGGTGCATTGGCACCAGCCTAACTGGGTACTAAATTTAGAGAAGTTGAAGAGCAAACTTATCCTTGAGAAGACGATTATTAAGGGAGTACTAATGTGACAAGTGCAGTTTGGCTAGCAAAAACTGCTCCTTTTGGCGCCCTGCCACCATGATCTGAGGCAGCACCGAGGAGCCAGGATACAGTCCATGTGCCCGTGCGTGTGTAACTTCCACTTCCGTTGGCCGCTTGCCGTCCCGTCCTGGTCGCCAGCAGGAAAATTCGTATGTTCGTATGTTGAAGCCCCATAATCTCTAGATCATGCAATCGGTGAGTCCCTTGCACACAGTTAAAAATAAATAAATATTTATACGAGGTCTCCCCATTGTAGGCTTACAGGGAAAGCTCTTGCAGAAGTACTGCTAGTAGCTAAAATATACTTCCTCCGTTCCCAAATTTAAGCCTTTTTAGCGAGCTAAAACAGTTTGCTAAATAGGCTTACATTTTGGAACGGAGGGAGTAGATTATAGGATCGAGTTAAAGTCTCAATTTTAAAAGGCAATAGTAACAATTTTACGACTTTACGAGCAAGTGGTGGTGCCTGATCCTTGGCAGCACTAGACGCCAATTCATTTCCTTTAAATTGAATTTGTTCAAACTTAACCATCACATTATCACCAAGGAGAGAGAATTATTGCGTAAACACAGGGAGATACAAGGTTTATGTACTCAACCAATCAGGTAAACATGAATACATGCTGGATACAAAACAGAAGCAGCTCAGCTTCCATAATGATAATATATCTTCCAGCAACACACTCCTTTCGTCTTAAGAGGTAACATAACACCACGACGTCCAAAACGAAATAATTCGGAAACTCTTATATATATAACCAAAGTAACAAACATGTCTCAACACCTCAATGCTTACTTAGCAACCTTCTCGATAAATCCAATGAACACTCGGGGTACACAAGTTTCGCTTGATGATCAGCCCTGTATGTTGAAGTTGGACAGTGCAGTATGGCAAAAGACTCGATCTTCGCGGTAACTCTCTTCTTCAGCGATCTCCTCTGCCTTTTTGTCCAAGGGAACTTGATCCGCTTCGAATCCTTGCAGTTGTTTTTGCACTGAGACCTAATGTACAGGAACACGTCCTGTAGATTCACCGCTGCTTTCATAACACATTTGAGATAATTCTCCATGTACTCTTCAGATTCAAAGCCAAAGATGACAAGTGTGACCAAATTGTGGTGTCTGAAATCAGATGCAGCCAAGTCCCACTCCACACCCCTGTTCTCGCTATACGATTCTGCTTTCCTCTTCTCCTTGTCTGTTTCCATTATACAAGCATGATCCCATACCTGCATGCCGAGCAATAGGCAAAGGCAAAAACAATTTGTCAAGTGAGCACAGAAATGTGTATCTGGTGAGAAAACTTGCAAAACCTAACGTTAAGACACACATGGCAAAAGAGAAATCTTCAGGTAAAACACATACTGTCATGTACAACTCCTTGAGTGAGGGTGCAGCTTCAAGAATAAACATTGTCCATGTGAGATCACACCCTTCTGGAACATCAACCAGATTCACAAACCTTAGTTGGCGGAACACAGATGCCAGACTTGCTGTCGGACATTCTGGCTGCACCCAAATCTGCAACCAATAAACACACGATGATGAGATGAGCAGAGAATAATATATGCCACAGCTAGCAAAGCAACAATCTTGACTTTTACCTTTTCGGATCTAAATCCCAACTTTAGATCCCGTATAGAGGTACCGCTAAGAAACTGACTCAACTTGACCATCCTGTGAAAACTAAAGCCAGTATTTGTGAGGGTTACAGTCTCTAGCAATGGGACATGACCAAGAACCAGTGGATCTTGGTAGTTTATCCAACCATCATAAGTCATCTGTGTGAGTAGCGGGAGCCAGTTCAGCTTAACTTGTTCGAAGAAACAATTGATAATACTGAGCTCACTGAGATGCGAGTGTTCAATTTGGAGCGTGCCTGGATCACCCGAGTCACAATCGTTTAAACGCAGATGCTTCAGCCGCTTGCAAGTGATGAGAATGTTGGATATGTCTGATTCACCAAATCTCAATTCCTCCATGTCAAGACTAGTGAGACCACTGAATGCATTTTGGCAGGCATCAAAGAACCGCATGAATTCTCTCCCATATATGAGCAGCTCATCATCGTCAAGCTCATCAATGCCAGCCTTCCCTGTCATAACACTGAATTTTGCCATCTCAACAAAATGTGTCTCCATGGTACGACCAACAGCCTGTCCGATGGACATGGCGACATCATCCCTCAAGTAGAACGCGGCAGACAGGAGGCGGATGGTGTGTTCACCTGGAATCCTGCGTGCCAGTATGCTCTTTGTCGCTTCGACAGCAGCAGCATTCACCCGTACCATGTCATCATCAGACACGTTGATGTTTGACGCGTCATCGGGCAGGAAGTCCTGGGCATTTATTATCAGCTGGGAGAGCTTGGCGGAGAGCTTAATCCACCTTCTGGAGAGGATGCTGGTTCTTGCAGCGTCGCGGACAACGAGTCGGTCAAGAATGTTGACCAGAATGTCATCAGACAATGCACTGAGCCTATCATATCTTTTGCCTTTCTGCATTTGGCATGGAGGCAAATAAGAGTTAGCATCATACTGGTCAAAGTTGAAATACTGATATCTCAGGTAAGCAATTTCCATAGAATCACAATGATCAAGAGGCACAAGACTTGATGATATATTTTTTTTTCCAAATAAAATATGAAGCAATTCTGATTCTGCCTCCGAGTTACAATTTTTATACAATATAACAAAGATGTAATTTCCATGTAGTACAAGAGGTACAGACTTGACGATATTTTTTCATAAACAAAACAATGCAGTTAAGAAAGAGGCAATTTTGATTCTGACCGAGTTACAAATTCTATACAATCACATAGATGTACCAATTTTGATGTAGTACAAGAGTTGCAGACTTGATGATATTTGTTCACAAACAAAACGTTACAGTCAAGGAAGAAGCAATTTTGATTGAGCCTCGGAGTTACAATTTCCATACAGTCGTAAAGATGCAATTTTTATGTCGTCCAAGAGATACAAAACATCTATGATTAGAGGAAGCAGTAGCACTATGATTAGAGGAAGGCTTCTCTGAAGACAAAAACATCTAGTCTAGAGGAAAAGGAAGGACAAGGAACTCACCCCCATTGCCAGCTGCTGCGCTGATCTGCTGAGGCTGAAATCTAGCACTTAACTGCTCCTGTGTTTCTGGTCTCCCTACGAATAAGGATGAGTGTCGGGGACATTATATGGCGGCTTGGGTTCCGCCTACGGTGGCAGCTGGGAGATTGAATTGGAGAAGGATCGTAGCTCTTTCTGTAATCTAAACCGAAAGAGGGTCGAATTCGGACTGTAGCTAGACCTTCTCTGACTTTGGGAGCCGCTTGATTGCGGGCTGCCGCGCCGAACGGGTCCGCTTGATTGCGGATTGCAGCTCAAAAAGGAGCTGTCTGAGTATGCAGCTGCAGAGTTTTCACCTGGAAAAAAATGGTGCAGAGCTGCGCAAACCGTTATTGGTGCGCCGGCGCACCGACCTCGCCGGAGACGGGACAATGCGGCTGGCTGTGGCGTCGGCGGTGAAGGCGAGGAAGATGCTTACGTGTGCAGGCACGGTGACATCCGAGTCCGGCGACCGATTGTTAGGGTTCAGGGTGCGGGGAGGGCCGCCGAAGATGGAGAAGGAGGAGCTTCAGACTTAGAGGGAGGGCCAGGAGGCGGCGGACCTGCGGAGGTGGTGGCTGGGGTAGGGGCAGGACGGTGCAGCGAGGAGGGCCGCGTCCACCAGCATCTCCCTTGGGGCATTGCAGCGTGTCAAGTAGGAGGTCCTAGAACTGGTGTGGTTGCTCCTTCTAGTGGTGCAGACGTCTCGTCTGGACAGTAAAATCTTCATCAAGGCTGCTCTGAATCCACCCATCTTACCAAGTTGCAGAGCATCCTCTTTTGTGTCACGGTATTAGATGATCCAGTATCAATCAACAGACAATAAAAGGCATTTTCTTTATTCAAACATACATTCTGCATTAGAAGAAATGCCAAAAAGGCGCAAATCGTGTCGAAAAAAGACAGACAAGACCGTCAAGAAAAATGACAGCGTTAACAGTGTCCGTCAGCTCTTGGAAGCTTCAGTTAAGGTCACAAGGGTAAGATAAAAGATCAAGAAGAGCTCGGGATCTCGCGAGTGAGGTGTCACGAATGAATTTTTTGAAAATACATGGATAACCAGTACTAAACTTGACAGTGAGTAGTTTATTTCTGCTGTTAGGAGTCTTTGGTGTCGAGCTAGTGTGCTCTGAACTTTGTTCTTTATGTTTGTAGTCTAGCTTGTCTCTCAATTCGGTGTGTGTTGTGGCTGTGTAAGAAACCTGGTGGTGGCTTCCCTGTAAGCCGGGCAATAAAGCTGTGCCTTTTCTCTAAAAAACTTGACAGTGAGTGAAACGTTCTGAGCAGGTGAATGGGATCTTAGCCTGCCTACACAACTCAGTTGGTACAGGTGTAGCAGGGCAGGGGGCAAATTCTTGGAGCAGATGCAGCAGCTCCACGACCCTCCGGAATTCCAGATCACATCGGCAGTCCGGTGATGCAGCATAGAGAGCGTTGTATAACGATCCATCCTGATACTTGATCAGAGGCGATGTGGTTGGAGGGGGACGGCGGAGGAGCATGCTTTCTTCGTCGGCTCGGTACGGCAGGCCGGAGGACGCGACGGCGGCGACGACAATGCTTCCCGAGAGGCCGGGTGGCCAGAGCAACGTCACTTCAGCGATCCTAATACTACTCCAACTAGGATTGCCGAGTCCGTCCGTAATTCTACCAAGTCCAAGGACGCCATCACACGGAATCCGTCGGCTTTTAAAGGAGCAGCAAGCCAGCAACTCCCGAGCCATCAGAAAGCCTCTCCGGCGACGGCGACCTTCCCCCTTATCCCCAGCGAGAAGGTGACACCAGATCGATGGCCAAATCATCCTTCTTAGCCAACCGATTTTCCTCTCTATGCACGCTGGTGAGTTGCTTATTTTCTTCGAGATACCCTTTTTTCCCCTCAGAGATTCTCTTTCCACATGTTGCTATCAAAACTAGAAATTAGAAAACGACATCGTCTCTTTTAAACTGTATATATCATTCAGACCCTGATTTGTTAGTCTGAAACTTGTATAGTTTGAAACTGTATCGACATTGGATCGCTGTAACTTGTGAAGTGGAGGTCACACCGTAGTAGAACTAGTGTCCTGTAGTTTGTTATTCTATTTCTTCGTCTTCATAGTTCGTGGTGTCCTGAACCCTGTATTTATCAGGTTCCTCATGAAATTGAAACTGGGAGCGGCATGCTCCATTTGATCCAACTTTTTCAGATAGCATTAAGAAAACAGCCCTGAATCGTGTCCGTGTGAAATGCAGGGGCGGAATCGGGATGATCGGCTCAGCAAGTTGCCCGATGACGTTTTGCTCAACATTGTTGAGCACCTTGATATTGCCGAGGTTGCGCGATCCAGCATCCTGTCCAGACGTTGGAAGCAGATCCCCGCTATGCTCTCAAAAATTGCAATAATGGTTGGTTCTTTTGAGGCCAAGCAAGGCGGAATAAAGGAATTGGCCAGTGACGATGATGTGGTTCAGGCCAATGCCACCGTGCTCGAAGCAACCAGGAGCATTCTGCAAAGAAGAACTGAAAGTCTGTACACCATCCGGCAGATCTGCATGCAATTCTACTTGGGAGACGAGTCCATTTCCATTGGCCAGGCTGTTGGCGACGGCATAGCAATGTTGTATTTGTGTCGAATATTTGTACGAAGGGGTTACGTTAGGACATGGAGTTGTATTAGGTGCGGTTAGGTACGAGTAGGATTGGAGTCGAACTCTTGTACCCGTTGGCCTCTCATATAATGTGAGGGGTGCCACACAATGTAACCACGACGAATTGATAGCAATAGGCACGCAGGGGGAGCCGGCGGCTTGTGCCGGCGCCTAGGACGGCCGTTGCGGTATCTTTGGGGAGGTGCGCCCGTAGTCATGCCCCGCAGATGTAGGCGTTAAGCGCCGAACTGCGTTAACAAATATCGTGCCTCTGTGTCGTCTATGATCTAGCATGGCGCAATTATCGTAACAAGTGGTATCAGAGCCTGGTCGAGGCTATGCGGAAGATCATCTGGAGGTACGAGGTTCATGCTCGGTGGGCGCCTGGAAACGTCCGATAGGCGCAAGGTGGAGCATGGCGGCGATCGCGGACGCGGTCGGTGGTGTCGGACACTTCGGGCGGGAGGCCTGGACCGTCTGATGGGCTACAAACCGGTAGGGATCGGCTAGACGTGGCGATCGGACCGGCATAGTGGCTGAGGAAGACGCCGTGGAGGCGGCGCTTCGGCTCGCGATCAGATCGGCGACCAGACGTGGTGGACGACCGAATAAATCGGAGCGGGAGGGCATCAGGATGTAGTTACCTAACATACTTCGGATAGATGATAAGGTTGCAAACAGACCTATAAATGAGCAGTCGTTATATTATAACAGATCTATAAATCGAGTAGAAGCAGAGGTGCTTCCGCATCGTCGTGGCATTCCGGCGAATAAAGACCAAGCACATCCAGCACTTTAGGTTTTCTCTGGAAAATTCGTGGACTAATTTCCACTTCATCATCAGACCATACAGGCTTTGGTATAAAAAACCTAACCATATAACACCATAAATACAACATATGGACATCCATACAAACATGCTATCCACCGGTAACACATTGAGCATGATGTGGTTCAGGCCAATGCCACCGTGCTCGAAGCAACCAGGAGCATTCTGCAAAGAAGAACTGACAGTCTGTACACCATCCGGCAGATCTGCATGCAATTCTACTTGGGAGACGAGTCCATTTCCATTGGCCAGGCTGTTGGCGACGGCATAGCAACACAGAAGGTCTCCTCGGTCGAGTTCGCAATCTCGACGAAGGTGCCTTATAAAGATTGTACCAATAATGTTCTGCTCGCTCAAGGGAGGCAGTTCCTGTCATTCTTTGATGCTTGTCCAGCCGCGTTCGGTGCTCTCGTACGCCTCAAGCTAGAGAACTTGAGGTTGGGTGAATCAGACTTCTCCAAAGTTTTCAGTATATGCAAGCGACTGGAGTTCCTCCGACTTTACTGTTGTGACATGGGGATCTTGTCTTTGCTGGAAGTGGAACACCCGCAACTCCATAGGCTGAGATTATCGGTGGAAGTTTGGAGAGGGTTCATCTCAAGTGGCTACCAAAGCTCAGACGGGCGGATTTTTCTTATTTTGCATCTCACCATGATCCGTTGTATTTTGGTGATGTCCCACTGCTCAATACCGTTTCGGTGTCTAATATTGGTCTTTCTTGGCACAAGATGCTCAAGTTAAGCGAGTTACTTGGTAATACCGCCATAAGCTACCTGCAGTTGAACTTCAAAAGTGAAAAGGTTAGCGAAGGTCACCAATGTTGTCAGTGGTGTGCATAGGTTTTTTCTGGCCATGTTGAGGTTGTAGCCATTATTTCGTTAACATACCTCTGCATTATCTCTTTTGCAGATCTGGGTCAGACCAGAAGGTCCCAAACAATTATTACCGGTGCTACATAAACTAAGGTTTGTGAGTTTGGCTAATATATCCGAAGAATGTGATCTGACTTGGACAATGTTCATACTCCAAGGTGCACCCAACCTCGAGGAACTCTATATCACGGTAAACAAAATTGTTGTTCCTATATTCTCGAAATCTCATATTTCTACCACCACCTGTATATCAAAATGTAGTGTCTCGTTTGGAAGTAAAAGTACCTGTGATGATGCAAGAATTTTTTTACATGCTCGATCAATGCAGGTGCGGGATCACTTTTGTACAATGATAACTGGGGAGAGGAGAAGACTGCACGCGTTTAGCGAGGAAAAGAAGGACAAGGACGCAGAGTGGGACGCACCAGCCTCTGATTTCAAGCATCATAATCTGGCTATGCTCAGAATATTTGGATTTCAAGCAGAAGACAAGTTTGTGAGCTATGTCAGATGTGTAATGGATGCAGCCGTGAATCTGCGTTACATATACCTCTATAACAATCCGGTGTGCATGAAATGCGACCATATGGCTTCAAAGTACCCACGCACACTGAAGCAGAGGTTGTCGCTCAGGAAAATAATTAGCAAGGGTATGCCCCGGCTTATCGGGATTCACTTCCCGACGTAAGGACAAGTTTTCTTTTAGCTCTTGCAGTGCCCAAAGAGTATATTTGCATCAGTTATTGCCACTGGTAAACTTTTCTAATGTATTGACATGGTATTGAGGTGGGGATCGGTACATGCATGGTACATGTGAATTGGCGACCTTTTCGTCGGTTCAGACTTCTAATTTAACGATTGGTGTATGAAACCTCAAATGATATGAGAACTGAAACTTTGGGTTAAAACCTCGATTTCCCAGTTTAATTAAAAAAGGGTTATTTAACAGGGTGTCCCCAGTTGGTACCACGACCTTAGTTTTACCCTATCGTCGAATCGACCTCAGTTTTGCATCTAGTCTGTCCGCAAGGACTCTTTTCGCCGCTCCCACCGTAACTAGCTGCCCCCGTTAGGATGCTAACCTGTGGGATCCATCATAGAACCGTTGGCGCGGCCTGTGGGCCCCAACTGTTGAGCGTTGACGTGGCTTGTGTGCCCCAGCTGTTGACAGTTGGCGCTGCATGTGGGCCCCAGCTGACCGTTGCTTGCGGTCCAATGTTAAATAAGGCCCAATATATACTATCACGGACAAACAATGGACAAAAATAATTTAAACATTGAAAAATATAATTTAAACATTTCGAAAAATATAATTTAAAATTTTCGACAAAAATAATTTAAACATTTGGAAAAATATAATTTAAACATTTGGACAAATATAATTTAAACATTCAGACAAACCTATACTTCTTATAAAGCAAAACCCACTAACATGCATTAATGATTTTTCTATCTCAACATGCAATCTATCCACGTCATCCATTCTTCTAGCAAATCAATTGTCCATTTATATTTATTAATCACTACATGCAGACTAGTACATATAATCCACTTATTAAACCATCAAATTATTCGTATTAATAATAATATAAAATATATACTATGATCAACTGAAATTTGTATGTTATCTTAGAAAACATAATGCATCACATCTCTTATATATAAATTTTGTTTACAAGGTGCAGATTTTAAAGCGATCAATGCAGCAACGCGCGCGGTATCTTCTAAACAGCGGGTACATTTGGACAAATATAAGTAAACATAACTTTATATATAATTAAACATAATTAGAAAGGATAACTGGCCTCACTTTACATATATTCAGTGGGGCCCGACGGACATTATATTTAATTTAAAAAAAGGCCTAGCCCTAACTGCTCCCGCTCTGCATGCGGGAGCCCTTCCCGCCCTCCGCCGCCCTACTTCCTCCACTCCGCCGCCCTGGTCTCCATCTCCTGCTTGATCAGGGCGCGGCGGTTCTCCTCCCGCATTCTCTCCTTCTGGCTCTCACGGGCCCGCTTGATGCTTCTCCGGACAACCTTCGCCTCCTTCTTCTCCTCCGCCTCCAACTCCTTCTTCTCCAGCCGCATCAGTTTCTTGAGGCGGCGGTTCGTCTTGGGGGAGAAGTCCAAAGTCTTGGGGGCGGTGGACGAAGGGATGGGGTCGGGGCGATGGACGAAGGGCGGCGACGGCGATCGCTCCCGTTTGAGAGATTCGACGTCCTTCGGCGTCCAATCGGCCTCGTACCAAGGCCGATCCTTGGGGTGGTTGTACTCGTCGGAGATAGACTCGGGGCTTGAAGGGAGAGATTAGGAAGACGTGGTGGATGGTGTTTGGGGCTTGAAGGGAGAGAAGGCAAAGGGGCTGGAGAGGGATGAGAAAATGGAGGACAAGTGAAACGGGCTATTTAAAGACACGATGAGACGTGAATTAATTGGAGTATATGAAGCAAACTGTGTGAAAACGTTGGATGCAGTGTAGAACAGTCGATGCATGGTCAAAGCGGTATAAAACAGGCGTAGGCGTAGGACAGCTAGTGATAAGAGTGTGTGCATTAGGCAGTCAAAGTGATGCGACGTTGCATGCGTGCATTAAAGAGGTGAAGAGAAGAAATCCAAAGTCTCACGCCAAATCCTGCCTCGTTGCATGCATTGATGCGTATCTTCTAAAAACGAGATGTGGAGGGTTGCGTCGCTGCAAATGCGACGCGACTCGTGTTTCTGAAACGAGGCGTGCAGGGCTGCAAATACGACGCGACGTTGTTTACTCTTTTCTTCTTCTACGACGTTGTCTACTCTGAAAAACGAGGCGTGCAGGGCTGCGTCGAGGGTTGCATGCACCGGGCTGGTGAACGGGGCCCCACTAGACAGTGTCCGTTGTTGCATGAAGTTACATTGAGACAAAACACCCAGTCCATGCACCGCGTCATTTTCAATTGTTTGGTCGTAAGAAACGGTGCAGATCGAGTCCATGCATGCAAACTACGGCCGCAACGTCCTGCAGACGCCGGGAACGGGATCCTCTGACGTCACTGACAAATGGATCACATCACACACCGGACCCACGTGTCATCGGGAGAAAGTGGGAGAACGTAAGGTGGGCAAAGTATGAGGATGTGGTTCCCTCTGTTTTTAGGGCATGTACAATAGTGTAGAGTGTAGCAATGTGGAACTATTTGTTTGGTTGTGCTAGGATAGCCCATAGAAACACAAAACAAAAGGTATACCCCACCTCTTCGGAAGATTCCCGATGTTTCGTCCGATACTGGAGTTTCACCCTATAAGCGCCCACGAGAGAGAAGTGGATGCCGGTGAAGCGGGTCACACCCCGGAGAGAAATCTTTGACATCCAAAGCACACAACACACCTATACTAAGGCTGGTGCCAATGCACCACAGGTTAGAGCCTCGCCACGTTAGCTTTTACCCTCACTCTGACCCCACTCTCACCCAACTCTCACCCCACGGTGCCAGTGCACGGGCTATAGTATCAGCTCTCACTTCTCTCTCCTCCACATCAACATTTCTCTCTCCTCCACATCAGCATTTCTTTTTCAGATTTTAAAACATTCAAGTGCAAGAAAATTATTTTATTCAACTAAAATTGTTACCGATTACATTATAAATAAAAATTACATATAAATAAAAAATTACGTAAAAATTGAAAAAATTACATAATCTAGGCATTAGCCCACATATGCTCAATCAAATCATGCTGGAGCTGTGTATACATCGGTGAGTCCCTCATTTCGTTGTCCATCTGAATCCTGGCTGGTAGGCTTGGTGGTGCATTGTTATGGATCGCAGGGCCGACATTGGAATCAACTGTCTCATAGATGTCCTCCAAATTGGTACCACGCTCATCGTCGATGACCATGTTGTGTAGAATGACACATGCACGAATGATCAACCCAAGAGTACGCCTCGAGTAGGAGAGTCCCGGAACTGCTATAATGTTGAACCTAGCCTTCAGCACTCCAAATGTACACTCGACATCTTTGCGCCAAGCTGATTGAGCAGTAGTGAACAGCCGGTGCTTTTCACTTTGTGGAAGAGTAACACCTTTCATGAACATCGGCCAGTAGGGGTAGATGCTGTCGGCAAGGAAGTAACCCCTACGTGTGTTTCTCCCCTAAGCACATCAGTGAACAACGGAGACTGAGTGAGTACATTGATGTCGTTGTTAGACCCGGCCACTCCAAAAAAGGCATGCCAGATCCAACGATCATACGACGCAGCGTCTTCTAAGATTGTGGTAGGGTGTTTGATGTCTCCCCTTGTGAATTGACTGGCATGCGCAACTAGGCAGTTCCTCCACTGCCAATGCATGCAATCGATGCTCCCTAGCATGCCCGGAAAGCCACGCTCCTCGGCTTTCGCTAACAGACGCTGAGTATCCGCGACAGTTGGTCGACGGCAAAACTCTTCCCCGTAACAGTGATTGATGCCTTCACAGAATCTCTCTAGACAATCTGATGAAGTTTGTCTAGCTAACTTAAGCCACTCATCTATCGTATCTGCAGCGGCTCCATAAGCTAATAAACGCAAAGCCGCAGTACACTTTTGTAGGGGATAAAAACCAGCAAGGTTGAGAGCATCAACTCTTTGGGTGAAATACGGAGAGTATTCACCCAATATATCCACAATGCGTAGAAAAAGGGATCGCCTCATCCGACACCTTCGCCGAAAGAAGCTCATAGGATAAGCACAGTTGTCGGTGAAGTAGTCGTCGTAGAGGCGATCGTGGGCACCCAGACGATCACGCCTGATGAACTCTCGATGGCGTCGCGACCATCTTGTATCCGCCTCGAGGTTGAGCATCGCCTCCTCATACTCCGCCTGGAATGCACCGATCATATCACCCTCCATTCCGTCGCTCGAACTGCTGCTGGACGAAGACATGGCGTCGAAAGGAGTGGAAATGGAGAGTAGAGGAGATGAAGTGAGGTGTGGAATGAGTGATACCGTATGGGGTGTATTTATAAGGGGTGGGGATGAATTTTGGGGTTTTTGGCTTTTTTTCGAATTTTTTAAGCCAGCAACGGCTACCCCAACGGCTAGCTGACGTGGACGAATCACATCGCGCCACGTCAGCTAGACGTTACCCCCTCCCGCCCGCTCCCGCTCTCGCCCCGCTCTCGCCGCGCTATCGCCCGCACCCGCCAACGCATCGCCTCCCTCTCTCCCATCTCCCGCCCCCCTATCGCCTCCTCTCCGTGCCAGCGCGGGTGGCAGCGGGCACTACCGCCGGGCGGTGGATCCGCCACCCCTCGCTCCTGTCTCGCCCTACTCCGGCCCCGCTCTCGCCTCCGAGCGGGCGATATCGCCACCGCTATAGCCTGCGTTGGCACCAGACTAACATGGTATGGCACCCCTAACTTGTGTTGGGATCCAGACGCTCTGTAGCCCCCTCCCGGTGAAACCCTAGACCCGCTGGAGAGATACCAGGCTTATACGGAAACACGCGGTAACGACGTCGAAAGAGGGTAGCAATGTGGAACTATTTGCTTGGTTGTGCTAGGATAACCCATAGGAACACAAAACAAAAAGGTAGAACCCACCTCTTTGGAAGATTCCCGATGTTTCGTCCGATACTGGAGTTTCACACTTTAAGCGCTCACGAGAGAGAAGTGGATGCCGGTGAAACGGGTCATACCCCGGAGAGCAATATTTGACATACAAAGAACACAACACACCTATAATAACATGGTATGGAACCCCCTAACTTGTGTTGGGATTCAGACGCTCCGTAGCCCCCCTCCCGGTGAAACCCTAGACCTGTTGGAGAAATATCGGACTTATACGGAAACACGCGATAACGGCGTCGAAAGGGGGTAGCAATGTGGAACTATTTGCTTGGTTGTGCTAGGATATCCCATAGGAACACAAAACAAAGAGTTAGAACCCACCTCTTCGTAAGATTCACAATGTTTCGTCCGATATAGGAGTTTCACCCTATAAGCGCATGTAAACTCACGAGAGAGAAGTGGATGCCGGTGAAGTGGGTCACACCCCGGAGAGCACTCTTTGAAATCCAAAGCACACAACACACCTATACTAACATGGTATGGCACCCCCTTTCTTGTGTTGGGATCCATACGCTCCGTACCCCCCCTCCCGGTGAAACCCTAGACCCGTTGGAGAAATATCAGACTTATACGGAAACATGCGGTAACGGCGTCGAAAGGGGTAGCAATATGGAACTATTTGCTTGGTTGTGCTAGGATATACCATAGTAACACAAAACAAATAGGTAGAACCCACCCGTAAGATTCACAATGTTTCGTCCGACACAGGAGTTTCACCCTATAAGCGCATGTAAACTCACGAGAGAGAAGTGGATGCCGGTGAAGCGGGTCACACCCCGGAGAGCAATCATTGACAACCAAAGCATACAACACACCTATACTAACATGGTATGGCACCCCCTAGCTTTTGTTGGGATCCAGACGCTCCGTAGCCCCCCTCCCGGTGAAACTCTAGACCCGTTGGAGAAATACCGGACTTATACGGAAACACGCGGTAACGACGTCGAAAGGGGGTAGAAATGTGGAACTATTTGCTTGGCTGTGCTAGGATATCCCATAGGAACACGAAACAAAAAGGTAGAACCCACCTCTTCGGAAGATTCACAATGTTTCGCCCGATACATGAGTTTCACCCTATAAGCGCATGTAAACTCACGAGAGAGAAGTGGATGCCCGTGAAGTGGGTCACACCCCAGAGAGCAATATTTGACATCAAAAGCAAACACCACACCTATACTAACATGTTATGGCACCCCTTAGCTTGTGTTGGGATCTAGACGCTCCGTAGCCCCCCTCCCGGTGAAACCCTACCCGCTGGAGAAATATCCAGACTTATAAGGAAACACGCGGTAACGGCGTCGAATAGGGGTAGAATGTGGAACTATTTGCTTGGTTGTGTTAGGATAGCTCATAGAAACACAAAACAAAAACATAGAACCCATCTCTTCGGAAGATTCACAATGTTTCCACCTCATATTCTTTGAAATCTCTACTACTGTAGACCCCAAACACACCGGATGGCGGCTCCCTCCCTAGGCGGCGCCCATGGCGATTCCATGGCGATCTAGGGTTTTAGCCTCTCTCCTCCGGCAATTGCCACTCCGGCACTGTCGCACACCTCTTCTCCGACAATTTCCACTCCGGCATTGTCGTCCATCTGAATTCCGTTATGTCCAAGGCCAAGTCTCTTCTCGATCGCTCTTGTTGGCGTTGGAGGGCTCTCTACTCCTCTGACCTGGATCTAAAGTTCAACCCCATTTACATGGGCTTTATTCTTCTGGATCCGAAAGACAAAAAGATTCAACCTGGTTATCATGCAGGCTTTGTGCTCGATCAGCGTTTTCTCAAGGTACGTGAGAATGTCCATCCTGGATCTGAGATCCATTTTGCATGTCATCGTGCCAAGGTTCAGGATCATTTGATACCGCGCAATGGTTCTTAAATGGATCACTCTAATGTTATTGTTCCAATATTGGATGTGGATTCTTTGGTCCCATTATTGGATCGGAAACCAATTGACCCCTCGGTGGGTTTAGTTCATGCGGCTAGGGTTTTAGACCTGGATTTTTCTAGAGGTCTTGCTCTTGCTAAGGAAGTCCGTCTGCTCTTCGGATTGGATGTTCATGCATCTAATAAGTATGGTGCTTTTAAACTGGTGGTCTCTTTTGGCCGTGCTTCTTTTAAAATTGATGTAGACATTGTTGCACTACCTCTCGAGGCAGCGATTGGTGGTTATTGTGGCTCACTAAATGTTAAATGCCTTCATGACCGTGTCTTCTCTTTTGAGGTCTCATCCAAGGAAGTTGGACTTCATATCATGAAAATTAAATGGTTTAAATGCTTTCATTTCAAGTGTTATTTTCATCTATGGAGTTTTGGCGGTCCTAATTAGATTTCTAAATTAAAGAAGTGGAATCATGACCAGGATAATGAGTGGACTTTGGTTTCGAGGAAAAAGAAAAAGGTAATTATTAAACAGTACAAGCCACGAAATCATTTAGTTATTCATAAACCTCTTATTAATCAAGCCAAAGAGTCCGATGATTCTTGTACGGTTGTTGAAACTAAGGTTTCTGATTATGCTCTGCCTGCCATTAAGTTTGGCTCTTTTGAGCCAGGATTTTCTGTTGCATCGTCTGTTAGGGATCCTACTCCTGTGGCCCCTGTTGTTGCCTCCACGACCGTCGATGATGGTTTTGCTAAACTAATTGATAAGATGGCGGCCCAGGTATGGCCTTGTTCTAACTGTCTCTCAGCTAAACATGCAACAGAAAAGTGTACGGGCCGGATTCGGTGTTGGTCTTGTTCACGTTCGGGCCATATCCGCAAAAACTGCCCGGGAATTAATGGAACTCTGAGATGGGTAGTTAAATCGACGGCAGTCAGAAACGAGGAGTCCCCCCTCTGTTCTATCCCTTGCCTCTGCTACTGTTCCAGGAAAACCCTCGCCGGAATCTCCACCTGATTCGGAACCACCATTGTCAATGGAGAACTTCCCTTGCGATCCTACAAGGTTCCTCCCGGCGGGGATGCATGTCATGGAGCCCTGGGCGCTTGAGGAGCGGCCTATCGCGTCTACATCACCTCCTCCATGGCTCCTGCCAGACACCATGAATCTTGGGCCATTGCTCAGCTGGTTCCTCGGCCACCTGTTGAAGAACTTGATGATATCCTGCAGCAGATCGTGGATTACATCTTTCAAGAACTCCATCTACAGGTAGTTTCCTTCTCTGAAAGCGTGGTTGGAGTCGGTATGTTCCGCATGACAGATCAAGTGGCCAGAGACATCTTGGTCAATTCTCCCCCGTTTATCTTTCCTGATGGTAGAATCCTCTCCTTTGTAATGCATGATGAAGGGGAGAATGTCAGAGAAACTGTTTACACCAGGGTTGGGTGGATTATGATTCTGAATCTTCATATGGACTACCGTACCAATGATTTTCTTCGGGAGGTGGTTTCCAAATTTGGGAAACTCAGGTCCTGGTGGAGGGAGGATGCCTCTCATGTTCGCACTCTTCTCAAGGTTTCTTATGGAGGACCTGCTGATATTCCTAGGTCTATTGTTATTCGTGAAGTTCAGAGATATTGAAGGGGAACGTAGCATAGAAAACAAAAAATTTCCTACACGCGATAAACCCAAATGGCCAAGATCTAATCTATGAGATGAAAGGCAACGGGGAGAAAGAGAGTCTTGAGATAACATACCCTCGAAGACTCAAAGTGGTACGAGAAAAGATCTCGTGGTTGGCGTAGTCGTTCTCACGCCGATCCCGAGCGAGAAGAAGAGCACCGCAATCCGGCGGCACCTCCGTAATCGGTCACACGTTCAGCTCGATGAAGACTTCCGTTCCCTCGTTCCAGCGGGTCGCGGAAGTGGAAGATCCCTCCGGAATTCCAGCAGCACGACGGCGTGGTGGTGGTGAAGAATCCCACGGTCAGGGCTTCGCCAAGCCGGAGACCATGGAATGGAGCAGCGGATGGAAGGGAAAATGTATGAGCAAGTGTGTGGGGAAGAGAGAGCCCTCACCCTCCTTTTATAGGGGAGGGGGAGGCAGCCCAAGGGGGGGGTGCGGCCAGCCATGGGTGCCCCCACCCCTTCCTCTCTTCATGTGAGTGGAAGCTCCACTCAAACCCACTCAAATTTCCCTTAATTTCCCACTTGGAAAATCCAAAGGTTTTTCTTTAATAAATAAATAAAACATTTTTATTTCTTTATTTATATTTGTTAATTCCATTAACAAACATTTGCATGCAGCACCTCGAACCATTTGTTAATTCTATTAACAACCGTTCGACGAAAAACCCCTTGAACTATTTCAATTTTCCCCGAAACTATTCCGGAGCTGCCCAAAATATTCTTCGGTATTCCGTATCTTCTCTAAACGCTTCATCGAACCTTAAGTGTGTCTCCCTACGGTTCGTGAATATTATAGACATGATCGAGACTCCTCTCCGATCAATAATCAACAGCGGGGTCTGGAAAACCGTGATGACTCCTATATATTCAACGATGACTCTCGTGATCGTGTGAACCTTTCAACGTCGTAACGATTTCCCTTTGTCTCGCGATATATTACTTGTCCGAGATCCGATCATCGGTATCCACTATACTTTGTTCGATCTCGTTATCCGACAAGTACTCTTTTCTCGTTCCCGTGATATAACATCCTAGTGATCAAATCACTTGCTTGCAAGCGGTGTTGATGTGATATCACCGAGAGGGCCCTGAGTATATCTATCCGTCATATTGGATGGACAAATCCCATTCTCGATCCATGAGCTTCAACCAATACTTTCCGAATATCCAATGCCACCTTTATAGTCACCCTTTTACGGTGTGATGTTTGATGTCATCAAAGTATTCTTTCGGTATTAGTGATTAACATGATCTCATGGTCTAAGGAATAATGTTACTCCGAATGTAAGACATAACAACAAAACTAAATGACTTGATCGTATTGTTATACTTAGTTTAGGGTTTAAGTTCATCATGTCATTCTCCTAATGACATGACCCCGTTATCAACAACATCCAATGTTCATGATCAGGAAACCTTGATCATCTGTTTAATCAACGGGCTAGTTAAAAGAGAGGCTTCACTAGGAACGTTGGTTTGTTTATTAATCACACATGTATCAACGTTTCCGGTTAATACAATTCTAGCATGAGAAATAAACATCTATCATAAACAAGGAATAACATAATAAACACTTTATTATTGCCTCTCGGGCATATTCCCTACAGTCTCCCACTTGCACTAGGGGCAATAATCTATATTACATAGTGATGAATCTAACACCCATGGAGTTCTGGTGTTGATCATGTTTTGTCCTTGAGAGAGTTTTAGTCAATGGATCTGCCACATTCAGATCTGTATGTACTTTGCAAATCTTCACATCCCCATCTGCGACATGCTCACGGATGGAGTGAAAACGACGCTTGATATGCTTGGAATTCTTGTGAGACCTTGGTTCCTTAGCATTGGCTATGGCACCATTGTTGTCACAATAGACAACCATTGGATCCAACGCACTTGGAACCACGCCTAGTTCGGATATGAACTCCTTCATCCAAACTGCTTCCTGTGTTGCCTCCGAGGCAGCAACATATTCCGCTTCTGTTGATGATCCCGCCACCACGGATTGCTTGGAACTCCTCCAGCTTACAGCTCCTCCATTCATAATAAATACGTACCCGGACTGAGACTTAGAGTCATCCGGATCAGTGTCGAAGCTAGCATCGACGTAACATCTTGCGACGAGCTCTTCTTCACCGCCATATACGAGAAACATGTCCTTAGTTCTTCTTAAGTACTTTAGGATATTCTTGACCGCAGTCCAGTGTTCCAAACCTGGATTGGATTGGTACCTACTAGTCAAACTAATAGCATGTGCCACATCCGGTCTTGTACATAGCATAGCATACATGATAGAACCTATGGCTGAAGCATAGGGAGTCTTGTCCATCTTTTCTCTATCTTCTGCTGTAGCTGGACATTGAGTCTTACTCAACGTCTTGCCTTGCAACATAGGTAGGAACCCTTTCCTACTATCTTCCATTCTGAACTTCTTCAAAATCTTGTCAAGGTATGTACTTTGCGAAAGTCCAATTAAGCGTCTTGATCTATCCCTGTAGATTTTGATGCCCAATATATAAGCTGCTTCACCGAGGTCTTTCATCGAAAAACTCTTGTTCAAATAACCTTTTACGCTTTCTAAAAGTTCTATATCATTTCCAATCAACAATATGTCATCCACATATAGTACCAGAAATGCTACAGAGCTCCCACTCACTTTCTTGTAAATACAAGCTTCTCCGTATGTTTGGACAAATCCAAAACCTTTGATCACCTTATCAAAACGGAGGTTCCAACTTCGGGATGCTTGCTTCAGTCCATAAATGGAACGTTGAAGCTTACACACCTTGTCAGCATCCTTAGGATCAACAAAACCTTTGGGTTGCATCATATACAACTCTTCCTCAATGTCACCATTAAGGAACGCCGTTTTGACATCCATCTGCCATATTTCATAATCGAAAAATGCAGCAACTGCTAACATAATCCTAACTGACTTAAGCATCGCTACTGGTGAGAAAGTCTCATCATAGTCAACTCCTTGAATTTGTCGGAAACCTTTTGCGACAAGTCGAGCTTTATAGACGGTCACATTACCATCAGCATCAGTTTTCCTTTTAAAGATCCATTTGTTCTCAACGGCCTTGCGGTCATTGGGTAAATCCACCAAAGTCCAAACTTGGTTTTCGTACATGGATCCTATTTCGGATTTCATGGCTTCAAGCCATTTGTTGGAATCTGGGCTCATCATCGCTTCCTCATATGTCGCAGGGTCATCACCTCCATCTACCATGAAGTTTAATACGGGATCTCCGTATAGTTCAGGAGCTGCACGCTCCCTAGTTGACCTGCGAGGTGCGGTAGTTTCCTCTATTGGAGTTTCATGATCTTGATCATTAACTCTCTCTTCATCTGACGGGGTCGGCCCCGGAACAACTTCCGGTGCTGCGCTACTCGCCATTCCAAGAAGAGAAGGTTCAATAACCTCGTCGAGTTCTACCTTCCTACTATTCACACCTTTCGAGAGAAACTCCTTCTCCAAAAAGGATCCATTCTTGGCAACAAAAATCTTGCCTTCGGATCTGTGATAGAAGGTGTACCCTATTGTTTCTTTAGGGTATCCTATGAAGACGCATTTTTCCGCTTTGGGTTCGAGTTTATCAGGTTGAAGCTTCTTCACATAAACATCGCATCCCCAAACTTTTAGAAATGACAGCTTAGGTTTGTTTCCAAACCATAATTCATACGGTGTCGTTTCAACGGATTTAGATGGTGCCCTATTTAAAGTGAATGCAGCGGTCTCTAGTGCATAACCCCAAAACGACAGTGGCAAATCTGTAAGAGACATCATAGACCGAACCATATCTAATAAAGTACGATTACGACGTTCGGAAACACCATTTCGCTGTGGTGTTCTGGCAGGTGTGAGTTGTGAAACTATTCCACATTGTTTCATATGCATGCCAAACTCGTAACTTAGATATTCACCTCCACGATCAGATCGTAGAAATTTAATCTTTCTGTTACGATGATTTTCAACTTCACACTGAAATTCTTTGAACTTTTCAAACGTTTCAGATTTGTGTTTCATTAAGTAAATATACCCATATCTACTCAAATCATCTGTGAAAGTGACAAAATAACGATATCCACCGCGCGCCGATACACTCATTGGTCCACATACATCAGTATGTATGATTTCCAGTAAGTCTGTCGCCCGTTCCATAGATCCAGAAAACGGGGTTCTAGTCATCTTGCCCATAAGGCATGGTTCACATGTTTCAAATGATTCATAATCAAGTGATTCTAAGAGTCCATCAGAATGGAGCTTCTTCATGCGTTTAACACCAATATGACCTAAGCGGCAATGCCACAAATAAGTAGCAATATCATCATTTAACTTAATTCTTTTGGCATTCACATTATGAATATGTGTATCAACATTATCAAGATTCAAAAGAAATAAACCATTCTTCTCAGGTGCATGACCATAAAAGATATTATTCATATAAATCGAACAACCATTGTTCTCGGACTTAAAGGAATAACCGTCCCGCATTAAGCAAGATCCAGAAACGATATTCATGCTTAATGCGGGCACCAAATAACATTTATTGAGGTTTATAACTAATCCCGATGGTAGACGTAGAGGTAGCGTCCCGACGGCGATCACATCAACTCTTGATCCATTGCCGACGCGCATCGTCACCTCATCCTTTGCTAGTGGTCGCTTGTTCTGCAGCTCCTGTTTCGAGTTACATATGTGAGCAACCGAACCAGTATCAAATACCCAGGTGCTACTGCGAGTACTAGTAAGGTACACATCAATAACAAGTATATCATATATACCTTTGTTCACTTTGCCGGCCTTCTTATCTGCCAGATACTTGGGGCAATTGCGCTTCCAGTGGCCAGTACCCTTGCAATAGAAACACTCAGTCTCAGACTTAGGGCCATGCCTGTTTCTCTTCTCAGCAGTAGCAACAGATTTGCCACCCTTCTTGAAGTTTACCCTTGGCTTGCCTTTCTTGCCTTTCTTGAAACTAGTGGTCTTATTGATCATCAACACTTGATGTTCTTTCTTGATCTCCACTTCAGCAGTTTTAAGCATCGAGAGAAGCTCAGGAAGAGACTTCTTCATGCTCTGCATATTATAGTTCATCACGAAGTTCTTGTAACTAGGTGGCAGAGATTGGAAAACACGATGTATCCCTAGCTCAATGGGAATCGATATTCCCAAGGCTATGAGCTTATCAGCGTACGCAGACATTTTGAGTACGTGCTCACTAACGGAGCTGTTCTCTTCCATCATGCAGCTAAAGAACTTTTCTGAAGCGTCATAACTCTCAACTGCGGCATGGGTATCGAAAATCATTTTCAATTCTCCCATTGTGGCATAAGCAGTGCTGTTCTCGAAACGTTTTCGCAGCTCTGGCTCTAATCCATAGAGGATGCCGCAGTGAACTATACTGTGGTCTTCTTGTTGAGTCAGATAAACATTTTTATCCTCATCAGAAGCATCATCAGCGGGTTGGTCACCTAGAGGTGCATCAAGCACATAGAGCTTCTTGCAAGCGGTGAGGAGAATCCTCAGGTTAAGTGCCCAGTTGGTAAAGTTGCTACCATTGTTCGCTAATTTCTCTTTCTCCATGAACATATTGAAATTGAAGGTAGGTGGTGCCATGATCTACAACATATTTGCAAAGACTATTTAGACTATGTTTATGATAAATTAAGTTCAAGTTAATTCTAAAATTATCCCATGAACTCCCACTCAAAAAACAACATCCCTCTTAGTTGTCTTTAGTGATTACACGAACCAAATTCACTACACCGAAACCGATCATCACGTGAGACGGTGTAGTTGCAAAGGCGAACATCAACATGTTCATCATATCATTCATATGACTCATGCTTTACCTTTCGGTTACGTGTTCCGAGGCCATGTCTGTACATGCTAGGCTCGCCAAGTAGAACCATTGTATTGCATGTGTTTCAAGGCCATGTCTGTACATGCTAGGCTTGAAAACACCCGTTGTATGCGAACGTTGAGTCTATCACACCCGATCATCACGTGGTGTCTCGAAACGACGAACTTTCTTAACGGTGCATACTTAAGGAAGAACACATTATTATCTTGATATTAAGTGAGAGGGATCATCTTATAATGCTACCGTCGCGATCTAAGCAAAATAAGATGCATAAAAGGATAAACATCACATGCATGGATAATGTGATATGATATGGTCCTTCTTGCACTTGATCTCCATCTTGTGCATCATGGTATGATCTCCATCATCCTACCGGCGTGGCACCAAGGTCCGTGGCACCTCCATCTTGATTGTCCATTACAACATATCACATGGATATGACATACAGCACGCAGGCCATAAAATAAGACAACCATATGGCTCCAGCCGGTATGTCAATAATTTACAAAAGATATCATCTCATACATAACGTTTGTAACATTGACCATATCACATCACATGCCCTGCAAAAACAAGTTAGACGCCTCTAATTTATTTTTGCATATTTTACGTGGCTTTGGGCTTACGAGGATAGAACCGTTCATATCTACGTACAAAAAACCACAACGTTGATAAAATATATTTTTGAACAACCCTTTGTAGATTAGATCTTAACTATAGTAGGAGAAACCGACACCCGCAAGCCACTTATGCAATTCAAGTTGCATGTCAGTTGTGGAACAAGTCTCATGTACGTGGACATGTAAAGTTAGTCCGGGCCGCTTCATCCTACTATGCCACTAAGATCATAAAATACTCAAAGAGACAAAAACATGATCATCAACGCCCACATACTCCTATGTGTTCTACCCGTACAATTCATCTACGCATAGATCCGGCTCTGATACCACTGAAGGGGAACGTAGCATAGAAAACAAAAATTTTCCTACACGCGATAAACCCAAATGGCCAAGATCTAATCTATGAGATGAAAGGCAACGGGGAGAAAGAGAGTCTTGAGATAACATACCCTCGAAGACTCAAAGTGGTACGAGAAAAGATCTCGTGGTTGGCGTAGTCGTTCTCACGCCGATCCCGAGCGAGAAGAAGAGCACCGCAATCCGGCGGCACCTCCGTAATCGGTCACACGTTAAGCTCGATGAAGACTTCCGTTCCCTCGTTCCAGCGGGTCGCGGAAGTGGAAGATCCCTCCGGAATTCCAGCAGCACGACGGCGTGGTGGTGGTGAAGAATCCCACGGTCAGGGCTTCGCCAAGCCGGAGACCATGGAATGGAGCAGCGGATGGAAGGGAAAATGTATGAGCAAGTGTGTGGGGAAGAGAGAGCCCTCACCCTCCTTTTATAGGGGAGGGGGAGGCAGCCCAAGGGGGGGGTGCGGCCAGCCATGGGTGCCCCCACCCCTTCCTCTCTTCATGTGAGTGGAAGCTCCACTCAAACCCACTCAAATTTCCCTTAATTTCCCACTTGGAAAATCCAAAGGTTTTTCTTTAATAAATAAATAAAACATTTTTATTTCTTTATTTATATTTGTTAATTCCATTAACAAACATTTGCATGCAGCACCTCGAACCATTTGTTAATTCTATTAACAACCGTTCGACGAAAAACCCCTTGAACTATTTCAATTTTCCCCGAAACTATTCCGGAGCTGCCCAAAATATTCTTCGGTATTCCGTATCTTCTCTAAACGCTTCATCGAACCTTAAGTGTGTCTCCCTACGGTTCGTGAATATTATAGACATGATCGAGACTCCTCTCCGATCAATAATCAACAGCGGGGTCTGGAAAACCGTGATGACTCCTATATATTCAACGATGACTCTCGTGATCGTGTGAACCTTTCAACGTCGTAACGATTTCCCTTTGTCTCGCGATATATTACTTGTCCGAGATCCGATCATCGGTATCCACTATACTTTGTTCGATCTCGTTATCCGACAAGTACTCTTTTCTCGTTCCCGTGATATAACATCCTAGTGATCAAATCACTTGCTTGCAAGCGGTGTTGATGTGATATCACCGAGAGGGCCCTGAGTATATCTATCCGTCATATTGGATGGACAAATCCCATTCTCGATCCATGAGCTTCAACCAATACTTTCCGAATATCCAATGCCACCTTTATAGTCACCCTTTTACGGTGTGATGTTTGATGTCATCAAAGTATTCTTTCGGTATTAGTGATTAACATGATCTCATGGTCTAAGGAATAATGTTACTCCGAATGTAAGACATAACAACAAAACTAAATGACTTGATCGTATTGTTATACTTAGTTTAGGGTTTAAGTTCATCATGTCATTCTCCTAATGACATGACCCCGTTATCAACAACATCCAATGTTCATGATCAGGAAACCTTGATCATCTGTTTAATCAACGGGCTAGTTAAAAGAGAGGCTTCACTAGGAACGTTGGTTTGTTTATTAATCACACATGTATCAACGTTTCCGGTTAATACAATTCTAGCATGAGAAATAAACATCTATCATAAACAAGGAATAACATAATAAACACTTTATTATTGCCTCTCGGGCATATTCCCTACAGATATGGAGGTCATGTGGTCTCCTGGACTTGTCCTGTCTTCATTCTGGACAGCGATGCAGCGAATAATCTGCCTGGGGATGAGGATCCTCTTCCTCATGATGGCAACCCACATCCAGTCTTCGGTGCACCTGCAGCTCCTGCTGAGGATGCATGGGTCCCACCAGTTGAACCTCAACCGCAACATGATGGGTGGGGCAATTGGAACAATGAGGAGCAGGGAGAGAATGAGGGACATGAGGGTCCTGTCGACGAGCCACCGGAACCTGAACAAGTGCAGTCATCTGTATCTATCCAATTTTCTGGTGCGTCGATTGACTCGATAAATGCTGTCAGGGCAGAAAGACCTGAACATTTTGTTCAGCTACAGCAGCAAGTGGAACAAAACCAGCTGGCCATTGTACCTTTTGTTCCACCAGTTCAGATGGATGTTGCAGTGCATGAAGATGAAGTTCAGATACTGCAAGTGCTCCTGCCCGATTCTATTGTGGAGTGGTCCAGATACTTTCTAGAACATAAAGCCAGGCTAATTTTTGACAGGAGATTTGAATTCCTGTCCTCGCTACTGCCATTGGAGGCTCTTGTTGTTCCTGCTGCCCCTGCTCCTCTGCTGCTGGAGTTTAACTCAGTTACCCCTGAGCATGCTGCCTCCAAGAAGAGGGCAAGGAAGGCTGCCACCCCTTTAGTCCTCGAGGAGCATCGTGTGACGAGGAGTCTAGCTAAAAATGCTGGTTTCCGGGTTCTGCCAGGATCTGACAAGCCTGAACCAAGGAAGAAAGCTAGATCTTCTCGTCCTCAGGCTTCTTCGAATGGGGTGCCTCTGGTCACACATGTTGTTGTGTTGAGGAGAGCGGGAAAGATGCTCCAGATTGAAGACTCTGAATTAACTGTGGAGAAGCTTGAAGCTGCTCCAAAGAAGCCCACCGGCCCATCCAGTTCTGATGATTAGTGGGCCTTCGTCTTCTTTTTGGGCCTTGTTGGGCCCTGGAGTGGCTCTTGGTCCTTGTTGCTTCATTTTGCTATCCTAGTTTCATTTTGTACCGTTATAATGACAAGGTTGTTATTATCTGGTTATCTTTGTGTTGGTCATTTATGTTGGCCAACATGGTTTACTATTTTTATCAATCTTCAATGGATAGTACGACTTCAATGAATTTGGATTATGAGAGGTTTAAATGATAAATCTAAAATAGAAGCTGTTTATAATAAAATAGAGGAAATCCAGGCTTCTATTATATGCCTCCATAAAACTAAATGTCAGGATTTTGATCACTAGTCATTTTGTCCTAAAAGGTTTGATCAATTTTCCCCTTCTGTTGGAGCTTCTGGGGGTTTAATTGTGCTATGGAATGGCTCCATATTCAATGGAGAATTATTGGAAGTGCATCATTGTGCCATCCACCTAAAATTCACATCAGTTCATAACTCTGTTTCTTGGTTTCTTGTGAATGTTTATGGTCCTTGCAAAGGTGTGGAAAGGGATGAATTTGTTAAGTGGCTATATAATCTTTCCATCCGTATACATCAGAATTGGATGATACTCGGAGATTTCAATTTCACTAGATCTTTGGATAATAGAAATAAACCAGGGGCTGACCTTAATGATATTTTTATCTTTAATGATGTCATTATCCATTTGGGTTTATTGGAATTGCATGTTAAAGGAACAAATTATACATGGTCTAATATGCAAAAGTATCCCCTTCGTGTCCAGTTGGATTGGTTTTTTACATCCTGTCAATGGACTTTGGACTTTCCCAATACCTTGGTTTTGCCCATGTCCAAAATCACCTCTGATCATTTGCCCTGCACTATTAAAATTGGAACAAATATTCCAAAGGCAAAGATTTTTGGATTTGAGAATAATTGGATTAACTAGCCTGGTTTTTTGGACCTAGTGACCAAAATTTGGAACACACCTGTCATGGCCAAATCGATCACCTCCAGAATCACAGCTAAATTAAAGAATCTTAGATATGCCCTTAAGGATTGGGGAAGGAATCTCTCTCAATTGAAATTACTTATTGAGATGAGTAGTAAAGTGATTATGTTTCTTGACCAGCTGGAAGATGAGAGAACTCTGAGTGTTCCAGAGTTTAATTTCAGACTAATTGTTAAGGAGCACATTAAGAATTTTCTCTCTTTGCAGTCTGAATACTGGAAACAGAGGTGTACAATTCGATGGGCCAACCTCTCTGGTGAAAACACTAAATATTTCCATGCCAGAGCTACTGAGAGGTTTCGGTAAAATGCAATTCCTTCCATCACGGATGCTTCCGGGAATTTACTGGTGGATCACCAGGAGAAAGCTGCTGCTTTTTCGTCTTGCTTCAAAAACAGAATGGGTGTGTCTTGTCCATCTGTTGTTACTACTAATTTATCTCAGTTCTTGCCCGTGGTTGATGGATTAGAGGACCTTGCTAATCCTTTTTCTGTTGAGGAAATTGAGGGTGTGGTAAAACATCTCAAACCAGCTCGTGCACCTGGTCCGGATGGTTTCACTGGTCTCTTCATTAAGCATTGTTGGAGTATTTTAAAAGATGATTTTATCAAACTTTGCAATGAATTTCACAGTGCTCACATCTCTTTGGAAAGTATTAATGGTTCTTTCATTACTTTAAATCCAAAGACCCATTCTCCTGAGACTGTGAATGAATTTAGGCCTATTTCCCTAACCAACACTTGTCTGAAATTCATCACTAAGTTTCTGTCTAATAGATTCCAAGATTTTTTTTGGATGCATCCATGATAATCAATATGGTTTCATTAAATCCAAAACTATTCAAGATTTCCTGGCATGGTGTTTTGAATACATTTTCCAGTGTAAACAATCTAAACAGAAAGTGGTGGTTTTCAAGATAGATTTTGAGAAGGCTTTTGATACCATTGAGCACGGTGCCATCCTCCAGATTTTGAGATCTAAAGGGTTTCCTCCTTTAGTCATCAAATGGGTGAAGGAAATTCTATCCTCAGGATCATCTTCGGTCCTATTAAATGGAGTTCCTGGACCTTTTGTTTGCAAAAGAGGCGTCAGGCAGGGTGATCCTTTGTCACCTATTCTTTATGTGCTGGGTGGAGATTTGCTGCAAAGTATTGTTAATCTGGCTCTTAGGGAGGGAAGTCTTCGTTTACCAATTCCTATTGGAGGAGATTATCCTATTGTTCAGTATGCTGATGACACTTTAGTGATCTTACATGTTGATTCAGATCAACTATTGGTATTTGAAATCTTCTCAACCTTTATGCTCAAATCACAGGATTAAAGGTGAATTACAACAAGTCTTCAATGATACCAATAAATTTATCTTAGCAGGAAACTATTGATTTGGCTACTGTGTTGGATTGTAAAGTGGCTTCTATGCCCTTTACTTATTTAGGTTTACCTATGTGAACCACTAAACCTTCTATTAGAGATTTTGCTCCAATCATTGACAGAGTTGAGAGGAGACTTTCTGCTACAGTTTCTTTTCTCTCTTACTGGGACAGCTTAGTGCTCGTGGATTCGGTTCTGTCTTCATTGCCCACATATTATATGTGCACATTAGTGATACCTAAGGGTGTCATTGATATTATTGATAAAGCAAGAAGGAGGTGTTTATGGAGGAAAGACAAAAACAAGAAAAGAGTAAATTCTTTGGCTGCTTGGGATATGGTGTGTAAGACAAAAAGTAAAGGTGGTTTAGGGGTCATTAATCTACAGATCCAGAACATGGCTTTGTTGCTCAAATTCCTAGCAAAATTCTATAATTCTTTGGATATTCCTTGGGTTCATCTAGTCAAGAATGCATATTACTTTCAGTCGGTTCCTCTTGCTATGACCTCTTGTGGATCCTTCTGGTGGACGGGTATTATGCAATTAGCTGATACCTGGTGTTCATTCTCTTCTTGCACAGTGGGGAATGGATATACTGTTCTATTTTGGAAAGATTCTTGGATGGGACAAACTATGTCATTAAAATTTCCAAGATTGTTCTCTTTTGCCAAGGATCAGTTGGCCTCAGTGAGAGATTTGAAAATGATGACTGATCTTTCGGATGCCTTTCATTTGCCTCTTTTTAATGAAGCTTTCCTTGAATTTGCTGATCTGCAAGTCATCTTGGGAACTGTTCAGGTGAATAATAATGATGATGTTTGGGCTTGTAATTTTAATAAAGGGGTTTATACATCCAGTAAATTCTATCAGTTACAGTTTGCCCAGTTGCCCGATGATATGCCTGCCAAGTGGATCTGGAAATCCAAATGCATGTCAAAGCACAAATTTTTGGCTTGGCTGATCCTAAAAGATAGAATTAATACCAAGGACATGATTAAGAGAAGGAACTGGAAGATTGAGGGGACTGATTACTGTGTTCTTTGCAATAAGTTTTGTCATGAGGACTGGATTCATTTGTTCTTCCAGTGTGTTTTCAGCTCACGGATTTGGAATTACTTGCAAATTAACTGGAGTGATAACACAGTCATGCATAATCTTTCCAATGCCAAAAAGATTTTCAAAGGCCCTTGTTTCACTGAGATAGTGATTCTTACCTGTTGGAACATCTGGAAACAAAGGAATGGAGCCATCTTCAAATCTGAAAGACATTCCTTTAAGGGTTGGAAAGTTGGTTTCTTTTTAGACCTCCTTATGCTTAAGCATAGGTTGAGTGCTTCGGATTTATCATCATGGATTAAAACTCTACCTTAGATAGTGATAGACTGTCTTAATCTATCCTTCTTTGTACATTTATATATATTTTAAACTATTTTGATGGCAATAAAGGGCTGTGGGGGACTCCCCTGCAGTAGAAAATGTTTCAAAAAAAAATCTCTACTAGTGTATTCGAGGAATCACATTTTAGTGAAGGCTTTCGTTCTAATGTTTATAAATCCTATTTATATTTTTCCAAGACTTGTATTCGACCTATATAATGTAATTCCGAAGCCTGATAATTTATTGGATGAATATTCGTATTATTTATTTTCTTTTGAATAATAATGTTTAATCGAAAATCGTAAATAAAAAAAGTTTAAAACATAAAAATGAAAAAATAACTTTGGATCTTTCTTATTCACTCCAAAATGAAGCTTTGGTGAGTTTTTGACCTTATTTCATTTCCAAAGGATTGAAACCCATCTCATTTTCTTGAACTATCTACTAGTCTGTTCGAGATATCACATATTAGACAACGCTTTTTCGTTCCTTCTTTATAAGACAGATTTATCTTTTTTTTCTTGTTACTATATGACATAACAATACTATGTGTGTCGGCTTTATATTTTTTCGATTTTTTTTATTCTGTATGCTCATTTCAAGCTTGGTCAACCCTTTCTTTGACCCAGCCGAAAAGCTTCTAGAAGGACACCCAGAGATTCGACCTGGGTTGTTGGATCGACGCCTTCTAGAAGGAATCTTGCATCAGACAGATGCGCTCGCAGCCACAACGATCCTAGAGACGCTCGTTCTGCGCTAGGAATGGTTGGTCCGTTGGCCACAGGGATCGATGGTTTCTGTCTGTTTTACATATGATTCCTTTTCTATTAAGTATTAAACCATGTTATTTAAATAAAAAATATTAAAAATAGAAGAATTATTCAAAACATAATGAAACTTTAGATTTACTACAGCGATGATTTTTATCTGTTTTACATATGATTTTTCTATTAAACCATGTTATTTGAATAAAAAATAAAAAATAGAAGAATTATTCAAAACATAATGAAACTTCAGATTTACACTATATATGTAGAAGAGATGTCTAGAAAATTAATTTGGCTGATTTTGACAAGATGCCAAAAAATGTTGAAGCACAAATGGGGGTATTTACCCTAGCTTCGGACCTCATTTGAAGCACATTTCTCATGAGAATAGAGCGATGGTTTCAAATGAGCATAAATAATTCAAAAAAAAAAACCAAAATGACATTAATTCAACGCCCAATGTTGTTATATGTGATATAGTTGCTCCTCAAATTTATTTGGTAATTTTGGCAAGGTCGAATTTTTCATGAAATTACAAACAGGGGGGTGTTTACCCTAGCTTTAGACCTCATTTGAAGCACATTTCTCATGAGAATAGAGCGATGGTTTCAAATAAGCATAAATAATTCAAAAAAATCAAAATGACATGAATCCAACGCATAATGTTGTTATATGTGATATAGTTGCTCCTCAAATTTATTTGGATAATTTTGACAAGGTCGGTTTTTTCATAAAATTTCAAACGGGGGTGTCTACCCTAGCTTAAGACCTCATTTGAAGCACAATTCTCATGAGAATAGAGCGATGGTTTCAAATGAGCATAAATAATTCAAAAAATTCAAAATAACATGAATCCAACGCACAATGTTGTTATATGTGATATAGTTGCTCCTCAAATTTATTTGGATAATTTTGACAAGGTCGAATTTTTCATGAAATTTCAAACAGGGGTGTCTACCCTAGCTTGAGACCTCATTTGAAGCACATTTCTCACGAGAATAGAGCAACGGTTTCAAATAAGCATAAATAATTTTAAAAAAAATCAAAATAACATGAATCCAACGCATAATTTTGTTATATGTGATATAGTTGCTCCTCAAATTTATTTGGATAATTTTGACAAGGTTGAATTTTTCATGAAATTTCAAACGGGGGTGTCTACCCTAGCTTCAGACCTCATTTGAAGCACATTTGCCTAAAATTTTGGAATGACTTGGTTCAACATCATCCAACGTTATTCATCATCCAAACTACTCCCTCCGTTCGCTTTTAATATACATTCTGGCTCGTGAATTTGTTCAGAAATACTCAAAATTAATTCAAAGACGACGAACTCGTTGAAATAGGCGCAAATTCATAGATTCAACGATATTTTTATAGAAAGACGGCATAATTTAACTAAAAACATTGAAAAAACTTAAAAAAAACTCGTTGAAATAGGCTCGGGTGTGGACTATTCATCATAGTCAACTAACTGCGCGGCTCCACCTGTAAGCTCCGGACGGTTTCAACGAACTTGGCAGTCCCATCCGGACCCACTTTGCGAAACGGAGTCTGACTCCTCGGACCCACTTCGCGAAACGGATTTGACTTCAAACTTACCGTTTCGGCCTCTCCATAGTAGTAGTGGACCGTTGTGGGCAATTCGATAAAAAAAACCATTGAAAAAACCGCTTTTGCATTTTTTTTTGCCGCCTGATGAGATTCAATTAACGTGTAGGTCTCACTGAATCACACTAGGAGAGAGAGAGAGGGGGGAGATCGAATGTACGGTCTTTCTATTTTGGTCTATTTAAAATTTGATCTTTCAAAAGTGAAGACCCAAATATACTCATCTATTTTATTACCTAACAAATTCGTGACTGAATAGCATGGTTGATATTGTTAGCACATAACTTTACAACAATAACTTGGACCAAACGGTTTCCCCCTTTTTGAGACGGTCGTTAAACGACCACTAGACGGCTTTGTCCGCAACCTGCCATGTCAGCATCCATGGTTGGCCCCGCCTCGCCAGCTCGGGCGTAAATTCGCTCTCAATTTCATTTTAGCGCGAGTTGCAAACATCAAACAAAAAAGTGTTGAGATTTTACGTAAAAGGTGCAAAGTGGTTTTCCGAAATTTAGTCACAAATATGGTGGTTTATACTATTTTCTAGGCAGAAAACAATATGATGGCCATTTCATCGCCCGGCCGGACTTCATAAATCAAATTTTGTTGATCTAGCTTGTGGTAGGAAATGGTATCTTTTTCCTGCTAGATCCAGTGGCGGAGGACCCCGTAGGACGAGGTAGGGCGCCCGCCCTACCTTGATTTTGTCAAAAAATCGAATACATGTATGCATGATGCGTGAGTCCAGACCCGCCAAACCACAGCATTGAAGGTGCACGGAGTAGATCCCAGGAATTTGGCCTTGTATGCAGAACCCGTGGTGTAGGAACCACTAGGATGCAGATTCCACACGATGGTGTCTTGACCATCAGGGTCAAGATTGATGTCTTGAAGCAGCTCCCAAAGGGTGACGAATTGCGAGATATGCTCAGTCGTGAAAGTTTCCACGGAAAGGTCAATGATCCAACGGTTATCCAGGAGAGCATCTTTAACCCGCCTCTTCTTTCGCTTCGAGGCTTCGAAAATAAGGGGAGCGATTGCCTTTGGCGAGGAACCGTTGAGCCAAGAAGAAGTCCAGAAAACTGCTTGCCCACCATTGCCAAGGGTGACTCTAGTGGCCGCATTGAAGGCCGCATTGAAGAGGTCCCGATCAGAAGTGCTGATTGGAGTTTCTAGACCAACCGAGTGTTTATCCGGAGCGGCCAATTCATAGCAAAGCCATCTCAGGCGCAGGGCGCGAGAGAATTTCTGAAGGTGTAGGACTCCCAGCCCACCCAGGGCCTTAGGGCGGCAAACCATCTCCCAATGCACTTTGCACTTCCCTCCGCTTTCCGATTCAGAGCCAGCCCAAAAGTATGCCCCGCCGAATCCGGCCAAATGCCTTCATAGTTGCCTTGTCCACATTAATAGCCGTTAGGAAAAAGATAGGCATGGCGGTGAGGACCGACTTGACAAGAGCATCACAACCCGCTATGTTGAGGAACTTGGCCTTCCAGGGATTAAGCTTTGAGGCGGCCTTGTCGATGTAAGGCTGCATATCGATGCGGCGAAGTCTTCCAAGGGAAAGAGGAAGACCAAGGTACTTCAGCGGGAACTCCGACAGGGTTGCCGGGAAGCCTTGAAGGGTCGCAGGAATGTCGATGTGAGAGCAACGGATCGGGGCGATCGCGCTTTTATCCACATTGGTGACTAGGCCCGTGACCTCCCCAAAATTGTGTAGCAGGGAAGCAAGGTTGGAGACGTCCTGGTGTAGAGGCCGCAAAAAAATTAGGGCGTCGTCAGCATATAGCAAGACGCGGGACTTGACGAAGTTGGCGCGGAAAGGCTGAAGGAGCCCCGAATCAGTGGCTAGCTGTAGAATCCATGGCATGGGGTCTATGGTGATGTCAAACATCAGGGGAGAGAGCGGGTCGCCTTGCCGGAGTCCCCGGCCATGGAAGATATCAATCCCAGGGATGCCATTTAGGAGAACTTTAGAGGAAGTCGTGGAGAAAATGAGCGATGTCCATGCACGCCAACGGGGTGGGAAACCCCGCCGTTGCATAATATCCAGGATGTAATCCCACCGCACCGAGTCGAAAGCCTTGGCAATGTCGAGCTTGATGAGTAGAGAAGGAGTGCGGTTTTGGTGAAGTCGGCGGGCGATACCCCGGATGTACATGAAGTTGTCGTGGATGCTACAGGACTTGATGAAAGCGCTTTGGCAGTTAGAAATGATGTCGTTCATCTTGGGGCGAAGCCTGTTAGCCATTGCTTTGGCAATGATCTTGGGGATCATATGGATCAAGCTAATAGGCCGGAAGTCCGAGATGCAATCGGCTCCATCTTTCTTAGGCAGAAGAGCAATGTTGGCAGTGTTCACAATCTTAAAGTTGTTGATCGAGAGCTCGGAAAAAGCATTGATGACCCGCATGAAGTCATCTTTGATGACAAGCCAGCAGGAACGGAAGAAACTCGAGGTGAACATGTCCGGCCCTGGAGCCTTATCATAGGGGAGGTCGAAAATAGCAATCCTAATCTCGTCCTCGAGGAAAGGGAGGCCTAGGTCGTCCATGTTCTCGGCGGGGAGACCAATAGCATCCCAGTTGAAATCGAGCTGTCGGGGCGGAGGCACCCCCAAGGAGGAGGAGAAGTGCTCCTGTATCAGCTGGGCTTTGTCCAGGTGGTTAACCACCCATCCCCCATTCTTCTTAAGCCTAAGGATGACGTTCTTTCGGCGTCTAGAGTTGATCCGAAGGTGAAAAAAATTCGTGTTCGTTGTCACCCTCTCGTAGGACATTAATCCTGGAAGCTTGCCTTTTGCGGGTGCGCTCAAGGACACAAGGGCCCATAACCCGGCGCTCGTAGGACATTCTTCCACGTTTCAAGGTGTACTTTGGACTCTGCCCTGCTCTTCCTCGCACCACAAGATGTAAGTTTCAGACTCAAAACCACACACACCCATACATAAACTTAACGATGTCAGAAGGCCGGCCATCTCGTCACCCAGGTGCTGTACACGGACCACGGTGCTCCTCTCCTGACTCGCTCGGGCGCGCTCGACAGGAAACGCCATCGCTACTGTGCTCGCCAACACGTTCGACGCCCTGGAGCCCAGCCTGCCGAGCAAAGACTAGCTCAGGAAGGCTGGCCTGCCGACCGACATGGTCTGGATGTACCCAGCCTGCCTGAACGTGGCCAATGCACGGCGGCTTGGGACATGAATGGAGCATCGGCGACGTTTCCCGCCAGATCACACCACTGCACGCACGAAATTCATCCGTCCGCCACATTCGCGAACGTGCCGGTTGCGGTTGCGTCTCTCCCTCAACGCCGCTTTCGTCATCTAGAAGCAGAGCCGCTCCTGGTGCCGCCGTTCTCGTGTAGATGAGACGCGCATCCGGCAGCCGCACATGGGTGCTCGAGTAGACAACATCGGGCCTCGGGCTCGGCCAGAGTGTAGGAGGCCGAACATTCAGTTATCTTAACTCTCAAGGACGCTAGCTACTCCAGTTCAGCTGCTGCTGCTGCTGTCCGTGCGCATGCGCTGGCACTGGTTGGTGACCACGCTCCGTCCGTCCGCCGCCCACGTCCAGGTAGAGCATGCCGGCGCCGGACAATGAGGCGTAAGCGGGACAATGCCGAGTCCGACACGAGGCGCCAGCAGGACAGGTCGTCGGCGCTGAGGCCTTATACCTCTAGCTCTCGCTCTCGCTCTCGTTGTTGAGAGTTTCAGCTCACTTCTTCTGAGAACGTTTCGAACGGGAAATGCCACTATGCTTACTACGCCGACGCGCCGCGCCTATGTTTCGTACCCTGCCGTTCAACTACACCCGGTCCACGTCGTCGTCCCTGAGCCGAGCTTCTTCGCCATAGACCTCATGGTGAGTATCCTCGCCTCCCGGACATCCTTTTAGCCCCTCTCTCTTCCAGTATGCACGGATCCACGTCTTCGCCGAGACGAGCTTCTTCGCCATAGACCTCATGATGAGTATCCTCGCGTCCACGGCCCCGCCGCCAGGTAGACACGGTTATGGGAACGCCAGCGCAGCTGCCGGAGCAGGACGGCGGCATGAGCATGAGCATGAGCTGCAGCTGGGCCAGCCATTCTCTGGTTGAACGGGCGACATGTTATGATCATTGATATTGAACTGAATTACTTGATTAACCTTGTTTGCATCTGCAATCTCTGAATGCAGTAGGTAGGTTTACAGATCGATTCAGACAAATGACGGAGGTGCTACAAAATTTGTCAAAACATTGTAGTAGAATATTTCATTGTAGATCCTCTTCAGTTACTTTACACTGACTGAATGATATCCATCCATTGTAGAATATTTCTAACCACGTCAGAAAATAGTGTCTCGGCAGTCGGCATGAAAATAAAAATTGGGAATGCTGCAGATTGAGAACGAACGAATCCATAAAACTAACAATATCTTGCTGAATACAGCTTCTCCTTCGCTGTGCATGTCTTGCTGCTTGATTGCAACGCTGCCAGAAGGTTTTTGTGACAGGGTTGATGAGGGCAGAAGCCGAATTAATCCCCAAGTGAGGACGTGTCACGAAATGATTTTTCAAACTAGTCCAGTTGTCCAGAACGGAGTCCAGAAGTCCAACGCAGGTGAATTGGACAAGGACTGACGAAGAGTAATTGGCCCTGCTCGATCGAACGAAATGAAACAAAGCCGCGGCTGGTTGCATTCAGCGTCATGACCAGCGTACGAGAACTCCCAGAGGAATAACAAGAGCGACATCAGGCAGCGTCCTGCTGCCCTCTAACTCAGCCACGTTCAGATGATAAAGCACAAGACAGAAAGTTGATGTTTGAATAGTACTTTGTTACCATTTCCATGCGCTGAATTAGTTTTTCTCCCGAAGTAGACACCCTGAATAGTAGGCAGACAAATTATCAGTGTGTTCGACAAGGAACTGACAGTTCCTGTCCTGACAGAGCGAGTCCGTGGGGTGAACCATGTTCTGTTCTGCAGGCTTATACAAAGGATGAGGTCCCTGTAACAAGATACAATGTTGACTAGAAAAATCAGGCTCATGAATTCATGATGGAACTGAGATATCCACGGTTAGAAGAAGCTGAACTGTGTTAAAGTGCGATTGGAAATGGCGCGCACCTGACCTTTGTGCAGTCTGCACAGGGCACGCCACACTGGATCCATGTCAGGTCGGTCCCGAAACCGACATCGAGGAAGTATGGCCTTGCAGGGTTGCCAATGTTAATGGAAGTGTAGTACTGCCTGCATATCAAGGGTGGAGCAAGAGCAGCAGTGTGATGTTAGTATGTAGTAGAGTTGACTGCCCGCATTATGTATTAGAGTTGCTTGCTCAAAGATTGTCCATGCATACCACTAGCTAGCTGACATGCCAGATGACTTTGGGAACCAAAAAACGCTTGCAATTTGATGTGTCGACGACCGGAAGGTTACGTCCAAGTGTCTGGATCTGTTCCCGTCCGACGAGGCCGTGAGGAAAGTGGGCAAGAGGGCCGCCGTGCACGTGCGCGCGTGTGCCTCCTCGTCGCTGTATGCGAGCAGCGACTTCAGGCCGTCGGCATCGTCGGATGCAAGGGCCTCCTGCCGATGCGCAACGCCGACGGCAAGGGGTGCACGGACGCCTACGCTGTGGCGCGCACGCACACCATCTCCGACAGCTTCGAGCCTGCGTGGAACGAGCAGTACACTCCGTGCTGCTCACTGTCGGCGTGTTCGACGACCAGGTGCCGTCGCTACCCCCGGCCGGCGGGAAGGACGCACGATGCCACTTAGCCTGATGCTGCCTACTGGAGAAGGTGCTCAGGCGTACGATGCCAGGACGGTGCTCGACGTGCTGCACATGTACGGACATCCAGCGCTGTTGGCGATGCATCACCTGCGGCCCATCCCGGCTGCGAGACGCTGCGGCTGGCGGCGGGCAACTCGACGGCGCACTTGGCGCGTGCCTTGCCGCCGGGGCGGGAGGTGGCGACGTGGATTCTGGATGCAGCAGAGCCCGGCGGGTTGAGCATGCGGAAGCTGCGCGCTAACTGGAACCGCGCCGTGGCCGCGCTATCGTGGATACCCGGTCGTGTCAGAACCCGACAGCGACTCCTCGCGTGGCACCCGGATCTCGTCGTGCCAAGGCTCACGCTTCCATGGCGGAAGCCCCGGACAGGGAGGAGCTGGAAGACCGCGCCAGGATGGTGGGCGCGAGGCTGCAGGCCATGGTCGGCGCTCTACGTCGTCGTGGCCATGGTGCCCACGAAGGACAGCTGATGGTAAGATGTTCGAATTCTTATTCAGTGTACTTGGAATATTATTTGATGCCAACTCTCGTCCGAATTCCGAAAGTAACAAAACAGCCGTGTCTACATTGCAGATTGTACCCAAGTCAACTAGGATAATTGCAGAATTCAGGCTGTAGCACCACCGTCCGTCCATCCCATTGCAGAATTCAGATAAAGGCCGGCAGAAAATAACGATTACAGAGGTCCAAATCCGTCGCTGGAAGAGCAAGTATTTTCTGTGACCTGCCTGCTTAGAACAAAACATTTGTGCTTATCTCGGTATATATGTTTAGAACAAAACATTGTTAATAACACGATGTTGCTTTATTTTTCAGTGATCCAAGGCAGCGCCCTCCCTTTTCGAGCATAGGGACAGAAGTGGATGCTCGGAGCCCGTTCATGAAGGGCCCCACACATTCTTGGCTGACCTTTTATTTTTTTCACCTTTTCTCTCTGTGGATGGGTTAATGCTAATCCATTTCTTCGAGGCATACGGGCCTTCTACACTTGATGTTTCCATTTTCCAAAGCAGCACAAGTGCAATGCAGAATGCTAACTGAAGCAGCACAAGTGCAATGCTGCTTCTGAGTTCGTTAGCTCACTTCCTTTTACTTCTGTCTTCCCACAGGAAACTAATTTATTTTGCATCTTTTCTGCTGCTCTTTGTGTCCTTTGTAAATTGATGAAGTCTTCTACTAATTGATTTTCTTTTAATGGTGGGAGAGCGGTCTAAAACTGCCTATTCGTGAAGGTTACCAAATGTTTCCTCTGCTCGAGAAGTAGGTTCTGCTGTTCACGAAAAAAATATGAGAGCCTGGAAATTGTTATAGTAGCTCATATGATTTTACACTGAATCTGAAGTTTCCATCAAAGTTTCCAATTCAACTCAGCTGAACTGCAGCATCAGACTGGAACAGAAGATATCTATTTTCCATCTTAGTTCGGAAGGATTGGCAGGTGTCAGCAGTACAGCTTGATATACGTAACAAGATGCAAAGTTTAAGATCCTCTTGCTCAACACATGGTCTCACTGTTTGTATTTTGTCAAATGTCCTTCCTGCATATTCATTTGATTGCGGTTCATGCTCACAAACCTCTTCTGTTGGGAGCATGAACCATAGGTCACAACTTCCACCGAGAATGAAGTAGATTGTCTCAAAGAAATGCATGCCCAGTATCTGAATGTTAGAAATGTCAATGTGTTTTTAGGCAAAACATAAAGGAAATGGCACAAGAAAAATAAGATACATATATTTTAAATTGCTTGGGGTACGTAGGATGATCGATGCAGTACACAGGACCAAGATGTGATAATGTAGACAAAATCCCTCTCAAATGCATCTTGGTTGACTGCAAAAACCATGGTGAAAACTGATAACTACTCCCATGGTGATAGCAAGAATTTTGGCAAGATGTTAATCACCCATAACAAAATACATAAGCCAAATGGGACTTTGTAATATGGAATGACATTACCAGTGGAGAAAGATCACAAGTCTTACAATAAGGTTGACCGCAACAACATACCCACATACTCCCTCCGTCCACGAACAAATGTACATCTACTTTTACACATAGTCAAACTTTTTAAACTTTGACCAAATTTATAGAAAATTGTAGCAATATATATGACATCAAAATGATATATTTTAAAACTTCGTGTCAAGAAAAATCTATTGATACTAATTTGGTGTCATAAATACTAGTATTTTTCCCGATAAAGTTAGTCAAGATTTAATAAATGTGACCGCCAAAAAAGGAAAACGTACACTTTATCGTGGACGGAGGGAGTAGATATATAGTATCAGTTACTAGCTTCATGCAACAAACTACTCCTAATCACTTTCTGATTTTTTTAATCCAGATTTTCAGGGACACCTCCTTGGACGCCACGTAAGCCTCTGCCAGCAGATACGACCGTGGCACTTTCAAGTAGCACAGCAGATTATCCACGGCGACCTCGCCGGGCCTGTCGCTACTCTCCACTGTCATGTATTCCGCGGTGGTTGTGGCCACACTGGGTGGGGGCGCGATGGCACGCAACGAGGCCATGTACCGTGGCTCGCGGTCCTTCGCCCTGACACACACCACCGACAAGGCAGTGTCCACGCCAAGATCGTGCACGACGCGCGTGAAGAGTCTCCTGTCATCTTCGGCAAAGAACAACCGACACGGCTCCGGCAGAGGCACGCGGAGGCGGAGGACCTTTCCATAGGGGAGGCGGTACACGGGCCAGGAGTGATCGGCTAAGAGATGTTGTAGGAGCCTATGGGGTGGGGCGACAAAAGTGCACCCAGGCTTCATACAGAAAAAGGGCGCGTGGTCAACAATACAAATCAACTGAGCACCACCATCTCTTCGATTCATCACCTGTGACAAAACTGGACAACCGCCCCAATCGGCATTGAAATAGGCGATGATGTCTCGAGAGGAATCAGCGTAAAGCTGATGGCCATAGTGTGAGGTGCACTGGATGTCGAAGGATGTGCTTAATAAGCACAAAGTGAGGCTCACGTGGGTCATGCATGAAGAGGCACACCTGCTGGACGCCATAGGATATGTCTGGGCGAGTGAGAGTGAGATACTGGAGGGCGTCGGCGATGATGCGGTAGAGGGTGGGACCTGAGAAGGGATGGACATCATTGCCTGATAGTTTGGATTTTGTGTCAATTGGCGTGGCTATGGGATTGCAGTTGAGCATGTGAGCACGGTCAATAATATCGAGGGCATACTGCTCTTGCGAGAGAAAGAGGCCGGTGGGGTTTTTGTGGACGTTGATGCCGAGGAAATGATGGACCTCACCAAGGTCGGTCACGAGGAACTCACCGTGGAGGGAAGTGATGATCTGGTGGAGGAGCGCGGGGGTGTTGGCTGTGAGAAGGATATCATCTACATATAGGAGGAGATAAGCGGTGGTGGTGCCACGGTGGAGAATAAAGAGCGAGGAATCACAGCGAGAGGCAGTGAACCCCGAGGGTTTTTAGAAAGGTGGTGAAGCGAGTGAACCAAGTACGAGGAGCTTGTTTGAGACCGTATAGGGATTTGTGGAGGCGACAGACGTGGTGCGGAAAGGTGGAGTCAACAAAGCCATAGGGCTACTGACAGTACACAGTCTCCTCGAGATCACCCTGCAAGAAAGCATTCTTGACGTCCATGTGACGGATGGGCCAAGACTGAGATGTGGCGATGCTCAGGACGATACGGATGGTAGAAGGCTTCACCATGGGGCTCAAGGTCTCTTCATAGTCCACACGGGCCTGTTGAGTGAAGCCACGCACCACCCACCGAGCTTTGTACCGCGCCCGGGAGCCATCAGGATGAAGCTTGTGGCGAAAAATCCATTTACCTGTCACAACGTTAACACCTGCATGACGAGGCACTAAAGACCAAGTGTCATTCCGGACTAGAGCATTAAATTCATCGAGCATAGCATCGTGCCAGTGGGGATCTTTGAGAGCAACACGGTAAGAGGATGGGATGGGACATACTGTGGTAGAGACGTGAAGATCTAAGTTGCGTTTAGGCATAGCAAAACCATGTTTGCTCCTGGTGAGCATTCGGTGTTCATTCTTCGGGGGGGGGGGGGGGGGGGGGGGTCTACCGGAATTGAGTGGGATGGCTGGATACCCGAGGCAGATATAGAGGACGCGATCGGTGTGGGGTCCGCGCTAGGCGACGCGGTCGGAGCGGGGCGCGTGGGGTTGGGGACAGCGACTGGGTGGGACGCATGTGGTGGTTGAGGTGGCGCGCGGGGTGTGGCTTGGAGGGCGTCAGGGCGTGGGGTCCGGGAAAGATCGGGCCGCACATGTGTGGTGTGCGATCTAGGGAGGATCGAGGGTGCCGGGGATCTGGTGTGGCTGGGGTTGGTGTGTGTGGTGGCCCAGCACACCACTGCATGTGTAGTCCGCAAGTCAATGACATAATACACACAAAAGGAGTTATATGTGAATATTACATCTCTCAGAGTGGTACAACAGAAACACAGCGGGTCCAAGAAAAACTATAGGATACAGATTTCATTACAAAATCTTGAGAATCTCTTTCATGAATCAAGAAGATCTCATGCAAATGAACATCATAAGAAGCAATGTGAAGCTCTAAGATGGAGAATAACTCTATCTCAGAACTAAATCCACTACGGCTGATGTCAGCCCTAATCTATGGCTTGTAACAGCTAAGTCCGAGAATGTTCTCCACCTACACCTTGATAGCATCTCCTCCACCAGCGTTGTTGATGATGATGCTTTACTGGCTAAGTAAGAGATCACTCCACTTAGATTCATGAGGTAGCGATGGCTTCATGACGACGACTTCCATAGGGCTTCAACTCTAAGCAGGGGATCAAACGGGAACGAATGAGTAACGAGCGTTACTCAGCAAGTTCATGATATATAGTGGTAGTTTCATGCACTAACTAAAGCTTAAGACTCGAAAGAGTCATAAGCTAATGCAAGGTTTTGTAAAACTTTCTTCAAGAGGTTTCTTTTAATTCTGAAAACTATGCCCGCCAGACCATCACACGACTAGAGCTTCATGGAGTTGCCTTTCCTGTAGCGTTCGCAGTTCCTTCCCGGAATAAGGGGTAACATGCCACATCCTTTTACACTCTTCAGAGGTGCGTTACTTTACCCATAGGCGATCAAGACCATCTTGCACAACAAGGTGTACATTCATGTCCACCCCCACTCAAGTGTGGGGCCTGGTTGTTGGTCCAAGCCAAACCGTGCTTCTCCGCACAACGTATGCCCACCCATTTCCACCAGCAGGTTGAACCCCTGATTCCACCCCTCACGATGGATATCTAGGCGCCCCTGGCAGACACTCATAGACCCCAGAGTCCGCGGGAATTAAAGGATCCCACCCATGTGCAGGTAGTCTCGCAAGACCTATAACGTACGTCTCTGGCAGCCCGTTGACATGCAAACGAGAGAAGATCACATCTGACTTACTCCCCTTCATAAAAGACCCATGGTCAACGCGGTATTTACGGCGCACCGAGTTCCGACGACATTTGTGATTAAATCCTAGGTAATACTTTCCCATGCAAATGGAACCTTCCTTTGACCTATTCACCTTACCATGGCTCCATCCACCCACCAAACAAAACACTACCACTCGGGTAGTCATTCAATTAGTCATATTATTATAAAAATAGGATCATGCATTCTTTTGAGAGTAGGTGGTAATACGATAGGGTTTTTCCATATAGTTCGTTTTGAAATACTGTAAAGGATATGAGCAAGTGATGAACTTGCCTGAGATGGAAATAATGACAGTAATAATCTCTGTCTTTGGGTTCGAGGGTCGCGTAGAGAAATCCCGAGATCTGAAAGATAGAAAAGTAGTCCCGGTAAGGACTACTAAAAACACTAGCAAGATGACACATGTTGCCGACCATTAATGACTAGTTCGAAGACCAGGAGCAGGGGCACGTGCCAAGAAAAATTTGTTACTTTCCCTATGGTTTTCGAACGTTTTCAATGCATAGTAATGAGATGCATCACAAAATACCCTGGAAAATACCCCAGCTTACAAGTGTAAGCTACGATCGATATGATAACTTAATCACACAGGTTTTAGGTGAGTTGTTTCAGTACTTGTGGTGATGCTGTTATTTCTTGTTTTAGTCTTACATGTGTTTCACTTTTACTTAAAAAACAATTTTGATCATGTTTATATAGAAGTGTTTATTACTTGGTTAGGTAAGAAAACAACAACACATGGAAAACAACAATTGAAAAGATAACAGACATATTTTATATTGTGTTTAAAAAGTGTAGAGCTAATGACAAAGAGTTGAATGGAAAACGAGTAACCAATACAACCAACTCTTCATCACATAACTTTCTCTTGCCTAGTGATGATAGGTTTAGTAGGTGTGAAAACATGAGGGTTTTATTAATAAGGAAAATAATGTTGTGGCGCCACTTATTTCTCGTCATAATAGAATATTATAGAATTCCATTATACAATTAGAAACAAGTTTATAAGTTAAACAAAAAAAATTATGTTTGACATATTTGAACTGGAAATGTTGTTCTCTTTAATTTGGTATATCATTTTATGCTTTCTGAAAATATTTGAATAAGTTATTAATTATTAATTTTAAATGAATTAAATGACTAGGCAAAATATTGCACACAAGAAAACTTGGTCAAATGACTTTGAAAACATTATAGGTGAGTTTCATTTTTCATTTGGAGCATTTTGGTATATAACTTGTATTTTTCTGATTTTATGAATTATTTATTATTTTTCTCATTTTTTATGATTTTTAATTAAAAAATATTTTATATTATATTTTACAAAACATTTTGGAAAAGTTTATAAACATTTCAATTATATTTTTCTAATCATTTTCATATTTTATTTGTATTTTTTTGATTATTGGATAAAAAGTAATTGAATTATCAAGTTTATTTATTTTCTTGCATTTTTTAATTGCCAGGTGGGACCCACCTGTCAGTTCTAATTTTAAATCAAAAATTAAAAATAAAGAAAAATAAATTCATCCATGACGTCATGCTGACTTCATGACCGCATCATCCGAGAGGAATTCTCCTGACTTGCATACGAATCGAACGATTTGCTCCGAATTGGTTCAATTCGTTTGAATTTCTAGATAGAGCACGCGTTAAGGAATCTAGGGGTGGTTGTGTGGTCACCAAATGGTCAGTGGAATCTTGCCGGCGGCGAGCTTTCATGGCGGTGCGCAACGGTCGTCGGCGCTAGGGCGATACAGTGCGCAAGGGAGAGGGGAAACCTAGTCCTAGAGGACCCTTAGCTCACCTTGAGGTCGATGGAGGTGTCGGCGAGGCCGGGCGTTGCCGGAATCGTCGTAGTTTCATCACTACGGACGGAGATAGGGTTGATAAACCAATTCGGCATCTCCACGGCGTTCCAGCAAGCGTGAGCCGCCACGGAGATGGATACGAGGACGGAGGAGCTATTGATGGTCTCAATTTGTTCCGACGTGGCCGGAGACGACAGCACGGACCGATGTCCCGAACTAGGGTTAGGGTTTTGTTTCCGGGTGCTCTCCCGTGGAAGATACAGAGAGAGAGAGAGAGTAAGTGCGAGGGGAAGAGAGTGAGAGAGCAAGTTGGAGGGCTCCTCCTCCTTCTTATCCGCGCGGAAGGGCGGCAGCGAGGAGGTGGCAGACGGCAGCGGCGGCTCGGCCACGTTTATGCCGTCCTGGAGGAAGACAAAAGGTATATCTTCCCCATAACCCCATGCAATTTATTAATTTTTACGAAGAGGTCCTTCTTTGATTGAAAACAGATTAGAAATGATGTTTTGAGGGATTTTTTGTGAACTGAAAAATTATTAAAAATCATATTTGAATTCCTTATCAAATTTTACACCTCACCGTGTTTTGCTTTGGTAAAATTGAAGAAGATTTATTTTTATTTTAGGGTGTTCAATTTTAAGTGATTTTATTGTTTTCACTCTATTTAACTTATTAAATAGCTTTAAAAATTATTTTAGGCATGAATATTACATTCACACAACACACATATGGTTCCGAAGTGGTGTGTTATAAGTGGACCATTTTGGATACATCTTATAGAAAATAATTTTGTATCACTACTAGGTAATGTTTCTATACAGTGTAATGGAAATCACCCAATAGGGAATTTTATTCCATGTCAAACCAAATGGTGTTAGGTAATGAATGGATTGTTTTACTTTGTGTGGCTTTGTTATTTTCATCTTTGGGGTTCTTATCAAGCATGGTGGACATTTCCTTATATCATGTGTAAGCCATGTTGTTGTTTTTAGCACTTGATCCAGTGGAAACATGAATGGCTTTAGAATCTATTTGCTTGTTTTCCACATAGGTTCCAATGTGGATATTGTCCCATGTTTGGTTTATAACATGTAATCATTTACATGGTTATGTGTAGATGAATTTTGTTACCATCAGTTAGTATTATGTGTGCAAAGGATATGGAGAACAAGGTATCAACTTGTTACCCTCTACCTCGACATAGCACAAGACATTTGGATATAATGGCTTGTTATTATTTCTTACTTGAGAATTGTTTCCATTATAGATATTATTATGAGTTCCACGTCTCTGATGAGCTTGGCAAGGCATAGGTTTATAGTTTTTGTAATATCACCTAATGTTTCATTGGAGAATTTCTTATGATCCCCTGCTAGGCAGTGTTGATCCTTGTTGACTTATGTTGCTTGATGTCCTTCTCTCTAGTTGCCACTTATCTCCAGATTGCCTTTGTCACTTGCAAATAAGATCATCTCTTGGATTCCAACTTCAATTGTCTCACCCTTGTGGTGAAGACAACCAATCATACCAATCCATATTTCTCTTAGATGGTTATAAAGAAATATAGGTGTAGTTTAAGACATCAGTTTCCCAAATACATATAAGAGAATCTGTGAACAAGTTTGCAAGGCTTGCCCCAAATTACTTTTAATATCCAAATGGAAGAGATGTACCAGGTTATTCAACCTTCAGTTTATTTGTGTATGACACTCAATTGTTTGAGTATACAAAAGTGATATGTTAACAAGGTCTAGAAACTTGTTACAAACTACTTCTATATAACACTAACATTGGAGTATCACACCCTTTTAAGAGGAATTAATAAGATCAGGTTAGGATATAAGAGTTTCCAAATACTCTTATAGTAAATTGAAGTAGCGCCTCTAGAATACTCTAAATACTCTTCTTGAAGATCTTCTGGTGGTAGTTCCTCTTTTCTTGTGGCTTCTCTTGTAGAATGACTTTGAGAAGATTGAAAACTGATAGAATGGTCTAGACAACATAACAAGATCTAGATTAAGATTTAGTTCATGCTTTTATTCTGCTTTCACATACTTCTTATTTTGTTTCCCATCAAATAGGTATTTGCTTCATTATGATTTGTTTTACTTAGCTATCAATTCAATTCCTCTAATAGAGGTTATAACTTGTTGTTATTCATTAGTTGTATCCAGAAATACTTTAGTTGTTGAATGTTGATTTGAATAAAAATGTGGAGTGTTTGTGAAATGAAGACTTAAGATGATAAGTTGATCATATGTTCCATTAATATGTTGAGGTTCCATATGCTCACTTGTATAAGATAACTGAGACAATGAGCATGAGAATATTATTGAGGTTTAATGACTGATGTCATAGTTTTTAGTTGTTTTTCTCAGGTGTCATGTTGTAACTTTATATTCTTCTCTTTATTAAATTTTTCATTCATAAGGCATATATAGAGGTTTGGGAATATCATATGTAATGATCAAGGTTTAACAGTAGTTGAAGAAGATTTGATTCTTCTTTTAGGTACCTCTTTTATGGTTGATGAGATATGTACATATTCGATAAATATGTTAATACATTATTATATCATTTCCCACTAGTGGGTTTTGAGTTAAGACTTGTGGGTATCATTCGTGTTCTATTGAACCTTTGTTATTTGATTGTGAAGGTGCACTTAATAGTTATGAGATAATTTATAAAGATGGTGTGTGAAGGGTTGATTACTTAAAGAAATATTGTTTGAGAGGACATAACATCTCTGTTGACGAGATGTTTCAATTGGGTATTACTCATTGGTGAAAGTATGATTATCAGTTGTGTGATTTGAATACTCACCCCTTTTTGAGTTCTAGATCCTAGTGAATTATTCCAAGTCACCTATAGACTTGTGGTTAAGGTTGTTGAGAGTTTGTGCTTGGTCATCACCAATTATGGTTTGTCTTAACAAATGATTTGGTTGGTAGAGATACTAGTTATAAAGATCACTCCAAATGTACTCTTGACTAGATGAACTAGACCTATCTCATCATGTCATGTGAAACATTGGTCACTTGGATTCGTTTGAAATTTCGCGCCAAAATTTACCGTATTTTTAGATGCATGCTTTGCAATTGCACATATTATATTTAGATCATTATAACCTCCCAAACACTGTGATGTTACAGTGTGTCTAGTGTTGTGGCTAGTTTGTACGGGAACGAATTTTCGTTGAAAACTACATGGCGCGAGACAATGATTGTTCTGGTGGATAGGTCTAGACAGAGGTAACCTTTGTGCTCGCGGGGGTACCCAATGAAGATGTAGCGGGTCGAACGGGTGAGAGTTTGTGGTGTGCGGTGGAAAAAGCATTAGCGAAGCAAAGGCACACGAAGGTCTGTAGGTGATCGTATGTAGGATGTTGTTTGTAGTAACGTAGTTAGGGGTAAGGTTGTTGATGGCGCGGGAGGGACGGAGGTTGAGGAGGTGTCTGGCTGTGTGAAGGTCCTCAACCCAAAAGCGTGGTGTGAGTGATGCTTGGAAGAGTAGAGTGTGAATGATGTCATTGGTAGTTCGAATGAGGCGTTCGGCACGACCGTTTTGGGGTGACGTGTATGGGCATGATAAGCGTAATGTGATTCCTAGAAAGGTGAGAGCGGAGAAGATTTGTGAGGAATTCACCACCATTGTCACACTGAAGGCAGCAGAGTGTTTTATGGAATTGCGTTGTAATGAAGGCAAAGAAACTAAGGATAGTGTCACAAGTGTCGGATTTTTGGCGTAAGCGAAATGACCATGAGAAATGAGAAAATATTCATCGATAATGACAAGATAGTACTTATAGCCTGGAAAGCTTACAACGGGAGAGGTCCACAAATCACAATTAATTAAATCGAATGTAGGCAAGTGCACGAGAATGAGAAATGGCAAAAGGGAGTCGGGCTTGCTTGCCAAGCTGACATGCATCATAAAAGGATGTTCTAGTAGGTGCTTTATTACATGCGGAAAGAAATTGTAAAGGCAAATGAGGAAGTGCATTAGAGCTAGGGTGGCCAAGGCGACGATCCCAAAGGTCTCCAACAACAGAGAGGGCCGGCGGGGAGGAGTTGTGGTTGTTGCCGAAGAATGGATACAACTCCCCGGAGCTATTGGATCTCATGATTGTGGTCCTGGATGCAAGGTCCTTCGCAGAAATGCCAAAAGGATCAAACTCAACAGAACATGAATTGTCTCGAGGAAACTGGCGAGTGCTAATGAGGTTGGAGACCAAGTTGGCGAATACAAGAACATTATGTAGGTGGAAGGAATGAGAGGTGAGCTGAGTGGAACCGTTTGCTATAACAGGGAGACGAGAACCATTACCTACGATAATATGTCGTGAATTGTGCTCTAAAGAGGAATGAGGCGAGGTCAATATACCTTGGTTGTCGGTGACGTGTGAGGAGGTGTCGGACTCCATCAACCACTCGCTGTGTGGGGGCAGCGCAGACCCGTGGTGCACCATCGCGTTGCTTTCCCATGATGGAGCCTGCTATGTGGGCGGTGGGGCGTGGTAGGCGGGCGGGGTTGGGCTCCCCCAGCCCGGTGCCGAGGATGCTCAGCGCGGGCTCCGGTTGCCATGGCGGGCGTGACGTGACGGAAAGGGGGCGCCCATAGGGGCGAAGTAGCCAGCCACGGCTTCTGAGGGGCATCGCCACGCGCGCCGTGATCGGCACCGTAATGGTCACCACGCCCCGTCCACGCCCGCGGCCGCGTCCTTCGCCACAGCCGCCTTGGTTGTTGTACGGGTAGCCCTGGTTGCCGTACTGGTGGCCGTGGTAGCCACCGTGCCCTCCGTTCTGGTAGCCGCCGCCGCAATGTGGATTGGGTGCGCCACCGTGCTGGTAACCGCCACCGCGACCCACGCCCGGTGCGCCTTGCACCTTACCTGGATGTGCACGGTCACCGCGCTCGTGTCCGCTATCACCGTTGTTGGAGCACCCGCCGCCGCGGTCACCATTGTGAATGGTCAGCGCTCGCGGCCTCCTCCTTGGCCTGGGCGTCGATCTTCATCTCGGCAAGGCGGAGCCAGGAATGTGCGACGCTGAAGGAGGGGAAGGGTTGTGTGCCTTCGACAAACTCCGCTTGGATGGCAAACTTTTTCCCGAGCCCATCATGGTGCGAACTTCCTGATTGTCGAAGAAGAACGTGTGCAGCGCCGTCCACGCGGAAAAGGCATTCATGTGATCAGACATGACGACCTCTTGAACGGGGCCCGAGATGGTGGTGAGGATCCAAAGCACAATGTCGGCGTCGGCTTGACGCCATTCCTCGTCGGCGAGTCGATGAGCGTGGCCAGACTCGATGTGATCTTGAGTGTGATGTCGGTCGAGGAGAAAGAGGATGAAATGCGCCAACGGGTGAGATTGGTGGCAGATGCATCGAGGGTAACTTAATGTAGTTGTGAATCTTGTCTTCGTGGATAGAGGGGACATGGTGGGAGCTGCCGGAGGTGGCAATGGTGACGGAAGAGGAGGTTGCGATGGTAGAGATTGGGTCGGGACGAGAGGACTAAGAGCAGCGCGAGGCATGGGAGGGAAGCGGGGGCAGGAGGCAGAGATCGGAGTACGTGGATCGGTATCTAGGTGGCTTGGAGAAGAGGATCCGACGCCGGCCATGGGAGAAAGGGGAGGAGCTTTTTCGCTCTGATACCAAGAAGGAGAATGACAGAATCCCTGATGTTCCATTGATCAATCATGAGAGTACAAATACAGAGAGAATCCCTCGTGGGTGCATGCATGCACGATGGGTACCGATCCTACAATCGTGGAACATGCACGGTGGCTAGGCAGTGCGGTTAGGGATCAGCTATACACGCTACATATATATATAAATAACATTACAAGAGTTGTCACGTATTCCAACATTTTAGCCGTCTGTGTCAAGTATCTGCGGTTCAAGACAGAGTCCGAGGACGACGACATCCCTTGCGCCTACAGGTTCGGATTCTACCAATCTCTTGGTTGCACCAGAGTTTCAGACTGAAAATCACACACATAAGTACTCCCTCCGATCCATATTAATAGGTGCTGAAGTGGATGTATTTAGACATGTTTTATTGCTAGATACATCCACTTCAGCACCTATTAATATGGATCGGAGGGAGTACATAAGATTAACGGTGTCAGAAATCCAGTGGTCTCGTCACCCAGGTGTTGTACCCGGTGGCGGTGCTCCTCTGCTCGGTCGTCGGCGTCGCTCGGGCACGCACGCATCCCCTCCTCGATCTGTTGGATCGAGCCGGCCACTGTGCTCGCCACGCAGTTCCACCTATTCTGATCTGTGGGCGGAGGTACATCTCCCGGCCGGCGTCGCTCCTCATCTCCCGGCCGGCGTCGCTCCTCACCTCTGACAACCAACCAACCCCTAGGCTTTCGTCCTCAAACTAATCGACGCGCTCGACACTTGGACAGTAACGACACGGCCACTATGCTTGCCAACACGTTCGACAAGTCAGAACTGGACAATTTCAGAGTTTTTTTTTTGAACTAAGGAAAGACCCCGAAGGGTCCGCTGATTTGTAGAAAGAACCCTCGGGCGCCTCGAAGAAACGCCATCGAGTCCAAGACCACCGCCGGCGAGGAAGGGCTCAATTCCGCAGGCGTCAACGCCCTTGTCAGGGACGAAACCACTTGACAAGAACGCGGCGTAGTATGCCGCGCGTGAGCTCCCGAAGATCCTCCATCCGGGGTGGAAGAAGAACTAGAAGCACCTCCTGTGCTTTGGCATGAAGTGACTACATGTGTCAAGGATAACAACGACGCCATCTCGTCGCCGTCGATGATCTCCACTTGATGCAGCAAGCCGGCCAACCGAGCCTCCCCAACCCCCTCCACGCCGAGTTGACTTTGCGGTGCAGCTCACGTTCTCCTGGCCACCATGGGAGGCTAGAAGGAGCAGCCACACAACAGCCCTCACGAAGTAGAGAAAGCCCCTAACATCGAGCTTATTCATGGGGAATGCAGCAAATCCATCCTCCTCCACCTGCGGCTCCATCCACCGGAGCAGCATGGATAGAGGAGAGATCCCCACAAGGCAGCCGATGCAGCTCGGATATATCAGCACCCATAATCCCCTCGGCATCACGCCAAACTTCTCATAGGAGAACAACAGGAAGACAAAAACTAATATAAGCCAACAACTACTAGGTACAGAGGAGGCACGACCACCTACATCTTCTTCGCGCCGGCCAGCGGACCCGCCGGAGCAAAGGAAGGGCAGGGGCGGCGATGGTGTGGGGGAGTCGACTCTCAACGCTGTGGTCAAAGGTGGGGGATCCCCGATGACAATTTCAGAGTTGAGTTTTACGCTGCGTGAACTTGCAAAGCTATTCTGTTAACGTTCCTCCCCCTTTCACTATTCCGTCGGAGGAAACGTGGGTCGATCTCGTGCCATTCCACGAGCAGAGCGTGTAAAACAGACTCTTTTTTGGCGTTACAAACCAACGCGAAAAAACAGCTAACGCTCGACCCTCTAGCTGAACCGAAACGGACTGTTTTTTTTGCACACTGACACACTGTCAGCTTGCTTGCTGGTGATATTTCTCGGATATTCTATGAATGGCTGCCGGTGGTGTCTTGTGGTGGTGGTGCTTTGTATGTTCAGTCGTCTGTTGCGACGGCGCGCTGCAGCTCAAGTCCGCGGGGGTCGCCGCGCATCAAGGAGATGCCCGATGGGTGCTCCAAGGTGACGTGGGTGGAAGTGGAACACTTGACAACGCCATGGCGCATGCCGATGCCGGCGTCGACGTTGGAGAACTCCAAATATTGATCTACTTTCTTTTTTCAACCCATGTCATTTTAGCAAACACGTAGAGCGCACAGAACAGCATGAATGAGCACCCGCAGCGCCAATATTGTGGAGTCTGGTGACGCTATTCCTTAATCATCAAGAAACAGATGTGAATGTGGCTCAACGAGGGCCATTAATGTGGTGAGACGCGAGCATGGACAGAGAGACGTCGATGAGCCGCTCCGTCTGCCAGGCTAGCAGCGCCTCTGTGGTCTGTGCTCGACGTCGATGAGCCGCTCCTGGTGCCTCGTCAGTGCCGCCGTGCTCGTGTCACGAGCGGGAGCGAGATGAAGATAGTGCGTCCACGATCTTGGAGTGAGGCGGTTTCGCGAGCAGAACACAAAAAGCTGCTCGCCCCCGGCGTCGACGGGAGGGCCTGACTAGGGACCGCAGCAGTACATAGCACACAATGGCAGTAGCAACTTTGAACGGACGCACACAACCGCGACATCCGCCAGCCGAACATGGCTCCTCGAGTAGACAACGTCCGGCGCGGCCAGAGTGTAGGAGAGCCGACGGGAGGGCCCAACATTCAGTTATCTGAACTGTGTAGGACACTACTCCAGTTCAGCCTCGTCTCTGACATCCCGACGCCCTCTGCAGCTACAGCGGAAGCTTGCACGAACACTGCCATGTACGCTCCTGGTGCTGGTCAATGGTCATCATCGTTGAACCACTGGCTCCGGCAGGCGCAAGCGGGACAGTGCCGGAGTCCGACACGAGGCGCCAGCGGGACATGTCGTCGGCCGCTGAGGCCTTGTACCTCTAGCTCTCGCTCTGGGTGTTGAGAGTTTCGGAACTACTAGGAACAGAGACATGATTTGGTACAAGGGCGTGATGTACGTGGACGGCTGCCACTGCTGTTACTACAGAGGGGTGTATAAGAACCAGGACATGTGCCTCGCCGGGAATAGGAATTTCAGGTGAGTTCTTCTGAGGAGATGCCATTATGCTTACTACGCTTCATGCTCTGCTCTGTCTTGTTCACACTAGCACGCTTCATGCTCTGTCCTGTCTTGTTTAGACTCCGACGCGCCACGCCTATGCTTCGCCCGGTCCACGTCGTCATCCCCGAGCCGAGCTTCTTCGCCATAGACCTCACGGTGAGGATCCTTGCCTCCCAGACATCCTGTCAGCCCCTCTCTCTTCCTGTATGCACGGATCCGCCGCCGGGCGGCCATCTCGTCTTCGAGCTGCTGCTGATTTCCGCTTGCCCTCCTGCGCCTTGCACGCACTACTTCGGCCTTTGTTGGCTTGTCATCTCCCAGCGTATGTATGTATGTACGAGAATGCAAATGGGGGAATGATATGATCAGAAATGTGCCTACAGGATCGCCGCAGTGCTCGGCGATGGTGGGCAGGCCGGCCTTGTTCGTCGTATCGTCGAGGTACAGAAGGTACTAGAGGTTTGTTTACTGGCCATGCCACAGTACATGGAGCCTTGGTCCTTGGTCGTCGTGCTTGGGCGAGGACCTCATCGGGGGCATGGTCGTTGCCACCGCGAGCACGAGTGAGGCTCGGGACTCCGGTGGAACTTGGCCTTGGAGCCACCCATGCGTGTCAGAGTAGGGCGCCGGCCAGAGTGCGGTAGAGCTTGGGATCGCGCACCATCACACGCAGACAGCACGACCGGAGGGCTGCACGCTGTAGACCGTCTCGGCCGTGCATGAAACGCGTTTCTCACGTCCAAGGTAGAGCTGACAGAGACCCTGAGAACAATGCGGACGGTGGTCGGCACTGCAACAACATGTCAGTGTTTCAAGTCTCACAGCAGTTGTAATGCCGAAATGCCTGACGATTGGTTGAGCAATCTTTTGCCGTGGGTTGGCTCGAGATATCAGGGGATGAGCTTGAACTCAAGGAACGTGTAGGCTCTGCTACTTTGTTTTTATCTTCAGTATTTTTATCAACTCTCTTTATCGAAAAAAAGAAAATTCTTGTCAACTCTGTGTGGTGTGAAAATGATCGTGGTTAACTGAATCCTGACGCTATAAACAGAGGCGTCTCATCAGCAAAGCAGCTGTTTGTAGGCATTAACTCTTCTCCACTGCCTGAACCCTCTATTGTACACTGGGAACTGAAGACACCAAACATGTTGGTGGAAAAGAACTGGGCCGTGAAGTTTAGTTAAGATTTTTATCTCCCGGGTAGCATATCATGGTCGAAAACGGCAATTCTAATTTTCTCCCTTTACTGTCGTTGATTGATACAACTTCAGGTACGTTGCTTCGGCTTGTCCAGACCTTAATATAGTCTGGATCCGTCGCTGTTTCTCTTGATCACAGCAGTTGAAAGCGATGGAGGTCGATACCCGAGGTTGTCAATAAGGAGAACATCCCTGATTCCCTGGTGTTACAATAATGCCAAAATGCCTGATGATTTAGTTGAGCCATCTTTCGCCGTGGATTGGCTTGAGATATCATGGAATGCGCTTGAGCTCAAGGAACGTGTAGGCTCTGCTACTTCCCCATTAAATGATGTACGTGTCGCAAATCCTGGTATTTCCCCATGCTGGCACGGAGATCCTTTCTGAACAGGACAGTTACCACCGTGGGGTTTAGTACCTGGATTTCCTATCCCAGGCAACCAAATCAGCAATGGATTCGTCAGCTTTCAAGTCCAGCTTGAACTACCGGCCATGACTAAATGCGGCACTCTTAACTCTCTGAATTACTGGACTCACACAATGTTCGGTACACGGCGTAAGGATGAATACAACCAGCAAGGTTCGTGAAAAAAGCGGAGATACCTTTCAGGAAACTCAGACTACAATTGCATCTGGTTCGCAAGAGAAACGGCACATAACAGAGGAGGAGCCCAAAGATACATCAGGAAAAAAGAAGTTACAGCTCTGTTCACTACTCTTACAAAAAAAAAAATCTGCAAAAGAAAAGAAGATTTTACAGAGCATTCTTTACCTATGGGTCTTTCAAGCTGGGTGGACTGAAAATCTAGCTTCATTTACACTCACACAAGCTACAAACTGTATGCTAAAAATCGGCACACAGATGTATTACAAACTGCTGCTCGAGTTACCCTGCGAAAACTACAACTTCCGAGACTCAAATTTAAGAGAACAAAGAGTAACACCAAATTTTGTAAACAAAAATGAAGCCATTTTGACGAAAATATAACAGAAAAACAGAAATTTGATATTTTCCAAAAAAGACGCATATAAAAAGCAAATCTGAAAGTGTTGTTGGACAGAAAAAAAAAACCTACTCAGAGCCATCAAATACTCAGCATAAATGCACTACAATAACAGATTCTGCATCCCATACAATAACATTAATAGAAGCCGCAATTATCATAGAATTCGTTGCAGCATTAAGGAGTTCAGATAAAATAAACAATGTTTGTGAACGTCGCATTGATGGGTAACAGATTCGTGCAGTTCCACATCACATAAAGAGTTGGACGAAGATGGCGCAAGGACGATAATCTATATAACCTGAAAAAAAGAATTTTGTATCAACAATAAATAAAACAAAGGACCTATCATAGATAAAACAATGGATACAAACCTATGTAATCTCCAGTAATCTCTCACAGCACCATAATCTCATACATAATTCTCCCCATGAGGTAATCTACAACATTTATTGTCAAACAGCTAGGTTAATTCTAGGTTGTCACAAATGACGGAAACCGCAGATATCTTTTTTTAGACAAGTTCAGAGAAACTCTATTTATGTAGCGAGCAAACGACCTGAGCAACCGAACATGCAAGAAAACGGCTAAGGCAGTATTCCAAGCAGTGTGAGGCGACTCACCGAAGTTCTCTTCTGCATCACTGGCTTCCCCCATTTCGGTCTCCATCACTTCCTCAGCATTGTTCCCGCTCATCGACAGCATAGAGTTCAGCCTGCAAAAAATACAATTATTAGAAGACAGCCTTGGAAACTCCTTGGTGTTGATGCCAAGCTAATGTGCAGAAAAGTGTCAGCATGACAAGATCCAAATTATGCGTGTAAAATTAATTTCCAGTATATGTCAAACTGGATACTACCATGCAACTATGTCCATTTGAGATGGTGTATGGTTTCAAACAAATTACTCCACTTTGCTATCGCTTCCATTACATCAGAGAGTCAACATGGATGCATCAAACCATGCATATTTTGTGAAGAAGCTATATGAGAAAAACATAAACAGAAAAGAAACAAGCATTGAAGCATACATAACATGACTTAGACTTCAGCCACAACCCGTCACCAATGTGCAATACCTAACAGCATGACAACCTAACTAATTTGACCAAGATAACTTACAAAGTTTTCTCGGCTTCTGTCAATGTGCAAACAATGGTGCCGATGCATCCGCTGACACAGCCGACCCCTGTAGACCCTGACCGGCGGGCCATGCTCGCCCTCATGGCATGGCGCCTTTTGTTAAGCTTGTATCGACCTCCTTTGCATTTGGGGACAGCGGCGTAATCCTCGACTGGAATTTCAAAGGAAGCAGAATTAAACGGTGCTTCCAGATCTAGGGTGAGGGTGAACAGGGAGCTAGATCTAGGGTCAGGGTGAACAGTGAGCTAGATCTAGGGTGAGGGTGAACAGTGAGCTACAAACCTACCTTCGGGCGCGATGTCACGGTTGGGGCCTTCATAGGAGACGAGCGAAGCGCTGGTTCGAGGCGTTGCCGCGTTCGACATCCGAGGGCCCCTCGCTCCCTGGCCGGACCTGCGTGTCATCTGATACCCAAACAAGTAGCCGTCAGCAACAGAGGCCCGTAGGTATCAGTCAGTCAAACACAAACCTAGAGATGCAAAACCGATCTAGATCCTACGACGACACAAACACTTCGGGCAGATCTAGGGGAAGGGGAAGCTGGGGATCTCATTTCGAAGATGGGGAGCGTTGGATCTCACCTTCGGGTCTCGTCGGAGGCAGCGGGATCCGGGTAGCTGGCGAGGGGTCTTGCGGCGGCGGCTCTCGGGTAGCAGGCGAGGGATCTTGGCGGCGGTGACGGCGGTGGAGTAGGAGAGGGGAAGGGTCGCGACTCGGTGGGGTGGTGTTGCTTATAAAGGCGGCGGCGATGGAGTTGAACCCTAGCAGCGTAGCGTCGTGGGCCGCTGAAGGCTAGATTCCGGGGCCCAGGCGCGGCGCTGTTATGGGCTTACGCGGGGAATGCTGAATGCTGTAAAGAAAATCGGATGCCAGGCCGAGACGGTGAAAGCCCATAGGCCGAGACTTGGCACGCAACTTGATCTCAGGGCCGAGATGTTATGGGCCCTGGAACGAAGATCGCATGCCAGGGTGAAAGCCCATGTACTGGGCAGCGCATCTCCGTGAGATGGCCGTCTATGTGCCAGACGTGTCGATGGATCTCACGGCTGTCGTCCGTCAGAGTAGGGGTTTGGGTGGTTCGGTTTCAGTAAACTGAACCGGGTGTTGGTTTCAGAAAGCTGAAACAGAGGGCAGAGGGAAATTCAGCAAAAACAGAAGAGAGACCGCAGCGGCAAAACAACAAGGCATGCCGATTCTCTCATGACCACGCCCAAGCGTGACCGTTCCTCGACATCGTCTTCTCTCCACGAGATTGGTTGGTTGGTTGGGTTGTATCATCTGTCGGAGCACAGAGATCAGCCCATCCGTCTCCGGCGGCTGGTCTTTGTGCTCTGAGAGAGGATGAACCTGCCTCGACTTGATCTTCATCTTGCACTTGCATACATGCAAGATGCTTGAGCCTGCTCCCACGCGCCTTTGTGGGGGAAGAAACTCTTCCGAGATCGACAAGAAGACGGCTCATGGGTGGGGGGAGAAGGAGCTAGCGCTCGGCAGGAGGAGAGGAGAGGGAGGACCCCCGTTTATATAGAAAAAGAGGAGCGGTGCCCAAGTTGCGTGCCAACTACCGAAACTTTGTGGCCTACCAACAATATTTAAACGCCTCCCGTCCACACGATCTCGCCAGATTTTTAGGAACTACTACTACTCCTACTCCACGGCTCCTCCCTCCTGCCGTTCAACCGGTCTACCGAAATACATGGACTCTATCCATGTTTCCTTGTATATCGCGGACGAATCGCCTGCAGTTTTCGCTTGCTCCACTAATAAGGAAGAAATTTATGGCGTGCAAATCGCCAGCAGTATCATGAAGTTGATCGGATGCAATTACAACTTGTATTGTACGCGAAATTGATGCCGCGTCGCTCAAAAAACGCCCTCCTGCACAACTCTTTCAAAGTTGTACACAGAGTTTAACGCTGGACAGATGGATTCTTTCAAATATTTCAAAGTCTCAGCTTATTGTACAGCACGCAAGCAAATAAAACTTCTACGCGTTTCCTTGCACACGCCATTGGATGTGCCGCGCTCGTTATTTTGGGAAATTTTCATGGCGTGCAAACCGCCACCTAGTATTTCATTACTACTTGCATGCGATTAATTGTAATTGCTGCCGGAATTTATGGCGTATATCGTCCAGAAATCCCCACTTGGTACGTTACATGCAAACGCTTCCAAAGCTGGAGATAGAGGACCGCGCTGGAGAGATTTGACGCTTTCATTCAGGCCAAGCAAGGAGGGAAACAATCCCTTTCAAATACGCCACATGGTTGCGCACACCAGGCCACCATCCAGCAACCTAGCCACATCCAATGACATGTGGGTCTGACCTCTCTTTCTTTATGTGCCTAGGTGGTGTATGCCATGTCACAGATCACTCACAGCTGCTTCTTCTTAAGCCATTTTGCTTTCTTTTGTGCACACAAAAATTCATACTTGTTTGAATTTTTGGCAGTTTTTCAAATTTTCGCCATCACTCTGATGTTGGTTGCCAAAGCAATGTGATGTGTGTGGTTCAGGATTGGCCGAGACAGCCGATCACGTGCACGGCGCCATTATGCTCTCGTGTATACCCTTCGACGCAAGGAATTTGTCATGATCGTTTCAATTTTCAGCAATTTTCGAAACCAGCATGAGACGGCATTACAAACTCCTCCATGGAGGGCATTACAAACTCCTTCATGGGTGTCTCGACCTTAATCTCCCCCCCTCTTCTTCAGTGGTGCAGCGGTGTCGTCCTCCTTGGCATCGCCTTCTTCTCGGACGCCACCACACGTGAATCAAGCTTAGGAACTAGGATTACGTCTTGGTATCTTGTAGTATTTAACTGGATCTCTCTATCGGTGTTGATTACCCCTTCGCAGTTGATGCTTGTGAGAATTATCGTTGTTTAATCTTTATGACCATATTGTTATTCAGCATTTATCACCTCTAATTATGATCCTTATGATGTGTTGTGAGTAGTTCTTTGTTCTCGGGGACATGGGACAAGTTTTGTTATCGGTAGTCATGATTCGTTGAATAATATTACTGATTTGACATAAAAGTTATGTTGTTATTTCTCTAGTGATGTTATGTGAACGTCGACTACATAGCACTTCCTCTTTATGGGTCTAGAAGAATACATTATGGATGGTTGCCGGAGTGCAGAAACTTGAATCACAGTTCGCAAGACTTTACATAATGGAGTAGTAGATACCAGTAGTTTATTGCTACGCTTAGATTTTTTTCATAATTACTATCTTGTAGTTGCGGACGCTTGCAAGTATTGTAATCGTAAGCGTGCATTTGTCCTCGATGAGACGGTGTATTAGCATAGGTCTACCCACATAATACTTATCAAAACTATAAAAATTAATCAACATCTTGTGATGAAAATAACTTGACGAATTCTCCTTATGTTCTCATAAACGTTTTAGTCATTATAAGAAACATCACCGGCTTGTCCTTTGTGCTAAAAAGGATTGTGTCTCTTGCAGCAATTAATTATTTTTATTGATAGTTACTTGTTATTGCTTTATTTACTATTATAAAAATCACTAAACACTTGTTCTCTAGTGTTTACGGTAAAACCTTGCTCAAAACTATTTATCAATACCTTCTGCTACCCGTTGTGGTTTGATACTCTTATTTATCGAAAATGCTACGATCGATCCCCTACACATGTGGGTCATCAAGACTATTTTCTGGCACCATTACTGGGAAATATAAAGCTATTAGTAAGTGGAATTGGTAATGAAACCTTTTACTGTAAGCTCTGTTTTTATTTATGCATATTATTTTACTTCATTATGGAATCCCTCACTTTTGGTTGGATGTTTGGGAATGGGTCATCACCCACTTGTGTGGTATAAAGAAGTTCATCGCCTACTGAAATTGTGCCTTTTGAAATATCTGTTAGAATTGTTGATCGTGTTATGGATAACCGTTATGCTGGAGATGAAACGTTCGATCCCAGTATTCACCTGCTTTACATTAAAGAATTATGTGAGATGTTCAAGATTGCAAGTGTACCAAGAGAATTAATCATGAGGAAATTATTTTCTATGCCACTGAAGGATAGAGCATGGGAATTGTATATACTATTGGTTGATTCACATTTTCTGGATTGGCAGGAGCTTATGTCTCCTTTTTACTTCAAATTGTGTCCTCTTCATGAAATACATCAAGATAGGAATTATATCTGTCGATTTTTGCCTCGTGACGGAGAAAGTATTGCTCAAGTTTGGGGGAGATTGAAGACACTAATACTTAAATTCCCCAACGTAAGCTTCGCACGAAGATTATTATTAATAACTACTATGCAAGGCTTTCACGTCATGACAAGGATCTTCTTAATGCCTCTTCTGACAGTTCCTTCGCGAACAAGAAGATTGATGATAAATAGGACCTTATAGAAAGAATTCGGCGTAATAATGAAGATTGGGAGATTGATAAAGGTAAAGAATCAGATATAGATTGTGAGTATGATTGCATTAAGGCTTTTGTTGAAACTGGAAATTTAATAAGCTTAGTGCTAAATGTGGGATTGATTCTCAAGTGATTGTTGAACTTTGCAAAATGTTTGCCTCTCATGTTAGTTTTACTAAGAAGAAGTGGTATAAGTATCATGAACCTTACTAGTATACGTGTCGTGCAATGCACGTATATAAAATTTAGAATTTCTACGACTTTTTTTATTACCAGAGTAATATAAATTGCATATCTGAAATGTGAACCATGTAAGGATGCACGAACAAAGTGCAATCCAGGCTCTCCGCACCATTTCAGTTACACAACTCACATAGATAATAGTTATTTTGCTTAAATGTTACAATGGAGATAGTTGAATAACAAGTTACAAGTAACATTATCCACCATTATTATTTCATATGGTCCATCTCTTTATGTGATCAATAATTCCTCGTTCCAATATAGGAATATTGTTTATTGCTTCATTGCCTTGATTCTCTAGAAGATGTACCACAAATTGCATTCTCAACTCAAAATCATCCTACATATACATCATACAACATTATAATATAAAGTTCATGTTCAAAATGTAGAAAATGAGTAGGTTGAGAATATTCACTGTAGGTATCGGAACATATGACGCTTCATCGTGCCATTAATGCATTAAATTAAAAACCAAAAAACCAAACATAGCACCGCATTCATATGAAATGTAATGATGAGCGTTGAACAAATAAACTAAGGTTGTAATTAAGTGAAAACTTCAAACCGGTTCGAGTTTGTGGGACCAACATGGACATTACATCCCCATTTGGAGATGGTGTCCTTCCATTTGGGGTCCGCCAGTCGAATCGCAAGGTTTATCAGTTTATTTTATTGCTAATTTCCATATTTCTAAATATGAGAACCCCAAGTTGACCTCGGTAGCGGGTCCAAAATATAGATAATTTTCTTATTTTTTTTCCAACACGAACAATAACAATATGCCAAGAATGTCATAAGGCAGGTAAATCTGTAATGATGGTTTTAAAAATAGATCAATACCATTGATACAAAATGAACCACCATCATAACCAAAGGAATAAACTATCACCTTGTCACATTCTGATATATGATACTCTTTTTTATTAGGACAATTATGAAATAATTTTGCCAACCGGTCAAAATCAAGCCTTCCATGACCGCTTGGATCTCGTGGAAAGTGAGACAACGTCTAAAATAATAAAACAAATTTGTAATATTATGAGAAAAAATGTGATAGTTAAGTATAATAACTTACACAAAAGTTTAGATCCATATAATGAACTGGAATGTCACGAAATAGGTGGATGTCGTGGGAGGCTATTATGCGCACAACCATGTTGAAGAAATCTGCGTCCATATGTTGAAGAAATCTGCAAAATATGAAGAGTAACATCTATGAATTCAAATAGATTACAAAGCTCATGATCACATATAGATCACACCATGGGAGAGAGAGATGAACCACATAGCTACCGGTAGAGACCTCAGCCTCGGGGGAGAACTACTACCTCCTCATCATAGGAGACAGCAACGGCGATGGAGATGGCAGTGGAGTCGATGGAGATGGTTCCGGGGGCACTTCCCCGTCCCGGAAGGGTGCCAGAACAGAGATTTGTCCCCCCGAAACTTGTCGATGGCGGCGGCGGAGCTACGGATGTATTTTGTGGAAAAGGTCGATCCCTCGAGGGAGTATAAATAGGCAAAAGGGCGATGCCAGGGGGTGGCCAGGGGGCACACCCCATGGTGTGGCCACCTTGTGCCCCCCCTCCGGGGCTCTTCGGGACTTCTGAAATCTTCCGGGACTTCTAAGACTTCTGTTTTTCGAATTTTCCAATTCCGAGAATATTTCCAGAACAAATTTTCTGAAACTAAAAACAACAGAAAACAGGGAACTGGCTATGTGGCATCTTGTTAATAGGTTAGTTCCGGAAAACGTGTAAAAATGCTATAAATAAGGGAGAAAACATGTAATAATTGGTATAATATCATCATGAAGCATCAGAAATTATAGATACAATGGAGACGTATCAGCGCACTACAGGTTCAGCAGCAACGTTGAACCTACATAGCACAATCAAATCACTTTGCCCCAACGAAGCAGTGAGGTTGTCAATCTCACCGGTTTTGCTGAACACAAAGAGGTGATACGTCCATTTTGATCACTATTTTATATCATATATTATTTATCGATATATTTCATATTATGATGCATCTCTTATGTTATTTTATCTTATTTTGCATGTTTTATAATTTTTGGAGAATAAACACCGGGACAAGGAATCTGATGGAAAAAAGCAGCGCCGGGATACCGTATTTCAGAAGATCAGAAGAAAAAGTGGGACATCGGGAGTGTCTTAGAAGTTCAGAGGAGGAACCCAGCAAGAAGGAGAGACAGAGGGGGGCCACCAGGGGCCCACACCATGAGGTGGCGCCCCCCCTCCCGTGTGTCCTCGAGAACGTTTGTTAATCATAAGTAAGCCCACCGGCTTGTCCTTTGCTAACGAAAGTATTGGTCCACTTGCTGCAATTATTACTACTGCATTTTATTTACTCGCACTTTATTTATCTGCAATATCAAAAACCCCTACAAATTTATCTTCCTATATTTACAGTTATTCCTTCATCAAAACTTCTTGTCAACACCTTCTGCTCCTCGTTGGGTTCGACACTCTTATTTATCGAAAGTACTACGACACACCCCCTATACTTGTGGGTCATCAAGAGGTTAAACGTATGGTGTGGAAAACAGTTTGAGAACAGTATGAAAATAGTAGCAGCAGTGTGAAAACAGTGGAAGCTGTGGTTGTATTATCAGTATGAAAAAATGGATCGGGGTCCACAGTTCACTTGTGGTGTCTCTCCGTGAAAGATAAATATCATGTGTGGTGAACAAATTACAGCTGGGCAATTGACAGATTTGAAAGTTGCGCCGTAGTGCATATGCAAGACATAAAGATTACTATGTGATTCATGCGGAAAATACAACAAGATACATAGACCGTCATCCAACTGCATCTATGACTAATAATCCACCCTCCGAATATCATCCGAACAAACCTTGGTATTAAGTTGCAAGCAACATATAATCGCAGTAAGTAAAGTGTGATGTAAACAATGTAAACGAAGTAAATACCGTTGTTTTCTCCCTAATGGAAACATCACATACTCCATACGTCATGTTTCTGTCACTCGAGCACAGATGCAAAGGAGGCATGAACCCACTATCGAGCATAAATACTCCCTCTTGGAGTTACTAGCATCTACTAGGCCAGAGCATCTACTAATAACAGAGAGCATACAAGATCATAAATAACATATGCACGAAGATAACATGATATATTGACAATAAGAATACATATCATTCAACATTCATCGGATCCCATCAAACACAACATGTAGCATTACATAAAGATGATCTCGATCATGTGAGACAGCTCACGAGATCTAAACATGAGGCATAAAGTGGAGGAGACAACCATCTAGATACTGCTATGGACCCGTAGTCAAGGGATGAACTACTATCGCATCACTTCGGAGGAGGGCATGGTGGTGTAGAACCCTCCGGTGATGAATTTCCCTCCCGGCAGGGTGCCGGGGACAGCTCCAGAACCCTCTTGATCTCGGGATGACGATGATGACGGCCTCGTGTGTTTATCGGGAAAAAGTGGTATGTTTTTAGGGTTGATATGCCGGGGGAATAAATATGATAAAGGGCGATGACGGTGGGCGCCCGAGGGGCCCACACCACCCTATGGTGTGCCACGTGCGCGCCGCCCTATGGTGTGCCCCCTCTCCGGGCCTCTTCGGGACTCCGTGGAAACTTCTGGATTTCTAAGACTTCCGACCTTAGAATTTTCCAGTTCCGAGAATATTTCCCAAACAACTTTTGTGTAACTAAAAACATCAGAAAACAGGGAACTGGCTCTGTGACATCTTGTCAATAGGTTAGTCCCGGAAATCTATAAAAATGACATAAAGTGTATAGCAAACTCATGCGTGTGATCACACGTTCGTTGGGAGACCCCAAGAGGATGGTATGAAAAGTGCAGCGACAATTTTCCCTCAGAAAGAAACCAAGGTTGAATCAACCAGTAGGAGGAAGGACTAACTTCAGAAGGTTGAAGCAGCTGAGATGGCAGGACGCACTAATGGTTCTGAAGCAACGTGGAACCTACACAACACAATCAAATCACTTTGCCCCAACGAAGCAGTGAGGTTGTTAATCTCACCGGTTTTGCTGAACACAAAGACGTTATACTTATGGTGTGAAAAACAGTAGGAGAACAGTATGAAAGCAGTAGTAACGGTATGAAAGCAGTAGGTGTTTTATCAGTATGAGGAAGAAGGACCAGGGTTCACAGTTCACTAGTGGTGTCTCTCCGTGAAAGATAAATAACATGTGTGGTGAACAAATTTCAGCTGGGCAATTGACAAAAACAAAGGCTGCACCGTAGTTCATATGCAAGACATAAAGATTACTATGTGATTCATGCGGGCATTACAACAATATACATAGACCATAATCCAACCGCATCTATGACTAATAATCCACCCTCCGAATATCATCTGAACAAACGTTGGGTATTAAGTTTCAAACAACAGATAATTGCATTAAGAAAGTGTGTAATGTAAACAATAAAATCATCCTTAGACAAAGCATTGTTGTTTTCTCCTTAATGGCAACAACACATCCTCCATCCGTCACGTTTCTATCACTCGGGCATAGATGCAGAGGAGGCATGAACCCACTATCGAGCATAAATACTCCCTCTTGGAGTTACTAGCATATACTTGGCTAGAGCATCTACTAATAATGGAGAGCATGCAAGATCATAAATAACATATTCATGAAGATAACATGATAGACTAATAATCAGAAGACATAGCATTCAACATTCATCAGATCCCAGCAAACACAACATGTAGCATTACATAAAGATGATAGGACAAGAAAAGGTCTCTTCAAAATGATAAGACAAGAAGCATTGCATTCAATATCCAAAAGAAGAAAATAAACGGGGACATAATTGTTATTAGTAATAATAATAACACCATCAATCCCCCCAAAGGTATTTTAACAGTGGAGTCTATAAGATACACTCCCAAAATACTCTCATCCAATGGTTTCAAATTAAGCATATTATATACAATTTTAGGCATAATAGAAGAACTTGAACCAAGATCACACAAAGCATTGCAATCAAAATCATTCACTCTTATTCTAATAGTGGGTTGCCAAACATCTTGTAATTTCCTAGTAATAGAGGCTTCAAGTTTGAACCTTTCTTCCTTAGCTTCAATGAGAGCATTAGTGATATGTTTAATGAAAGCAATATTTATCTGACTAGCATTAGGATCTTTAGCTAATTTTCGTAAGAACTTAATAACATCAGGATGGTACAATTATAAATATCAAGTTTATCATCCTAAAAAATAGTGGGAAAAGTTTCTCCTAAAGTCATATTATCCTCAATCCCACTTGCAACAATTTTCTCGCTAGAAATTTTTTCAAACTCCGAACTTTTGGGGATCCTTACCTATAGTCATGACCTCTTCAGTCCCCTTTGTTTTGATATCAGCATGTTTAAGATAATTAGGTTACTCTTTGGCACTGAAAGTTTTCACTTCTTCAAAGGGTTGGATGATATAAATTTTAACATGCTCACTTTTAGCAGTTTTTTCAGCAATTTTTGCTTCTCTTTCTCTTCTAGCATGAATTTGAGCTAACTTGTATAGCATTTATAGGTTCGGTTTTCTTGGCCTCAAGGTGTAGTCCTAATTGTTAAATTTTCTACATCATGAGCAAGACTATCAACTTTCAGCACAAGAGTATCTAGTTTTGTAAGCCTTTCATCAACAGTTTTATTGAAATCTTTTGGTGAAATTATAAATTCTTGAAGCATGTTGATGCTTGATATGTCTCCAATGTATCTATAATTTCTGATGCTCCATGATCATATTATGCCAATTGCTACATGTTTTCTCCCTTATTTATAGCATTTTTATACGTTTCCCGGGACTAACCTATTAACAAGATGCCAAGTGCCAGTTCCCTGTTTTCTGCTGTTTTTTGTTTCAGAAAAGTTGTTCTGGAAACATTCTCGGAATTGGACCCCACAAAGCCCGAAGTGCCTATTTTCCCCGGAAGCATCCAGAACACCGAAGAAGAGTCGAAGACGGGCATCAGGGGGGCCACACCATAGGGTGGCGCGGCCCCCTGGCTGCGCCAGCTATGGGTGTGGGGCACCCTGGCCTCCACCGTCTCTGCCCTTTCGCCTGTTTATTCCCCCCGGATGGAAAACCCTAAGCACGCGATAAAAAATCCCCGAAAAATTCCGCAGCCAGCCGTAGGACAAGTGGTCGGCATGGGCGTCGTAGGAGGAGGCAGGGTAGTCGGGCTATCGTGGCGGAGTGAGGACTGAGGAGAAGTATTAGCCCGGCCTATCGTGGCAGCCCAAGCTGGAGCCCTATGACGACGACATTATCTTAAGAGCGTGTGCAGCGCGGTAAATTTCTCGAGTCTAAGTAGGCTTAGACCTTTGTCTAAACAGTGAAGTGGGTAGCACTAAGAAAAAGATTCCCTCCATTGAGTCTAGTGCTAGACACAACACCAGCAAAATAAACTAGCACTATTTTTATCCCGTGGAGCATTTGATTGGTGGGAAAAGTGAAGTCTGCTCTCTTTACCGGTCCCATCAGCTGAGTCTAAACGGTGGAGCATGATGGCTTCGTTAGACGTGACTCGCCACTTTTCCTTAGCTCAATCCATACGCTGGGCTTGCTCTAATCTTCCACGACGAGTAAATGCCTTAGGATTTTGAGTTAAATGTGTTTCAAACTAACGTAGAATGTCGTGGAATCTGAATAATACTTGCCCATTTTGCTATGATCGCATCTGAAATTATTTTCTTTTCGCATTTGGGGTTTGGGGACGCTCCATGTGTCCGACATCTCTGTAACATATTGGGCACATTTTAGGGTTGGGGACGAAATACGAGCGCAGGTGGAGATGGTTTTGCCAGCGTGTGTCGGCGCCGCGCCCACTGAGTAGGCCACATGGGGCGTGCGTGGACCGCGCAAATGGGTAGCCCTGAGTGTAGTGTACATGGAGGATGGCGAGGTGGGCAGGAGTAGTATACTAGAGCGAGATAGGAGCGTTGGCCCAGCCCTGTCCCGCTCGCTGTTTGCGACGCGTGCACACACCTTTCCACGTGAACCGTGATGTGGTTTCCTGATTTTTTTTTGAACAAGGGGATGGGTCCGAAAGGACCCAGAAGCTTCATTATAGCGGTGGGTACATATTACAGAAAGGACCCCAAGTTACACACGAATACAAGGGAGTCCCTGAAAGAAAACAAAAAGGACCCTGCGAAAAGATCGAAAACGCGATCAGGTCCTTCTCCATCCGCTTTGACTGAGAGCTTCGAAGCCATGGCCGCAGGTCGCAGAGCCGGGGACGAACCACTTGACGCTGCAATCGCGATGAACGCCTGGTCGAAGCCGAAGATCCTCTCACACAGAGGACGAATCCATCGAAGCAAGAGCTTCGAGGGGCGGAGCGGCCCCCTTGGCCACAAGTAGCATCATCCATTGATGGCAGATGCTTGGCGAAATCCGCAGGTGAAGCTTCAAGCAATCCCACTGAGGTAGATCTTTGGTTCCCTCCCACTCCTCGTCGCCTCCATGACAACCAGATCATGGGCAAGAAACCAATTCCCCAGCTTAGATAGGTGGGCTTATTGAAGAAGGAGCCGGCGACCGTACCTCCAGAAACCAGCTTCCGCCATGGAAGCTTGGAAGAGAAGCACCCCCACCTCCATCTGACACCGCACCCCACCGGCGAGATGAAAGGACTCCAAAGAAAGAAAAGAGCGGGCTTATTCACGGAGATCTCCACGCGCATCTCCCTCCGCAACCACAGATCTTGCCACCGGACCTGCAGAACGAAGAAAAGCCGCCATGGCACACACCAAATCCAGCCGCAAGGATCCAGTGCCCTACTCCTACACGCCACCGAGGGCAAAACCAGGAAATAAAAACTGCGAAGTATAAACAGGGGGTGGAGGAGCCAACCACCTAACCCATCTCGCCGCCGAGCAGCATCGCTGCCGGAGGTAGAGAGGGAGAGGGGCGGAGACGCGCGGCGAAAGTCGACTCTCAACGGGAGCTGTCAGGAGAGGAGAAAATGTCTCTTCAGTATTTACTTCTGGCGTGATGTGGTTTCCTGAACTGCGTCAGTTCTCTAAAGTAAATCTCCGTTGGATAGTGTCGGTAGGAGCAGGAGCCTTTTTTTTTCTCTTTAGTCATAGGCATCTTTCGCATCTTTTGAGCCGACGATGCTCTGCTACCAATAAAGTAGTGTACCTGGTAGAAAACTTTTGGAAAAGGGCCATCACCGATCGGATGTGCTCTTTTCTGCATGCGAGCGGTCCCCCTTTCCAGTAGGATGAGTAACTTTTTCGTTGTTTGGTCCCTCTGGGCTCGTACAATAGGTGGGTTCCCAGTTTTGGATATGGCCAGGTGGCTATGTGCAGCAGGCAGCAGCAACGGTATGGAAAGGGACTGCGCACTCGGGTGGGGCCTCTCCACCCAGAAATGTCAAATGTGATGGCGGGCAGCGGCAATATAAGTGCATCCACAGTGTTGTCAAAGCCAAATTTGCCACCTAGATTTATTTGTCATGAGTACCAAGTTTGCTATGTTACCTATAATGTGGTAAAACCAAAGCCAAATACCAAAATCATTAATGTGTGGCCCACTATGTACAAAATAATAATTAAATATTTGTGGGCTGCTCACTTCTCTCTAGTTCCACCTCTCCATCTTATTATTTTATTCACTTTGATGAATTTGGCATTGGATCTTCTAGTTGCTCCTACGCCAAATTATTTGGCTTTGACATCACTATTTGGCACCTCCACAGTGTACAAAACCAATGCCAAAAGCCAAATTAGCTATTTGGCATCTCTATTTGGCATACACTGTGGATGCTCTAAAATGACGCGCAATCCAAGTTCCAGCTCCAAGCCTCGTAGTACGTGGGGGCCTCCTCCACACACCCGCTCTCACCAGACGATCCGTTGGCACAAGCCAGCCGTCAACTCCTGCGCAAAAGCGTGACAAGAGAGAAACGCATACGGACATGTGACGACAGGGAAAACGCCACGCCCGGCGCATACGCTTCCTTGTACTATCACTTTTCTTTGCTTTCTATGCGCGTCAAAAAAAGAAAAATCTCTCGCTGCTGCCAAGTGCACCATCGGTATCCTCTACTTTTTGCCACTACAACACCCCATGCACTGTACTACTTTTCGCAAGTACAACACCCATACGTAGCCATGTAGGATGAGGTCACGAGCGTGACCATCGTGAATTTTTACATAAATAACCTTTTGACGCAGAAAATTCACACTCTAACACCCATCCAGAAAAAATCGAAAAATAACCCTTTCGCTTAACGCCCGCCACGAGGGCGTTACGCTCCATAGCTCAACGCCTTGGGTCCAGGGCGTTATGGACCGTGCCACCGTGGACTCGCGATCCTACGTGACAGGGGAGCTTAACGCCCCCGACGAAGGCGTTATGCACCTCAACGCCCTCGCCGACGGCGTTTATGCTCCTTAACGCATCGAACGGGGGCGTTATGCGAAGAGGTAAGTGGCCGGACAGGCACACTCCACTCCACTCCACTCTCCACTCCCCACTCTAGCTCGGCCCCCTCTCTCACCCCACCCTCTAATCCCTTCAAATCTTGGCGATTTCTCCGGGGAATTCGTGCTCGCTTGCTTCTCCAAGGTAAGATCCCCTCTTTCCCCTCGTTTTGTCCAAGCACAATGTTGCCATTTAGTCAATTTTCTCCCCTATTTTTTTAAACCCTAGAAATTTGTTCTTGCCACAATAATCCCTAAATTGGTTAGTTTTTTGTTGATGTATGGAGCATATGTGGTTGCTATGATGTTCTACACCTATCAATTTGGTTGCAAACCCTAGATATGTTTGGTTGGGGCTATCCCTAATATGTCCACCTAGGAATTGCAACTATAGGGCCTACTTGTTAACTATTGCGGCAATATAATCGATGTTGTGGTTTTGCTTTTCTAGATGTTGTCGAGAATCGTGATTGTCCATCATGTCGACTTTGGCGGGTTTTCGAAAGGAGACATTGATTATCGATACCCGGACGAGGTAGTCATGCTCTTTGACTCTAGTTCAACATTTTGGGTATGTAGCGCCTTTCCTTAGGGCGCTACAGTGTAGAGTGTAGCGCCTAGCTGTTGGGCGCTACACAAAATGGTCAGTTTGTGAAATAATTTTACCGGCGGTCTAGTTTATGAAATACTTTGAATTCATAGTCAATTGTGTGCATTTTGCCGGGTGAGGAACGGGGTCGGGTGTATGTGACGTTTCATGCATCTTTCGGTTCTTTTGAGCTGATGCTATTGGATGGCCCAAGCTTTTGCCACTCGCTATTGGAGTATAGTCGATTCTCTGTAAAAGATGCACATGACGTGACAGACCGACAGTATCTCACGAGTACACCAAATGTCAAATGTGAATTGGCGCACAGAGGCTACCAAAAGTGCCGCGCAAAACCAGGTTCCAGCTCCAATCCGTGCCTGCCTCCTCCACACCCATATGCCCCGCATGCCGATGTCGCGCCCGCACCCAATCAATTCGACCCATACCATACGTCGGGCCCACACATGCACCATGGCCATCAATCTTTCCATCCACTATGATCGATCCTCTTTCACCATACAGCACGAGTCCATCACCACGCAGCATGATCATCAAATCTCTCCAAAGAATATATATACAAGTTTAACATATTCAGATAATTTCGCACCTCACAAGAGCATCTCCATGGGCGTTCCCAATACAGTGTCCATCACTTGTTACCAATACATGATATTGGATGCGTCGGGCACGTGTTGCCATCGCGCCCCATCGGCAATGTCCCAAGAGGTAGGTATTTAAACTAAAAAAAACTTAACTGCATTCGATAAAAAATGGCGGATTTCATTCAGAGTTGGAACTTTGTACAAATTTCGGGCAAAATTTAAACTAAAAATCTAAAAAAGGGTCCCATAACTCCACCATTAGGCCACCGTGCGCACTGTGCCACCCCGACGTCGTCGCCCCGCCATTCCTGTCGCCGCGCCACCACTGCTTGTCTGGCTCGTCCTTCACTTCGACCTTTGCATCCACGTTTTCGTCGATGTAAATGATGCCATGGTCAGAGGCGTGCTCACGGGAAGACCACTCCTCCCGTAAATTCGAAGGTGGGAAGATTTGCAGAAATACGAAGGTGGGTTGTTGATGGCAGAGCACGACACGCGTGAGAGAGAGAGGGAGGCGACCCCACCCACCGACGACCATCACCGGGCCTTTGCCGGCGTCGTGGCGGCGCATCCCGTCACCCTAGTGCGCGTAGGGCCCGCGTCTCCTGTATCGTTGTGGTGGAACGCACTTTACCACGTGACAGGTGCATCGCAAACTAGGGTTGGCGTGGTCATCCTCCGGTGTGCCGAGCGGAGGTTGGTGCTCGTCGATGCTGCCGGGATCGCCGTGGATGTACGGTTAATCGACGACGGTGAGGAGGTAGCTGCAGGTGCACGTCTTTCCTTTCCGTGTTACGTTGCGGTAGTTGGTGAGCAGCTTGTTTCGCCGCGTGTCCAGATCCATGGCGTACGTGTCCCTCAGCGACCGTGCCAGGCATTGGGCCCTCGAGCTCTCTTCAGTGACTCGCCGGTGGGGCTCCGTGACGCGCCGTCTACTCCCCTCGCTGAGAGTGGGCCCGCGCCGTCGCGCGACAGCGTAGATCCTTTATCTTCCCGCCCCCCACCTAACCTAGATCTGAACTCCAGATTTGCGCACATTTGGGAGAAGGGGAGGGTAGCAGGGGAGCCACGGGTAGTCTTCGTTCAGATCCAGCCTCTGAGATCCATTCTGCGTAAATCCAATCCAGGTCCTATAAATTCTGAGTGGAGAGGGACAGTTCTTGGAGATCGCCGTAGTTTCTCAACGGTGGTTTCATCTTCTTCTCCGTCGATGGCTTTCAACAACAACAGACGCGGGGGGCGTGGTGGTGGACCTCCGCCTCCGCCTCGGGCTAACTTTCCTCCGCGTCGACCGCCCGGTGGGTACGGAGCTGCCGCCTTCGATCAAGCCGGGGCCTACGGACCGGCGGTTCCTAGGGGAAGGGACTCTCGCCGTGATGTTCGCCAAGATCGCGCAGCCGTGACCACGGCCGTGGCCCTGTTCGTGATTCAGGGAGAGGAGGCTACAACAACAATCGCTTGGGAGCTATCTCCCGCAACCCATCAAGGAACTTCACCGCAAATCAAGGTAATAGGGACCGCTGGAATCATCGTGCGGAGATGTTAGAGGAGGATTCAGATAATTCTAACGGTGGTAGGAGGGATTCGTCTGTCCCTCAAGCAGATCAGCAACCTATCGACAACTCCTCTGCAGTTGTTGGAACGATTAGAGTTGGGAGAGACTCTGCTTTTGTCACTTTTGGGGAACAATCAGAAGAGGAAACGGATAGGGAGGCTAATGCTCCCCCACGCACTGTGAACTTCCAGGAGAATGTGTCTAGCCCAATTGATACGGATAATCTCTGCATCATCTGTGGTGATGACCACGTGGATAAATTCATCTTTGATGAAATTAAACCGTGGGAGGTTGCAGCTCCCTTTGTGGGCGCAACTGTTCTAGGTGGTGGATTCTTTGTGATTCCAGATATTAGGAATGTTGCTCCTCCGAAAGAAATGCACCAAGCTGTTATCGAGGTGCTGGAAGGCAATCCATCTACGAGAGAGATCGAAGAAGAATTTTTACAGTGGGCTGGAAGAAACTGTTCATGGAGGTGGTATGCTAAGCCTCTGGCAGCCAAGAAATTCTTGATGAGGTTTCCGAGTTCTCGTGATGTCGATGCTTGGATTCATTTCAGTGAGGCTCGCCTGAGAACCATTCCTGGAGTGGTCATTAGGGTGGAGCACTGGACTCCTGAGTATGGATCCACGGGGGATCTGGATGTTGCATGGTTCCAGGTCAAAGGGATCCCTCTGGGTAACAGGAACTGCCCCACTGCTGTGTACATTGGAAGCCTCGTGGGGAAGACTATTCTGGTCGACAGACATAGTATGAACAATGTTGATTATGTGCGAATTAAGATTGGGAACTCTGATGTTTCCTTGGTCCCACCAGTTGTATCCAATGTGAATATTGGAAGCAAGTTTTATGACATTGAGTTTACTAGGGAGATTCACATCAGCAAGCAAGTTAAGAAGCCTACTTCTGAGAGTGTAGCAAGAGACAAGGACAATGAAAATCCTGCGGGTGCTGAGTCACAACACACCCCTAAACGTGCCAGACAGGATCCTCCAAACCCCAGTAGATCTGCTGCTAATTCAGGCACTGGTGGCTTTATGAGAGATGCCAGGAATTCATATGGCATGCAGCTTGGTCTCTCAAATCTCTCTGCACAGGGGATCCCAGATCAACCTATGGATAAAGGAAAGAGGAAGGCCCCTGAGCCTTCTGAGAGCTTTGATGATGACAGTGATGAGGATTCATTTGCTGCTAATATGCACAAGCTGGGTTATGCAAATAATGACCAAAGGCAGATGATTCCTTTGCCTGAAGGGTCCAGTTCCAGGTTGAATGCAGCCCCCGCAGTTGATCATTACGACAGGTACTTGGAATACCTGGCTAAGCCCAAGCTTATTACTGCCGGGGTTGTGGAAAACCCTGAGGAGCCCCTCCAAAATGAATTAACTTACGAAGAATTTCTGAAGCAATTGCTCAAGACCAAAAGTGACAAAGGCTGCATGTGGAAAGGCATGCTTCGACAAATCCCAGGTGCTGATGAAGGCCCTGTTGTGGAGACTCCTGAAACATCTATGGAGTCTGAAAGTTTCTCAAAATCTCTATCTGTTGTCTCTGCGAATACTGATGAAATTCATCAAGTGCACCCCTCTGAGGTGCACATTACTGAAGTTGATAAATCTCCAGCTGAATCTGTTATGGCCCGACCTCCTCTCAATGCTCCATCCTCTGTTACTCCAGCACAACCTGTTCCCATAAGGGTTAGTGCTAGGATCAATGAAGCAGGGAGAGCCAATGTGCCAGTTCTGCAGAGTGCCACCCAGGCTATTGCCAGAAGGGATGAAGGTAAAATTCCATGTTCAAATTCTTTCTCTGTGCTTGCAGATAATAATGTGTTAGATAAGGCTCTTGAACTTGGGATTAATCCTTCTTCTATTTCATTACAAACTGTTGATTTGCTTCTTGATTGGGAGGTAGCTAGGGCAAATTTGTTATCCAAAAAAGATAAGCTTTCATCCTTAAATCCTGTGGCTCCTAATGCTCCATCACAACTTGTTGTTTCTGATGATGTGGAATTGCAACCAATTGCTGAGTGTGATGTCGAATCATCTTCAGAGAGGGATGAATCTCCTTTTACTCCTGTGGTGTCTAAAAAAACTTCTAAAATCATGAAGAGAAAAGCAAAAAAATTGTCTACTTCTTCTCAGGATGGGCCCCTTGGTGGCTCTAGATCCCTTAGCAGGGTCCAGGCAAACCACCCTCCGAGTGGTATTGTTATTGGACCTAGGAACAGAAATAAATCCAATAAGTTATTATGATAGGTGTTTTCTTGAATTGTAGGGGTGTGGGCAAGAAAGGTTTCTCTACTAATATGCTGGACTTAATCAGGGATTTTGATTTTGATTTCATTGGACTACAAGAGACTATGAGATCTGTTGTGGGTACTGAAATCTGGAGGAAGTTTGATCCAGCTACTCAATACTTATGGTTCTGGCCCCCCTATAACCCTCTTATATGGCTGTTTATGCAAAGCAATAAGTTTGACTAAAAGGAACTAACTAATTAAAAGCAAGTGACGTGGAGTGTGGTTTGTCTAGTAACTAGTGAAGCAAGTTTAAAATGCAAGTAATCCTAAAGCAAGTTTCTAAAGTAGCAAGCAACAAATATCTCAAGTATCTCAAGGGAGCAAGTGTTCTAGCAATAGGTGTTTTGTTCGTGTGGTTGTCACAATTAGTGAAGCACATGTTTTAGTCTTAGTTGTTTCTTCTAGGAAGGAGCCATGAATAGGTATAGTCAAGTAAATGATCTACAACCCCTTATGATGGATCATGTGGCCAAATAAATGACTGCACAAGATTGATTAAGACATAAAGTCCCACCATAGCCTTACGTTCTAAGGTCCCCTATATATATCCCCCAATAACTTAACTTTGTGGCTCGGTCTCAGTTTATTGTCACTCCCAAGTCACCACCACTCCATTATGCTACCGGTGATCACCTTACATGCATTCCCCAACATATGCGTGCACTCATATATTGTACATAAAGACAATCATAGAAGATAACAAACTTGTATGCAACCAATCAACGAACTATTTCACCATTGCCAAGAACAATTCACTACTCAAACATAGACGGGGAGACACAATACATCAAGGGAATATAGTATTGCATCATACATCGTGTTTGCCAAGAGATTACAGTGGAGAGATGGAGCTGATCTTGCTGTAGATGTTGATGATGAACACGCCGGAGGGGGGTGGAGCCCTCCGGGGTGATCCCGGTGGCGTTTCCCCCCTCCGATCTTCTCCGGCGGCAGCCTTCTGTCTCTCTGTTTCGTGGTTTCGTCTCTCGGCGCTGCCTTCTCCTCGAAAAGGCCAGGGGACCCTTTATATAGTCGTTTTTAGGTCACGATACACTCGGGAGAAGAAAGATCGACGGCATCGGAGCCACGAGGGCAAAAAGGGGGCCTCTCACGCGGCCAAGGAATCTGGCCGCGTGGAGGGTCCTCTTTTCCACCTGGTTGGACTTTTGGCCCTCTACTTTGGCCCATGGTCTTCGTCTTGAAAATTCTGAACCGTTCTCTTTGGCCTTGCCCTTTTTGGAGTCCCGAAGCTCCCGGAAAGTCTGAAACACTAAAAAGTACGTTTTCTGGAAAAACAGGGTTAGAACCAAAAGAAGGGGGATTGTTTAGAAAATCCCCCAAGTCATTATAAAACATGAATATAGGTTGCTAATATGTAGGAAAACAATTAATAACATGCAAAGTTCATGTATGCATTTTACATGCATCACACATCGGCGGCTCCGCTCGACGGAGACCGCCGGGAGCAATGAATATCCTAAGTTTGAATTGTCGGGGCTGCGGGCGGCTCGAGACAGTTCAAGAAGTCAGCAACTTGATTCAGTTGCATCGCCCCTCTTTGGTTTTTCTCTCGGAAACCAAATTTTCTGATACGAGAGCAAAGGAGTCAATGTTCAGATTTGGTTTTCGAAATTGTTTTGCGGTTAAATGTGAAGGATCGAGTGGTGGTTTGGCCTTGTTCTGGAACAATGACTCAGTGGTGAGTTTGAATTCATATAGTAGAACACACATTGATGTCATGATTCAAAGTGAGGAATTGGGACAGAGAGACTGGAGGTTCACAGGGTTCTACGGCGATCCGGTTAGAGCAAGGAGGAAAATAAGTTGGGAACTGCTAGGTCCGGTGCGGCGGCTGGACTGAGTGGGGCTAGGGTTCCCAACGCATGGGAGAGTGGACTAACGTGCCCGCTGGGCAACCTGCGCCCCTCTTTATATAGCGTATGGTAATGGGCTTCACAACACTTGTGGCCCATTCCCTCTGTGAGTCCGACTCACAAAACCAGTCCATTTCCGGTTCGGGTCCAACCCGACCAATACTTGCTCCCGCTCTTAAGTGTGCGACCCTGCAGGCTCATGGCGACTTGGACACGATTGGAGTCCAACTCCCAATCGATCAATCGGTAGCGGCTCTTAGCACAACGTTCCGACTCCCAAGTACCATTGAGTCATGACGACATACCTTTCAATGTGATATTCATCTTAGTCCCTTTTGCCTCACGATATACCTTGTCGAGCTATAGGCGATTTATCGTCATCCCTTAAATAGCTCAACTCTCTTATCGATCCGTGATATGTGATTCATCTGACTAACTGTTAGTCACCCGACACAGTTAACACTTAACTGAGTCGCGCATGGCCATGCTTCATGAATCATATCACTCGAGAGGGCCCAGAGAATATCTCTCCAATCGGAGGGGCAAAATCCCATCTTGATTATCCACATCACGCAGCTTGCTTCTCATTCGACCCGAACTTTGCCTTTATAGTTGCCTTGTCACAGAACAACGTTTGACAGAACCTAAGTCGTTGATCCACAACTCGGATTGTGCGACAACCTCAAGTCTAAGGATTACATTGATTGAGACATGCAAATGACGACTTACTCGTTGCATCTCAATGTGGGTCAGTCCGACTTGCTAAACTCTTTAGCCAAGTCCGTGAATGTTGGAATGGCATCACCATGCCCATGACAAGTGGAACCGTGTCATCAGCCAACACTCACATTAGTCTAGGGTGTGTGTCCAACTCAACCTAAATGACCAAGCACAATCTAGTATGAACAACATGAATATATAGTTCCACAATCGAATCACATATTCAATGACATATATCAGATGTTCAAAACAAGGACAACTTAATAACTTTATGAATACAGTGGGAATTACATCATACATGATTGCCTCTAGGGCATATTCACAACATCTCCATGACTAGATCTAGCAAGTTCTTACTTCAACTTTATGTCACATTGTTTAAAGCTATACTCTGGTTTTTCCTTAATTATCGAGGTGTTATGATTTATTTCGCATCTTGGTGGAGTATAAGAGGGGTCAATATGACTGTAGAGATCTCTATGCTAGAACGTGATGCCCATATGAAAGTATTCAATGTTAAACATGTTATTGTAATCTCACATGTAATTCTTTATGTCCACCGTCTACCACTTTATTTGAGAGAATGCACGTGTGAAACCATGAACCCCGGTCCTATTTTAATTATAAGAAAACACTCTAGTTACTTTGCTGCAATTTACTTTACTTGCACTTTACTTTACTTGCATCTCCAATTCGAATTTACATTATCTCCATCACCACTTGCATCACAAAAATACAAAAACAATCCATTGCATATTTATTTTCTCATTTGCATTTAGTAGTAGATTTAATTATTGCACATTTACTTTCATTTTTGCATTGCAATTTAGAAGTCTCACACCTTGTGCTTGACAACCACTTGGTGAGGTTGAGGGCACAAAATTCTCTACTTGTTTGCAGTATCCTGGAGGAAGCTTGGAAGACAACTGCTGAAATACTGGCTCCCCAAGAGTTCGATATAAACCCTCGAGTCACCCTCGTGGGGAATAAGGCTTGCCACTAGCTACACACTCTGCACTTGGAGTCTCAACCTAGCCATCAATGTCTACACACGGTTCTATTCTTGTAGACAGTGTTGGGTCTCCAAGTACAGAGGTTTGTAGAACAGCATCAAATTTCCCTTAAGTGGATCACCCAAGATTTATCGAACCCAGGGAGGAAAAGGTCAAAGATATCCCTCTCAAGCAACCCTGCAATTACGATACAAGAAGTCTCTTGTGTCCCCAACACACCTAATACAATTGTCAATTGTATACGTGCACTAGTTCGGCGAAGAGATAGTGAAATACAAGTAATATGAATGTATAAGTAGTAATTGCAATCTGAAACAAAAATGGCAGCAAGCAAACTTGTAGCAGAACAGGTTGTAAACGGTGTTTCGATGCTTAGAAACAAGGCCTAAGGATCATGCTTTCACTAGTGAACACTCTCAGCAATAATAACATAATTGAATGCATAAATAGCTCTTTTCACTGTGCTAGTCCGAACCAGTCTTCGGTCGAATAACGAACACCAATCCATGCGTAAGACTGTAACAACACTCCTCAAGTATGTATTCCCTCTATAGGGCACCCCACGCTGTCACTATGAGCGCCCCAAATTAGTACTAAACAAACGCCACAATTTCATAGGGTTATCCAACACAAAATATAAATATCATGCTAAACCACACGGTGCACACACTGTCGCCTTTACATGGTGATCAAAGTATCTACGAATATCTCATAAAAAGACTACTTGAGTAGCATAACAGATGAACAACAACATCTACTTATTCAACTAGATTACAAAGCTCATGATCACATCAAGATCACACCATGGGAGAGAGATGAAACATATAGCTACCGGTAGATCCCTCAGCCCCCGGGGAGAACTACTCCCTCCTTATCATATGAGACATCAATGGTAATGAAGATGGCGGTGGAGTCGATGGAGATGGCTCCGGGGGCACTTCCCTATCCCTGCAGGGTGCCGGAACAGAGATGTCTGTCCCCCAAAACTTGTCAACGGCAGCGGCGGAGCTACGGAACTTCTCGTGGAAGGAGGCCGATCTCTTTTGGCTTTATGCATCGAGGGGCATATATAGGCGAAATGGCGATGGCGGTGGGCTCCCGAGGGGCCCACACCACCCCTAGGTTCCGCTAGGGGGCCACCCGCGCCCAGGCATGGTGTGGGGGCTCTAGCCCCCCCCCCCTCTGGGTCTCCTTTGGACTTCCTTGACCCTCCGGGAATTCTAATACTTCTGGCTTTTGAATCGTCCAATTCCGAGAATATTTCCAGAACAACTTTTCTGAAACTAAAAACAACAGAAAACAGGAATTGGCTCTGTGGCATCTTGTCAGTAGGTTAGTCCTAGAAAATCGATACAATGGCATAAAGTGTAAGGGAAACATGTAGCATATGGCATGCAAATAACATGCCGCCTAGCGTCGAAGGCGACCGGTGGCGTCCCACCATCTCCGCCATGCCACGCCATCGGAATCGGTCCGACCCCCTCCGACGAAGGAGGAGGCCACCACCACCGTCGTCCTCCTGTTGCGAGACCAGCCCTAGAAACGAGCCGTTGACCCGAGGAGGAAAGGCGAGGCGGTCTGCCGCCGAAAAACCCATCTGGGTCTGATGCGCCCACCCGCCGCCGCCACTGGCCCGCCGCATCCGTCACCAGCATGCCGTCCCGGGTCGCCGTTTACCCGCACCAGTGCTGCAGTTCAGGCTAGGACGAGTCGCCGTTGCAACGATCCAATCTTGGCGAAGAGAAGGCCGCCAGCACCACCGGCTTGCCACGCGGCCAGGTCCTACGACGAACCCAGCGGCGGTAGGGGACTCGGGGGAGGAGGTGTTCGGGGACGGAGGGGACGGGGGCCTCTCTATTGCTCATTGTCTCTCGATCTACGTGATCATAAGTGGGATGAACGTTGTATAGGAGAGTGTACTCAAAGTAGGGCGTGTGGTTATGCATGGCAGGTGAGGGGCGACATTTTTTTCTTAGAGAATTGCAGCCCTTTTTTTATGATATGGAGTTTTTGAATTAAATTTGTCTTGGGTGCAGTATTACATAACAAAAAATATATTATAAACCAATCTGAATATCATTTCTAAAAATCTAAACATGTAAAAAAAAATTCCAACTATTGCTAGTGAGGCACAATTGGTAATGCACAACCGGCGAGGAAGAGGCGTCGAAATAATTTGGTCCCACGTCCGCGCGCGGCCAAGACATGCCGTTCGGCGAAAACGGAAATAAACCCGGCCGAGCGAGAAGCCGTTTGTCCGTACGCGTTAGCACGCTTCTTCCCTCCTCTCCTACACCGTCGCTGGACGGACACGTACCGTACGTCTTGCTCTTGCACCAACCCAGTGGCTCTGAATTTCGTGTGCGTTTTTTCAGGTTCGACCGTGAGTGGAAGAAGTACCAACTCAGTCTCGATCCATTTTTTTTTGCTTTGCAGCTGGAGGATCAGGGAAATGCAGCTTTTTTTTTTTATTCTCCTTTTGCTGCTCCTGCAGACGACATGCACTTGGTTCATCGGCAACATATTCGACCCGGCCACGCGTCGAAGGACCTGGACTCCAAACGTTGGCGCGCTGGAAACCATATTTGGATCCTGGGCTAGCTAGCTATATTATCGTGAATAGCACAGAAGCCGGCCCAACTGAGAGATTGAGCCCATTTGTTATCTACCGATTGTCCACAGCGGGGAGGGACGAGCGTTTTTAGTCCCACCTCGCCAATTGAGCGAACCAGAGAGCAGCTTATATACCCGGCGGCAGCTCATCCATCGCAATTCCTGGAAACTGTTCGCTTACTACTCTGGGACAACCTATGCGTCCACTGCACTGTGGGGCCCGGCCGCCCGGGTGTGTTGGTTCAGGGCCTACGGGAAGGAAGATCTGGTGCTTGCGCTGTGCCGTCTCTCGAGCTTAGCCGACGGCTTGATGGCTGCCACGCATCAGGTTCCTTGACCTTAGACCCTGCCTCACCCGGGCTAGGGCCTTTTGTTTTTTATTTTGTTCCTGCATCGAGTTGCTAGCTATGACACCGAAAATTTTGGCATCAAATTTTCGGTGCAAATTTTAATTAATTTCAACATGAATTTCTCGTCATTTTTTCTGTCGTCCAGCATATGATCGCGACCGCATGCACCTAACGCGCGAGGCGGGCAAGGCAGCCGGGAGAAGGCTGTACATGATCCACGGCGCCGGCGTGGAACGGCGGCAGCAACGTACTCGCGACGGTGGCGCTGAAGGAACGACGTGCCGGCGCAGCAGGAGCACGAGATCGTCGTGTCCGTGTGAGCCACGTACGACAGGGACAAGAAGCGGATGGACGCCGGCACACCTTCGCTTGCAGCACGGCGAGCCGCGAATGGCAGATGAGCACTTCCAGCCCCACTGCAACATCCGGCTGCCTTCTTCAAGGACTCTCCTGCAACGCGGCCGCGACCAACTCCGGCCGGCAGAGTCCCGGCCGTCGATCACAAACATGGAACACGGCAGACACATCGTAAGAATTTCAGGCTAGTGATCACAACGCACCATGTTCAATCATGGCCACGAAGCAGTGGGGCCTGGCGCGTCCGTGATATTCACGGGGATGCACCGGCAAGCACAGGGCGACGCCCATGAATATGATGGCCAATACGATCTTGAGGATCTCGAGTATAACCTGTCGGCGGAGCTTCTCCGGCCACGGCACGTTCGTCCCTCGTCTTCTCTGCACGCCATCGAGGATGCACCGGCAAGCACAGAGCGACGCCCATGACGGGCAACACGATCTTGACTTGAGGATGAGTCATGCGTCTCGAGTATAACCCGTCCCGTCGGCGGCTTGCATGGCAGAGCGCTAGTCTTGAACCCGAGATTGTTGCGAGGACAAGTCGAGCTTGATCAATGTTCTTCTTCTGCAACCCCTTATGTCCTTGCGCGATACACGCAGCTCTGGAGCGACAACAAACAACATGGTGAAAAATCCATTGGGGATCACGTGGGTGGCAAGCGACGTTGTGCGGCATGCATGAGATGAGGTTGCCTTGCGGCGGCCTTGACGATCGGCAGCTTCTCCGGTACGTTCGTCCTGCCCTCCCTCGTGCATGTTCGCTGCACGCATGGAACAGCCAAAGCAGAGCGTGATCTGTGAATCTCACATCACCATAATACGGTAAAGAGTCAAGCATCAACGTCCTTGCTCACGCCGTCGTTTCCAGCTCAGATCTCGCCGCCCCTGCTCCTGCTCAGCTCCATGAAAATAGCAAGGCTTTTGGGGCTGCCTGCCAACTCCTTGAAGACGTTGTCGCTGGCTGACTGAAGCTGCTCCATGATCGCCCCCAGGCGGTGTCCGATGCCTGCTCTGTCCTTAGGTGCTCTTCAGGTCTGTCCATGCGTGTGCAGAGGTCTGTCCTTAGGTTCCGACCCTCGTCGAGGCTGTCCTGTGTCTTCCGTCCTCTGTTAGCATCGATCTGCGTGTGCAGGATAAAGTTGTGAAGCAGCACCTGGAGTCCTGGACGAAACACGGTGCAGGTACTCCAACTCGGTCTCGCGATCGATGATTACTGTGCGGCTGTAGGATCTGAGAAATGCAGTGACCGCAATGCTGAACCACTCACACTAGGGGGCTAAGCAGATGTCACAACTGTGTGTTCAGAGTTCACATTGTCTAGCACTCAACTTGCTGTACTAAGTTGTGGCATGTGCTCAACTTGGAGAAAGTGTCTTTTACTGAAAATTAGATAAAATACGCTGCGAAATTCCATCTTGGCTCCGTGTCTGAATCTTACTGTCTTAGGCATCTATTTATAAGCTTATTATGGTGCCTGCCTTCATGGCAAATTTGCTTGAGGAATTCATTGACCTAGTACAGAATCAGTTATTTGTCGGAGGAAAAAAAAGGCAGAGATTTGGAAATGAAATCAAGTTCTGCGGGGTAAACTTGACAAGATTTAGCTGTGCTGGGCGGCGGCGGCGGGCGATCGAGGTTCTGGCCGGCGGGAGCACCTGCCGGAGTTCCTCGCGGTGGAGCGCGTCAAGTGGACGGGAGAACTAGGATTTTTTTGTGTGCAAGGTCTATGGTCCCACGGGTTTGCACATGCAACAGAACACTTTTTTTTTATAAAGAGAAGGACATTTTTCACCGCACGAGAATTGCTAAACAAAAACATTTTTATGAGGTGCTCAGCATTTTGTAACGTGGCATTAGAGGCTTTTTCCTTGTTTTCCCTTTTCCCCTAAACAAGGGGAAGGGTCTATCATTTTCACTGACAAGAAAAGGTTAATATGTAGTACAAGATAACAAAAGAAGTTCATACTACCAAAACAAGCTGCCCCTCCCCCTCCATTCGACCAACATCGAGGTGTGGAGTACCATGTCCTAGTTTCCTTTTTTTTCCTTGAGTGACCTGCCGACAAGTATGCACACATGAGCGTGACCTCTTTCGGAACTTCCGGCCCGGCTCGCCGGAAATTTCCAGCGCGGTGTCGTTTTAATGAAGTTGTGTACCATGTTTGGCAAGATTTAGCCGTGTACTATTTCAGGATACTCGTTCGCTTTTACTGTTATCGCTTTTCCTTGCTGGGGTACGTAAGCCAGCTGATTTATGTGTTCAGTTCGCTCTTCTTCGTAGTATTCTTCTTCTTCTTCTTCTTCTTCCTCTTCTTCTTCTTCTTCTTCTTCTTCTTCTTCTTCCACGGAGCTCATCCTCCTCTTTCTACATCCGCCACGACTAGAAAATGTTAAATCATGCAGCACCGTAATAAGCTTCTTTTTTGGTTAATGCTACACAACAACATCAAATCCATGTAGATGAAGTGAAGAAGCCAATCGGAGATGGCATGCTCTATGTCATGGACCACTATACGGTGCGCATCCTTGTCCATCATCGGACCAAAGAGATGTGTGGCGCACTGGAGACCGAGCTAGCAAGCATGAACCTTTTTCGCGAAAACGCAAAAGCTTTGCGTTTCATTGCATCGATAGAAAGATGGTTTATGTACAAGCCTACAAGGAGGCCACCCACACGGTACAACACAACCCAGGGAACTAAGCCCTAGACTAGGGAAGGAGCTGACCGAGCCCTTTCGCCCCCGCTTACGCCTAGTCGCGAGCCTCCGATTTGATGGTTGCCAAAAGAGCGCTGGCAGATGGGTTTGCATTATCGAAAACTGTTGAATTACGTTATTTCCATATCCACCCAGCCGTAAGCATGATAAGCGTTGAAGTGCCTTTACATAGCAGAAGAGGTGTGGAATGCAGGGTCAGAGACCACCATCCAACGAATCGTCATTGACAAATGGGGGCGTGAAGGTATATCGAATCCATGATAGCACCTCGAACCAAAGCGTCCGGGAGAAAGAGAAACCTGTGAGGATGTGGGACATTGACTCAAGAACCTGGTCACACAGGGGGAAGCGCGCAGGATGAGGCAGGGTGCGGCTCGCAAGCCTCTCCCCTGTCCAACAACGGTCCATGCAGGCGAGCCACACAAAGAACTTCACCTGAGGCGGGACCTAGGTTTTCCAGGTGAGCTTCCAGCTTGGGGATTCAATGGCACCAAAGAATAAGGCCTCCTCGCATGATTTCGACGAATATTGAGTGTCCTTTGTCCATCAACAGAGCAACCTATCTGGCGCCACAGACAGTTGAATCCGTTTAACGAGCCTCCAAGTCTGCACATACTGCCAAAGGGCGAGGGGGTGCATGTCCCAGCAATGTCCCCAATCCATCTGCGCTCTAGAAGTGCCTCCCTCACCATCCGGCGCTTTCAGCGCCTCTTCGGGATAAGCGCGAACAAAGCCGACACTAAATCCTTAAGCGATCTTCCATCCATCCATCAATTTATCCACCCAGAACAGCTCCTCCGAGCCATCGACCAAGGACATTTCCGTGGAGGCCTCGAAGATTTCACTCTCAACCTTGGAGAATTTCATATCTAGGTCCTCCCATAGTCTGTCAGCGTCGGTGCTCTTCCACCATAGCCGGCACAATCGGAGGCTAACGAAGGTTCGGAACGGGTCCAGGATGCCCAGGCCGCCCAGGTACAGCGGCCGACATACCCAAGCCCAGTTGACATGGCAGTGCCCCCCTTGGCCTCAGCCTGACCCACCCAAAGAAAGCTGCAGAAAATCTTCTCCATTTTCTTCAGGTATTTCTTATTGACGCTCAACACCATGAGCTGATGGAGGGGGGTCGCCACTAGTAACGCTTTGATCAGCGCGAGCCGCTCCTCCTTTGGCATCATAGTGGCCTTTCAAGAGGGAAGCTTGTCCGCCAACCTACCAATGATAGGCTGGAGCGATTCACCGGATGGCCTACAGATCCCCAGAGGGATCCCAAGGTATTTCACCGGGAAGGGAGCTATATGACACTCCATGGTAGCTGCTGCGAGAGCAGGCTCCTTGTCCGAACACCCAATTGGGGAAATCGAGCATTTTGCGAAATTGGTTCGCGGGCCCAAAGTATCCCGAAACAACGCGAGTATTTCACGGATCGCACGTAGCTCCTCAGACTTGGAGTGGCAGAAGATGACCACGTCGTCCGCTTAGAGCGAGACCGAAGTGATCGAGTTCTATCGGGATAGCCTATGGAGGATCCCCAACTCTGCGGCTCTAACCAGCAACCTGTTTAGCGTGCGCATAACAAGCACAAACAACTGCGGCGGTAAAGATTCACCCTGGCTTAGGCCCCACCGGTGCCAAATAGGGGCATCTCAGGAGTATAGAATATAGAATTACAAAAGGTATATGGCAGAAAAGAAAATAACTGGAAAAGTCTAGCTCAGTAGTATATGCTTGATATACAAGTTACATATGTATTGCTAGTTAATGAAGTATTATTTGGGTATTTTGATACCAAATTGGTTGGTATAAATTGTCATACAAAGCAACACAATACAAGAAATATAAGGGCCTAACAAGAACTAGTAAAAGATGTGGTAGCGATCACGACAAGAACGGAATTTGTCTTCGGTATATTACATAAAAATAATATATTATAAACCAATATGAATATCTTTTCTAAAAATCTAAACATTTTCAAAAAAATCCAACTAAGAACAAATTTAAAAACTTTTGATTCGAATTTTTTATTTGAACAATTTTAGAGTTCAAAGTATGAATTTTTTAAATCCAAACTAAATTGAAATTCGAAGAAAAATAAAATTTACACGATTTTTAAAGCTGAACATTTTTATACAAGGTTTTATACAATTTGTTTACCCTTAAAGTTCTTGTTATGACCTTTGAAAGAGCCATTGAACTTCGTTTTATTCTGAAAATTTGCATGTACCTCAGGTAGAGGGGCTGCCCCAACTGGGCGTTCATGACTATTCTTTAAAACAAGCTCTTCATGTTTTTCTGCCTAGAGGAGCACATGTATAAGTTCAGAATAAACTTGGTAATCTCTGGCACGATATTATCGTTGTAGGATCCTATCAGAGGGAGCATAGTTGATAGAGTCTTTTCTATCTTCTCCACTTCTGATGGTTTCTTCTCGCAAAAGCGCAACTTTGAGCAAATCTTGTGAACCTCATGATTATAAGCTTCGACGGATTTGAAGTCCTGGAGTCATAAATGGGTCCAATCATGAGTAGCTTCAGGTAGTATAACTGCCTTTTGCCTTTCATATCTAGTTTTGAGTGATTGTCACATATTTCTTGGAGATTCCTCTATTAAATATTCAGACTTCAGATCTGGATGAATATGGTTTCTTATAATGTATAAGGCACCATATTTTTGTTTCTCATTTAATTTTGCAACTCCCTGCTGAGGAGGATTCTCAGGTGGTATGAGTGCAGCTACAATTCCATAGAATGAAAGACTAACTTTAACATCCATAGCCCATGTAGGGTAGCTATGTCCGTCGAGCGCAAGCTCTTCAAATTCTTTAACGGTCATGTTTTCCTACATGAATGAGAACGAGAGATCGGACGATATATATATGTTATAGGGATTGCAAAATGCAAACACATAGAACATATAGTCATTTATAGACATAATATGATGTAAAACATCACAAGTACTTGACTAGAGTACTATCAGTTGCACAAGTACTAGAAATCTTAAATTGGACTCATGAACCCAGTCCCCGGCGACGGAGGCGATGGCGATGTGCGAGGATCGGACGACGACCCTCGCGGTCAAGGAATCGAAAGAACGCGGAAGTCAGGGTGTGCAGGTTCATCACTGCCATTGTTCTTACCTCCCCTTTTTCCGTTCTTCTCCTTTTCATGTGATTCCTTGCAGAGCTCTCGGCCGAGCCACTGCTGTTAACGTGTTAGAATGGAATGAAACTTGTGTTCTCATTGATCTAGGCATAGCCCTATTTATACAAGGTTTTGAGATGCCTCGAAGAGGCGCCCGTTTACAAGGAGTCGGCAGTTGCCACTGATAGTTTGGACACAATGAAAACGTGCGGAACTAAAGGTTGGTTGTAGACGACGGTTGCCATCCAGCCGGTTACGTAGTGGTGCCGTTTTCTTTCTCAACATTTTCGTTTGGTGTGAGGTAGATAGGGAATCGCTTCTAGCGCAGGGCGTCGCTCCGAGCACTTTGGAAAGCTGCCAACGATAAAACGCGAGGGGGAGGGTAGGACTTAGGAGCGTCTAGGAGACACGGGTAGACCCGACGTGCCTTCAGATTTTAAGCCCGGCCAAAACCAGTCCACCAAACAGCCCACTAGCATTTTACAGTGGTTTTAATGTGAACTGGGATTGTACACGGACAAACCCGTCAAAACTCCTCCACCAAACAAGGCCTGAACAATCCAGTGCAAGCTGGTTTCACGCTTGCAATCCCTCGGTTGCCGGCACTTGAACTAGCCCGACAATCAAATATACCCGACACTCAAATACAATACTTCATGGGTCTGGCATGCTTTTACACGAAACATTAGCATTAGCGTGAAAATGCTGTCCAGTGTGTATCTAACGTGTGCCATCGAATTACAAATGCCTGAATACCAAGGAAATACGGAAGACCTAGGAAACTAGGGTTTTTTACTCCTCCGGCGATTACGTCTCCGGGGTGAGATCTGTGAGGAATTCTGACTCTGATCCATACAGGGATCCGCCTGGGTGGAAGGAGAATCTCTACAACATCACGGGGAGGGCCTGCTCGTGGAACAGGCAAAAAGTCGAGGCGACTAGGGTCTCTGTGAACCGATCTCGTGTCTCAAACTAGACGCGCCATGGCGGAATCTCGGGGAGGCAGTGGAAGCAGGCAAAAGGAGGGAGACGAGGCACTGTCCAAAGCCATGCAAAACTTGGATCTCCGGGAGGGCGAGTTGGATGATGTGCTCATCGGGGTCGAGGAACCCCAAGATCTTAAGAAACAAGCACGGTGGCTGGCCGTGGGAAAAGTCCATACAAGGAAATCGATTAGTGCTTCAACGTTGTTTGAAACCCTAAGAGGTATTTGGGGATTGGCCTATGATCCAGAGCTTCGGGAGGTTGATGATAACCTCTTTACATTCAAATTTTTCTACCTGGGGGACTGGAACAAAGTGATGAATCAGGGGCCGTGGTTATTCAAAAATCTAGTGGTTGTTATAAGTGAATATGATGGCTTATGTGATCCGAAGGAGGTGAAACTTGAGAGGACACTTGTCTGGGCGCAGATCCATGCGATCCCGGAGTTATATCGTGTAAACCGAGTGGTGGATCAATTGGCAAGAAGGATAGGAAAAGTATCAAGCGTGGAGATGAAGCCTACTAGATACTTTGAGGGGGATTATGTACGAGTAAGGGAGAGTATTGATGTGAACAACCCTATGATCCGGGTAGTGCCACTTAATATTGGTGGACAAGAAAGAATACTCCTCAAAGTGAAGTACGAGAAAATTGGTTTCTTCTGCGATGTTTGCGGTATTATGGGACATGATCTAGAGGAGTGTGGAGATGGCGTTCATGAAGAGAGCTCTATTCAATATGGCAAATGGTTGTTGGCAACAAGGAGGGTTATGACGGGACAATTCAATGTGAGAGGAGGGATGTCAGGGAGAACTGCAGGAAGAGGCTGGCGACAGACTGCCAATATCCCCTATGCTCGCAAAAGGGGATCGGAGGATCTAGAAACCGATGAAGAAATTAGTGATACGGCATCTAGTCCACTGAAAAAACAGGGTGATATTATGGAGGAAGACAATGACGGTGTGGCCATTGCAAGGGTTAACACCTCAAAAAAATTGCTCTTTGATACTGAGGCTAGAGGTGAGGGGGGGTCAATTTCGGATCAGGGAGAAAGTATGAATAGTGGTAGAGGAGACCTTATACCCCCTTCTTCTCAAGGGTATATCATGTCTAGGGAGAAGAAAAGATCAAAGAAGACCGGAGAAGGAAATACTGCAAGCTCAAATGATAGCACATTGATGACTCCCAAGTGCAGGAGATCAATTGTAGTACCTTTCGATAAGTATTAGAGTGTCGAACCCACGAGGAGCTGAAGGTAAGCTATCTATTCTCTAAAACCCTATAACCCTCTTATATGGCTGTTTATGCAAAGCAATAAGTTTGACTAAAAGGAACTAACTAATTAAAAGCAAGTGACGTGGAGTGTGGTTTGTCTAGTAACTAGTGAAGCAAGTTTAAAATGCAAGTAATCCTAAAGCAAGTTTCTAAAGTAGCAAGCAGCAAATATCTCAAGTATCTCAAGGGAGCAAGTGTCCTAGCAATAGATGTTTCGTTCGTGTGGTTGTCACAATTAGTGAAGCACATGTTTTAGTCTTAGTTGTTTCTTCTAGGAAGGAGCCATGAATAGGTATAATCAAGTAAATGATCTACAACCCCTTATGATGGATCATGTGGCCAAGTAAATGACTGCACAAGATTGATTAAGACATAAAGTCCCACCATAGCCTTACGTTCTAAGGTCCCCTATATATATCCCCCAATAACTTAACTTTGTGGCTCGGTCTCAGGTTACCGTCACTCCCAAGTCACCACCACTCCATTATGCTACCGGTGCTCACCTTACATGCATTCCCCAACATATGCGTGCACTCATATATTGTACATAAAGACAATCATAGAAGATAACAAACTTGTATGCAACCAATCAACGAACTATTTCACCATTGCCAAGAACAATTCACTACTCAAACATAGACGGGGAGACACAATACATCAAGGGAATATAGGATTGCATCATACATCGTGTTTGCCAAGAGATTACAGTGGAGAGATGGATCTGATCTTGCTGTAGATGTTGATGATGAACACGCCGGAGGGGTGTGGAGCCCTTCGGGGGTGATCCCGGCGGCGTTTCCCCCCTCCGATCTTCTCCGACGGCAGCCTTCTGTCTCTCTTTTTCGTGGTTTCGTCTCTCGGCGCCGCCTCCTCCTCGAAAAGGCCAGGGGACCCTTCATATAGTCGTTTTTCGGTCACGAGACACTCGAGAGAAGAAAGATCGACGACATCAGAGCCACGGGGGAAAAAAGGGGGCCTCTCACGCGGCCAAGGAATCTGGCCGCGTGGAGGGTCCTCTTTGCCACCTGGTTGGCCTTTTGGCCCTCTACTATGGCCCATGGTCTTCGTCTCGAAAATTCTGAACCGTGCTCTTTGGCCTTGCCCTTTTTGGAGTCCCGAAGCTCCCGGAAAGTCTGAAACACTAAAAAGTACGTTTTCTGAAAAAACAGAGTTAGAACCAAAAGAAGGGGGATTGTTTAGAAAATCCCCCAAATCATTATAAAACATGAATATAAGTTGCTAATATGTAGGAAAAACAAGTAATAACATGCAAAGTTCATGTATGCATTTTACATGCATCAACATCCCCAAGCTTAACCCATGCTCGTCCTCGAGTATGAAGGTGATAAAACTAACATGGACTTTGCATATTGAAACAATCATGGGATATGAAGGAGGATTATTCATGCTACATATAATCAAATGATTAATACTAGAAATGAGTAGCACTATACAATTCATGTTGTAAGAAATATCAAATATGCAATCAAATATGCTTCATAAAAGTTCACAAAGTGTATAATGAAATAAAAGCACTATGGACCAAATGCATACACAAAATGAAAAATAAAATCCTATATTGCTCAAAGAATAGCATAATGGAAAATAGAAAATATGGTGGACACTTTGGAGAAAATTGAGTAGAGGTAAAACATGATCAAGTCTTATTTAGCCTCTAAATTATTCAACTAAAATTACTAATTGAAATGTGGTATCCATTGATCTAGGACTCTCATTGCCCTTTATCACTAGCATCTTAAATGGTGAATGTTGAAGTAATGTGAATGACAAGGTGGTTGAAAGCCTCATGCCCCGTGAGTGTGAAAATCTACTCCATGATTACTCAACTTAAGATTCCTAATAAGCTTTGTACAATCATAATAAGTATTAATGACATCCTAGAGAACCGCAAAGAGGTACCTCTTGCCCCATGACATGGAAACAAGCCCATGTCACAATGACAAGACAAACAAACGGAGTAGACTCATCATCCTTTTTATTTTCATTCACTATTATGCATAGCTTCTTATTTTATTGTAGGATGTGTTGTAGAGTCACTCAAGCTGTAAGTAAATTTCCACCATGATAAAGCATGGCTTGGGTTAGCGGCCCAATGCGTTTCTCTAGTCATATAGATACTTACTCATCAAAACTTACTATTCCTCTATTTCATTTCGGCATGGCAGGAGTCCAAAAACAAAAGTACATGATATCAACCAAATGTAAATTTTTGTGCAATGTTGAAAGCTTTCCGGTGATACACGTTTATAGCTAGCTCCCAATCACACACTTGTCAAACGCAAAACTTGTGGCTCCCATTATTGGGTCATATTTATTAGATGCATAAAAAAGTAAAGTGTGCCTTCAAAAGTTCGTGAGAGTCCTATCCCAATTTCAACACATGGCAATTAATAAAGTGAATATCTTAATTTAGAACATAAATAACACAATAACATGGTGAACATACTCGGAATAGCAATGAGGCTAATGGGAAGATATGGTGGACTCACTGGAAATACTTGGCTAAGGAGTGTTGGAAACAAGTTTTTACTTGTTGGAATTTTTAAATTTTTGGCTAGCAAGAGGGAGATAGTTGACCAGCTACTATGCATGCATATGTCCATAGAACTACTCATTTCATGACAAACTAAATAAACCAGCAATTAACATCAAGGACATGAATAAGAGATAGCTCAAGACAACATTATTGCAAATTTCTACATATAAAAAGCCTATAAATCATGCAAACATATGTAGCTCTTCAAATCAACCATGGCATCCCTATTCCAAGTCATAATACTAGCATACAATACATTCAAACCCCAAAATCCAGTAGCTCAATCTCATATAAAATGATGGGTGTGGTCTTATAAAAACAAAAATAAAAACAAAAACTAGACGCTTCAAGTCTCTACGATAAATGCTTTGCTTAGAAAAACAGAAAGTAGACGTGTGCTAATCAAAATAGTGTAGCTACAGTGGGGTGTTCATCACATCCCCAAGATTATGGCTTTCACCATTCTTGGATGTCTTGAGGCGCAGCTCCTCTATTCCCTGTGAAAAAACTTCACAAAACATGTTTCTCCCATTCTTTTTCTGTGGGGTGAGATTAGCAAGGACAAACAAATCACATGCTTGCTGTGCAAAATTCCAAATCAAATGCTCCAGTAGATATAAAATAAGGTTCATTATGTTTTATGTTCACTCTCTTGCTTGAAAGAATCATGGAAATTCGATTCCCAAGCCCAAAGAGTGCATAAAACAAAAGAAGCCAGAATCTGTCCAGAAAAGCAACAGCAGCAAAACGAACGTTTTTCCCTAAGCTAGACTAGTCAAAAAATTAAGACAAATTTTGTGCTTACAGAGGACGAAAAGTTGCAGAACATACTAAAAAATTACCTCAATCCGACATACCAATAAAAAACGTAAAATCATACGGTGAGCAGACTCGTGCTGAAACAGAAATTTCATGCACTAAGATAGCAACTTATAAGTCCAAATGAGTTTGACTTGACTCTTTATTGAAAACTCCAGAATTAAAACAAAAAAACTAATCTCTTGAGACAGCAAGAGGACACTAGGAAAATCCAAACAAAAACAACCGGGTTGCCTCCCGTAAAGCGCTTTCTTTATAGCTAGGCTTTACTTACTTAACATCATGATGGTTGGAGTGAGGTGGCTCGGCATCCCCAAGTTTGGATTCTTGTACTTATTTGATACATGTAGGGTAAGCCCAGGGGTACATTCCCAAGCTTTATTGGTTGTCCCTCTTGATCTTTGTTCATCTCACTCAACTCTTCCTCCTGAAAAATTCTTCTTACACAAATCTCAACATAAAACTTGATTAGAGGGGTTAGTGCCTCCATAAATAAAATTCACATAGGTACAACAAAGACACATCATGAGTTGATTCTAAATATTAACTAATGTTACTACAGTTGTGCATTGCTCCTTGATCAAAAGAACCACACAAAATACAAGTAATGAGAGCAATGCAAAATAAAGACATAATCTGCCAAAAACTGAACAGCCCGTAAAGAGTGAATTTTTAGAGGCACTTAAGTTGCTCAAATCAGAAAACTTAAAACTAATGAAATATGTAGTGATAACTAAATATTGCTTTCGTAAATTACCAGGTCAAAATTCCACTTCTGTGATTTTAAACATTTTTCGCAGTGAAGTTCAGGAATCTGTTTTCTTGACAGCTAATTACTATTGTTTAATCCTATCTCTCATATAAGATTATTCTTGCCATTTAAGATGAGAAATAAGACAAAAATGTGATGTTACAGTAGTAAACTAATATTTTTATTGTTTGTAGCTTTGGAAAAAGTTTTAATGATAGAGACTTTGCAATGGTTTCATTGGCATGAACAACACATGTTCAAGGTCGACCCCAACTTCTCCATTACTCATCCTTCTCATTTACTTTCCCAATTTTTTTATAAAATGAAAATCTTAAACTAAATGATACATAACAGTAGGTAAAGGCATTTTACATGTTGTAAAGACATAAATGTGTGCTCAAACCGAATAGGAAATTAAAGCATAAGGAACACACCAAAAAATATTAAACAATTTATTTTTAAGTCTAACCCATTTCCTATGCATTGGCATTTTGTAATGAAACAAATAAAAGAAGCACATAATAGCAAGCATAGAAGGGTAGATCAAGTGCAACTTCAATACTTTCAGCATAAAGAGGGGAAATTTAATATTGTTGAAATATGTGTAACCATGTTTCCCTCTCTCATAATAATTTTCAGTAGCATCATGAATAGATTCAACAATATGAATATCACATAAAACTTTCTTATCATGAGCCACATGCATAAAAGAATCACTATTCTCCAGATAAGTAAAATCCTCATTAGTGATAGTGGGAGTTAAACATTCATAATTTTCATTGCAATCGTCATATATAGGAGGCATAGTATCATCAAAGTGAATTTTCTCCTCCAAGATTGGGGAACTAGAAATATCATACTCATCAAAACTAACTTCCCCAAGCTTAAAACTTTCCATAGAATCAGCAAGTATATCATTTTTATCCTCAATAGTAGGGGGACTAAAAATATCATATTCATCAAGACAAACTTCCCCAAGCTCAAGGTTTTCCTTAGCAATAAAGGTGTTCAAAGAATTAGTACTACCACAAATATGATTGTTGTGCAAATAATTTTTCAATTTCCCCTCAAACACTTCATGTCCTAATTCAAGGTAGATATTATACAGTTCTAAAATTGTTTGGTTGTTTTCCATTTTATAATTTTTTTGTGTGTTTTAGGTTTATATGTTAGTATGCAATGCAAACAAGAATAAAAGCTTAGCACAACGCTCCCCGACAACGGCGCCAGAAAAGTGCTTGATGACTCCCAAGTACAGGAGGTCAATTGTAGTACCTTTCGATAAGTATTAGAGTGTCGAACCCACGAGGAGCTGAAGGTAAGCTATCTATTCTCTAAAGCCCTATAACCCTCTTATATGGTTGTTTATGCAAAGCAATAATTTTGACTAAAAGGAACTAACTAATTAAAAGCAAGTGACGTGGAGTGTGGTTTGTCTAGTAACTAGTGAAGCAAGTTTAAAATGCAAGTAATCCTAAAGCAAGTTTCTAAAGTAGCAAGCAGCAAATATCTCAAGTATCTCAAGGGAGCAAGTGTTCTAGCAATAGGTGTTTCGTTCGTGTGGTTGTCACAATTAGTGAAGCACATGTTTTAGTCTTAGTTGTTTCTTCTAGGAAGGAGCCATGAATAGGTATAGTCAAGTAAATGATCTACAACCCCTTATGATGGATCATGTGGCCAAGTAAATGACTGCACAAGATTTATTAAGACATAAAGTCCCACCATAGCCTTACGTTCTAAGGTCCCCTATATATATCCCCCAATAACTTAACTTTGTGGCTCGGTCTCAGGTTACTGTCACTCCCAAGTCACCACCACTCCATTATGCTACCGGTGATCACCTTACATGCATGTCCCAACATATGCGTGCACTCATATATTGTACATAAAGACAATCATAGAAGATAACAAACTTGTATGCAACCAATCAACGAACTATTTCACCATTGCCAAGAACAATTCACTACTCAAACATAGACGGGGAGACACAATACATCAAGGGAATATAGTATTGCATCATACATCGTGTTTGCCAAGAGATTACAGTGGAGAGATGGAGCTGATCTTGTTGTAGATGTTGATGATGAACACGCCGGAGGGGGGTGGAGCCCTCCGGGGGTGATCCCGGCGGTGTTTCCCCCCTCCGATCTTCTCCGGCGGCAGCCTTCTGTCTCGCTGTTTCGTGGTTTCGTCTCTCGGTGCCGCCTCCTCCTCGAAAAGGCCAGGGGACCCTTTATATAGTCGTTTTTAGGTCACGAGACACTCGGGAGAAGAAAGATCGACGACATCGGAGCCACGGGGGCAAAAAGGGGGCCTCTCACGCGACCAAGGAATCTGGCCACGTGGAGGGTCCTCCTTGCCACCTGGTTGGCCTTTTGGCCCTCTATTTTGGCCCATGGTCTTCGTCTCGAAAATTCTGAACCGTGCTCTTTGGCCTGCCCTTTTTGCAGTCCCGAAGCTCCCGGAAAGTCTGAAACACTAAAAAGTACGTTTTCTGGAAAACAGGGTTAGAACCAAAAGAAGGGGGATTGTTTAGAAAATCCCCCAAATCATTATAAAACATGAATATAAGTTGCTAATATGTAGGAAAAACAAGTAATAACATGCAAAGTTCATGTATGCATTTTACATGCATCACACATCGGCGGCTCCGCTCGACGGAGACCGCCGGGAGCAATGAATATCCTAAGTTTGAATTGTCGGGGCTGCGGGCGGTTCGAGACAGTTCAAGAAGTCAGAAACCTCATTCAGTTGCATCGCCCCTCTTTGGTTTTTCTCTCGGAAACCAAATTTTCTGATACGAGAGCAAAGGAGTCAATGTTCAGATTTGGTTTTCGAAATTGTTTTGCGGTTAAATGTGAAGGATCGAGTGGTGGTTTGGCCTTGTTCTGGAACAATGACTCAGTGGTGAGTTTAAATTCATATAGTAGAACACACATTGATGTCATGATTCAAAGTGAGGAATTGGGACAGAGAGACTGGAGGTTCACAGGGTTCTACGGTGATCCGGTTAGAGCAAGGAGGAAAATAAGTTGGGAACTCCTTGAGTACCTTCGATTGGAGTCTGATAGCCCGTGGCTGTGTGTAGGAGATTTTAACGAAATTCTAGATGCGAAGGAGCAATTTGGAGGAAATAGGAGGGAAGAGTGGATGATGGATAGTTTTCAAGACACTGTTGATAAGTGTCGCCTTTCTGATTTGGGGTTTATGGGGCTGCCATATACTTGGGACAACAGACAATATGGACACAGAAACATCAAAGTTAGGTTGGACCGAGCATTTGGAGATAATGGGTTTTTGGATATTTTCGGAAATACAGATGTGGTTCATGTGCAGACTACGGAATCCGATCACTGTGGCCTTCTTGTGTGGATTAAAAGGGAGGAGCAATTTATTGGAAACAGTGGTACTGGGATTTTTCGGTATGAGAATGCCTGGAGTAGACATGACAGATATGGCTCCACGGTTGAAGATGCTTGGGCGCCAACTACGGGCGATCCGGCTTCCGTGGCAGGTGCTCTGGGTGATGTCCGAAAGAAATTGCAAGGTTGGAGTCGCAGCGAATTCGGAAGTGTTAGGAGGCAATTAAAGGTGATGCGAGAGAAACTTGAAAGGATGAGAGCGGAGTCTTTGGGGACTGGTCCTTCACGTGGTGAAAGAGGTCTAACAAACAGAATATCGGAATTGCTTGCAAGAGAAGAGATCATCGCAAAACAACGGTCTCGTATTCAATGGCTTAAAGAAGGCGACCGTAATACAACTTTTTTTGATGCTAAAGCTAAAGAGAGAGCGCGGTTAAATAAAATCAAACGTCTACAATTAGATGATGGCTCCTTTCTGCAATCACAACCGGCTATAGAAAATGCAGCAATTCAGTTCTATCAAGACTTATTCAGGGGGGATATTGGCATCAATCCAGGGGCTGTTACAGAGGGTTTGGAGAAGAAAGTTGATGAGCAAATGAATGAGAAACTATGCATGCGAGTCTCGGATACTGAAATCGAAAAAGCTCTCTTTATGATGCACCCAAACAAGTCACCGGGACCGGATTGGTTCACGACTGGCTTTTATATTCGGCATTGGAACTTATTGAGGACCTTTGTTTGCTGTGGGGTGAGAACCTTCTTTGAGACAGGGAGTATGCCGGAGGAGGTAAATGAAACAGTTCTTGTTTTGATTCCAAAAGTGAAGGATCCTGTGAAGCTAGCTCAATACAGACCGATTTCTCTTTGCAATGTTTTATACAAAATCGTTTTGAAGATCCTTGCTCTTCGCCTTAGGCCTTTCCTGGAGGATATTATCTCAGAGGAGCAAAGTGCATTCGTTCCAGGAAGATTGATTACCGACAACGTACTAACGGCTTATGAATGTATCCATTATTTGAAGAGGAAAAAAGGGAAAGTCAGGTGCGTGTGCGATTAAATTGGACATGGCGAAGGCTTACGATAGAGTGGAGTGGTCATAGCTGAAGAATATTATGGAAAAAATGGGGTTCACAGAGTGGTGGGTGAAGAGGATAATGGCGTGTGTGGAGACAACATCCTTTTCGGTTCGAGTCAATGGTGTCTTTTGGGACATCTTTAAACCCTCGAGGGGGATACGACAAGGTGATCCGTTAAGTCCTTATTTATTTTTTATTATGCTCAGAGGGATGAACTTTTCTCCTTAAAAATGCTGGAACAATGTATCTGGCAAGGGGGATTCGGGTGGGTAGCCATGCTCCATGGATTTCCCACCTGCTATTCGCAGATGATTGCATTGTTTTCACCCAAGCAACAGGTGTGGGTTCTAGCAGGATTAATGAGATTTTGGACACTTATCTTCATGGATCAGGACAGATGGTAAATAAATCAAAATCGACAATCTTTTTTAGTAGCAATTGGCCAATTGTACAACTGAGGCAAAATAGGAGGTTCTCGCAACGTTGAATATACAAACTGAAGCCCTCGGTGAAAAATACTTAGGACTCCCAATTGCTTTGGGGAGATCATCCGATGAAAATTTTGAGAGTATTCTAACAAAAATCAAGAGGTTGGTCAATGGTTGGGTTTCTCAGTATTTGAGCAGTGCGGGAAGAGAAATTCTTATTAAAGCAGTGTGTCAGGCCATACCAACATACTCTATGAGCTGCTTTTGGTTATCAAAAAAACTGTGTAAGAAGATTTGTAGTGTCATTGCGAGGTTCTAGTGGGGAGGTGACGAAAATAAACGCCGGATGGCTTGGTGTAAATGGAAGAATATGACTTGTCCGAAAAATGAAGGTGGGATGGGCTTTCGTGACCTCGAGCAATTTAACCAAGCAATGCTAGCTAAGCAGGGTTGGAGATTGATTACAAACCAAAATTCTCCGTGTGCTAGAGTTCTGAAAGGCAAATATTTTCGTAATGTTGAGTTTATGAAGGCTACTAGGAAGAAGGGGTCATCCCATACTAGGCGAGCTATATTGCATGGTAGAGAAACGCTGAATTTAGGACTCATTAAGAGAGTTGGCGATGGCACTTCTATTGATGTGTGGGATGATCCATGGATCCCGGAGAATCCCAATAAGAAGCCTATGAGAAGGGAGGAGGGGAGTACGGTGACCACGGTGGAAGAGCTGTTACATCCGGTTACGGGTGAGTGGATTGAAGAGAAAGTACGAACAAATTTTATTCATTCCTATGCCGAGGCAGTGCTTAGGATACCTGTGGGGATGATGATGGAGGATACATGGGCTTGGCTGCCTGAGAGACTCGGATTTTTCTCTCTCAGGTCGGCCTATAAAACGTTGGTACATTATGACAGTGCGTACCACACTGCTTCTTCTAGTGGCTCAGATTCGCAATTGTGGGAAAATCTCTCAAAAATTACATACCGCCAAAGGTGAAAAATTTCTGGTGGAGAGTCATCAATAATTTTATTCCAACAAAAGGTGTGCTCTTTGATCGCCATATTGAGAGGACAGCTTATTGTGATAGCTGTGGCTGTTTTGAATCAATCTTCCACGCTCTTTTCAAATGCACATGGGCGAAGATGTTTTGGGCTGAATTATACAAAAAGGTGGGAGTCAAGGTCCCAGAGGTCCATCCGAACTCATGGGCTAGTGACTTGGTCGAGGGAGACAGGGTAAAGGCAGCTGACCGACCTGTCATTTTATGTGGGGCATGGGCAGTGTGGGCCAAGAGAAATGCTAGAAAGCATGATGGCATTCAACGCTCGATCTCGCAGTCAGTTCAATGGACGTGCGATGTGGTAGATGATCTTATGGCTATAAGCAACGAACTGGGACATCAGCCGGTTAAAAAGAAGTCTAAATGGATTGCCCCGTAGAATGGCGATCTAAAGATCAATATCGATGGCGCCTTCTTCCTTGAGACATACCAAGGGAGCACCGGTGTGGGAATCCGCGACCATGACGGAAAACTTCTGTGTGCTCAGGCCTTTTGGTACGAATCTGCTGCAAGTGCTCTTGTTATGGAAGCGTTTGCTTTTAGGAGGCGGAGTTCGGTTGGCGATGGATCGGGGTATCCGTAATGTAATGATTGAAACAGACTCGAAGCAACTAGTTCAACTCTGGGAAGGCAAAAATTATGACCGGTCGGAGATAGCCGCGATCCTAACAGAAGTAAGCGAGCTGTCAGGGAATCTTCTTTCCCTTACTTTATCTTATATATCTGAGATGCAAATGAGATGGCTCATTTACATGCTAGGAACTGTAATCCAGTTAGAAGAAGATGCCTTTGCATAAATTACATGCGAGCTTTCTTGATACATCAGGAAAGATTGTAATACCGAATGATGTTGTTCGTAGCGGCAAGTTTGCACTCTTTTCCTTACCAGGATACCTACGGAGACTGGAAGGTTTTTAATCGAGGCATCTTGTTTGCTTTATATATTATGATGTTTTCTCAAAAGAAATAAGGCCTGAACGGTAGGAATCTACAACTACTTATAAATCTACAACTACTTATAAAGAGAAGAAGTTCGTGGGAAAATTAAATCCTAGCCTTACATCACCAGCCATCAAACGGCTAATATTCACCCATTCTCCCTCCCGCGTTTCACGATTTCCTCGCACCTCACGCCGCACAACCCTTCCTTCCGATCGATCGTCAAAAAAGAAAAAACCTTATTTCCTAGCACGCACCCACCCCCTGCTCACCGCAAGCGGAGCCGGTTACCCTGCCGGCCGCCCCAAGTGCTACTCCGGCCACGATTGCCACCGCCGCGGCGGGGGCTGCAGCGCCAAATTTTCGCCGCTGTTCAAACTGTCGCAACAGGATGGCGGGTACGACGGCCGAGGTTGCCACAGGACGTCAGAAGCCCCACTCCACGAATACGTCCGCTGAATGTGTGCTTAGCTTTGGGGATTTCTCCCTGTCGGTTTCAAAAGAAAACTTAGTAGAGTTCTGCGTACACAACCGCTGTGAGACAGATGCGGGTATGGCGATTGTTGACACCATGGCAGATTGGCAGGCGTCAGAATCTTGTGCCAGGTAAATAAAAATTATTCCGACGAAATTAATTGTTCAGCTAATCGTTCTTGGTTCCTTACACACAACGCTAGACACTTGATTTGATCTCTAACAAAAGTGGTGGCGTCAGAAAATTCAGCTAGCGATGGGCGAAACTTTTGGCATCAGGCTCCCAGGGTTGAACCCCACAACTGCTAATCAACCAGAATTAAGGTCCAGGTGCCGCCTGATTAGCGCCGCGCTACGGCTGCTCTAAGGAACTCTCCTGTTTTGCAATATGCAGTCCTACTAATCTATAAAAGAAAGGATGTGGAAAATGATGACACTGATGTAGGATGCATGGGTGTGGTGTGCTTCAGTGCTTGTTGAAAATATAGGACCACTCCTTTCGATTTACTACATCTTTTTATTTATTTTAAACTACTTCTATTCGTTCAGCGCAAAGTCTTCTGACAACTCACTTATAATGTTCAAATTGGCCTGTTTCAGGATTTGGTGCATCGGCTAATGGTCCTGGGATCCAAAGGTAATGTAATTACTATCTCATTTACTTGTTCCGTCTACTTCTTCAGTTTCTAGGCACACTGATTTCATTGGAAACAATTATCATCACTCTTGCAGAATTCAAAGCAAGCCTTGTACTGTAAGATGCTTTAAGGCATTGTTAACATAGTGAATTTTCTCACAACTTCTCCAAACTTGATATTCGAAAACAAACTTATCCTCGAAAAATGGTAGTCTGGAGATGGATCAGATATGTACATTGTCAGCATGATAGTCCTTACCTGCTACAAACTTTGTACTTCGGATCGCCACCAGCAACCCTTGTGCTTTTCTTTGAGTTAGAGCTCTATCTGAAAGTTCACTTGTTTTCCAACTCTTAGATAACGCATGTCTAGCTCCATCAGTGGAGCCTGCCCGTTTAATGACGATACCAATAAAGCTGCAGATGAAGAGAACACCACTTTCTCAGAAATACTGCCATTGCACTGACAGCACACCCACGACACAGCATCCTAGACCGACACTACGGGGTCAGGAGCTCGAGCAGATTCTGGTAACGCAAACCTTCATGGTGTTTGGTTAGCTTAATGATGTCATACAATTAAATATGTTGCTGAGTTAAAAAAAAATTCTAGAATGGATGTGTATATATATATATATTTGAAAATTGTTTGCAAACCACGAATGGGATTATTTCGACATAGGACATACATGTTCTTGAGACGCGTCTTATGTACGTTTATGGGTGAAGCAAATAGCAGAAACAGAGCACCATGGCTTGTCCATGGCTGTTCAATTTATTTCTTGGATGCTTCATCCTAACAGTGAGTTATTATTGTCTGAATATTTTGCTTTCGGTTCAATAAAAGACAATAGGTGTGCCACATAGTGTACTAATTGGCCATGTCACTCATATTACCTTTTCTCTTTCATGTGAAAATTCTTTTTTTTTTCCTCGAAATAAAATGTTTCGTTTCCTTTTGCTTGACATGTTCAGAACTTCCATATAAAAGTGAAATCAATAAAGTTCGTTCAGTTAATTGTAGAAAATGTACGCCAGATCTTCATGTCTATCTATTAACAAATCCACATTGGCAGACTGCCGGCCCAGAAATCCATGAAAATGTAAATTCTTATGTTTCTTTAAGTCATCAACTCAGTATTTGTACTTATGCATATTCCTGTTTTGTGTGTAGGCTGCAACCAGCCGTAAGAAAATGTCACATCCCAATTTCTCATTTGTTGTGAGTGTGACCACTCACCAGGACCTGCAACTGGAGGTTGCCAAATCACGAGCCAAAAATCAGACACAAACAATTAGCTGTCAAATTTGATGTTCCAATTAATCTGCTACCAAATTCATACCCAATTAATCCGGGCGTGCGCGCGCGGCCGGGTGTTGCACTAGCTCGGGCATCGACAGCGACCAGCAGCACAAGGAGAGGAAGGGAGCCTGGTGGGCGATCATGGTGACGGCGAGGGCATGTCGTCGCCGGGGAAGAACGCCAGGAAGGATCACAAGGTGGTGCCCTCCTCAGGTCAGCGCCGGCCCTGCTCTGTTCTGCATCTCTGCTCTGAATTTGGTGTGCGTTTCTTCAGGTTCGACCGTGAGTGGAAGAAGATAAAGGAGCACGTCCATTTTCTACTCAGTCTCGATCCATTTTTATTTTTCTGCTTTGCTTTGTGGTTGGAGCCTGGTCGGAGAAATGCAGGAAACAGCCACGCGGCTTTTTCTTCTGTTGCTGCTCCTCGGCGCAGATGTACCGAAACGTCCGCAACGACTGTACATTCTCCTGAACAACACAAAGCCGGCCCAAATGACAGATTGAGCCCATTTGTTATCTACCAATTGTCCACAGCGGGGAGGGAGGAGGGTTTTTAGTCCCACCTCGCCAAGTGATGCAACGTTTGCGCAGCTTATATACGCGGCGTCGGTTGGACCAACACAATTCCTTGAAACTCTTCGCTTACTACAATGGGGCAACCGCCCTGTGGGGCCCGGTTGTAGGCATGGGTCTACACAGGTAGGAAGACCTGTGCGCTGTCCGTGCCATCGCTCGAAATTGTTTGACGGCTTGATGGCCGGCACGCTTAAGGTTCCTTGACCTTAGACCCTGCCTCAGCCGGGCTAGGGCCTTTTTGTTTTGCACTTCCAGGTCGTGGTTTTCAGACTTTTTTATTTCAACGTGAATAAGAAATATTGTGGACACGCATCTTTGTGTCGCCCAGAATTTATGGCAGACAGCGTGTCGGCGAATTTCTGCGATCGGCAGCTTCTCCGGCCACGGAACGTTCGTCCCTCGTGTTCTCTGCACGCATGGAACGGAACAGCCAAAGCAGAGCGTGATCACCGAATCTCACGTCACCATAACACGCTAAGAGTCAACCATCAACGTCCTTGCTGACGCCGTCGTCTCCAGGCCCCTGCTCAGCTCCATGAAAATATCAAGGCTTTTGGGGCTGCCTGCCAAGCTCCTTGAAAAGACGCTGTCGCTGGCTGCGTTCCGGTGACTGAAGATGCACATGTGTGTGCAGGATAAACTTGTGAAGCCGCACCTGGACGAAACACGGTGCAGGTACTCCAACTCGGTCTCGCGATGGATGATTACTGTGCGGCTGGAGGATCAGAGAAATGCAGTGACCGTAATGCTGAAGCACTCGCACTAGGTGCCTCCGTGCCTGTGCTGTGCACATCTCCTGTTGTAGACGACGTGCTGCACCGCACAGTGCACTTGGCGCAGGTGTACCGATTGCTTTCTGCTAGTTTGTCATAAAAAGCTGTGATAAAATTACATGGCAAAGAAGGCCGTCCTAGTCAACGAGAAGGTTGGAGAGAGAAGTAGACAGCCAAAATAACGAGTGCTGATCACGGTCCAGAACCATAGGCGAAGTTGCGTACCGACGGACAAAAAAGAACTAGGTTCAGGTTCAGAACTAAACCTGAGAACGTGGACGGTGGGTTTTTATTGTTCAATGTACCATGTCTGCGTGGCCACGGTAATCTTCACCGCTCATGGGCTCTGCTACATGTTTTCCTGGGCGTCAACTGAGATAGATTTGGCACGCCCTGACCTGCACCTTTTCCTGGGCGTCGACTGATGTCGTGCACGTCGACGCCGGTGCCCGGTCTGGTGATGGTGGCTGGGTCACTCCATCGTGCCAGGCTCCACCGCAGCCTCCCCTCGCTCTGTCAGGCCGCCGACGACACCCACCTCCGTCCTGCCTTCCTCGTCTTGCTCCCGGCCGGAAGTCGCCTCAACCTCCACCGTCAACCTCAACTCTGGAGCACGGGCGGCCATGCAGCTGCTGCATCGCCTCCAACTCATGCATCCTCGTGCACGAGCATCGGGACAATGCTGTGGAAGTGGAAGGCAGACGTCGAGCACTCCACCACCTGTCGGGATCGTAGATTGCCATGGCAAAGGAAGGAAATCTTGGTCGGTTCATGAGGAACCCCAGCGAGATCGCCTCCCTCTTCGTCATCTTCAGCTGCAGCATAACATCCAACAGCTCGGTGAACGGGCGAGAGGTGGAGCACGTAGTCAGCTGGAATCGATCAACGTCTTTCACGCACTGCTGCTTTTTTCTTTTTTGATCAACGTCTTTCACGCACTGCTGCTTTTTTCTTTTCTGATCAACGTCTTTCACGCGCTGCTGCTTTTTTCTTCATTCTCCTTGTGTTTGTGCAAGCATTTTCTTCAAGAAACAAAACAAAAAACGTGGCCTATAAGACATAAAGCAACTAATTGAAAAAATAGGCATGACCTCTCCTATTTTTCCAACATTTTGATGGCACAGCAAGAAACAACGCTAGAAACGCTACTACAGACATTCAACATCACAGGCAAAGTTACTTTACATCACAGAAACGAACAAAATGGTTCCTGCAAGGAGGGAAAAAAAAGTAGCTCGCTTTCTTCTAACATGCACACGAGGGAGATCTACACATGGGGCCAATGATGTTTGATCGATCACAACCCCTAGGAACTACTCCCTCCGTTACGATTTACAAGACATTAGTTTTCCAACGAGGTAGTTAAATCGCTCAAAAAACATCTCTACCCCTCCCAGCGAAACAACAATTCGTTATACACGGTAATAGAGAAAGGGGAAACAAAATTTAAATTCCATCGCGGGCCGTCACGAGCCAACTCCTCCTCGCCCAGATCCAAGCTCATCTCCACCTCAGCACAGGATCAACTTCAGCAGCTCCTCTTGAAGCACAAGATCAACTTCAGCAGCTCCTCCTGAAGCACAAGATCAACTTCAGCGGAGACTGAGGAATAAATTGCAAGCATCTGAAGCAAAGGTTATCAGAGAAGCAGAGTGTTAACTTTGACCGCGACTAATTCAAGCTGCTCAACTTGACAGCAAGGTTGAATCAGAGGTTATCACAGAAGGAGGATAACCCAGGAAATACAAATATGAAGGAAATGGCAGCAGCTGAAGTTGCAATGTTGGACCTGTTTCATCTTGCCCGAGAGTGGAATATTTCCATCTTCCGAGGTAGCATTGAATGTGTAACCTGGACATGCACCTCTTTTGGCAGGCCAAATGGCTTCTTACTCTCGACCCTGGAGAATGTAAAAAAACAATGTTCAGCGATACGCAGCTACATGATAAATATAGAAGTCTTACTCTCCCCTTGAAACTGTGGCATCTGCTGAAGTGCCTCGTCCAATATTTGGTATATCAGTTAATCCAGCTGATCCTTGAACAACTTAACTTCTGCTCCTTTAATTATATACAATTATGGCACTTCTTTTCAGACTTTTTTTTTTTGCATTAGTGCATATGATATCTTTTAACTTGATCCATGTCTTCTTTTTTTTGGAGAAAATGAGAAGGATTTTTGCTTTTTATTTCATTGAAAAGATAGAGATTGGGTTACAGTCCTCCTAGGAGGTTGATTACAGTGAAAAAAAAATATGAACAACAATACACGTCCCAGATCAAGGGAGGATGACCCTAAGGCCCGGGACGGCGGCTTCATCCTTGATCATGGCCACCCTAGTGCTGACAGAGGGCTAAGCTCCGTTGAAGATGCAGTCGTTTCGTTGCTTCCGGATCACCCATTGCACGAGCAGGGTTGCGGAAGGTGAGGCCGTTGCGCAACTACTTGCGGGCGCGCTGCCTGGCGCCATGCCACCAGTTGACAAGGGAGGCAGCGTCCTGGTCTACAAGTCAAGCGAAGCCAGGAGGAAATCACATGCCAAACCCTGTCGTGAGTAGGGGCAATGGGGCATTCGATGATTAGGTGGCGCAATGTGTCTGAAGCCTGGTCGCACAAGCGACGAGCCTGGTACTACAGTCCGCGGCGTGCCACGGTGCCAGACGGTCAGCCGTCCAGCAGCAATCTTGTTCGGCTAGCCAGTGGAGATGCCCAACACTCCCAGATGAGCTTCCACGTATGTGAGGACACAGATCCATGGAAGCTAGCAAGGTAGCAAGATTGTACCATATAGGTGCCGCTCGCGGCACACTTCCATTGTAGGTGGTTAGGTTCCTCGGAGACCACTGTGTGCTCGATGGCTTCCCAAAGTTGCAAGTATTGACCGATCTCATTGATGCCGAGCGTTCCATCGATAAGCCCAGCTGTTCTCGTGGAGGCCATCAGCAACATGGGAACAAGATGAACTTCAAACAGAGCATGAGTTCCTCTTCCTCGCCCTCCTCGATGATGCCCATGCCAGCTTCTTGGCAAGGCGAGCCACCAGTGTTCCTCTGTGCTTGCTAAACAAAGAGCGACTTCGGCGAACAGGGTACCCCACTGCCAGGGTCTTGCGGCATTGAGTCGGCAGCAGCAGCGGCGACAATTGTGGCGTGGACGACTGCTCCTGGAACACGGGAGCCTGTAGAATCTCACCAGACCCCTTAGACAGTAACACCAAACTGAACCTATAACCTATTGCAGTGAGCCATCCACCGAGTCCGTCCTCTCTGAACCTGCCACGGCATTTAGTCCAAGCAGTCGGCAAGCTGCTCCATCTTGTCCATGATTGTGGTTGGAGAGTGTGTAACAGACACGGTAGCCAAGTGGCGCAGGCTTTGAGTTGGTCTGGCATGTGTCTGTACATGACCAAGAGTGGGTCCAGGGAAGGTGCGTGTGTGAGCAGTATATAAGCTCATTGTATCGACGGGTTAAGGCCTGAAATGAATGAAACAGAATTCTGTCTTCCTCTTCCCTCACCTGTCAACGTCTCCTCTCTCTGGCGCTAGCCCTTTCTCCCTCGTCTCTCTCTCGTTTCCCTTACCTCTTCTCCAAGCAAACGAGAGCAAGGCGGATCTGACGCCATCGATCAATCGATCGGCAAGGGGATACTTACAGTGGTATCAGAGGTCTGAGTCGATCGCTGGATTCGCGTTTCCGTTAGGCCTACAGCGGTAAAATCCCTGACGGAAGGTAGTGATCGGGGCCGGATTTCGATTTCGATCGGATCCAGCACTGTACGCGTAAATCCCGAAGTTGGTTCGCTGGGCTCAACGAGCGATCCACGACGGCGCCTCCAAAACCCTCCCCGCAGACGGAGTTCGTGCTGGCGGCGATGGCGGACTCGGCGGCGCGGACGGACGAGGATCTCAAGGCAATTCGGGCGAGTCTCGAGCTCGTGCAGGCGCAGATGGGATCCCTCGATGCTCGGCTAGGCTTGCTCGACACATCCTACCAACAAGTGGCCAGCCAACTCGATTTCAACTCCCGCGCGGTGAGTGATCATACCCGCATCATGGATGGAATCGAGCGCCGCCAGGAATCACTATCTCAGCAGATGGCGGCCACGACGGAAGCGGTGGCTAAATTGGGAGCGCCAAAGCTCTCGGTGACGGCGGATCTGGAGGAGAGGGATGCGGAGGCAGGAGGCGCGCGTGGCAAGTCCATTCTCGGATCGCCAGCGGCCAGCTCTGCAGGCGGCGGCCCCGCGTTGGGTGTCAGCAGGCCAGGGACCGCGTCAGCACAACGGCAACCCGACCCTGGCATTGGAACATCGCAATTTGGGGGCGAAGTGACTCGAGGAAGGGGACGACCACCGGACGAACACTCTGGAGGCGGCAGACAAGCGACACCGAAAATGTCGTTCCCACGGTTTGATGGCACGTTTCCTAGAATCTGGCGTGACAATTGCTTGGATTATTTCTCTGTCATGAATACAGCACCGGCAATGTGGTTCACGACTGCGCGCTTACACCTGGAAGGTAATGCCAAACACTGGTTTCAGGCTTACAAGTTGCGCAATGATGTTCAATCGTGGGAAGGATTCATGGAGGCGATTGAGGCCAAGTTCGGGGTGGATGATCATAGACAGTTCATGTCGGCACTGATCGCATTGAAACAGAAGGGCACGGTCAGTGAGTACAGCAGCGCGTTCCAGGAGCTCATGTTCAAATTGTGTGGCCACAACCCATACTACGATGAAACCATGTTCGTAGGGCACTATTTGAAGGGTCTGAAGCAGGAGATCAGGATGGCAGTGTCTGCTCAATTACCTGAAAACGTGGATCGAGCGATCTTGTTGGCCCATGTGCAAGAGGATTTGGCGCAGCAATCCAAGCCTTGGGCAAGCAAAATGCAGGCTACAGCAAAACCTGAAACCGGCAGAGCGACAGTCAAAAATGGACAAGGAGAATTCTGGAAGGAACGGCAGCTCAAGGAATATAGGCGAGCAAATGGGCTGTGTTTTTCCTGTGGTGAGAAATTCGATCCTACCCATGTGTGCGCAAGGAAGGCACAAGCAGTGGTGCACGCTCTGACAGTGGAGGATCACTCGATGTAACATCCCAAGTATGAAAATCTCCCTTTAGAATGTTTGTTTCTTGTTTCATTATTGTTTTGCATCATGTCATCATAGTCATTGCTTCTTGTTTGCATTTGTTTTGCATTTGATTTCATTTGTTTCCATTTGTTTTCTATATGACACTAGTAGGAAAACGCTTACCAGTGACGAACAAAAACAAGCTACCGCTGGCGAACAAGTGTTCGCCAGCAGTACACCGCCAGTGGTAAGGGGTTACCGCTGGCGAACAAGTCTTGTTCGCCAGCGCTATCTAGTTACCGCTGGCGAACACAGTCTTGTTCGCCAGCGGTAAGTCTGAAATTTTGAAATTTCGTAAATAAATTTTTTCGCATTATTTTTTTTTCAAATTATCAAAACATTTGAATTCGAGGAACCTCTAAACACGCTGTAGAATTTTTTCCTTTTTTTTCATCTTTGAATGCCCACTTCCCGCTCGGTCACCCATCCTCCCACTACTCTAGCCCGAGCACGCTTAACTTCTTAGTTCCATCCCACTACTCTACCTATGACCCACTCATTCTTTCTTGTTAGTATAGTACTATCAATCTTCTTAACTATTGCACCATATCTACAAATCCGTAATTCCAAATTCGACAAATGATATGTCTAAATTGATCACAAGAATACGAGGAATCCAAATATGACATCCTTATTATCTTTTCTCGAAAAAAAAACATTTTTTTATTTTTTTTTTGAATTTTGAATTTATTTAATTAAATTGATTATGTAGGAAAATTTAGTCTGTCTCAAATAACTTTTTTTCCATTTGGAATTTGGCGATTCTGAAAAAAGCTCACAGGCCAAAGGCCGGTGAGGTTGGATCTGGAATTTGCTCACGCTTCTTCTGATATATTGAACGCGTTTTTTCGACGTCGTATGCAAAAGTTATGGCCGTTTTACGATTTATTTTTGAATTTTGCATAAAAGGTCAAATGGAGTATTTCAAATTTTCTATATCAACTAGATAGTGCACTCTACCCACATATCCAAGGAATTTATTTTTTGAACGTTTTATCATTTTCGTTTGTGATGTAGAAAAGTAAAAAAGGCGGTCCACGGGGGGGGGGGGTGTGGTGGTGTGTGGAGGGAATTTTTTTCAAAACTTACCGCTGGCCAACAAAAATAGTGGTTGGCCAGCGGTATAGTTAGCGCTGGCGAACAAAAGTGTTGCCCAGTAGTAACCATACCAGCGGTATTTGCTGCCGTCCGCAGCCCCGACGCCCACTGGTACCGCTGGCGAACGAAGTGCCATGTTCGCCAGCGGTAGCTAACTTAGTGCTGGCCAACAGGGTGGCGCGTTCGCCAGCGGTAAGTAGCACTGGCGCACAGGTATTCCTGTTGGCCAGCGGTAACCTGGTGGCTATAGCCTGTTTCCTACTAGTGTGAATTCTAAACAAAAATTCAAATGATTGTCCATACTTGTTATGTTACATGTTTCAAATAAAAAACTACAAAACAAACAAATAATTTGTTCCACTAA